>OV702298.1:50632019-51832019 GCA_916181665.1 Avena sativa | reverse complement strand
CGGGCTGGCGTGCGCGCCAGCTTTGGTTGTTGATGATGTGGGTGCGGGCGTCGATGGGTTGACCGTTGGCGGAGACGAAGTTGGTCGCTGGCCTGGGGTCGTTGGTGGAGAGTGCCGCGTTCGCCGGTCGGTGTTGGAGCTGCAGTGGCTCTGGTGGCGGGCAGTTGAGGGTGTTTGCCGCCATTGGGCGGCCACTCGAGGCCGCTCTGCTTCCCGAAGAACGCGAGTACACTCGACCCTGCGAGTCGGCGCCTGCGTTTTGCTGCTCGACGGCCTTTACGAGCAGGGCCCTGACGTACTGGATCTGTAGGGCGCCGTCGCCGGTGGCCATGATGTTGTCGGCTGCTGCTCGGCCTGCCACGAGGTTGTCCATCGGGGTGGAGAACAGTGGGAGGCCGTTTGCGTCTCGCTCCCGTGAGGAGACTACTATCCGCGGATGGTCCCTGGGGGTGTGTGGTTGGGTGGAGGTGGGGCGCCCATCGCCGTCGACCCTGGCGGGGGCCGGGCGCTTCCTCCTGGTGGCGCGTTCTCGCAGATCGCGCGCTCGGCCACGCAGGCCGGGTCGTTTTCGTCGTCGAAGTTTAGGGCGCGCCCCTGGACGGTGGGGTTCAGGTGTGACCTGATTCGCTACTGGTGGTAGCGCGATAGCTCCTGCGCCGTCACCTGCTCGAGGCGAAATTTTTCGCGCTCGGCTTGCTCCTTGCGCACTGCCTCCGCCAGCTTCAGGCGGAGTTCTTAGACCTCCGTTGCCGTGGCATTAGGAGGGATCGGGGTGGAGAAAGGATCCTCTGGCAGATCGGTGCCGGTCGCCATGTAGGTCGCGGCATGATGACCGGTCCCGTCGCAGAGGTCGGCGGAATTTTCCGACCCGGAGTCGAAGTCGAAGATCCCAAGGATGGAGGGGTCCTCGAAGTCTCCCATGTTGGAGACCTGGGTGATGGATCCCGCGGGTGAAGCCGCGGTGATGGATCCGGCGAGTGACGCCGGGGTGGCCGAGTCGGCGTCGTCGTTGAGGGCCGCGTCTTCTGCGGCCGCTGAGTTTTCGGCCACGTTGCTGTGGGCCGAGTTGTACTCAGAGGCGAGGTGATGGATCATGCGGATCTGGCTCTCGGAGATCCGATCGCGTGGTGGCGACTCGCGGATGCGAGCCGAGTCCTCCGAGACGATGACGTCGGTGAGGCCGACGAAGAGGCTGATCATGCCGACCGGCAGGATCACGCTGTGCGTGATGGGTCGCGCCGCCGGGACGTAGCTGCTCGGCAAGATTTGGAGCATCTCGCCGATCACTATCATGCGGCCGATGGAGACCGTCTCATTGATGGGCAGATTGGATCTCGCCGCAGAACACCGGCCAGACCGGCCAGGCCCCACGGTGGGCGCCACTGTCGTGGGAATGGTCACGGCAGATGCTGCAATCGGCAGCGAGTAGTAGAACGAGGGGCAAGGGCGGCCAGCCATCTGCGGTGCGAGATGAGGGCGGAGACACAGGATTTTACCCAGGTTTGCCCCCCCGGAGGGTAAAGACCTACTCCTGCTAGATTGTATTATGAAGGTGGTACAATGGGCGAGCTCGGCGGCTAGGCGGCGAGTCGCTTGGGTGTATGATGGAACGTATCTCTACACGCCCTGTAGGGAGGTTTATATAGGCTCACCTCCCCTAGGGTTTACATATCTCAACCGATTAAGTTAAGGCTTCGGTACTCGTTTGACCTAATCCGACTGGGCCTATCTACTCGCCTAGGCCTTCAGCTTCCAGTCGCTTGGATCCACACCGGGCCTTGATCCAGTCGCCGTCTTGCAGGCCCACTCGCCAGTTCCTGGGCCAGTCGGAAACGTCCTGCTGGGTATACCCCGGTGGGCACATCCCCATCATGACCATTGCCAAGAAGAACGCGGAGTCCTCCCGTGCTAGGGCTATTGGATCGACAAAAGTGAATCTTGCATTGAAGTCCAAGGCTATTGAAGTTGATAATGATGATACATCAAGTGAGTCGTCTCAAGAGGACCTCAAGTGTGCCTTCAATGAACATCTTGCACTCGCTTCAAGAGCCTTTTGGAACAAGTCCGGCATCAAGTCAAGGTCAAGGGACAACCCAAGATTCAACTCATCCAACGAGTCTCCCAAGGGAAGATCATGCTACAATTGCAATGATAAGAGTCACTTTGTGGCCAAGTGTCCCTTTGAGAACCGTGAAGACAATGGTGGTCGTCTCATTCGCAAGATCAAGTCAAGGCCTCCTCATCCTTTGAACAAGAACTACGCCATCAAGAATGTCTCCAACAAGGAAAGGGCTATAGTGGTCCATGAAGAATACCTTTTGGGCATGGATGAATAAGATGATGATGAAGTCCAAGGCGGAGAGATTGTGGGAGTTGCTACTATTGCCACTAACTATACTCCACGATTGTCCCTCTTGGACTCACCAAATGAGAACATCATCTCCTCCAACCAAAAGCGTCTCATGGACAAGGCCACCGAGGTAACATCTAAACCCACTCCTCAACCCATCTCTAGTGAGCCTTCTTCTCTTGATCTTGAAGGTCTAGAGATAAAGAAAGAGATGATAGACATGTGTGAGTTTCTTGCTACCTTGGATGAAGAAACTAAAACTTGCTTTGATTCCTTGGTTGCACAACTTCACAATGCTAGGGATGCTTTAGATGAAAACAAAGAACTTCTTGACTTGTTAAGTAAAAATGAAATGGATGCCGCCGATGAAATTTCTTCTCTCACTCAAAGTCTTGAGGATGAACAAAATATGAGAATTAATCTTGAGGAAAATGTGTCTAAAATTGTAGATGACCATAACAACACCATGTGCTCTCTCACTAAAGAACGTGATCATCCTCTAGCTTTGGTAAAGGTGCTTAAGAAAGAGAAATTTGAGTTTGGTGTTGGTCATGATAGGACTCGAGAAGATCTTGAGAAACTCAAAAAGGAACACAAAGCCTTGGAGAGGAAATTATCAAGTCTTTTCGAAGGCCATGAACAACTTCAAACTCAACTAACGTGTGAACATGCCAAGTCTTCCGCTGTGCAAATTATAGACTTGTCTAGTCCTTGTAACCCTTGTTGCAAGCATGAGCATCTCATTGAGGAGAACAAGGTGTTGAAGGATCAACTTGGCAAGACTAAGAAGAAGAAGAACAACAACAAGAAGAAAAAGAACAAGGGCATGGCTCAAGGACCTTCTAATGGTCCAACCATCTCGCGAACTGACAACTTTGCCGGAAAGAACAATCCCTATTATATTCTTTGCAAGTCCTATGATGGTCATGTATATGCTAGATATGTTGGAACTTCTTACACGCATGATTATCATTGGGCCATTTGGGTGCCAAAGACTCTTGTTACTAACAAAAGGGGACCCATTGCAAAATGGGTACCTAAAACCAAAGCTTGATTTTCTTGTAGGACTATGCTTCCAGTGGAGCAAAATGGGTGCTTGATAGCGGCGCCACAAGTCATATGACCGGAAGCAAGTCTATCATGATGGAGATAAGGCCAAATATTGCCAACACTATGGTCTCCTACGGTGATAAAACAAGTTCTCAGGTATTGGGTTTTGGAAAGTGGTGGTAACCCCGGATGTATCCTTGGTTGACGTCATGCTTGTCAAAACCCTTGGTTACAATTTACTTTCAGTTCGTGCTCTTTCCATTATGGGTCTCTCTTCTTTCTTCAATGAGTATTCCGTGGTCCTCATGTGGAGCAAGTCTCTCAAGGTGGCTTTCATAGGGTATATAGAGCATGACTTATATGTGGTGGGCTTTTCAGGGACCACCAATCCTCATGCTCTATGTCTCTATGCTAAAGCTGACAAGGGCTGGTTGTGGCATCACCGCCTAGCCCATGTTAACATGAGAACTTTGCAAAGACTTCACTCCGAGGGCCACATCCTTGGTCTTAACGATGTTTCTTTTGCCAAAGATCGTGTTTATAGGGATTGTATTGAAGGAAAGATGCATGAAACTCCTCACAAAGTTCTCAATCAAATCACCACGGAAAGATGCTTGGAGATCTTGCACATGGACCCCTTTGGCCCTCCTTCTCATGATAGTCTTAGAGGCAAGAAGTATTGTTTGGTCATTGTGGATGATTTCTCGAGATACACTTGGGTGTTCTTCTTCAAGTACAAGAGTGAGACTCAATAAACCGTCATTGACTTTGCCAATGAAGTTCAACGGAAACACAATGCAACCATTCTCTCCATCCGAAGTGACAATGGCACCAAGTTCAAGAACTATACCTTGGATGAGTTTCTTAGTGATGAAGGCATCACGCATCAATACTCCACTCCTTATACCCCTCAACAAAATGGTGTTGACGAAAGGAAGAAACGCACTTTGTTGGATATGGCTCGGTCTATGCTAGCTGAATTCAAGTATCCATACAACTTTTGGGCCGAGGCCATCTCCATCGCTTGTCATGCAACCAATCGGATCTATCTTCGCAAGAAGAAGAACAAGACCCCTTATGAGCTGCTCACCGGGAAAAAGCCCAATGTTAGCTAGTTTCGAGTGTTTGGTTGCAAATGCTATATTCTCAAGAAAGGAGTTCGTTTGTCCAAGTTTGAATCCAAGGCACACGAAGGAATTTTTGTTGGATACTCAAATCAGTCCCATGCTATAGAGTCTACAACAAAGCCAATGGGAGAGTTGAAGAGACGAGCAATGTGAAGTTTGATGAAGGCCATGAGTCCCTTATTAGGCAAGACGGTGTTCGTGATCCAAGTGATGAAATTCCTCCTAAGGCCATAAGAAGAATGGGTGTGGGTTTCCACCTCCCCATTGAGGATCCCCTTGTGGCCAAAGGAGAAGGACCAAGCTCTACTCAAGTGGAGCCCTCACTCTCACAAGATCATCTTGCCCCTCAAGGACCAACTATTTTGGCACAATCTCCCTCAAGCTCTTCCGAAGCTCCTCATGCTCATGACTCTTCAAGCCCCGAATCTCAAGCTCTTCATCAACAACATCTACCTCCCCAATATGGGGCTCCTTCTCAAGACATCTCCCAATGTCAAGCTAGTCATGAACAAGGTCAAGCTCATCAAGAACAAGGTCAAGCTAATGTTGATCAAGGCTCTACTCCAAATGATGACTCTCCCGAGGTGGAGATTGATGAAGATGATCCTCGTGTTCGTGCTTATAGTCAAGGCAGGGACTCAAATGGTGGCAATGATCAATTGGTTTCTCAAGAATCTCGTATTGAAGCTCAAGCCCGCCGTCAAGCTTATCGTCTCGCCAAGCTCGTCCGAGATGGCCATATCCTTGATAATGTTTATGGAGATTTCAATAGAGGTTCCACTACTAGGAGGCAATTAGCCTCTTTTAGCTCTCACCATGCTTTTATATCTCATGTGGAACCATAGAAAGTATTCGAGGCTCTTGAAGATGATGATTGGCTCGACGCTATGAATGAAGAACTTCACAACTTCAAGAGGAAAAAAGTATGGACCTTGGTTGAGCAGCCTAAAGATTGTCAAAACGTCATTAGAACCAAGTGGGTCTTCAAGAACAAGTGTGATGCAAATGGGATAGTCGTGCGCAACAAGGAAAGGTTAGTTGGCCAAGGATACTTACAAGTTGAGGGCATCAACTACGGTGAGACTTATGCCCCCGTTGCTCGCCTTGAATCCATTCGTATGCTTCTTGCTTTTGCTACTCATCATAACTTCAAGTTGCATCAAATGGATGTTAAAAGTGCATTCCTTAATGGTCCTTTGAAAGAGTTGGTATACATCAATAAACCTCTAGGTTTTGAGGATCCACTTTTCCCGAACCATGTCTACAAGCTCAATAAGGCACTCTATGGTCTCAAACAAGCCCCACATGCGTGGTATGATTGCCTTAGAGAGCTCTTGTTAGACCGTGGCTTCGAAGTGGGCCTCATTGATCCCACTCTTTTTACTAAGAAAGTTGGAGGCCACTTGTTCGTATGCCAAATCTATGTTGATGACATTATCTTTGGGTCTATTAACAAAGCTTTTAATGAGGATTTTGCCAAGCTCATGACCGATCGCTTCGAGATGTCCATGATGGGAGAGTTGGAGTTCTTCCTTGGATTTGAAGTCAAGCAACTAAGGAAGGGGATTTTCATCAACCAAGCCAAATACATTCAAGACATGCTCAAGAAGTTCACGTTTGATCAAGTCAAAGGTGCTAAGACTCCCATACCAACTAAGGTTAATCTTGATCTCGATCCTAAGAGTAAGGATGTGGATCAAAAACTTTATCGGTCTATGATTGGTTCTTTGCTCTATCTTTGTGCATCCCGACCATATGTTATGTTGAGTGTGGGTATGTGTGCAAGATTCCAAGCCGCACCAAAAGAAATCCACATGGTGGCGGTCAAGAGAATCTTTCGATATTTGGTTCATACCCCAAACTTTGGGTTGTGGTACCCCAAGGGAGCCAGCTTTGACCTCATTGGATAAACGGACTCGGATTGGGCTGGTGACAAAGTGGTAAGGAAGTCAACCTCCAGAGCTTGTCAATTTCTTGGAAGATCCTGGGTTTGTTGGTCCTCGAAGAAGCAAAATTGTGTGTCTATGTCCACTGCCGAAGCTGACACATCTCCACCACAAGTTGTTGTGCTCAATTTCTATGGATGAAGGAAATCTTGAAGGATCTTGGACTTTATTTTGATAAGGTGCCTCTTCTTTGTGAAAATGAGTGCCATTTCCATTGCTCACAACCCCGTGCAACACAACCATACTAAGCACATTGAGATTTGTCAGCATTTCATTCGGGACCATGTTGCAAGAGGAGACATTTCTTTGGAGTATGTTCCCACCAAGCCTCTTGATGGAGCAAGGTTCCGAGAGTTAAGGCATGAGCTAAATATCATAGATTCGAGCAATGTGGCTTGAGTACCTTGCACACCTACCCATGTCTCAATGTGTATCTTTGTTTGGATGTAGGCATGGATTTAGGGGGAGTGTAGTTCCTCTTATGAACGAACACTATCCCTATTATGCGCACATTAAAGTTTTCATACTCTGTACTCTCTAAAAGAGACCATTTGAGCTTCATGATGAGTGTTGGTAATGAACCCAAGATATATCTTCGTGGTGTCAAGCCATTTACTCTTATATAAGGTGGCCTCGACCACCGACCCTTTTGTGTTTCTTGTTTGGTTTTCTTTGTGTTTGTGTGCTTGATTGTTCTTGTCTTTTCTTGGTGTCTTTTATTGTTTTGGTTCTTCATAGTTTGAGCTTTCTATCCCAAACCTTTCCTTTCCTAAAGCCCTTTCTATTCCCTGCACAAGTTCTCCCTTGTTGTCTTCCTGTCCTGAGAAAGTGTTTCTAGCGTCACCGGAACTTCCGGCCAGCTGCCGGAAGTACCAGTCAGCATGCAGTTTTTTGGAACTGCTTGCTAACCTGGCTACTTCCGCCTGGCTCAGAACTTCCGGTGGCTCTTTGTCCTATATAAAGTGGGCCCTAGAAAAAATGGGATCTTCTTCTAGTTTTCCCCAATACCCACTTCTTATTTGGAGCAGCTGCCGGCAACGCCTTCTCTACGGAGGTGCTCCGGCCCCTCCGTCTTCGGCCACCCTTTCTTAGATCTGCTCCGTGGGAACCTTCCCCAACTCGATATCCCGCCATGGACTCTGGTATTTGCCCTCAACTCCCTCCATTAATGGAGATCTTGCTCTCTCCATTGCTTGAGTTAGGGCTCACCTTGTCTAGGCTAGTTCCTTGGCTAGAACTTGTTGGGGGTCTTGGTAGGCCTAAGGGACCTTGCTCGGGTAGATTGGTCCAATACATTTGTGTGAATCCGTACATGTGCAAGTTAGATCTTAGATCCATGGTGTTTCCTGTTGAACCGCCCTGTTCGTGGCCTCACCGGGACTTCCAGTGAGTCACGACCACAACTTCCAGTGGGAACTTTTTCATCGGAAGTTCCGACGGTTCAGCGGAAGTTCTGGTGCACAGTACTCGTCTCACTGACTGTATTTTTTCAATCTATCTTTGTTTCCTCCTTCAAACTTGTGCACTTACCCCACCATCCCTCCCTATTCTTTGATTTCTTCTCAGGGCAAGGTGGTTCCCATATAGGGAAGCGCACCCATCGTCCTTCCACCGGTCCTCCTCCCGAGATTGATGAAGAAGATCATGAGATTGTGCGTCCTTCTACTCAGACTGCCCGTCAGAGAACTGCTGCTGCTCGCCATGCTGCTACCGTTGAAGGGAAGCGGCCTGTTCTTGCCTCTCAAAAGTCCACTGCTACTGGACATGATAACTCCAAGAGCAAGATCTCCATGTGGCCTCAGAAGGCCTATTCTACGTTTCGGCATGTGGATCCCTATCTTGTTCCGTGTGACCGTCTTTGCTTGGATCCTCTCTTTACAACTATCGCCAAGAGCATATTTTTGCTGAGATATATGCCACCAAGACCAAGTTTGTTGTTGATCCTCAGAAATACATCAATGTGGCTCATATGGAAGACAAGCTTGAGTACTTTGGTGAAGCTCTGGATATTTTCAGGAAGTTTGGGCTGATTCCTATCATGGAGCACCCTGAGAACTTTGATGAGGCCGCTATTGCTCAGTTCTACACCACTCTTCACATGGATATGAATCCTATCGATAGAACCTTGAAGTGGATGACTAAGGATCTGCAGCTTTCCGCCACATGGTCTGAGTTTGGTGCGCTCTTTGGCTATCCCATCTTGCCTGGTAAGGGGGCAAATGGTTGGCGTGTTCATGGCACCCAGGCTTCTGCTCCTGAGGTCTTGGAGCCACTCTATATTGAGGGTTGGGGTACTTTTGGTTATGTGAACTATCTCCAGCCAGTTTATGACATCATGCGCAGGGTCTTCTTGAACACCATATCTCCAAAGGCAGGCAACTTTGATCCGTTTCATGCTTATCAAGTTGATCTTATGTTTCAGACTCATCGTTGCCGTGACTCTGATAGGAAGCTGGATGTTATGCACTTTATTGACAACGAGATCTGGCAAGCTATTATTGACAAGCGCTCCTGCCCCTATGCTCCATACATTCATACTCTCATCAACGCCAAGTGGCTTGAAGCAACTGGTTCCCGCTACCCTCAGGACAGCATCACTATTCACGAGGAGAAGAAGTTGCGCGTGAGTAAGCACAAGAAGCCTAGGACCCAAGCTGAGAAGGAAGAAGCTATATGGAAGGCTGGTGCTGGTGGTCCCTCTTCTGCACATGGTGGTTCTAGTGTTGGTGGTCCCTCTCTTGAGAGGCAGCCGTCTTGGGCCAAGAAACTGCTAGGAAAGGTGAAGAAGACGTTTTGCTTTCTGCAGAATCATGAGTATCAGGCTTATGTTGATCAACATCACAGTGATCGGCGTCCGAAGGCTATTATGACAACGCTCAGTCTTCCTTACTCTCCGCAGACTAGCTCCTTCACCGTGCCCAAGGATGATTGGATTCGCGACAACTGCCAGTGGTCTGAGGATGAGTCTAAGGAGGAAGTCACGGGTCCCCCGCCTGCATGGAACAATGCCTCTTGGGACCCCAAGCCTTCTCCTCCTCCTGTTCATGGTTGGGGCGATTAGAGTGGTCTTTTCTCCCTTTTCGGTGTCTTGATGCCAAAGGGGGGGAAAGATGTCTATTAGGTTGCTCACGGGATTTGCATGGGCTGAGTTACGAGTTTGTTTTTTATCTTTGATCTTTTCTTGCTCGTGAACTCTCTAGTTTATGTGTGTGCTTGTGGACTTATTTGTGCTATTTGTGGACCTTGTTATTTGTATGAGACTATGTGGTATGTTATGCATAGTGTATGGTATGCTTGTTGTTGGCTTATGGCCGTTTTTATATGGTGGTGGAGAATTCATAGCTTCATTGATATTATTTCATCTATTGTCTCCACCACATTTGATTGGTGCAATGGTATGTTCTCTATCTTGTTTTTCCCTTGCACATGTTCTATTTTTGCAATAGAAAGGGGGAGCCTCCTTATATGTGAGCTAGTCTTGTCCTTAGAGCTTTTTCTCTACCTTGCACACATATAGGGGGAGCTTGTTCCATCCATTTGCAAAAAACTGCTCCTTCTTATGCAAATCTTTGGGATTGTCATCAAACACCAAAACGGGGGAGATTGAAAGGACTAAGTTTTCCCTTGATATTTTGGTGATGATGACAATCCCACTTGTGATCTAACTGTGTGCTTGATTTTCAGGTTAATTGCTTTTGATGGAATTTATGAAGTGTGTGTATGCTCTCTTTGGGATCTCTTGAAGACGGCGGTCTTTGGTTTTTCTATTTCTCTCATTTTATTGCTTTAGATCGCCGTGCTATCAAGAGGGGGTACACCTCAGAAGGCTGCGGGGAATCATCTGTTTTTGCACAAACCATATATGCACCACCATAGCCATCCTACTCATCTGTGAGAGAGCGAGTTTCTGATCAGTTGGTGCATTGTTTGTCTAATCGGAACTTCCGGCCAGGCTCTATGGGTTGGATCTAGGAGTAGTTCCGGTCCAACTTCCGCTGGAAGTTCCGGCTAACTCTCAGAACTCTCTGTTTTGTTATGTTCTATTTGGCGGAACTTCCACCGGAAGTAGCATCAGAAGTTCACATCAGGAATTTCCTTTGCTTCTTCCACTGAGACCCTGAGCGGAACTTCCGCCTAGGAACCAGCACTTCCGGTCAGACAATGTTTGTGATCCAGCTGTTCTGCCCCTTGTTCTGCTCCAAGTTCCGCTTAGGTTCAGTACACTTCTATTTGCAAGTATTCTATTTGACAGAACTTGGGCCGGAACTTGCATCGGAATTTCCACCGGAACTTCTGGTCGTTCTGATCGGAACTTCTGGTCAGGATTTTGGAGCGTGCGTCAATGGCCTTCTTACCATTGGTGCTACGCTGGGCGGAACTTCCAGCCGCTCGCCGGAACTTCCGACGAGGTCGCGAACTTCCCAACGGTTCTGTTTGGAGGGGGCCTATTTAAGGCGCCCTCCTTTTTCCTCTTACCTATATCTTCAATTTTCTCTCTCCTCCATTAATACTAGAGCTTCACCTCACTAGATCTCTCTACCTAGCCACTCAAATAACTTGATCGTTTGAGAGGTGAGGGAGGTGACCTAGATCTACACTTCCACCAAAGAAGATTTGATTCCCCCCACCTATCCTTTGTGGATCTTGTTACTCTTGGGTTTTTTGGAACCCTAGATGGTGTAGGGAATCCTTGGAGCTAAGGGCATGTGTTGTAAACCTCCGTGGTGTCGTTCAGGGCCTCCAATTGAGTTGTGAAGCTTCCCCCTGAACCTTGTTGTAAAGGTTTCGGTTGGCGCCTTCAAGGTCACTGGTTAGTGGATTGTGAGGCCTCCTTTGTGGGGGAGCTCACCGGAAAAGAAGGTGAGGCCTTTGTGGCGCTCGGGTGACCTTGTGTGGCCCCGACACCTCTCCAACATAGACATAGAACTTGAGTAGCAGAGTAGATCTACTTGATTACAAAGCTCATGATCACAATAAGATCATGCATAGAGAGAGAGAGATATGAACACATAGCTACTGGTAGAGCCCTTAGCCTCGAGGAATAACTACTCCCTCCTCATCATGGGAATCAGCAACGGTGATGGAGATGGCGATGGAGATCGATGGATATGGCTCCGAGGGCACTTCCTCGTCCCGGCAGGGTGCTGGAACAGAGACTTCTGTCCCCCGAATCCCCCCTTCGGTGGCGGTGGCGCTGCGGAACTTTTTGTGGATGTATGCCGGGCAATTTAGGGGTTTCTCATCGGGCGCTTCTTATAGGAGAAGAGGACAAGGTCGGTGGAGGCCCAGGGGCCCCACACACCCTGGTGGCACGCCTAGGGTGGGCCTGCTCCACCCTAGGGTGTGGTCACCCTGGTGCCCTACTCCGTCTCTGCTTCGCGTTTCCGTATTGCTCCAGGAAAATAGTAACTTTGGGTTTTGTCCCGTCCAATTCCGAGAATATTCATTTTTTAGATTTTCTGAAACCAAAAACAGCAGAAAATAGGCAACTGGCACTGCGGCATCATGTCAATAGGTTAGTTCCAAAAAGTGTATAAAAGACCTCAAAGTGTAGACAAAACATAAGACAAATGATATAAAACAAGCATGAGGCATCAAAAATTATAGATATGTTTACAATGTATCACTCCCCATTCTTTGAAGCGCACCAAGGAGCGTCACCCAGAGAGGGGGCAGAATATCCTTCGGATTGTCCGGCCAGGGCTAAAGTTTTTCCCCACGCCGGATAATCTGCTCCCAGGAGTTTTGCAAAGGTCGCCATGGTGCGTCCTCCAGAGAGGGGAATGGGGTTTCCCCCGGACTTTCTGTCTCTGGGGAAGATTTTCCCCAGGGCGGATAGTCCGCCCCTTGGGGAGGGGACGGATAATCCGCCCCCTCGAGGAATTTCTCAAGACAAGCCTGGTGCGTCGCTCTGTGTGGGGGGCGGAGTTTCCCCCGGAGTTTCCGGCTCTGGGGCGTATTTTTCCCTAGGGCGGATAGTCTGCCCCTAGTGGTGGGTGGATAATCTGCCCCTAAACTTCTCCAACAGCCTATTTTGGGCAGGGGGCATTTAAACCCATCTTCCCCCTTCTGCTAGAATTCTTGGTTCATTCGAAACAGACAAGATTTGATCCTCAAGTTCCATCCAAGAGATCTCCACCTTCATCCACCTAAAGGCCACGTTCTTTGGGAAATCGAAGGAGGAGGGCTCGATCTTCATCAACAGCAATCAAGCGCTTCACTTCCCCTCCATTCATTTGGAGGATACTCGATCTAGTATTTCTTGCAAATATCTAGATCCTTGTTTTGATTATTTTGATAATCCTTGTTCTTGAGGCAGCTTGTTGTCATTATGGGAGCCTCCAATTTTGTTGTGGATGTGTGCCCTGCTAGAGTTGTAAAGGCACCGGTTCCCGCCTTGAATGGGACTAATAGTGGAGAGGTGGATCAGGCCTTTCGTGGCGAGATCCAGCGGAGAATAGGGTGAGGCCTATTGTGGCATGGTGGTCTCAGAACCGCTCACCCCTCCAACGCAGAAGTACTTCCCTTAACAAGCAAGGAACTTCGGTAAAACAAATCCCTGTGTCTCTGCGTGCTCCACTATGGTTTCCTCGTTCCTCTCTTTACATGTTTAGTTGATAGGTTTGCATATAGGGAAATTCTCGTAGTTGCATATCTAGAGAATTTACTTTGTGTCAAGCGTAAAATTGAAAAAGAACTAAAAATTGAGTAGCACCTATTCACCCCCTCTAGGTGCCCGTACAATCCATTTCAATTGGTATTAGAGACCCGACTCTTTATTCAGGCTTAACCGCCTAAGAGAAGTATGGGTTCCAAGGGAGATGGGTGTGATGCTGCAGAAATAGTCACCATGAACGATCTCAAGACGTTGGAAACAACCTTGATTAGTTCTATGGAGGCTAAGATGGAAGAGATGTGTCAAATAATAATGCGTCTCTCCACACCCGCAACATCACCTCCATCTGCCTCTGAGGCCACCACTCCCCAATCTAAGAAACAGGATAACACCAATTCCAAAGAGAACAAGGTGGTTAGTGATGGCACTAATAAGATGTAGCACCCCGGGTAAAACCACTACTAGAAAATCGCTTGTTTTTTTGTTGTGTGCATCATCATGATATCATTCTCATGTCATCATGACACCTTGCATTTGAGCATCATACATGCTTGCATTGATTTCACCTTCCTTGTATTAATACTATCACCAATACCTCCCTTTCCCTCTTTGGTATCCCTATTTTGTATTCTATAATGTGGGAACCCATTGCTAGGGTTCCATATTTTATCAAATGCTTTTATTCTTTTTCTAAACCACTACATCCGCTAATCTAGTAAAGTGCCCAAATTGACACATACACATTATGATGTGGGCATCCTCTCTTTCCCATATGCTAATTCCCTCTTGTAACATCCCAAAATTCATGAATTACAAAAGCATGCATTTCATTCATATATTCATAGCATTCTTGACTTACACAAAAAAATTCAAATCAAAACTCCAAATAAAACCAATTTTATGCCTATTATTTATATATCATTAAGGCATGGTTTTATTTTATTTTTCAAATGATCAAAAGGTATTTGAGTAAACAGAAGTGTTTGACACACATTTGAGTACAAATTTCACTATATAAAAATCCATAGAAAATTTGAAATCAAACTTGTTTGAAAAGGGTTTGAAAATGATTCCTGAAAAATCAAATAGAAAAAGAAAAGGCAAAAAGGAAAAAATGAATAGGCGCTGCACTTTTGGCCCAGCCCCAGAACCAGCCCAACAGCCCACCCGGCCGTTTCCTCCTTCCCTCTCTCTTTCACCCGCACTCACTCTACCCCGCAGACACTGCCAGTGGCCCCGCGCCAGCTCAGCTCCTTCTCCCCCAAACCTCGCGCACAGACCCTGTTGCCACCGCCGTTTCATTCATCAACGCCGCATTGATTCCGGGCGTAATTACAATTGATTCCCTGATTAATCACCTCGCCCCCACTGGCTACTTAACCCCCTCGCCGCCGCGGTCATTTTCCATCAACCACCAGCAACAGAGCGCCCCTAGGCTGGCCATATTTGTGCTTGCGTTGCTCCTGCCCGTGCATCTCCAGTGAGCCTCGAGTGCCCCCTTGCCTCTCATTATTTTGGTGTTATTCCTCTGCCCCTTGTGCATCTTCTGACACCATTGGTTCACCCTGTACTGCCCCAGGTCATCGACTCCGTCGAGCACCACAAACACCCGACGCCGTCCTCAACTCCGGCAAGCAATAGCGGTACGAATCGAACGCCCCTTGGCCTCAGGTTCAAACCATGTTGAGCGTCTCATCCTTTTGCACGCGCTGATGCAATTTTTTTGTTCTAGGGAGACCTAGAACGTCGCCGTCGTCTCTGCCAACCCGTGCCCGATGCCAGCAAGGTTTCCGACGAGCTCTCACGGCCACTACAGCACGCCCCCGCCCATGCCAGCGATACCTTGAGCATCCTCGTGTTCTCGTGAGTCTATAAGCCACTACCCCGCCCCTAGATCCCTTTGGAATCGCCGGACCGTCACCGGCAGAAGCGCCGCTCTCGCCAGCACCCATTAGCACCGCCAGACTTTGGTCGCATGCGTCGTAGCCGTTAGATCTAGATCTAGTGGATCTGATTAAATCACTTAATGAAGGGGTATCAATAGATCTGGCTCGTGTGATTTCTTTTTAATCCTGCGGCTCTTGTTGATCGATCCACCGGAACCGGTACGGGCCAATCAGTCATAGCCACGTGTCTGTGATTTTTTTTTAAAATCTGTTTTTATATCTATTAGAGATTCAAACTTGTAAAATTCATATCTTGAGTTATATTTATCCAAAAAATGCAAATAAGATATCATTGGATTCATAAAATTGAGACCTACACTACTGTGGGCTTGAATATGTATTTTGCTTCTATAAAAATAGATTTATTTGCAGAATCAAATATAGACTTATTTTAGCTTTATAAATTATTTAGAAAATGATTTAAAAAAAATTTAAGTTTATTTAGACTATAAATAGTTGGTTTTGTGTTAAGTACTGTTTGACTATAGTTTTTTAGTATAGAAAAGTCATTTCATTGCATTTGCATGCATTCATACTATTTTTGCTTGAATATTGGAATGTGAATTTGGTGCTATTATTTTATGTGTAGATTTTGGTGCTAGTGGTGATTGTGATTGTGAAGATTGTTGCTACTCCCCCAACTACCAAGGCAAGTGGTGCTTAATGTATATTGTCGTATTATTTTTGTCTATGCAGTAGTGATATTTTTAGTAGGGCTTGCATGAATTTTTCTAAGTATATATATATGCTATGCCTTGGGAAATCCTTGTAGTTGTAGTCTTGGTAGAATTTTTCTCTAAGGAAGATACTGGTTATGTTATCATGCTTAGTCTAGCTAATAGCAAACAAGGGTGGATTATATACATGCTATGGAAATTTTGCTAAGTCTCTTACTTGTGTTTTTACTTAATAAAATAACTAAGTGAATGAATCACCTGGGTGGAATGGTATGATTGTTTGTGTTGAGTGGTTACACAAGGCTCATGTCTATGGTCTATCTTTTGTATCACACTTGTGGAAAGCCACCCAAGAACAAAGGGATATGAGATACTTAGTGTTTAGAAGCTTCTAGTGCAACCACATGGCATATGGGCTTTGCCTTGATCATATAGGTTGCAATAACTTAGCCAGGTGGACAGTTGGTGGTAGGGTGATAGGATGGAACGCGCCCATGGTGGTCTACGGGAAGGCTTCTGAAAGGTCTCGTCTTGATGCATGTCGAGTCTTGTGGGGGAAGTGCACCACCTCTCGAGAGGGTAAAACCTAAGTACTTTGTCGTGTCCCCGGCAACGGACAATTTGAGCATCAAGACATTGAAGCTATCAAGGATATCCTCATCCCAATTTCTAAGTTAAAACTTGTGGTTGAACAAGGGTAAAGGTTCACCAATGTCTATTGGTGGTTCCTTGGGAGTTTTTGTCAAACAAAAACTTAGTGTTTTTCAACTGATAGGAAAAACCTATTTTGAGCAAAGCAAGCCTAAGCTACACTTAGCCAAATTCATATAGATGTTAGATACTACTATTCTACTATGGTATCACTTGCCAATACAATTCCAAATGTATTGACCCACTGTGGCTGTAACTAATGATGTTGCAGGTTATTCTGATGAGGATTAGGGTTATGAGTCTACACTCAACATGCTTGCCTATGGCACATGAAGATGAAGACTTTACTTTATTTACTTATGTTATGAACTCTTGTACTAGCCTTGGCTATGGAGTTGTAAAATACTATGTTTATCTCTGGAATGACGATGTAATAAAGACCTTTGTATCTGCGTACTTCATCTTAAACTGTGGATGCTAGCATTTGATCCAGAGACTAGCATTGTAATCACATGGACCTTTACCTAATAAAGGTGGGATCTTACAGATGGCATCAGAGCACTGTGTTGCCTGTAGGATTATGACCCTAAGTTGGACTAGACTAGGAAAACCACTAAGGAAAAAATGCAACTCTTGCAAATTCTACACTTGTCTTTTTCTTCTCGTAAAACTTTTCTAATCTTCTCTCCCATCTCAATTTGTAGATGGCCGCCATCAACGAACCGTCAAGAAGGGACCACTCATGTCCATGACTTTAGAATGTGAGACGGAGTTTCCCAAAGCACTCAAAACCCTTATGGTTAGCTTGGGGATACATGGTGAGGCCGTGTACAAGGGATTCCCAGTGATGGATGAAGGAGAAGAATATTGGTGGGTGCAACTTCACTTATACAAAAACAAGGGAGACAACTACAAAGGGTCGGGATTCTATATGGGAACCAACTCATAAATGTACACAACATTCTTTGACTCTGCAAGAAATCCAGCTTGGAATGCTATCAAGGAGCTTGGTGAAAGACTCAAGTATAGAATGATCAACACCCAAAATGACCTTAAGGAGGAGAAGAAGTATACCCAAGACTTTGAGACCGTCATAAAATGTCTAAGGGAAGATATCATAGACTTAGCATATGAGTGAGAATTGTAACGTACTCCGCTAGTTGGACCACCACACTTGTCGTTTTCTCGCAAAAAAATGTCTAAGATATGTTGAACCTTAGTGTTTGTGGTAGACTTTGTATGCCATGACTTGTATGTTTTATGGGTTATTGTATGGTTTTCCTATCTTTTACTATCTTGTTTTATCTTACTTGTGTTGTTCTAATATTTCTCTATCTTATACATTAGATGCCTAGCTTTGTGATCAGCACTGCCGAGGAGTTCAATGGAACTCGTTTTGGTTCACGTATCGTGTAGTTTACTAGTCTGCTCAACCTTCCACTTCCTAGTATCAAGGCACTTCAGCACACCAAGTTTGAGAGGAAGGATCTTTGGGACTTTAGAGTCACACAGCCAGGACACTAGACGGAGCCACTCACGAAGGAGATTTCCTTCCAGATGATGCACGATGACAAGGAGAAAGGACTATATGTAGTCATGCAGGAGCTACTCGGACGCTTCTGCGGACACCACACCACCGAGCTTAGAGGCCTTTACTTCCACCCGTTCGGGAGACGTGACGAGGAGGAAGAGGCATTGGTGTATGAGGGAGCTGCTTGAGAGATGATAGAGCCAGTTCGTCTGTACCTCCAGGACCTAGAGGGCCTTATTAGACACCTCGACAAAGATAGGACCAACGTCATGCTTAGCAATGACGAGCTCCAGGTTCAGTTGAGGGAGAAGGATAAGCTCTTCGCGGAGCAAGACAAGATCATCAAGGAGATGGAGGCAAGATTCGAGAGCCAGGACAAGAAGTTCAAGAATCAGGAGAAGAGAGTTCAGGAAAGAAACAAGAAGATCAAGGACATGAGGGCCAATATTGAGGCCAAGGACTTTGAGTTAGAGACTCAACAGGGAGTGATAGAGAGGCTTAGCTCGCAGAAGAGAACTCTTCGCGTGAAGATTGAGGCCTTGACCACCAGCGTGGAGGAGTATAAGTCAGCTATGGAGACGGCCGGACTTACTCTTGTGGATGTGGAGGTCGACATGGAGGAGTAGTTGACTATTCGGCTACCTATTTATCTATCATCCTTTGATTATTGAGTCGCAATGATCATCCAACATGTAGATGGCTTGCTATTATGTTTACTTTTCCAAACTTGTTGTTTACATTGTTTAAAACTCTATGTTATCTTGTGATTGTTTATTGTGTTTGTTGATTTGTGAATGTATTGTGCATAGCATCTATGGGTTATATATCATTACTTATCCTCATTGAAACCACACATGCCTCCCCGTCGTGCCAATCCCAACCCAACCAACAACAATAATAACGTCAATCCCGAGATGCAACGTTTGATGACATCTCAAACTCAACTGATGCAGATAATGACCTAGTTCATGGCCAATCAAAACCAGAATCAGAATAACAACAACAACAACAATCCCAACAACCCACCAGCATTTGACATGCTTACAAGATTTTTGAGGTTGAGGCCATCCAAGTTCTCGGGGACAACTGATCCAATGGTATCCAATGACTGGTTACGTTCCGTGAACAAAGACCTAGTAACTGTTGGCTGCACTGATGAAGAAAAGGTCCGGTTTGCAGCACATCTGCTTGAAGGACCAGCAACAACTTGGTGGGATAACTTTCAGATAACCACTCCCCTTGAGGATGTGACTTGGGATATTTTTTAGGATGGATTCCGAATAGCTCACATCTCATCAGGAGTGATGAACTTGAAGAAGAAAGAGTTCCACAATCTGAAACAGCGTCACCGCAGTGTGGCCGAGTACATTAAGGAGTTCAACAATCTGGCGTTCTATGCACCGGATGAGGTTGATACTGATGCCAAGAGGAAGGAGAAGTTCCTCGAAGGATTGAATGATGAATTGAATCTACAACTATCTGTTGCCTATGTCCCAACATATCAATTACTTTGTGACAAGGCCACCATCTTGGAAAACAAGATGAAATAGGTTGAGGGCAGGAAGAGCAAGCATAACTTTGATAAGCACAGCTCGGGATCGTCTCACAAGCGTTCCCATAATGATGATAGTGGAGGTTCTAGATTCCACAAGCATGGGAAGTATAACAGCCACCACAACCACAACTGTCACCATGACAACAAGCATCATCGTAGTCATGACAATGAAAAGTATAAGAACCACAAGAGTGGACACAAGAGCCACCACAATGGAAGTGGTAATGGGAGACAGCCTGCAAAAAGAGACATTAGTCAGGTTGAGTGCTTCAAATGCAAGAAAACTAGGCACTATACAAATGAATGCCCAGAAAAGAAAGTTGAAGGAGCCAACAAGCCCAACCCTTTCCAGAAGGGACAAGTGAACCACATCAATGTGGAATAAATATATGAAGAGTTTGATGCCGTGGCTGGTAAGTTCAAGCTTAATTCTTTTCCAGCACTTGTTCTTTTCGATACCGGCGCATTGCATTCATTCATATAAAGAGAATTTGTTGATAAAAATGGACTCCCAACTGAAACTATTGGGTGTCCTATAAAATTAAGCTCTCCTGGTGGAGAGATGATAGTGAACTTTGGATGTCATGACCTAGTGATAGAATTTGGAAAGTATAAGTTTCTGATAATCCTGGATTCCCAAGGATTGGATGTTATTCTGGGTATGGATTGGATGACTAAGTTTGAATGTGTACTAGATTGTGCCAATCATACTGTCACACTCACAACCCCGGATAAGAGATGGATTAGGTTCAAGTCTAACTTTGAATCTAAAGGGAGTAAGCTAAATTATCTTAAGGGGGTTAGCATAGATAGTGTGCTAATTGTGAAAGAGTATTCGGATGTGTTTCCGTAGGAATTGCCTGGAATGCCACCAGATAGAGATGTAGAGTTTCTGATTGACTTACTGCCAGGATCAGGACCAATAGTAAAGAGACCCTACACGATGTCAGTTGATGAGTTGAAAGAACTCAAGAAACAGCTTGGAGAATAGTTACAGAAAGGATTTATTCAACCAAGTTCTTCATCTTGGGGTGCACCAGTTCTGTTTATTGAGAAGAAGGATCGAATTCAAAGGTTATGCATAGATTACCGTTCACTCAATGAGGTGACTATAAATAACAAGTATCCTTTGCCTAGAATCAATGATCTATTTGATCAGCTAGAAGGAGCCCGTGTGTTCTCAAAGATTGATCTCCGATCAGGCTACTTTCGGCTAAAGATTAGAGAGCAAGACATACCTAAGACTACTTTCACCACTAGATATGGATTGTGTGAGTACACTATGATGCCATTTGGATTGAAAACTGCACCAGCTTATTTCATGAACATGATGAACAAAGTGTTCATGGACTTTATCAACAAATTTGTTGTAGTATTCATCAGCAAGTGTGAATTCTGGTTGAATGAAGTTGGATTTCTCGGACATATTGTGTCGGGAGATGGTATAGTTGTCGATCCCGCAAAGGTGTGAGCTGTAACTAAGTGGGAATCTCCCAAGTCAGTGACAGAAATTCGTAGTTTCCTTGGGTTGGTAGGATATTATAGAAGATTCATTGAGAATTTCTCAAAGGTAGCTAAGCCAATGACGGAATTACTTAAGAAAGGGAAGAAATTTTACTAGACTGAAGGTTGTGAAGTCAGTTTCCAGGAATTGAAGAAGAGACTAGTGACAGCACCAGTCTTATGTCCGCCAGATATGGAGAAGGATTTCCAAGTTTATTGTGATGCATCTAACCAAGGATTAGGTGGAGTTTTGATGCAAGAAGGGAAAGTTGTGGATTACACCTCAAGACAACTCAAAACTCATGAAGTGAATTATCCTACTCATGATTAGAGTTAGCATCTATTGTCCATGCACTCAAAACATGGGGACATTATCTTTTGGGAAAGCGTTGTGAGGTGTCCACAGATCACAAAAGTTTGAAGTAGATCTTCACCCAGAAAGAAATCAATATGAGACAAAGAAGATGTATTGAGCCGTAAGGTTTATGTGAATGACCTTACTAAGGGAGAATTTCCAGATGATCTGTGTGCCCAATTCAAAGATCTCAGATTGGAGATAGTACCTGAAGGACATCTCATGTCATTGATGTTCAACCCACATTGTTGGACAAGATCAAGGAAGCCCAAAAGTTGGACAAGGAAATTGAAGAGATTAAGGATAAAAATAGCAAAGGGAAGGCTAAAGGATTCCATGAAGACGAACAGGGTACTTTATGGTATGGAAAACGTATCTGCATTCCACAAGATCTGGAGCTTCGGAAACTGATTCTGCAAGAAGCACACAACTCAGCATATGCCATTCATCCAGGTAACACCAAAATATACATGGATGTAAAGGAAAGATTCTGGTGGAATAATCTCAAGAAGGACATTGCAGAACATATATCTTTGTGTGATGTGTGTAGCCGAGTGAAAGCGGAACATCAAAAACCGGCAGGGTTATTACAACCACTACCTATTCCTGATTGGAAGTGGGACAAGATTGGTATGGATTTTATCACTACACTGCCAAGGACTAGATCCGGATATGACTCTATTTGGGTTGTTGTAGATCGCCTCACTAAAGTGGCTCATTTCATACCCGCGAAGACAGCCTATACAAGTGCTAAGTTAGCCAAGATCTACATGAACAGGATTGTGTGTCTGCATGGAGTACCCAAGAGTATTCTGTCTGATAGAGGAACTCAGTTCACCTCGCATTTTTGGCGACAATTGCATGAGTCACTAGGAACAAGGTTAGAGTTCAACACAACTTTTCACCCCTATACTGATGGACAGACAGAAAGGACCAATGAGATTCAGGAGGATATGTTGAGGGCATGTGCCCTAGACTATGGTGCGAGTTGGGATGAAAGTATGCCTTACGCAGAATTCTCTTACAATAACAGCTATCAAGCCAGCATTGAGATGGCACCGTTTGAATTTCTCTATGGAAGGCAATGTACTACACCATTGCTATGGAGTGGTGTTGGAGAAAGAAATTTGTTCGGACCAGAATTGATCAAGGAAGCTGAAGAGAAAATCAAATTAGTAAAGGACAGATTGAAGATATCACACTCCCGACAGAAGAGCTACGCAGATCCAAAGCATAGAGAAGTCACCTATGAGGTTGGTGATAGAGCGTATCTTAGAGTCTCACCACTTCATGGTGTGAAGAGATTTGGAGTCAAAGGAAAATTGGCACCAATATACGTTGGACCATTCAAGATTTTGAGCTGCAAAGGAGACGTGGCTTATGGGATTGAATTGCCTGAATCACTGTCAGCAGTTCACAATATGTTTCATGTAAGTCAGTTGAAGAAATGCCATCCGAAGATGGAAGAAACTTCTTTGAAGGATACTATACCTTTGGAAGAGGTTCAATTGGAGAGTGATCTCACCTATGAGGAGAAACCTATCAAAATCCCCAAGATCACGGAAAGAGTTACTCGTACCAAGACTATCAAATTTTGCAAGGTTCTATGGAACCATCATTCTGAAGAATAAGCAACTTGGGAAAGAGAAGATGACCTTTGGAAAGATCACCCTCACCTATTTGCTAGCCAATCCGAATCTTGAGGGCGAGATTCATCTTAAGGGGGTTAGATTTGTAACATCCCAAAATTCCTGAATTACAAAAGCATGCATTTCATTCATATATTCATAGCATTCTTGACTTACACAAAAAATTTCAAATCAAAACTCCAAATAAAACCAATTTTATGCCTATTATTTATATATCATTAAGGCATGGTTTTATTTTATTTTTCAAATGATCAAAGTGTATTTGAGTAAACAGAAGTGTTTGACACATATTTGAGTACAAATTTCACTGTATAAAAATCCAGAGAAATTTGAAATCAAACTTGTTTGAAAAGGGTTTGAAAATGATTCCTGAAAAAATCAAATAGAAAAAGAAAAGGCAAAAAGGAAAAAAATAATCAGGCGCTGCACTTTTGGCCCAGCCCTAGAACCAGCCAAACAGCCCACCCAGTCGTTTCCCCTCCCCTCTCTCTCACACGCACTCACTCTACCCCGCAGACACTGCCAGCGGCCCGCGCCAGCTCAGCTCCTCCCCCAAACGTCGCGCGTAGACCCCGTCGCCACCGTCGTTTCCTCCATCAACGCTGCGTTGATTCCGAGCATAATTGCCATTGATTCCCTAAGTAATCACCTCGCCACTACAGGCTACTTAACCCCCTTGCCACCGCGGTCATTTTCCCTCAACCACCAGCACTAGAGCGCCCCTAGGTTGGCCGTATTTGCGCTTGCATCGCTGCTGCCCGTGCATCTCCAGTGAGCTATTCCGGTGAGCCTCGAGTGCCCCCTTGCCTCTCGTTCTTTTGGTGTTGTTCCTCTGCCCCTTGCGCATCTTCTGACACCATTGGTTCACCCTGTACTTCCCCGGGTCGTCGACTCCATCGAGCACCACAAACACCCGACGCCGTCCTCAACTCCGGCGAGCAATAGTGGTACGAATCGAATGCCCCTTGGCCTCAGGTTCAAACCATGTTGAGCGCCTTGTCCTTGTGCACGCACTGATGCTATTTGTTTGTCCTAGGGAGACCTAGAACATCGCCGTCATCTCTGCCAACCCGTGCCCGACGCCAGCAAGGTTTCCGACGAGCTCTCATGGCCACTACAGCACGCCCCCGCCCATGCCAGCGACACCTTGAGAATCCTCGTGTTCTCGTGAGTCTGGTAAGCCACTACCCGACCCCTATCCCCCTCTGGAATCGCCGGACCATCGCCGGCAGAAGCGCCGCTATCGCCAGCACCCATTAGCGCTGCCAGACTTTGGTCGCATGCGTCATAGCCCTTAGATCTAGATCTAGTGGATCTGATTAGATCACTTAACGAAGGGGTATCGATAGGTCTGGCCCGTGTGATTTCATTTAATCCTGCGGCTCTTGTTGATCGATCCACCCGAACCGGTATGGGCCAATCAGACACAACCACGTGTCTGTGATTTTGTTTTAAAATCTGTTTTTATATCTATTAGAGATTCAAACTTGTAAAATTCATATCTTGAGTTCTGTTTATCCAAAAGATGCAAATAAGATATCATTGGATTTAGAAAATTGATCCCTACACTACTGTGAACTTGAATCTGCATTTTTCTTCTGTAAAATTAGGTTTATTTGCAGAATCAAATATAGACTTATTTTAGCTTTATAAATTATTTAGAAAATGATTTTAAAGCAAATTTCAGTTTATTTAGACTATAAATAGTTGGTTTTGTGTTCAGTGCTCTTTGACTTGACTTGTTTAGTATAGAAAAGTCATTTCATTGCATTTTCATGCATTCATAATATTTTTGCTTGAATATTGGAATGTGAATTTGGTGCTATTATTTTATGTGTAGATTTTGGTGCTAGTGGTGATTGTGATTGTGACGGTTGTTGGTACTCCCCCAACTACCAAGAAGTGGTGCTTCATGTATATTGTCCTATTATTTTTGACTATGCACTAGTGATATTTTGAGTAGGGCTTGCATGAAATTTTCTAAGTATATATATATATGCTATGCCTTGGGAAATCCTTGTAGTTGTAGTCTTGGTAGAATTTTTCTCTAAGTAAGATATTGGTTATGTTATCATGCTTAGACTAGCTAATAGCAAACAAGGGTGGATTATATACATGCTATGGAAATTTTTCTAAGTCTCTTACTTGTGTTTTTACTTAATAAAACAACTAAGTGAATGAATCACCTGAGTGGAATGGTATGATGGTTTGTGTTGAGTGGTCACACAAGGCCCATGTCTATGGTCTACCTTTTGTAACACACTTGTGGAAAGGCACCCAGGAACAAAGGGATTTGAGATACTTAGTGTTTAGAAGCTTCTAGTGCAACCACATGGCATATGGGCTCTGCCTTGATCATATAGGTTGCAATAACTTAGCAAGATGGACAGTTGGTGGTAGGGTGATAGGATGGAACGCATCCATGGTGGTCTAAGGGAAGGCTTCTGAAAGGTCTCATCTCGATGCATGTCGAGTCTTGTGGGGAAAGTGCACCACCTCTCGAGAGGGTAAAACCTAGGTACTTAGCCGTGTCCCCGGAAACGGACAATTTGAGCATCAAAACATTGAAGCTATCAAGGATCTCCTCATCCCAATTTCTAAGTTAAAACTTGTGGTTGAACAAGGGTAAAGGTTCACCAATGCCTATTGGTGGTTCCTTGGGAGTTTTTGTCAAACAAAAACTTAGTGTTTTTCAACTGATAGGAAAAAACTATTTTGAGCAAAGCAATCCTAAGCTACACTTAGCCAAATTCATATAGATTTTAGATACTACTATTCTACTATGGTATCACTTGCCAATACAATTCCAAATGTATTGACCCACTATGGATGTAACTTATGATGTTGCAGGTTATTCTGATGAGGATTAGGGTTATGAGTATACACTCAACATGCTTGCCTATGGCACATGAAGATGAAGACTTTACTTTATTTACTTATGTTATGAACTCTTGTACTAGCCTTGGCTATGGAGTTGTAAAAGACTATGTTTATCTCTGGAATGACGATGTAATAAAGACCTTTGTATCTGTGTACTTCATCTTAAACTGTGGATGCTAGCATTTGATCTAGGGACTAGCATTGCAATCACAACGACCTTTACCTAATAAAGGTGGGGTCTTACACCTGTAGTCTATTTTGTTGCCCTAGACACCTTTTTTCAAAAATCCCTGCAAAGATTCAAAATAGTTTGAATAAGTTGCTTTCTTAAAACTAGCTAAATATAAACATAAAAAAAACAATTGAACTAAGAAAACAAAATAGAAAAGAAATAAAAGGAACATCAGAGGAGAAACCTACCTGGCCGCAGCCCAGCCCAGCAGAGAGCAGCCCCGGCAGGTGATGGCGGTACGTCAACGTGGAGCGTTTCGTCGGGAAACCCCAAGAGCAAGGTATGATGCATCACAGCAACAAGTCTTCCCTCAGTAAGAAACAAAGGTTATCGAACTAGTAGGAGGAAGGAAACGTCTCAAAGGTGTTGCAAGCAATGTGGAAACCTGCACAACACACATTCAAGACTTTGCCCCAACTAACAGTGAGGTTGTCAATCTCACCCGTTGCTGTAACAAAGGATTAACTGTATGGTGTGGACGGTGATGATGGTTTGCAGCAAGTAAACAATAACAGTGGAAGATGTATCAATGGTAAAGATTGGACCGGGGTCCATAGTTCACTAGTGGTGTTCTCCTTAGATAAACAAACATGGCATGCTAGATAAACAAATTACAGCAGGGCAATTGACAGTACTGAGCAAGGCATAACAATGCAATACTAGACATAAAGATCCTATGATATTTGATTGGGCAATACAACAAGATACATAGACCGCCATCCAACTGCATCTATGACTAGAAGTCCACCTTTGGGTTATCATCCAACTGTATTAAGTTGCAATCAATAGACAATTGCTTTAAGCAAAGTGTGTAAGGTAAACAATCCACTTGTTCCATGAACAAGAGACCGTTGTTTTCTCCCTAGTGGCAATATCACATCTACAACCTTAGAGCTTTCTGTCACTTCCCTTGATTAAATAGAGGCATGAACCCACTATCGAGCATAAATACCCCCTCTTCGAGTCACTAGCAACTACTTGGCCAAGATAGCTACTAACAACGGAGAGCATGCAAGATCACAAATAACACATACATGATAGAGTCAATAAGACAAAACCATTAATTAATCTGACATAGTAATCTCAATATCCATCGGATCCCCGCAAACACAACATGCATGATTACAAATAGACGAGATCTTGATCATGAATGGAGCTCAAAAGATCTAGATATGAAAGCACAAGTAGGAGATACAACCATCTAGCTACTACATGGACCCGTAGTCCAAGGTGGAAGTACTCACGCTTCATACCGGAGGATGGCATGATGCAGAAGAAGGCCTCCAGGATGATCTCCCTTCCATCAGGGTGCCGGAAAGAGCTTCAGACCCCCCGATCTAGGGATGATGGTGGCGGCGGCTACAGACGGTTTCGTGGAAAATTGGGTGCTTAGGGTTTAGGCATCAGGGGCTTCTTATAGGCGAAGAGGCGAGGCTAGGAGGCGGCTAGGGGGGCCACACCCTTCCTAGGTGCGGCCTAGGGTGGGCTCGCGCCTAGGGGGTGCAGCCGCCCTGTGGCGCCCCTCCTTCTGTCCTCTGGACTCCGTGTTCTCCTTGGTGAAATATTGACTTTGGCATCTGTCCCGTCCAATTTCGAGAATATTTCCTTACTAGCTTTTTTGGTACCAAAAACAACAGAAAACAGGCAACTGGCACTATGGCAACTTGTTAATAGGTTAGTACCAGAAAACATATGAAAAGCACCTCAAAGTGTGGACAAAGCAAACCAAAGTAGATATTAAACAAGCATGGAACATCAAAAATTATAGATATGTTTCCGATGTATCAAGCATCCCCAAGCTTAACTTCTGCTCGTCCTCGAGTAGGTAAGTGATAAAAGAATAATTTTTTAGGTGACATGCACCATCAAAACCAAGATCAAACCATTTGCAAGCATTGATAGCTGGGATCAAAGAACTCTAAACATGTGCAGGAAAGATGGAGTTCTAAAAATAAGACAAAGTAATTATGCATGCAACATGAAGGGCTACAAACAAATATCATGAATAACATGCATTGAAAAACGTTTGTTTGTTTCACATACAGAAAAGATGGCATAGTGACATTCAGCTTGTCCCTCATGGTGTATCAAATAGGTGCATAGGACACCTTCAAAGTTTATAAGAGTGACTAGACACAAATAGCATAAGAACAAGCAATATCAACAATATGCATCAATCAATAAGTTTTGGGGCACTATAGATAGAACTAAGCATGTCAACTATGCTCTCTTAACTAGTGCCTAAAGGTAGATGGTGGAGACTCAATATAATAGTGGAAGAAAGGCCCTTCATAAACGGAAGCAGGGATTTCAAGTTTCAAAAGGAGCTTCCAAAAATTATGGTACTTGTTAGCTTTCAGCCCTCATTGCCCCTATCATAAGCATCTGAAAGGTTCGCATCATAGAAAACAAAAAAATTCCTATGATGGGAACAACTATGTACCAAGATCTATCTACTAGATACAAGCAATGGGTGGATATACATCCATAGAATACATACCCTCGAAGACCGAATAGCGTTAACGAGGTTGTACTCGTGGATAATGTAGTCGGACACTTGCCGATCTCAAGATCGAGAAGAAGTCCATCCGGTCCAGCAGGTCCAGCACTATCCAGTCTAGCAACGCAAAGCAGTGGTGTGTAACATCCCTAAAATCATGTTTCAAACTCATGCATATCATCCATGCATCCATGATCATATAGAGTTCATTCAAACAAATAAATTCAAAAATAGGAGCATATGAGCTGATTATTTTATGTGATCAACATTTGAAAACAAATGCTACTCTTCTATGAGAGATTGTTGTTCATGAAACCAAACTTTGTGCCTTATTGCTTTCAGAATGAGTTGCTAGATTGCCAAGACCTAAACCCAAGTTTTCAAAGCAAAAACAATTTGAAAACCAAATTCAAAACCAATATAAAACAAGTGCTAAGTCACTGTTTATTCTATTTTATTCCAAATGACCCAGCCAATTCAAAGTGACCACTTGGTTTATGTCCAAATTTGTGACTATTGCACACTGCAAAAATCCTAAAAAGATTTGAAATCAAATAGCTTTTGAATTCATTCCAGAAAATCAATTTAGAAAAAGAAAAAGAGATAGGAAAGAGAAAAGGGTCGGCGCCAGGATTTGAGGCCAGCAACAGACGCAGCCCATTTAGCCCACCCGGGTCCCCTCTCTCTCTCTTTCACTCGCAGACGCACACACGGAGTCGCTGACGCCTGGACCCTACCGCCCCTCTGTTTATTTTGCTGACAAGTGGACCCGTCCACGTCGACTCCTTCTTTCCCAAATCTCGCGCGCCTGCGACGCTCACGCCGCCGTTACTCGCCGCAGTCACTGCCGCGTTGATTCCCATTGATTCCGCGAGTAACTCCACGCCCAGCTCTGCCTACTTAAACCCCCCCCTCGCGGCCATTTCCCCTCACTCAATTTTCTCTCCACGCCACCAGGCTGCTCACAACTCACCAGACACCGCCGCAGCTCCGCCGATCTCCGGCGTGCGATTCCGGTAAGACCCCGTCGCCCCTTGCTGTCTAAGTTGGCCAGAATGATCACAACATCCATGCGCATCTTCTCAACCTATTGGTGCATGCTAGGACCATCTGGATAATCGCCAACGACGACGACTGCAAGCACCCGACGCCTTCTTCTTCTCCGACGATCGATTGCGGTAAGTACAGCGCGCCCCTTGACCTCTCTCGGATACATCTAGGTTCGCCTTGTCCTTGCGCAGCTACTGATGCCTCTGGTTGATGATAGGAAGGTCCGGAGCGTCGGCAGCAACTCCGTCTGCAACCACCCGACGCCGTGCACAACTCCGACGAGCTCCCTCGGCCACTCTAGAGCACCGCTTGCCGAACCACCGACACCTTGAGCATCAGCATCTCTCTGCGATTCCGGTAAACCCCTTCTCCCTCTCCCGCACGACCTAGAACGCCAGCTCCGCCACTGACAGAGGCGCCGCCGCCTGTCGCCGCCGCTAGCGCCGCCACTAGATGGTCAGGCTGCTCAGGAACGTTGGATCCAGATCGTGCGGATAGGATAGAACGCGAGCGAAGGGGTAAGATTGGATCTGAGCCGCGCGTTTAAATTAGATCCAGCGGCTCAGAAGCGCGATCCGACGCGAACCGGTACGCGCCAGTAAGATTAAGACGCGTGGCAGTGAGTTAGGTTTAAAAACAGAATTTGAATCAGATTATTGTTTGATTTTGATTTAGCTATAACTTTTGATCCCCACGTTAGAATTTGACAAATTTTATACCGTTGGAATCATGAGAGCAAGCCCTTTATAAATATGCAATGTGTTTAATGTTTTGCCTCTGTTAAAATGGTTTTATTTGCAGAAACATGTGTAGGGCTTATTTGAGCATATGAATTGTTTAGGAATTAATTTAGGGTTTAAATAATTGTTGTGTGGCAAGTTTTTGACTTGTTTTGGATTCAGTACTATACACTTGCTTGGTTGAGTTTTAAAAATCATCACTTAGCATTTTGCATGCATGCATATATTTTTGTTTGTTTGTATATGTTTTGTGTGTAATTTGTTGCTACCATTCTTTGTGTAGACTTTGGTGCTAGTGATTGTGATTGTGAAGAGTGCTACTCTCCCAACTACCAAGTCAAGTGGTACTTCATGAATATTTCTATCCCTATATTTTATACTAAGCATTAGAAATATTTTGCTAAGTCTTGCATGTTATTATTTTGCCTATATGCCATGTTGAGAAATCCTAAGTAGTTGTAGAAATGCTAGGAAATTTCTAAGTTAAGTTACTATCTATGCCATGCTTAGCCTAGCTAGTAGAAAACAAGGGTTGGTAAAAATATACATGCTATGATGAAAATATTTCTAAGTCTTTGGACTTGTGTTTTGCCTAACAAAACAACTAAGTTAATGAAACACCTGGGTGGAATGGAAGGAAAGGTTTATGTTGAGTGGTTACACAAGGCCCATTTCTATGGTTTACCTTGTGTATCTCACTTGTGGTAAGCCACCTAGGAACAAAGAGATTTTAGTGGCCAAGTGTTAAGAAGCTTCTAGTGCAGCCACTTGGCAATATGGGCTCTGCCTGGACCATATAAGTTGCTAGAACTTAGCCATTTGGACAGTTGGTGGTAGTGGGAATGATAGGTTGGAGCGCGTCCATTTGGTCTAAGGGAAGGCTTCTGAAAGGTCCTGTCTTGGTGAAACCAAGTCTGGTGGGGAAAGTGCACAACTTCTGCAGATGGAAAAATCTAAGTACTTAGCCAAGTCCATGGAAATGGACAACTTGAGCATCAAGGCATGGAAGCTATAAAGAATCTCCTCATCCCAATTTTCTAAGTAAAAACTTGTGGGTGAACAAGGGTGAAGGACCTCAATGTCTATTGGTGGTTCCTTGGGAAAAGTTTTGACAAAGAAAAACTTAGTGATTTCAACTAATAGGCAAAAATCTATTTTGAGCAAAGCAAGCCAAACTACACAGCCAAATTGCATATAGTATCTAGTCCACTTAAAGTTTACTAAGGTATCACTTGCCAATACTATTCCAAAGTATTGACCCATTGTGGCTATAACTTGTGATGTTGCAGGTTACTCTGATGAGGATTAGGTGTCATGAGTCTACACTCAACATGTTTGCCTGTGGCACATGAAGATGAAGACTTTTATTTATTTACCTATTCAAACTCTTGTATTAGGCCTGTGGCCTTGGAGTTGTAAAGACTATGTTTATCTCTGGAATGGATGTAATAAATGACCTTTGTATCTGTGTACTTCATCTTAAACTGTGGATGGTAGCAATGATCCAGGGACTAGCATTGCAATCACAGGGATCCTTTTTTCCTTTATAAAGGAGGGATCTTACAGATGGTATCAGAGCACTGTGTTGCCTGTAGGATTATGACCCTAGGAATGGAAACCACTAAGGAAAAAATTTCAACTTCTACACTTGTCTATTCTTCTTGTAAAACTTTTCTAATCTTCTCTCTCATCTCTATTTGTAGATGAACTCCATCAACGAAGCCGTGAGGAAAGGACCACTCATGACAATGACTTTGGAGTGTGAGACAGAATTCCCTAAGGCTCTGAAGGACCGCATGGTTGCATTAGAGATACAAGGTGCAGCTGTGTACAAAGGTTTTCCTGTGATGGATGAAGGAGTGGAATACTGGTGGGTGCAACTTCACTTGTATAAAAACAAGGAAGACAACCATCAGGAAAAAGGATTCTGCATGTTCACCAATTCAGTGGTGCACACTACATTCTTTGAATCAGCAAGGGATGCAGCTTGGAAGACCATCAAAGAACTTGGTGATAGAGTCAAGTGCAGAATGCTCAACCTCCAAAATGATCTAAGGAAAGAAAAGGAACATACCCAAGAGTTGGAAGCTACCAACCAAACCTTAAGAGGAGACATTATAGACTTAGTGATGGAGTCATGTGAGCAAGATAGGCTGATTTCTTCTAGAAACATTGTGTTAGCCAACAGATCCAGTGAGATAGGATTGTAAACGTACTTCGTTAGTTGGACCACCACTTATCACCTTATTTTCCAAATGTTGCTTTAAATAAGATTGAACCTTGGTTGTTGTAGTGGATCCATGTATGCATGACTTGTGTGTTTTGCTTCCCAAGGATATGTATGTGATGTTTTTTATCTTGATTTGTGTTGTTCTAACTTTTCTATCTTATAAATAGATGCCTATTACCATCAGCACTGTTGAGGAGTTCCAGGTTACCCGCTTTGGTCCTCGTATCGTTGAGCTTACTACTTTTCTCTCCCTCTTCCCACCATCATGGTGCATCCCCTCACCAAGTTTGAGAGGAAGGACCTCTGGGGCTTCAAGGTCAACCAGCCCGGACGCCAGACTGAGCCTACCACGGAGGCCATTGTCTTCAAGCTCATGCACGATGACAGGGAGAGAGGCCTTGAGGTAGTTACGCAGGATCTGATAGGACGTCTGCTAGGGAGACACTCCCGACAGGTTAGAGGTACTCACTTCCACGTCTTAGGTAGACGTGATGAGGATGGAGAGTCCATCGACTTCGAGGACGATTCGAGGGACGCAGCAGAGCCGATTCGTCTGTACCTCCAGGACTTAGAGTCTCTCATTAGGCACGTGGACACTGACAGGACCAACGCCATGCTCAGCAATGACGAGCTTCAGGTGCAGCTTCGCGAGAAGGACAAGCTCTTCGCGGAGCAAGACGAGATAGTCAAGGAAATGGAGGCGAAGTTCGAGACCCAGGACAGGAAGTTCAAGAGTCAGGAGAAACGTGTCCAGGATAGGAACAAGAAGATTCGGGACATGACTGAAGAACTGCAGTCCAAGGACTTCGAGCTCGAGCAGCAGCAGACGGTGATTGAGAGGCTTCGTTCCCAGAAGAGGGCTCTCAAGGCCAAGATAGAGACCTTGACCACTAGTGTCGAGGAATACAAGACCGCGATGGAGAACGCAGGTCTTACCTTTGTCGAGGAGGAGATTGATGCCGAGGAGTAGATTTGACTACTCATTTATCTTTTATTATCGTACTTATTATTTGAGAACTTGTTATTTGACCATCCGACATGTGGATGGCTTGCTACTTGAGTGTTTTACTTTGTGAACTTTTATCTTTTATTTTGTTGTTGAACCTTTATCTTTGTGTTGCATGCTATGTGTTTGCTTATGTGATGTAATGTGCATGAAAGCATCTATGGGTATCTCATTCTTATCACTATTTGAACAAACCACAGATGCCTCCCCGTCGTGCAAACCCCAACCCCAACAACAACAACAACATCACTCCAGAAATGCAACAAATGATGACCGCTCAAACTCAGATGATGCAGATGATGACAACGTTCATCCAAAACCAAAACAACAACAATAACAACAACAACCCACCGGGTTTTGATATGCTTACCAGGTTCTTGAGATTGAGGCCAGCAAAGTTCTCAGGAACAACTGATCCCATGGTGGCCAATGATTGGCTACGCTCAGTGAACAAGGACTTGGTAACCGTGGGCTACACTGATGCAGAAAAGGTCAGATTTGCAGCACATTTGCTAGAGGGACCAGCCACTTGGTGGGATAACTTCCAGATCACCACTCCCATAGAAGATGTGACATGGGCTATCTTTGAGGATGGCTTTCGCACTGCTCATATCTCATCTGGAGTGATGAGTTTGAAAAAGAAAGAGTTCCATAATCTGAAGCAACGCCACCGCAGCGTGGCTGAATATATTGAGGAGTTCAACAATCTGGCGCGTTATGCACCGGATGAAGTTGACACCGATGCTAAGAGAAAGGAAAAATTTCTTGAAGGCTTGAATGATGAGCTGAACCTGCAGTTGGTTGTGGCCTATGTTCCCACTTATCAGTCTCTCTATGACAAGGCTGCTATTTTGGAGAACAAAATGAAGCAAGTTGAAAGCCGAAAGAGAAAGCACTCAGACAAGCACAGCTCGGGATCGTCTCACAAACGATCTCATTATGATGACAGCGGAAGTTCAGGATCCCACAAGCATGGGAAATTCAACAAGCACCATAACCACAACCGTCATGACAACAAGCACCACCATAGTCATGACAATGACAAGTACAAGAACCACAAGGGTGGATACAAGAGCCACCACAGTGGTAATGGAAGTGGAAGTGGAAGCCAGCCTGTCAAGAAAGACATGAGTCAGGTTGAATGCTTCAAGTGCAAGAAGATGGTGCATTATGCAAATGAATGCCTAGAAAAGAAAGTTGAAGGACCCAACAAGCCCAACCCTTTTCAGAAGGGACAGGTGAACCACATCAGTGTGGAGGAGGTCTATGAGGAGCCTGATGCTGTTGCTGGTAAGTTCAGACTCAATTCTATTCCAGCATTTGTTCTTTTTGATACTGGAGCATCGCATTCATTCATATCAAAAGCATTTGTTGATAGAAATGGGTTTCCAACTGAAAACATTGGGTGTCCAATAAAAGTTAGTTCTCCGGGTGGAGATATGATAGTAAGTCTTGGATGCCGGGATCTAGTAATAGAGTTTGGAAAGCATAGATTTCCAGTGAGTCTGATAATCCTAGATTCCCAAGGACTGGACGTAATATTGGGAATGGATTGGATGGCTAAGTATGAAGGAGTACTAGATTGTGCAAATCGTACTGTTGCACTCACAACCCCGGAAAGAAAGCGGATTAAATTCAAGTCCAACTTTGAATCAAAAGGAAGTAAGCTAAATTCTCTTAAGGGGGTTAGCATGGACAGTGTGCCAATTGTGAGTGAGTATCCGGATGTGTTTCCGGAAGAATTGCCGGGAATGCCACCAGATAGAGATGTGGAGTTTCTTATAGATTTGGTACCAGGATCTGGACCAATAGCGAAGAGACCTTATAAAATGTCAGTTGATGAACTGAAAGAACTCAAGAAACAACTTGGAGAACAGTTGCAGAAAGGATTTATTCAACCAAGTTCTTCATCTTGGGGAGCCCCAGTCTTATTCGTGGAGAAGAAAGATAGAAGTCAAAGGTTATGCATAGATTACCGTTCACTCAACGAGGTGACTATCAAGAACAAATACCCTTTGCCTAGAATAAATGACTTGTTTGATCAGCTAGAAGGAGCATGTGTGTTCTCAAAGATTGATCTCCGGTCGGGTTATTTTCAACTCAAGATAAGGGAACAAGACATACCTAAAACAACGTTCACTACAAGGTATGGATTATATGAGTATACCGTAATGCCTTTTGGTTTGACCAATGCTCCAACATACTTCATGAATATGATGAACAAGGTGTTCATGGAATTCCTTGACAAGTTTGTTGTCGTCTTCATCGATGACATTTTAGTCTACTCCAAGAGCAAGGAAGAGCATGAAGGACATTTGCGTTTGATACTTGAGAAACTAAGGGAACATAAACTTTATGCCAAATTCAGTAAGTGTGAGTTCTGGTTGGATGAAGTTGGTTTTCTTGGACATGTTATGACAAAGGATGGTGTGGCAGTTGATCCTGCTAAAGTTTCAGTTGTGACTGAATGGGAATCTCCCAAGTCAGTAAAGGAAGTTCGTAGTTTCCTTGGCTTAGCAGGTTACTACAGAAGGTTCATTGAAAATTTCTCCAAGGTAGCTAAGCCTATGACTGAATTATTAAAGAAAGACAAGAAGTTTGCTTGTCCTGAAGGTTCTGAACTCAGCTTTCAGGAATTGAAGAAGAGACTTGTGACAACACCAGTCTTGTGTCTGCCAGATTTGGAAAAAGATTTCCAAGTATATTGTGATGCATCTCATCAAGGTTTGGGTGCTGTACTTATGCAAGACGGTAAAGTTGTGGCTTATGCCTCGATACAACTCAAAACTCATGAAGTAAACTATCCTACTCATGATTTAGAGTTAGCCTATGTCGTCCATGCGCTCAAAACATGGAGGCACTATCTTTTGCGAAAGCGTTGTGAAGTGTTCACAGATCACAAGAGTCTGAAGTATATCTTCAACCAGAAGGAAATTAATATGAGACAAAGAAGATGGATAGAACTCATCAAGGACTATGACTTAAGTTTGCAATACCACCCCGGTAAAGCAAATGTTGTAGCAGATGCTCTAAGTCGTAAGGTTTTTGTGAATGGCCTTACCAAAGGAGAATTGCCAGATGATCTGTGTACCCAATTTAGAAAACTCAGATTAGAGATTGTGCCCGAAGGACATCTCATGACTTTGGATGTTCAACCCACTTTGTTGGACAAGATCAAAGAAGCCCAAAAGATTGATAAGGAAATTGAAGAGATTAAAGAAAAGATTGGCAAGGGAAAAGCCAAAGTATTCCATGAAGACGAACAGGGTACTTTATGGCATGGGAAACGTATCTGTGTTCCACAAGACCCGGAGCTGCGGAAACTGATTTTGCAGGAAGCACACAACTCTCCGTATTCCATTCATCCGGGTAACACCAAAATGTACATGGACATGAAAGAAAGATTTTGGTGGAATAATCTCAAGAAGGACATCGCCGAACATATTGCTTTGTGTGATGTGTGTAGTAGAGTGAAAGTGGAACATCAGAAACCAGCAGGTTTGCTTCAACCACTACCTATTCCTGATTGGAAGTGGGACAAGATTGGTATGGATTTCATTACCGAATTACCAAGGACCCGGTCAGGATACGATTCTATTTGGGTAGTAGTGGATCACCTAACTAAAGTGGCTCATTTCATACCCGTGAAGACAACCTATACAAGTGCTAAGTTAGCCAGAATCTACATGAGTAGAATTGTATGTCTACATGGAGTGCCCAAGAGTATTGTGTCTGATAGGGGAACTCAATTCACTTCCCATTTTTGGAGACAGTTGCATGAGTCACTAGGAACAAGGTTGGAATTCAGTACTGCCTTTCATCCTCAAACTGATGGACAGACAGAAAGGACCAATCAGATTCTAGAAGACATGTTGAGGGCATGTGCCCTAGACTATGTGTAGCATCCCAATTGTCTAACAATTGCAATGCTACTAGCCTAGTCTAGATATATGCTACCTTCATATATATAATTGTTGCATCATCGTTATATCATGCTCATGTCATCATGCCACCTTGCATTTGAGCATCATATAAAACCCTTTTCCATTTGGCTCTTGTCTCATATGCATTGTAAATTGAATTTTCCTCTTGATATTGTATTTGGTTCTTGATATATTGTTTAATGCCCAAGTTGAGTTGGGGGCATATCTTTTATCCAACTCCACCACCTTTCTTTTCACCACCTTATAATTCCACCATCCAACTAAATATGAGCTTGGCATTTACTGGTTTTACTTCTAGCTCATGTGGGTTGGGATGGATCCAATTCTATTCCACATGCTCTCATCTTAGCATCATGTTGTTTTCACAATATTGAAACATGAGAGCCACATGGCCACCTTTGCATGCCTTGTGAGTGGAACCTTTCCTAGCTTCCATATGTGTGATTTTGGGGTTATCATCATGTTGGGATATTTTTGTGGGCTTATTAAATACCTAGTGGTATATACACACTAGCAAGTCCCAAATATAATCCAATGTGATCATCTCCATATACTCCACTTGGAATTCTTTCTAAATTCCTTTGCTTGGGCCTTACTCCAATTTTGGGAACGCATAATATTAATGCCATGTAATAATATTGTTCTCACAAGAACCCACATGGCAATAAATATTCTGCATGGGCCATGCAAGTACCCCTTTAGCTGTCTTTTGGTTTTTATTTGATTTTAAAATGGATCATCTCTATCTCTTCCTTCTTTTAGCTTGATCTTATTTGGTCATGCTTAAACCCCATCACCTTATCCATCCTTGCCATCCCCACCTTCTCTTCTTCTCTCTTTTGGCTATCTTGTTTGAGCTTGTTTTGTGCATGCTTGATCTTGACAAAGAACCACTCCATATCTCTCTAAACCCTAAGTTAACCCCAAACCTACCTCTCCATCTCCTCTAATCTACCCATACCCCCATCTAAACCTAAACCCTAAGTCTACCCCCTCTCTCTCTAGCTCCTCTCCCTCCAAGCCTCTACCCTAACCCTAAACATCTACCATACCACCCTCTAGACAAACCGAGCTACCCCCTAATCAAGACCACCTCTCCTCTCTCCTATCTAGATCAACCAAAACCCTAACCCTATCCATCTACCCGAGCCCCATCTACCCTAGCACGAGCTCACCTTCCCCTCTCTTTCCCTCTACCTGCCAGGCCGGCCCCACCTTGCAGCCTCTCTGCCCTCCCCCATTCCTTTCTTTGGCTTCAAGACAAAGAGAAAAGGGAGAGAAGAGAAGCACCTACCCGATCACCTCCTCCCTCACCTTTTTGCAAAGCCATCCACCCCATGTGCCTCCCTCCTCTCTCCCTACCACCCAACCACCCAGCTCTCCTCTCAGATCCCATCTGGGCCTTGCCTCTCCTCTCCTTCCTCCCCACCACCTCCTGGCCGCAGCCATGGCCTTACCATGCCGACCCCAAACCCTAGCTTCGGCCAGACAGCAAAGGGAGGCGTCGGGGCTGTGAAAAGGAAGAGCCAGACGTCCAGGAGACTCCCCTGCATCTCCTTCGTCGACCTGCACCAGAGGGAGCGACTGGGAAGCCCCAGAGTGCCGTCGTTGTCGCCATGGCCGGAAGGAACTGAAGCTCCCCGTCGCGAGCCCGCCGCCAGATCCCTTCCACCTCAGCGTCGACGACCGCCAGTGAGCTCCTGGTGAGCCCCTCTACCCCCCAGACAAGGTCCTCTCCCCTCTCGTGCACCGTAGCTCCGCCGGCCTCCGTCGAGCGCCCTGCGTGCGTGCGCGTCGCCGCAGTCACCGCCAGCGTGCGCGTCAGCAGCAGCTGCAGCAGTTTCTGTCCGCTCTGTTCCTCGCCCTGCCCCGCGCGCTGCCGCCCTCCTCCGTGCTAGCTCCCTGAATGAAAGATATAGCCCGATGTCCCCGCTCCGTCTTTCGTTTCTGCGGCTCGACGAGTTACGCCGTCGTTTAGTCGCCATCGTCGACGAAACTCCGGCCGCCCTCTGTGCTCGGCAGATCGTCGCGCAACATCAGTCCAGCGTCGGCGACGCTTTTCCAGAAAACACCCTGGCCTTTCTCCCGCCTAAACCCGCAGTCCCGTGTGGCCTGCTAGTCAGCCTCCCAGTGAGTTTTGCAAAGAGCACCCCCAGATCTTCACCACCTCAACCCGCAGTACCTGGATCCACCACGTGTCAGCGCCCGATAGCTGTGCGCGTGCTGTGGCCCTGCTGCTCCTCTGGCCCACCTGTCATCGGCTGTGGCTAGACCAACCCTCGGTGACAGAAGCTTTTAAGCGCAGTGTGCTGCTGAGTCAGCTGCTGGCCCCACTGGTCAGTGTCTGAGGCTAGACAAACTTGAGTATAAAAAGTTTCTGTTTATATCTGTTTAAATTCAAATCTTTTTCAAATTAATCCAAATTCAAATTAAATTCTGTTTTTAAATAACTTTTCAAATATTAATCCAAATAATACAAATAATATATGTTTTCAAATCATAAAAATATGAGGAATTCAAATATGCCATTCAAAATATATTTTGAACACTTTAAAATTCCAAATTGGTTTAATCACAATAAAATGCCCTTTTGACTTAATAAATTAATAACTTTTTTTTATAAATCCAAATTGAACAAATAATATGTCTAAAATGATTAGCTCGACGAGACCTTTCTGTTTATGCATTCCTTGGTTTGTTTTGAAGCATGCATCATATAAATATAAAGTGAACAGCAACTAATATGGGATTAAAATGTGGCCAAAACTCAATAAAATGACTTATTCTTGTATTCCACACCTCACCCATGCCATGCTACTTTAATGCCATGCAAATTGTGCATCATTCATCATGGCATGATTGTTTGCTTGTCGCATTTATTCATATGCTTGTGCACTTTATTTATGTTGGCCCTTGTTTGTTTGGTTCTTCTTCGAATAGACGCTGAGCAGGGGATATATCAAGAGAACCAGGAGCACTACCCAGATCCTTCTCTTGCTTCAACTGAGCTGCCAGGCAAGCACTACCACATGCTTGCATACATATAGTACCTATTGCCTCTATCTTATTCTTGCATCATTGAGTCGCGATTGCATTAAATTGAATCCCAAGTATTGCATAGCCTTTATTTTTAAAACCCCACCGAAGCTTGTTCCTCCATCCCATGAGCCATTACTACAGGAGTTGTTTGAGCCATGCGAGTCGTAGAACAACATGGGTAGGGTTTGTGAGTGTCTGATGGATAACGAGGTACCTATACAACTTAAAACTGAGTAGTAATGGGATAACTAATGAAAGTGGCATCGGTGAGCCATATTCGCTATTTGGTTTTTCAGGCTCACTTGTGTCCCGTAGGACCCCGAGTACTTGATTCCTGTTCCTTGAATATTCGCGCTATCCACATCCGGGAGGCTTATGAACCCCCCTGAGCCAGAGCTTGATTCATTCTTATTTCTTGGGGCCACAAACTAGTTTGAGGTTTTATTTACTATCCTGTACTTATGCCATGCTTTACTGCTTTATTTAAATTGTGCGAGGTAATGCACACTGTACTGTTTAGGTCCGTGACCCGTTTTCGCTGTATCGACAAGCCCAGTCACACTTTCGGGTTCCCAGTCGTTTACAGCCGGCTCCACAAACCTTGAGGCCGTCTCGGAGTCAGCTAACTTTGTTGCGGGTAGCTCAATGGGGTGGCCCCCTAAAATATTTCTGAATCATGTGATCGCTTTGTCGTGACTGCCTCGTTGGGTTTTGATTTGGTTTTTCTGAGGCATATCGAGTGTGTGTTGCTATTTGTGCACCCCTGCAGGGTAAAACTTTCTGGAAGCCGTGTCCGCGGTTATGGACGACTTGGAGCACAGTTTCTCGATCATAGACAAGCATAACTAAAGTACCGCTTTTAATTTGACTAGACTAGGTACCTGACTAGTAAATAGTGCAACACTCACGGAATGGATAATAAAACTGCCAACGGATGGGGAGTTGTTCGTCCGCTTCCTCGTCGGTAAGCGAGGAGGAGGATGGATCTGTGGAGATTACCATGATAACCGTTATAACTGTTGTTGTTAATTCACGAACATCCGTCTATCTCTGGTTAGGCGGATGGTTAGCGAGTATCTATAGAAATTCTAGGGTTTATCTTTTGCTGCAATTGCGTCACCCCAGGTTGTGTCCCCTCTAGAGGCATAAAGACTTGCTGAGTACCCCTAGGGTCTCACACGATAAATTATTGGTTCAGATGAACAGGTACACTCGCAAGATGGATACTAGGTGGAAGAGACGGACGATGTGGGCAACGATCATTCGGTGTAGAGATTCCGGGAACGGGGATCCGTGAGATCTGTGGGCGGGATGTGCTTATTTATGGGGCATCTTATGCCGATTTGCTTCTTATCCGTACTCGGATTTTGGCTTCCGCTTCCGCTTGATACTCTGATGTTTGATGTATGAGGAGATATCCTAAACTATTAGATCTATCTAGGATATTTGGATCTTGCCGTATGGCGTTGCTATATTTCCTTTCTTTTTAGATGGAATGGCTCTGATGTACTATTGTATGGTGGCTTGCATACATACTCATTTGTGTATGTAGTTGATCCCTTCGCCTGCCGATTACGCCGCCTGTTCTTGTCCCGATGTTTGGAAATGGTTGGGACGGCCGAAAGGTCTACCTGTGAGAGGCATTTGGGCCCCACCGTACTATTTCAACCATTTCTGATCATCCAGGCTTGTACTAGGAGCGTAATTCACCGAGGTAGTTACACTATGGAGCCAGTTGGGATGAAAGTCTGCCTTACGCAGAATTTTCTTATAACAACAGCTATCAAGCCAGCATTGAGATGGCACCATTTGAGTTTCTCTACGAAAGAAAGTGTACCACCCCATTGTTATGGAATGGTGTGGGAGAAAGATGTTTATTCGGGCCAGATCTTATCAAAGAAGCCGAAGAGAAGGTCAAGTTGGTTAAGGACAGGTTGAAGATAGCACAGTCCCGACAGAAAAGCTACGCAGATCCTAAGCGTAGAGAAGTCACCTACGAAGTCGGTGATAGAGCTTATCTTAGAGTGTCACCACTTCATGGAGTAAAGAGATTCGGAGTCAAAGGAAAATTGGCACCAAGATATGTTGGACCATTCAAGATTCTGAGTCGTAAAGGAGAAGTTGCCTATGAAATAGAACTGCCAGAATCTCTGTCAGCCGTTCATAATGTGTTTCATGTGAGTCAGCTTAAGAAATGTCATCCCGAAATGGAAGAGACTTCTTTGAAGGATACAATACCTTTGGATGAGGTTCAGTTGGAAAGTGATCTCACTTATGAAGAGAAGCCTATCAAGATTCTTGAGACGGCAGAAAGAGTCACACGAACAAAGACTATCAAGTTTTGCAAAGTCCAATGGAACCATCATTCCAAAGAGGAAGCAACATGGGAAAGAGAAGACGATCTTCGGAAAGACCACCCTCACCTATTTTGCTAGCCAATCCGAATCTCGAGGGCGGGATTCACCTTAAGGGGGTTAGATTTGTAACATCCCTAAAATCATGTTTCAAACTCATGCATATCATCCATGCATCCATGATCATATAGAGTTCATTCAAACAAATAAATTCAAAAAAAGGAGCATATGAGCTCATTATTTTATGTGATCAACATTTGAAAACAAATGCTACTCTTCTATGAGAGATTGTTGTTCATGAAACCAAACTTTGTGCCTTATTGCTTTCAGAATGAGTTGCTAGATTGCCAAGACCTAAACCCAAGTTTTCAAAGCAAATACAATTTGAAAACCAAATTCAAAACCAATATAAAACAAGTGCTAAGTCACTGTTTATTCTATTTTATTCCAAATGACCCAGCCAATTCAAAGTGACCACTTGGTTTTATGCCCAAATTTGTGACTATTGCACACTGCAAAAATCCTAAAAAGATATGAAATCAAATAGCTTTTGAATTCATTTGAAATTCATTCCAGAAAATCAATTTAGAAAAAGAAAAAGAGATAGGAAAGAGAAAAGGGCCGACGCCAGGATTTGAGCCCAGCAACAGACGCAGCCCATTTAGCCCACCCGGGTCCCCTCTCTCTCTCTTTCACTCGCAGATGCACACACAGAGTCGCTGACGCCCGGACCCCACCTCCCCTCTGTTTATTTCGCTGACAAGTGGACCCGTCCACGTCGACTCCTTCTTCCCCAAATCTCGCGCGCCTGCGACGCTCACGCCGCCGTTACTCGCCGCAGTCACTGCCGTGTTGATTCCCATTGATTCCGCGAGTAACTCCACGCCCAGCTCTACCTACTTAAACCCCCCCTCGCGGCCATTTCCCCTCACTCAATTTTCTCTCCACGCCACCAGGCTGCTCACAACTCGCCAGACACCGCCGCAGCTCCGACGATCTCCGACGTGCGATTTCGGTAAGACCCCGTCGCCCCTTGCTGTCTAAGTTGGCCAGAATGATCACAACATCCATGCGCATCTTCTCAACCTATTGGTGCATGCTAGGACCATCTGGAGACTCGCCAATAACGACGACTGCAAGCACCCGACGCCTTCTTCTTCTCCGGCGATCGATTGCGGTAAGTACAGCGCGCCCCTTGACCTCTCTCGCATACAGCTAGGTTCGCCTTGTCCTTGCGCAGCTACTGATGCCTCTGGTTGATGCTAGGAAGGCCCGGAGCGTCGGCAACAACTCCGTCTGCAACCACCCGACGCCGTGCACAACTCCGACGAGCTCCCTCGGCCACTCTAGAGCGCCCCTTGCCGAACCACCGCCACCTTGAGCATCAGCAGCTCTCTGCGATTCCGATAAACCCCCTCTCCCTCTCCCGCACGACCTAGAACGCCAGCTCCACCACTGACAGAGGCACCGCCGCCTGTCGCCACCGCTAGCGCCGCCACTAGATGGTCAGGCTGCTCAGGAACGTTGGATCCAGATCGTGCGGATAGGATAGAACGCGAGCGAAGCGGTAAGATTGGATCTGAGCCACTCGTTTAAATTAGATCCAGCGGCTCAGAAGCGTGATCCGACGCGAACCGGTACGCGCCAGTAAGATTAAGACGCGTGGCAGTGAGTTAGGTTTAAAAACAGAATTTGAATCAGATTATTGTTTGAATTTGATTTAGCTATAACTTTTGATCCCCACGTTAGAATTTGACAAATTTTATACCGTTGGAATCAGAAGAGCAAGCCCTTTATAAATATGCAATGTGTTTAATATTTTTCCTCTGTTAAAATGGTTTTTTTGCAGAAACATGTGTAGGGCTTATTTGAGCATATGAATTGTTTAGGAATTAATTTAGGGTTTAAATAATTGTTGTGTGGCAAGTTTTTGAGTTGTTTTGGATTCAGTACTATACACTTGCTTGGTTGAGTTTTAAAAATCATCACTTAGCATTTTGCATGCATGCATATATTTTTGTTTGTTTGTATATGTTTTGTGTGTAATTTGTTGCTACCATTCTTTGTGTAGACTTTGGTGCTAGTGATTGTGATTGTGAAGAGTGCTACTCTCCCAACTACCAAGGCAAGTGGTACTTCATGAATATTTCTATCCCTATATTTTATACTAAGCATTAGAAATATTTTGCTAAGTCTTGAATGTTATTATTTTGCCTATATGCCATGTTGGGAAATCCTAAGTAGTTGTAGAAATGCTAGGAAATTTGTAAGTTAAGTTACTATCTATGCCATGCTTAGCCTAGCTAGTAGCAAACAAGGGTTGGTAAAAATATACATGCTATGATGAAAATATTTCTAAGTCTTTGGACTTGTGTTTTGCCTAACAAAACAACTAAGTTAATGAAACACCTGGGTGGAATGGAAGGAAAGGTTTATGTTGAGTGGTTACACAAGGCCCATTTCTATGGTTTACCTTGTGTATCTCACTTGTGGTAAGCCACCCAGGAACAAAGAGATTTTAGTGGCCAAGTGTTAAGAAGCTTCTAGTGCAGCCACTTGGCAATATGGGCTCTGCCTGGACCATATAAGTTGCTAGAACTTAGCCATTTGGACAGTTGGTGGTAGTGGGAATGATAGGTTGGAGCGCGTCCATTTGGTCTAAGGGAAGGCTTCTGAAAGGTCCTGTCTTGGTGAAACCAAGTCTGGTGGGGAAAGTGCACAACCTCTGCAGATGGAAAAATCTAAGTACTTAGCCAAGTCCATGGAAATGGACAACTTGAGCATCAAGGCATGGAAGCTATCAAGAATCTCCTCATCCCAATTTTCTAAGTAAAAACTTGTGGGTAAGCAAGGGTGAAGGACCTCAATGTCTATCGGTGGTTCCTTGGGAAAAGTTTTGACAAAGAAAAACTTAGTGATTTCAACTAATAGGCAAAAATCTATTTTGAGAAAAGCAAGCCAAACTACACTTAGCCAAATTGCATATAGTATCTAGTCCACTTAAAATTTACTAAGGTATCACTTGCCAATACTATTCCAAAGTATTGACCCACTGTGGCTGTAACTTGTGATGTTGCAGGTTACTCTGATGAGGATTAGATGTCATGAGTCTACACTCAACATGTTTGCCTGTGGCACATGAAGATGAAGACTTTTATTTATTTACCTATTCAAACTCTTATATTAGGCCTGTGGCCTTGGAGTTGTAAAGATTATGTTTATCTCTGGAATGGATGTAATAAATGACCTTTGTATCTGTGTACTTCATCTTAAACTGTGGATGCTAGCAATGATCCAGGGACTAGCATTGCAATCACAGGGATCCTTTTTCCTTTATAAAGGAGGGATCTTACATGGTGCATTCGTGATTGCACAGACGTCCGGGTACCTCGCTCCAGTGAAGCAGCGGAAGCAACAAATCCTTCCAAAAAAAGCCACCAGGAACATGTATCTCGCTAATCCGAGACCATGGGGAAATTCTAAAGGGGGGAGAGAGATCCTTCACGAGGAGGTGTCTTGTGAGAGGAGGAGAGGGGGGCCTTTTATAGGGAGAGGGGGCACCCAAAGGGGCATGGTGCCCAGCCATGGTGGCTTCCCCCACCTGTTCCACATTCATGTGGGTGGAGCTCCCACTCAAAATGAAAAGCCTCCACTCCCACAAAAATGCCTCCACTTAAAAATCCACTCACATGCATTAAATTTCCACCAAATTTAATGCAAGCTCTCATTTAAATAAAACTCTTTTATTTATTCAGAATTTTGTTAATTACTCTAATTAACAAGAATTCACATAAAACCCCTTACAACATTTCAATTTCACATGCAGAACAAGTTTCAGCAATTTCAACCGAAACAGTTCCGGTGTCTAGTGAAATAAATTCCTATGCTTTCCTTTTTCTTTCTCTGGCATATTATTTGCTTCAAATGGTGTCGGTATCCCTTAAGTGTGTCACCCTATAGTTCATGAATGATGTAGACATGATAAATACCCCTCTCCGATCAATAATCACCAGTGGGACCTGGAGATCCGTACTGACTCCCACATATTCAACAATGACTTCTGTGATCGTGTGAACCTTACACGCATGTAACTCAATCCCTTTGTCTCGCGATATGTTACATGTTCGAGATAGATCATCGGTATCTCCATACCTAGTTTGATCTCGTTACCGACATGTACTCTTTTCTCGTTCCCGTGATATAACATTCTAGTGATCAAATCACTTGCTTGCAAGCTAACTATTGTGATATCACCAAGAGGGCCCAGAGTATATCTATCCATCATCGGGATGGACAAATTCCACTTTTGATCCATGAGCCTCAACATAACACCTTCGTAGCACTAAACCCATCTTTATAATCACCCTGTTACGGTGTGACGTTTGATGTTATCAAGATACTCTTCCGGTGTTAGTGATTGACATGATCCCATGGTCTATGGACTAAGATTACTTTGTATGATGTTATAGCAATATAAACACAATGACTTTGATCGTAATGCTATAATTTGGATGAATTTTCATCACATCATTCCAACAATGTTGTGACCTCGTTATTATCAACATCCAATGTCCATGATCAGGAAACTTTTGAACATCTTGTTAATCAACGAGCTAGTTTATAAGAGAGGCATAACTAGGAACTTTCTATTTGTTTATTAAAGAAACATGTATTAACGTTTCCGTATTAATACAATTATAGCATGCAAAATAAACATTTATCATAAATAAGGAATACGATAATAACCACTTTATTATTGCCTCTCGGGCATATTCCCTTCAGTCTCCCACTTGCACTAGAGACAATAATCTAGTTTGAAAACTTTGCCTATTGAACACCTATGGCTTTCTGGTGTTCCATATACGTGATTGCAAGTGGTTAACATAATCTACGGATCTAAAGCTTTCAGGTCCGTGTGTATTTGCATGTATTTGCGTCTCCACTCATCACTCATTTCTCTAATGAGATGGCATTGTATAAATTTGGTCTTTTGGTGAGACCTTTAGTTCCTTGGGGTTAAATCATGTTGATACTATTGTCGTACAATATATCTTTAGTGTTAGCCCGTTGTGAACCACACCTTTGTTTCATAACAAACTACTTGACACAAATGCCCTCCTTTGCTGCTACTGTAGTAGTCATATACTTAGCCTTTTGTTGTAGTATCCGTCATAATGTCTTAAATTTGGAATTCATCCAAATCCTTCATGGAAACTTATTTCCATTTCATTGTGCCACCCATAGTTTAAATTGATATAAACTTAATTTGTATCTTGTGACAAAACTAGTATCATTTTTCAATGAACTATTTATCTCATATACAAATGGAATATACTCTTAATTCTTCCAAAAGATTATAAGAATATCCTTACTATTGTCCAATGATCATTTTGTGATTCATTTTGGTATATGCTCATAACGTTTAGAGCATAGGACATATCTAGATGTGTACATATCATGGTATGATTGATCAAAACATTCTTGTGATTTCACTCATCAAGTGTCAAAGCACTTGAATCTTGTTTCACTTATCAAGTGTCGATACACTTGAATCTTGATTCAATTCTTTTCCATGCGACAAGATCATTTTCTTGTCGTTTCTATATTGAACCCCTTCAATATCTCATATATATATATATACGTTTTGCATGACCATAGTAGTATCACTGTCTATCCATGTAGACATTCATTCTAAATATTCGGGTTTTGCCTAAGTCTTTCATCGAAATGAAATCCTTAACCTTTGTCAATAAAAGATACATCATTTCCAATCAACAAGATGTCCTCCACATAATGTATTAGAAATATGTCTTAGCGCTCCCACTTAATTTCTTGCAAATGCAAGCATATTCATTGTCTCCAGATGAAAACTCCTTTAACAGTTTCATCACGGTGAAGATTCCAACTCCGCAATGCTTACTTCAACCATTGAAGTTTGCATGCCCTTTTTAGCATCCTTTGAATTAACATTACCCTTTGGATCGTGTCATGCACATATCCTAGGTAACCATTCTATTATAAGAACTTTGTTTTGTTTATTCATCTAGCACATACCAAATTATATGTAGTGGTTGCTACTTTAATCCGTCCAGACTAAGTATCGCTATGAAAGATCAAATCTTGTCATAGTCAAATCCTTGAACATTATCGTAAAATACTTTATGGCATGTCGACATCCATGTCTGTTTCTTTATAGATCCAAATACCACTGATAGTTTTTTACACCTTTCTAGAGGGTCTTCCAAGTTCAAAACTTGATTTCTCATGTATAGAACTATCACGGATTTTATGGCTTGAAGCCATTTGACGGAGTCAGGGACCATCATCGCTTCTTTGCATGTAGTCGGTTCATCATTGTCAAACAACAATGATTTACTCTCAAATCTCAACATTTGATTGTTTATCCGACCTACTTGGTTTAATGGGAACTTAGACCTCCGCGACCGCAAACTTTGAGGCGCGTGAGCCATGAGCATTGTGGCTGCCTCTGGAACGTTTTCCGGCGCTGCGCAACTCATCACAGATAGCTAAGGTTCGTTAACCTTATCAAAGTTCTATTGTCCTCCCACTTAACTTTTGCGAAAAAATCCTTTTTCAAGAAACTTCATGTTTCAAGTGACAAACCCTTTTGTCCTTGGGGTTATAGAGGAATACCCAATGGTTATTTCGAAATAACTTACAAATACATGCTCATCCGACTTTGGTTGTAAACATCTTACTTATGCTTAGCATACCAAAATTTAAGAAAGGACAACTTCTGTTTTACCCCAAACCATAACTTACTTGGTGTCATTTCAACGGATCAAGATGGACCTCTTTTCAGTGTAAAAGCGGTAGTATTTAAAGCTTTTAATCTTTTAAAACATAATGGCAGTTTTATAAATAACACCTTTGATCCAACCATGCCAAACAAGGTTTCATTACAAATCTGAAACACTCCATATTCCTATGGTGTTTCGGGAGATGTAAATTTAGGTGTTTTGCTAAACTTGCAACTCAAATAAATCCCTTTATGATAAACTCATAAATCATTTATTTTCTTGTTACACTTGCAACTCAAATAAATCCCTTTATGATAAAATCATAAATCATTTATTTTCTTTTTACAATGATTTTCCACTTCCTCTTGAAAGTCTTTGAATGTTTTCAAATATTTCATACTTCTTGCTAATTAAGTGAATATTCACTCAAATTTCGGGAGAAAGCATCTGAAGTTGAAATCCATCGCTTGTGACTACACATAATGGACTACATACATCTAGATGTATAAATTACAATAATTTAGTCGATCGTTCTTATTTGGCCTTTGAACGAAGTTTTAATTATCCTGAGGAAAGTCTCACAAGCATATTTTGATCAAATCAAAGACTCCAAAAATCCATAAAAATGGAGTTTCTTCATGTTTTATTTCCAATATAATTTAAACAGCGATGTCACTTCGTAAGTGATCTTCCAATATTTGTCTTGCGACATTTTAGCATTAGTTTTATGGATGTGATTTCTCCAACTAGATTTGTAAATCATCCATCTTATGTGGAATACGGTAATTATTTGAACAAACTTTGTTCTCATAATACTTGATTTAAATAACTATTATTAAAACAAATCTTGAAGGTATGCTTTGATGTCTACGAGAAATACAAACAACGGTTTGTTTGTTTTTGATGAACATCATCACATATTATCTTGCTAGTTACTTAGGCCATTGTGGTTCATGAATTGCATCGTTATGTATGAAATTTCATACCAACCAATTCGGTATCCAATACCCAAGAACCACATTGTTTAACAAGCAAAGAATACAACCATAACATGTATATTATCTATATACCTAAACTGGATATTTCCAGTCTTTTCTTTTCTACCAAATATATTTTATAGATTCTCTTTCAGCATTTCCTTTTCCTTTTTTAAAAGAATCTATACACATCAATAGTGGCGCCATATACATGACACGTAGTCCAAAGTATGTATATTCAAATACTAATATCTTTGGACTTGCACTTTGAAGTAGATCACCATCATCAAATGATCGGCATTCTTTCAAAATCCATTCTTTAGTAATCTTTTAGTGTAGTAAACACCTTACATACATCTTCTATTCATCCTTATCATGATGACTTTCATGATCAAGCTAATGTAGCTTATAAAAGTGAATCGTGAGTATAACATTACGTTCGAAAAACCTTTTGGATGATTAGGATGTTTAGCATCTCCAACCTTTGCAAATTCTCATCCAATATGAGAACATATATTATACTCTATCGTATTGCAACCAAAACATTGTTTTAGATATCGTTATATCTGTCACACATGATGGTTTCTGAAACAATTCTTTCAGGTCCTAGATAATCTTGATATTTAAATCAAGAATCATGGAGGCAAACATGATACTTAAGATACTAACAGTGGAATTGTTACTCTCGATTTAATACCATTATTAAATTTCACGGAGTAAACAGAGTTTGCTGAAAGTTCGCATTAGGACTTTAAACTTTAGATTGACACTCAGCACAATACGATACCAGTTCGTAAAGTAAATATCGATAATTCTATAGTTTTATTATCTCAATTACAACTAAGTATAAGGTGGTGAACGAATGCCAATGACTACAACAAATTATGCAAATTCACTTTGATTTAATTTATGATAAATTGAGTTCTACTAATCCATATTAGAAATAAACTCCCACTCAAAAACGACATCCCTCGTGTCGTTTTGGTGATTACATGAACCAAATCCACTACACCAAGCCCGATCATCACGTGAGTCGATGTAGCTTCAAAGGCAAGCATCAAATGGGCATCATATCTTTCATATGACTCATGATTAACCTTTAGATCAGTGTTCCAAGGCCATGTCTGTACATGCTAGGCTCGCCAAGTAAGAACCTTAGTATTCACGTGTGTAAATTGTCTTACACCCGAAATATGATCGTGAATCCAAGAACACCCGATCATCACGTGATGTCTTGGAGCGACGAAACATAATCGGTGCATACTTAAGGAAGAACACATTTTTATCTTGATATTTAAATGAGGGATCATCTTATTATGCTAATAAAGCGTCAAACTAGCAATATAAGATGCAACAAACATCACATGTTAATAACTGAAATGATATGATTCTTGCACTTGTTCTCCATCATGTGCATCGTGGTATGATCCTCATCATTCCTTTATGTGTAAGGCCAACGTCTATGAAACTTACACGTTATGTGTGTTGTAAGAGTATTGACTTATACTTTTACTTACAACATCACCATATCATGACACTAGCCTAGCAACAATCTAAACTAGACGCCTCTAATTTATCCATTGCAAGTTTTACGTGGCTTAGGGCTTTCGAAGATAGAACCGTTCTTACCTACGAACATGAACCACAACGAGGATAACCAAATTGTTAACAACTCGTTGCAAATTAGATATTGACTATAGTAGGAGAGACAGACAACCGTTAGCCACTTATGCAAAACTAGTTGCATGTCAAGCATGGAACAGGTCTCATGTGCGAGGACATGTAACCCGGGCCGCTTCATCCCACTATGCCACCAATATCCAAAGTACAACTAAGAAGCAATAAAATGATCATCATCGCCCACATATACATATGTGTACTACCCGTGCAAAGCATCTACGCATAGATCCGGCTCTGATACCACTGAAGGGTTCGCAACATAGAAAACAAAAAATTTCCTACGATGGGAACAACTATGTACCAAGATCTATCTACTAGATACAAGCAACGGGTGGATATACATCCATAAAATACAGACCCTCGAAGACCGAATAGCGGTAATGAGGTTGTACTCATGGATGATGTAGTCGAACGCTGGCCGATCTCAAGATCAAGAAGAAGTCCATCTGGTCCAGCAGGTCCAACACCATCTAGTCCAGCACCGCAAAGCAGTGGTGCATCCGTGATCGCACACACGTCCGGGTACCCCGGCAACCTCCGCGCCCTCGCTCTAGCGAAGCAGCGGAAGCAACAAATCCTTTTACAAAAAGCCACCGGGAACATGTATATCGCTGATTCGAGACCATGGGGAAATTCTAAAGGGGGGAGAGATATCCTTCACGAGGATTTGTCTTGTGAGAGGAGGAGAGGGGGGACTTTTATAGGGATAGGGGGCACCCCAAGGGGCATGGCACCCAGCCATGGTGGCTGCCCCCACCTCTTCCACATTAATGTGGGTGGATCTCCCACTCAAAATGAAAAGCCTCCACTCCCATAAAAATGCCTCCACTCAAAAATCCACTCACGTGCATTAAATTTCCACCAAATTTAATGCAAGCTCTCATTTAAATAAAACTCTTTTATTTATTTATTCAGAATTTTATTAATTACTCTAATTAACAAACATTCACATAAAACCCTTACAACATTTCAATTTCACATGCAGAACCGGTTTTAGCAATTCCAACCAAAACAGTTCCGGTGTCTAGTGAAATAAATTCCTGTGTTTTCCTTTTTCTTTCTCTGGCATATTATTTGCTCCAAATGGTGTCGATATCCCTTAAGTGTGTCACCCTATGGTTCACGAATAATGTAGACATGATCGAGACCCCTCTCCGATCAATAATTAGCAGCGGGGCCTGGAGATCCGTACTGACTCCCACATATTCAACGATGACTTCTGTGATCGTGTGAACCTTACACGCATGTAACTCAATCCCTTTGTCTCGCGATATGTTACATGTTCGAGATAGATCATCGGTATCTCCATACCTAGTTTGATCTCGTTACCGACATGTACTCTTTTCTCGTTCCCGTGATATAACATTCTAGTGATCAAATCACTTGCTTGCAAGCTAACTATTGTGATATCACCAAGAGGGCCCAGAGTATATCTATCCATCATCGGGATGGACAAATTCCACTTTTGATCCATGAGCCTCAACATAACACCTTCGTAGCACTAAACCCATCTTTATAATCACCCTGTTACGGTGTGACGTTTGATGTTATCAAGATACTCTTCCGGTGTTAGTGATTGACATGATCCCATGGTCTATGGACTAAGATTACTTTGTATGATGTTATAGCAATATAAACACAATGACTTTGATCGTAATGCTATAATTTGGATGAATTTTCATCACATCATTCCAACAATGTTGTGACCTCGTTATTATCAACATCCAATGTCCATGATCAGGAAACTTTTGAACATCTTGTTAATCAACGAGCTAGTTTATAAGAGAGGCATAACTAGGAACTTTCTATTTGTTTATTAAAGAAACATGTATTAACGTTTCCGTATTAATACAATTATAGCATGCAAAATAAACATTTATCATAAATAAGGAATACGATAATAACCACTTTATTATTGCCTCTCGGGCATATTCCCTTCAGCATCTTGAAGTGATTAAGGTTAAAGTGAACAAACTATGGAGTATATGCTTGACAAAGTATAAGTTGGGAATCTCATGTCCCTTGAATACGAGGGCCGCACCTCATGCTACTCAACTTTAGTCACCTGTAAATTCTTGTCATAGTAAGTACATGTGTATCATAGAGAACCGCCAACGGGGTACCCCTTGCACTTGGTACAGGATCTATCCCATAACCAAAATGAAAGGCAAGCAGACAATGAGCATCTCAGTGATCTTTTTATTTGCTATTTGCATAGGTTTTTATTGAGGATGCTTCACAGATTGCTCATTATGGTGATGCTGCAAGTTTCCACCATGATTAGTCATGGCTTAGGCTAGCAGCACAGGCATTTCTCTAACATAAAATACATAACTCCATGGACTTACAAGCTCCCTTTTTATTTCACACCGGCGACATCAATAGACAAAAGAGCATGGTATCAACTGTGTACAAAGTGCAAGTGCAATGTTGAAAACATTACCCATGACAACATGGTTCTGCTAATTCCAACGTATAAGTGCAAGCATATACAGCATAGATGACACAATGGTTCAAGTTTATTAGGGTCAAGGAATATAAAGTGTGCCATCAAGTTCTTGAGAGCTTTAATCACTAAGTTTTCACATAACAAAATACTTTTTAATTGGAAGATAGATGAAAACAAGAATATACTTGGAATGGTGTAACACACCATGCATAGGAATTTATAGTGGACACTTTGGAATAACTTTGTTTCTTGGGAGTTGGAAGCATGAGTAGAGCTTACTCATACAAGTGGAGTCTAGCAAAATACTGGGAGCAACCAACTAATAAAGCAATAATGGCCATAATCATGAAGAGCAACAAAACATTACTAATCAAAGCATAGAGTGGTACTACAAGTCAAGTACTAAATGATCATAGAGGCTATGGTGACTTGTTCATAGTCATAACATGGTGTGAGAATGTGCCAAGTCAACCCAAACAAAACATCAAAGGAGAATACCACAATACTATGCTTTTGCATGCTAAAACAATGCATGATTCCTTCAAGGCACACTAAGCAAACCCAATTGTTTGGAACAAGTCATGCTACAGCAATAATCACTAAGCATAAGGTCAAAACAACACCTAGCATGACATTCTAAAGTCTAAGTCACAATCAATGCAAGGTCCTCTTGCACTTTCAAGCAAGAACTTTCTACTCCTTTTCAACACCAATCAACTTATTTGAAACAACACAGCGAGAACAGGGGTCCAAACTACTTCATTCAAGCAAACTAAACAAACTAAGCAAAGCAAACGAAAACTAAGACGCTCCAAGAACAACACAATAGTGCATGAAACAATAAAAACAAAGTGTCTAGAAAGACCTGAGCTTTTTATTGATGAAGAAGGGGATGCCTTAGGCATCCCCAAGATTTGACGCTTGTACCTCTTGGATATTTCTTCGGGTGACACCGGGTTGGCATCCCCAAGCTTGAGATTTTATCCATTCTTCATCTCATTACATCATTCTCACTCTACACCTGAAATTTTCCTTCATACAAAACTTCACACAATCTTCATTAGCAACATTAGTGTCTTCAAAAGATAATAGACCCTTGGGTTTACCTTTAGAATAGCAAAACTTTCACTAAAAACACAAGCTATTGTAGCAACTCCTTCAAAAAGCTCAATTTCACAAAAAGAACCCAAAAAGGAATCAATAAGAAGCAAATGCAAATAATGGCAGAAATCTTTCAAAATAGACCAGCAGGTAGAAAACGATTTTTTCAAAGTCCTTCTGTTGATTAAATCAAAAGGTGTTGAACTAACGAAAGTTATCTAACATACTGGGGATTTATTCGTAAATTTTCAGCTCAATCCGACTTACAGAGACTCCTCACAAATTTTTATGGTGGAGGACAGAAATCTGTTTCGGGACAGCAACTCCCCAAATCTTACTTCCTTCTCATTAGAGGTAATTCTTGGCACAAAAAGCAAACAAAAAGGATAAGGAGAGGTCATTACTGAAGTAATAACTACCAAGACTCAAGAAAATCTTGGGTTATCTCCCAACAAGTACTTTTCTTTAACGCCTTTAAGTTAGGCTTGATAGCTTGAGAAGATGCTCAGATAAGAAATACGAATTGAAGTAAAAGAGAGCATCAAGAAGCAAATAAAAAACACATTTAAGTCTAACCCACTTCCTATGCATAGGAATCTTGTACACAAATAAATTCACAAAGAAAAAAGTGCCAAGCATAGGAAGATAAAACAAGAGTAACTTCAAAACTTTCAACACATAGAGAGGTGTTTCAGTACCATGAAAACTTCTACAACCATATTTTGCTCTCTCATAATAATTTTCAGTAGCCTCATGAATAAACTCAACAATATAGCTATCACATAAAGCATGCTTTTAATGATCTACAAACACATAATTTCTATCAAGCTCGAAAATAGTGGGATTAAAACCTTCACAAGTTTTACCCAAAGTAGATACTTCAAAAGGATCAACAGGAACATAACATTCATCCTCCTTTGGTAAGCATCGGGGACAATAAAAAAATGTAAGGGATAAAGAGTTACTCTCATTAGAAGGTAGGCATGGGTAGATAATCCATTCTTCTTCCTTTTGTTCATAACTCTCCTCCTCTTTTTCCTAATGAGCTTCTAGTTTCAACAATTTCTTCTTCCATAGACTCCTGCAAGTCATTATACTCTTCCATTTGTGGAAAACATCTATTAAAATATTCATGAATATAGCCATTTTCTTCCTTGTAATTATCAAAGCAAAATTTAAGTATCTCATAAACCTCATATTCATAAAGTGCATCATCAGTATTTTCAATCAAACTGGCAAGTTCAAATGCACCCTTGAAGGCAATAAATTCCACAATTTTTTCCACATCATAAAAGTCATAATTTCCTTTAACATAAGAGGATATGTTAACATTATCATTATACTCACATTGAAAAGGGAGGTGTTTATACCTCCTACAGCAAAAAACTTTATCAAAGCAATAAGTAACATTATAAGTAGAGCACACCTCTCTAGCAATAGTATTCAATTTATCAATTTGTGCCCATGAGTGTTTCCCATTTTGTGACAAACAGTGGTCCTTATAATAATACTTTTATTCTTCCATGAACCCACCTTTCCAATAAGAACTAGTTTCAAAGAAACCATCCATTGATAGAAAGCATGACCAAGCAAGGCAATAACATACCAGCAACTAGAGTAGGAACTAATTTTTGTGTGTTTTTGATAAGAGAAAGCAAACCAAACTAAACTATTTTTTTTGAGTTTTTGATAAAAAGAGGCAAACAAAACCAAGCAAAAGAAACTAAGAAAACTAAAAACAAAGTAAAGAGAAAGGTTGAGGAGGACTCCCCTTGTGAAGACGTCCTTAGCCTCCCCGGCAACTGTGCTAGAAAATCTTTGCTGGCGTCATGTTGACATGGGAGCTTCTTCTTTTAGTCCCTGGCAACGGCACAAGAAAATCTTGATGGCACTGCATCAACATGGAGCGCTTCATCGAGAAACCCCAAGAGCAAGGTATGATGCAGCACAGCAACAAGTCTTCCATCAGTAAGAAACCAAGGTTATCGAACTAGTAGGAGGAAGGAAACGTCTCAAAGGTGTTGCAAGCAACGTGGAAACTTGCACAACACAAACTCAAGACTTTGCCCCAACTAACAGTGAGGTTGTCAATCTCACGGGTTGCTGTAACGAAGGATTAACTGTATGGTGTGGAAGGTAAAGGTGGTTTGCAGCAAGTAAACAGTAACTGTGGAAGGTGTATCAATGGTAAAGATTGGACCGGGGTCCATAGTTCACTAGAGGCATTCTCCTTAGATAAACAAACATGGCATGCTAGGTAAACAAATTACAGCAGGGCAATTGACAGTACTGAGCAAGGCATAACAATGCAATACTAGACATAAAGATCCTATGAGATTCGATTGGGCAATACAACAAGATACATAGACCGCCATCCAACTGCATCTATGACTAGAAGTCCACCTTTGGGTTATCATCCGAACCCTCTCCAGTATTAAGTTGCAAGCAATAGACAACTGCTTTAAGCAAAGTGTGTAAGGTAAACAATCCACTTGTTCCATGAACAAGAGACCGTTGTTTTCTCCCTAGTAGGAAATATCACATCTACAACCTTAGAGCTTTCTGTCACTTCCCTTGATTAAATAGAGGCATGAACCCACTATCAAGCATAAATACCCCCTCTTGGAGTCACTAGCAACTACTTGGCCAAGATAGCTACTAACAACGGAGAGCATGCAAGATCACAAACAACACAGACATGATAGAGTCAATAAGACAAAACCATTAATTAATCTGACATAGTAATCTCAATATCCATTGGATCCCCGCAAACACAACATGCATGATTACAAATAGATCAGATCTTGATCATGAACGGAGCTCACAAGATCTAGACATGAAAGAACAAGGAGGAGATACAACCATCTAGCTACTACATGGACCCGTAGTTCAAGGTGGAACTACTCACACTTCATACCGGAGGCTGGCATGATGAATGTAACATCCCAAAAATCATAATTTGAAAGGTTTGCATATCATGCATGCATTCATAAGCATTTGGTTATTTTCAAACAAGATTACAAAATAAGAAACCATTTATATGCCTATTATTTTATGCTAGAAAGGCATTGGTTCTTTCCACTCTCAGAGAATGAGAATGCTTGGTTATGATCAGAAATATTTCAAATATGAATGCAAAGCTTGCACAAAAATTCTCAAAACAAAATTAAAATATAAAACCACTTTATGCCTATTATCTATAATGATATTAAGGCATGGATTTATTTTTATTTTACTTTATGTCAAAGTGCCTTGGACTAAACAATAAGGTTTTACACTCATGTGAGTACAAAGTTTTCACTGCAAAAATACAAAAGAAATTTGAATTCAAACTCAATTGAAAAGCATTTGAAAAGGATTTCAGAAAATCAAAACAGAAATAGAAAAGGAATAAAGAAAAGAAAAAGGGCCTGCGCCAGCCTTTCGGCCCAGCAACAGAACCAACCCAACAACCAGCCCACCCGGGGTTCCCCTCTCCCTCTGATTCTCACCCACGCGCACATCCCCCTCCCACTGATGCCCCGGACCCACCTGCCCCGTCATCGTCGTCCCCAAACCCCGCCACGACCGAGCCCTCCGCCGTTTCCTCCCTCGCGTCACTGCCGTTTATTGCGCGCGTTATTGCTGTTGATTCGCCGAGTAACTCCTCGCCCAGCTCCAGCTACTTAAACCCCACAGCCCCGCTCCATTTCCCCCCATTCAATTCCCTCTGAATGCTGCCAGGCTGCTTTCCTTTCTCTCCACACCGCCGCTGTCCCGACGAACTCCGGCGACCGATTGTGGTAAGCTTCGTGCGCGCCTCGCTCTCTGGTTCATGCAAGCTTCTCCACTATCACCTTGCGCATCTTCTGACATTTGCCGTTTGCTTTCTTTCGCACCAGAGCATCGCCTTCGGCGACGACCATGAGCACCCGACGACAGGCTTCACTCCCGGCGAGCGATTCAGTCCATGTTCGTGCACCCCACCCTCGTCAACGAACACATAGAGCTTCACCTCGTATCTGCGACCTCAGTAAGCCCCTGAGCCCCCTCCCTTGCTCTCTGGCCTCACCGGAACATCGTCGCCAGACGCGTAGCCGCCGCTCTGGCCATTTCCACCACCACTCGATGGTCAGAGCTTCGTGGACCATTAGATCTAGATCGAGGGGTTAGGATTAGAAATTAGCGCGAAGGGGTATGGACAGATCTGGACCGCAGGATCTCACTTAGATCCAGCGGCTCGCGAGTGTGATCCGCACGAACCGGTATGCTCCAATCAGACGCTGTCGCACGAAAACTTCGATCTAAAATTCATATTTGATTCAATTAAAAGATTAAACTTGTAAATTCAATAACTTTTGTTCTATTTATCCAAAATACAAATAATATACCATTGGAATCACAAAAATAAATCCTACACATCTGTAGGCTTGGTTTTGTGATTTTCTTCTGTTAAATTAGAAAATTATGCAGAGACATTTGTAGTCTTAATTTGGGTATAAAAATTATTTGGAAGATGTTTTAAAGGCAATTAAGTTTAATTGGTGTATAAAGGTTTAGTTTATTGTTCAGTACTGTTTTACTTGTCTTGTTTAGTTTAGAAAAATTATCACATGGCATTTGCATGCATTCATATATTTTTGCTTGATTGTTTGAAATATGAATTTGGTGCTATCATTTTATGTGTAGATTTTGGTGCTAGTGGTGATTGTGACTGTGAAGATTGTTGTTACTCCCCCAACTACCAAGGAAAGTGGTGCTTCATATTTTTGTCCCAATATTTTGACTATGCATTAGAGATATTTTGTATCGGGCTTGCATGATGATTTTTGCTAAGTATCTATATTCTATGCTTGGGAAATCCTAGTAGTTGTAGAATTGTTAGAATTTTCTCTAAGTTAAGATACTTGCTATTTCCATGCTTAGCCTAGCTAGTAGCAACTAAGGGTGGATTATATACATGCTATGGAAAAATATTGCTAAGTCTTTTACTTATGTTTTTGCTTAATAAAACAACTAAGTGAATGAAACACGTGGGTGGAATGGTAATTGCTTGGTTGGATTTTTGTTGAGTGGTTAACAGGGCCCATTGTTCAATGGTCTACCCTGTGTATCTCACTTGTGGAATGACACCCAGGAACAAAGGGATTTCAGATGCCATATGTTAAGAAGCTTCTAGTGTAGCAACTTGGCATTATGGGCTCTGCCTGGATCATATAGGTTGCAATAACTTAGCCAAATGGACAGTTGGTGGTAGGGGGTGATAGGTTTGGAACGCGTCCATTTTGGTCTAAGGAAAGGCTTCTGAAAGGTCCTGTCTCGATGCATGTTGAGTCTTGTGGGGAAAGTGCACCACCTCTGCAGAAGGAAGAATCTAAGTACTTAGCCGTGTCCCTGACAATGGACAAATTGAGCATCAAGACATGGAAGCTATCAAGAATCTCCCCATCCCAATTTCTAAGTTAAAAACTTGTGGTTGAACAAGGGTTAATGTTCACCAATGTCTATTGGTGGTTCCTTGGGAGTTTTTGCCAAACAAAAACTTAGTGTTTTCAACTGATAGGTAAAACCTATTTTGAGCAAAGCAAGCCTAAGCTACACTTAGCCAAATTCATATAGAAGCTAGATACTATTATTCTACTAAGGTATCACTTGCCAAAACTATTCCAATGTACTGACCCACTGTGGATGTAACTTGTGATGTTGCAGGTTACTCTAATGAGGATTAGGGTTATGAGTCTACACTCAACATGCTTGCCTGTGGCACATGAAGATGAAGAATTTTATTATATTTTGTTAAGTTAAACTCTTGTACTAGCCTATGGCTATGGAGTTGTAAAAGACTATGTTATCTCTGGAATTACGATGTAATAATGACCTTTGTTTCTGTGTACTTCATCTTAAACTGTGGATGCTAGCATTTGATCCAGGGACAAGCATTGAAATCATAGGGACCTTTACCTTTATAAAGGTGGGGTCTTACAGATGGTATCAGAGCACTGTGTTGCCTGTAGGATTATGACCCTAGGATTGGATTAGACTAAGAAACCACTAAGGAAAATTTCAACACTTTGAAAAATTTCCACACTTGTCTTTTTCTTCTCGTAAACTTTTCTAATCTTCTTTCTCATCTCTATTTGTAGATGAATTGCATCAACGAAGCCATGAGGAAGGGACCACTCATGACCATGACTTTGGAGTGTGAGACTGAATTTCCCAAGGCACTCAAGAACCTTATGGTTACCATGGGGATACATGGTGTAGCTGTGTACAAGGGATTCCCGGTGATGGATGAAGGAGAAGAGCATTGGTGGGTGCAACTTCACTTGTACAAAAACAAGGAAGACAACCACAAGGAGTCAGGATTTTGCATGGTCACCAACTCCGAAATGCACACAACATTCTTTGACTCTACAAGAAATGTAGCTTGGAATGCCATCAAGGAGCTTGGTGATAGACTCAAGTGTAGAATGCTCAACAACCAAAATGACCTTAGAGAAGAAAAGAAGCATACCCAAGAACTAGAGACTACAAACCAACAACTAAGGGGAGACATCATAGACTTAATATGGGAGTCTTGTGAACAAGATAGACAGATGGCTACTAAGGATGCCCTGATAGCTATTTTGTCTAGTGAGTGAGAGTTGTAACGTACTTCGTTAGTTCAACCACCACACTTATCGTTTTTACTTCCAAAAATTTGTCTAAGTTATGTTGAACCTTTGATGTTGTAATGTATTTGAGTATGCCATGACTTGTGTGTTTGTGCTAAAAGATGTGCTTATGATATTTTGTCTTGTGAATTTTCTCTATTTGTGTTGATTCTAACTTTTCTCTATCTTATAAAAAAATATATGCCTAATGTTGTTATCAACACGGCCGAGGAGTTCAAGGGAACTCGTTTTGGTACTCGTCTCATTGAGCTCACTAGTGTGCTCAACCTTCCACTTCCTAGCATCATGACACTTGAGCTCACCAAGTTTGAGAGGAAGGACCTATGGGGCTTCAGAGTCACACAACCGGGACGCTAGGAAGAGCCACCCATGGAGGCCATCACTTTCAAGATGATGCATGACGACAAGGAGAAAGGCTTAGATGTAGTCATGCAGGAGTTACTTGGGCGCCTGGTAGGGAGACACTCCACCGATCTTAGAGGTCTTTACTTTCACCCCTTCGGAAGACGCAACGAGGAGGGTGAGGCTATAGAGTATGAGGATGCTACTAGAGAGACGATGGAGCCGATTCGTCTGTACCTTTAGGACCTAGAGGGTCTTATTAGACACCTTGATACTGATAGGACCAACGTCATGCTTAGCAATGGCGAGCTCCAGGTTCAGCTACGAGAGAAGGACAAGCTCTTCGCGGAGCAAGACGAGATAGTCAAGGAAATGGAGGCCAAGTTTGAAAGCCAGGACAAGAAGTTCAAGAGCCAGGAGAAAAGAGTCGAAGACAGGAACAAGAAGATTCGGGAGATGAAGGAAGAGCTAGAGGCCAAGGACTTCAAGCTTGAGCACCAGTAGGGAGTGATCGAGAGGCTTCACTCATAGAAGAGGGCTCTTAGGGCCAAGATTGAGGCCTTGACTACTAGTGTTGAGGAGTACAAGACCGCCATGGAGAATGCAGGTCTTACCATCGTTGATGTGGAGATTTATGCGGAGGAGTAGTGTAGACTACTCGATTATCTTTCATCTACTGTACTTTGATTATTGAGTCGCAATGGCCATCCAACATGTGGATGGCTTGCTATGGTGTGTTTGCATTTCTCCAAAAACTTGTTGTTATGTCGTTCAAACTTTATGTTATTTTGATGCTTAGTTATTGTGATTGTCTATGTGATGTATTGTGCATGTTAAGCATCTATGGGTATCTCATTCTTATCCTTATTAAAACCAAAGATGCCTCCTCGACGTGCCAACCCCAACCAAAACAACAACAACAATGTCACTCCCGAGATGCAACAGTTGATGACAGCGCAAGCTCAACTGATGCAGATGATGACAACGTTCATGCAGAACCAGAATAACAACAACAACAATAACAACAACAACTAGAATAATCTGCCAGGATTTGAGATGCTCACCAGATTTCTAAGACTGAGGCCTGCAAAGTTCTCGGGAACCACTGATCCAATGGTAACCAATGATTGGTTACGTTCAGTGAAAAAGGACTTAGTGACTGTTGGCTGCACCGACGAAGAAAAGGTCAGGTTCGCAGCACATCTGCTTGAAGGGCCAGCAGCAACCTGGTGGGACAACTTTCAGATCACCACTCCCATTGAGGATGTGACTTGGGCTATCTTTGAGGATGGATTCTGTACAACTCACATCTCATCCGGAGTTATGAATTTGAAGAAAAAGGAGTTCCACAATCTGAAACAGCGTCACTGCAGTGTGGCCGAGTTATGCACCGGATGAAGTTGATACATATGCCAAGAGGAAAGAAAAATTCCTCGAAGGACTGAATGATGAGTTGAACCTGCAATTGTTTGTTGCCTATGTCCCAACCTACCAATCACTTTGTGAAAAGGCTACCATCTTGGAGAACAAGATGAAACAGGTTGAGAGCAGGAAGAGGAAGCACAGCTTTGATAAGCACAGCTCGGGATCGTCTCACAAGCGCTCCCATCATGATGATAGTGGGAGTTCTGGATACTACAAACATGGAAAGTACAACAACCACCACAGCCACAACCATCATCATGACAACAAGCATCACCACAGTCATGATAATGACAAGTATAAGAACCACAAGAGTGGACACAAGAGCCACCACAGTGGAAGTGGAAGTGGAAGTCAGCCTGCAAAGAGAGATATCAGTCAGGTTGAGTGTTTCAAGTGTAAGAAGATGGGACACTATGCTAATGAGTGCCCAGAAAAGAAAGTTGAAGGTGCCAACAAGCCCAATCCCTTCCAAAAGGTACAAGTGAACCACATCAATGTGGAGGAAATCTATGAAGAATCTGATGCGGTGGTTGGTAAGTTCAAACTCAATTCTGTTCTAGCACTTGTTCTTTTTTGATACTGGCGCATCGCATTCATTCATATCAAGAGCATTTTTTGATAGAAATGGACTTCCAGTTGACACTATTGGGTGTCGTATAAAAGTAAGTTCTCTTGGTGGAGAAATGATAGTGAACTCAGGATGTCATGATTTAGTGATAGAATTTGGGAGGTACAAGTTTCCCGTTAGTTTGATAATCCTATATTCCCAAGGATTGGATGTTATTTTGGGAATGGATTGGATGACTAAATACAAAGGAGTACTAGATTGTGCCAATCATACTGTCACACTCACAACCCCGGATAATAAAAGGATTAGATTCAAGTCTAACTTTGAATCAAAAGGGAGTAAGTTAAATTCCCTTAAGGGGGTTAGCATAGACAGTGTGCTAATTGTGAGAGAATATCCGGATGTGTTTCCGGAGGAGCTACCTGGAATGACACCAGATAGAGATGTTGAGTTTCTGATTGACTTGCTACCAGGATCAGGACCAATAGCAAAGAGACCTTACAAGATGTAGTTGATTAGTTTAAAGAACTCAAGAAACAACTTGGAGAACAGTTACAGAAAAGATTTATTCAACCAAGTTCTTCATCTTGGGGAGCACCAGTCTTGTTTGTTGAAAAGAAATATAGGAGTCAAAGGTTATGCATAGATTACCGATCAATCAATGAGGTAACTTGTTTGATCAGTTAGAAGGAGCCCGTGTGTTCTCAAAGATTGATCTCCGGTCAGGCTACCTTCAGCTAAAGATAAGGGACAAGACATACCTAAGACTGCTTTCACCACTAGGTATGGATTGTATGAATACACTGTGATGCCATTTGGTTTGAACAATGCACCAGCCTACTTCATGAATATGATGAACAAGGTGTTCATGGAATTTCTTGACAAGTTCGTTGTCGGTTTCACTGATGACATTTTGATCTACTCCAAGAGCAATGAAGAGCATGAAGAACATTTGCGATTGATACTTGAGAAGTTTAGGGAGCATAAGGTGTATGCCAAATTCAGCAAGTGTGAATTCTGGCTGAATGAGGTTGGATTTCTTGGACACATTGTGTCAGGAGATGGTGTAGCAGTTGATCCTGCAAAAGTGTCAGCTGTAACTGAATGGGAATCTCCTAAGTCAGTGAAAGAAGTTCGTAGTTTCCCTGGCTTGGCAGGATACTATAGAAGATTCATTGAGAATTTCTCAAAGGTAGCTAAGCCAATGACGGAGTTACTTAAGAAAGACAAGAAATTTGATTGGACTGAAGGATGTGAACTCAGTTTCCAAGAGTTGAAGAAGAGACTAGTGACATCACCAGTCTTATGTCTGCCAGATTTGGAGAAGGATTTCCAAGTGTATTGTGATGCATCTCTCCAGTCATTAGGTGAAGTTTTGATGCAAGAAGGGAAAGTTGTGGCATATGCCTCGAGACAACTCAAAACTCATGAAGTGAATTATCCTACTCATGATTTAGATTTGGCATCTGTTGTCCATGCACTCAAAACATGGAGACATTATCTTTTGGAAAGTGTCGTGGTGGTGGCACGACAGATGCCATGGGTAGGCTAAAGTATGGGGCCAATGGATGCTAGAGGGATCTAGGGAGGGAAGATGCAGTTGATTCTACACACAAAAGACTAAGGCAAAGATATTTATTTCTCCTTCCTTGGGCTACAAGTGCTCCTTGAGCTGTATACAAGGAGAAAGGAAGAACTTTACCAGCCTAACGGTACTAAATGAGCCGATGCCCTCCTCAGGGTCCAAGCCTCCCCTTATAAAGGAGAGCCTTGGGTTCCTTTAGGGCTGACGTGGCAAGCATATTCGAGGAATATGCTTGTCCCAATATAGTAGTTCGGCGGCATCCTTTCCCTGTCGCCCCTCTAATGACGGCAAGGTTCCAGAGGGCCCCTCCTGCGTGCCTCGGGCTTCAGGACTATCACCTCCGTGACCTCCTTCTGCCCCTCTGTCGCTCTGCGCCTTTGTCCCTTGTGCTTGGCTCCGCTCAGATTCTCCCTAGCCCGCAGCTAGAGTTTAACTTTAGGCTTCTCCTTCTCCTGCAAGCTTCATATCATTCGGCCCTGCCTCCCGTAACTCGGCTTGTCCTTCACCTGCATTAAGATTACTCGGGCTAACCCGGCCGACATACGCAGTATCTCGGCCGGGTAATGCCTTGCCATTATCATAAGGGTCCTTCCCTTTCCTATCTCGGCCGACCTCTACAGGATTCGGCCGACTCAGACTGTAACTCGGAAACTAGATGGGGAACAGCCTTTCATGTTTCCCCGTCTTGACCCTATCCGAGGTCACCTCCCCAACATTAGTCCCCGAAGCTGGTATGGTCCCGCCGACAACTTCGGCCGGGCCGTATCAGTTTCATGACACTCGTTCTGCATTGTTTCCGAGTTATCTTTTTCTCGTTCGAGGTATCATCGTATCTTCTCGCGTACGCCTCGTCCTACGTGTCATACTCATCATTGTTTCTCTAGTTTTTTGTTCCTCTACAGTATTTACTGACAGGCTACAGTTACTACTGCGCTTGTCGCGTCGGCGCTGCGACGCCTCGTGTGCCGTTTCCGTTGGGGATCGTGACCTTCTTTTCCACTGTGTGGTCCTTGGTGCGGTTCCTCTTAGCGGCGTGTGGTCATGCGACGCACACGATCTACACAGTTAACCGCCACACCCACGATCCCACTACCTCGCAGGCGGCTTGGTTATAAAGAGGGGCGCCGGGCTGGGAGATTCACTTTCCCCCTCCGCTCACCTGTGCCCTTCTTCTTCCTCTCGCTTCTGCGCTCGTTCGCAATTCCGACGCCGTGCGCTCATCTGGATCTCTGACGGCAAGGACCCCGCCGCACTGCTCCGTCTGCCTCGTCCCTGTTCGCTTGCTCCGGCGTCAACGCCGGTGAGTTCTTCCGGTCCCATCGCCTAGGCTCTCTTCTAGATTCCTCTGTTTCCCTTTCGTTTTCGCACGGCAGCTCCTTTGCTGCTTCGCCGCCGCTTCCGCATAGAATCACGACGAGGCCGTGCAGTTCTAAGTTTTCCTCCGCCGCTAGTTCTTCCTCCGTAGATTTCTCCGGCGACCCCATGTCGAGCTCCGTCAGCGGTGCCCTTATCGAGGATGACGATGCTGCCTCTGGGCCCGAGCGAGGCTCGTGGCAGGGCTCTTCTGTCACCCGCCGAGAGATTGAGTGGCTAATCTGAACTCGCCGGATTCCTGCCGAGGTAGCTTGTCGCCTACCCAGCAGCGAATCCTCTCCAGTTCTTAGGAAGGGCGAATATGTAGTCTTCAAGTCACATTTTGCTCGCGGGTTTGGTCTCCCCCTCAGTGACTTTGCTAGGGAATTCCTTGATTACTTCGGCCTGCAGCCGCATCACCTGCCTGCTAATGCCATTGCCTCTCTTTCTGCCTTCATCTGTGCCTCAGAGGGATACTTTGGCCTATGGCCGTCTGTGCACGTTTGGTCAAAGTTTTTCCAGATTCGATCCAACGTTATCCCAGACAAATCTCTTCATCCCTCCAAGAAGCTGCTTACCCAATGTGGTGCCGCGTTAATTACACCTCGGAGGAAATCCGAATTTCCTCGCGTCGCAGGTTTAGAATCATGCAAGAAGTGGCATAAGTCGTTCTTTTATGTTAAGAACTCTGGGAATGAGGATAGGATTCGGCTTCTTGCCTTTTCCATTGGCACCCCTTCCAAGAAGAACTGGACCTATAATCCGAGGAAGAGTCATGCTCTAGCCGAGGCTTTTGAGATTCGGCTGAAGGAATTGATGCGCTCCGGGCTACGCGGAGAGGATCTGATGACTACCTTCATCAGCAGCGGGATCTTCCCCTTCCAGAAACGCACACACAAGCTCTGCTACACGAGCGGTCCTCTCGATCCCAACCGAGTCTCGACGGTGGAGGTGGACAATTACCTCATCTTCAAACGTGTCCGGGCTATCTTTAAGACGGAGATGCCGGAGGACTGGGCCTGGGGATTGAAGCCGTTCACCCGCGAGCATCCCCCTCCCGAGGTGAGTTTATGCCTTTGTGTTATGCTTCCTAATCGTGTCCGTGACTCTTTTTGCTAATTTTTCTCTTTCTTGTCCTGCAGAGGTTTGAGGAGCAGAAGACTGAGGACGCCGAGGTTTTGGCACTCCCGTGGCCTGCGGATCGGAATACTCCGGACAGCGGGGAGCCGAACTCAGAAGAGTTCGTTCCCAAGTCGGATCTCGCTCCGGCTCGCGCTCGCGGCAAGGCCTCGGCCCATAAGGAGGAAGGTGATTCGGACGAGGTCCAAGTTTTAGAGGTAGTTGCCGCAATGCCAATTTCTTATGCATTTCCGGCTTCTATTTTATCAGCTAATTCGGCCAGTCAGGTTCACAACGTCGAGCCTCTTGCCTCCCGGCCTCCCGTTACCTCGGGGAAACGTAGAGCTCCAGCTGATGCCTCAGAAGCTGCTCCCAGGAAGTGAGTAAAGAAGTCAGCCCAGCACCCTCCAAAGCGTAAAACTATGCCCGGGGTTACTGGGTGAGTTACTTTTGTTTGTATTTCTTGTTTCTCTCTTTCTCCCTTCTATCTTGACCTTTTCTATCTTTGCAGGGATCCTCTCTCTGTTAAGCCCAGCGGTCCCAGCATGATGAGTCGTACGACTCGGCCGCCTTCTCCTCCGCCTCCTGAGGATACCAGAGTTCCGAGTCCTGCTTGTGTTGCTTCTCCTCCTGCTCCGAATCAGACGCCACCTCGCCATGATGCGCTTGAGATTTCTCCTGTTGATGACGATACATCTCGGCCCACAGATATTCCTACCGAACCTGCTGCCTCCTCCGTGAACCCCGATGTTTCTGTTGAGATTCCTCTGACCCCCACGGTCTCTACTACGACACCAACTCCAGCCGAGGATATCAATATCTCGGCGCCCTCTGCAACCGTAATTCCTCCGGCTCCCAAGGACGCTGCTCCAAGTGCCGAGGTATCGGCTCCTACTGACGCCTCTCCTAAGGCAAGAAAGGTCGTTGTTACCAAGCCTTTGCCCTCTCAGAAAGGACTTGCCAGCTCATCTCAGCCTACAATTGCTGATGCGCTGCGCAAGGGGGTTTCCTCTGCCAAGAGCACTGTTACCCCGGCCGCTGATAAACAGCTTGCTCTCCACAAGAGTTCGGCAGCGGCGGTTGTTACCCAACATGTCTAAGGTAAAGTTCTGACTCGCACGGAGAGTGGGAACAGTCTCGGCTCGTTGGTCGAGTATGCCAACAATTGGAACGCTGCCGATCAGCTCGAGGGTAATCCAAGCAGCCAGCCGTTTCAACTCTCCAATATCAGCAGCCGCCTACATCAGGCTGCCAAGATCGTTCTTGAAAGTGACAAGATGAATGAGGTAATTGTTTTTATGGAGTTTTGATTAGTTCTCCGGATGCTATTATATATGCTCTAGTCCCCGAAGCTTGCAACCGAATAACTTGTTATTCGTTTGGAAGTTTTATGATGCTTTAGTTAGTTCAGTTTTGCCTTAGAGTTCGAACCTCCATCCAACTAGATCTGCATTAAATTCTGCTTCATTTGGGTCTGTCTGAACCTTGAACATCCAGCCACCTAGGTCCGAGTTAAGTTTTTCTTTACTCGGATCTGTCTTAGCTTTGAATATACAGCCACCTAGATCTAGGTTAAGTTTTGCTTGACTCGGATCTGTCTTAGCTTTGCATATCTAGACACCTAGATTCGGGTTAAGGTTTGCTTGACTCGGATCTGTCTTTGCCTTGGATATCCAGCCACCTAGATCCGAGTTAAATCTCGCTTTACTTGGATCTGTCTTAGCTTTGAATATCTAGCCACCTAGATCCGAGTTAAGTCTTGCTTGACCCGGATCTGTCTTAGGTTCGAATACCTTATTATGATTTTCTTTATTGCTTAGGTTGCGCATGACCGGCGGACCGCCGAATTCCAAAGGCTGCTTTTTGCGCAAAAAAATTGCAAGAAAAGTACGAGAAGGTTATTCCTGTGGTGAAGAAAGCTGGTAAGTTGACAAATTCTTGCGTCATTTCCGAAGCTCTTATCGTTTTATGCATGAGATGTTGGCTCACTTTGTTGGTAAACAGGAAACATCAATAATCTTAACATCCGTCTTGAGAAGAAGGTCAAGGCCCTGGAAGGTTAGTTACTCTTTTACTTTATATACCCCCCTTTGAAATGTGCACTAAGTTTCTTTTAACTCCTTTGGCTTTGGTAAAGCCGAGTTACAAACTTTTGCAGCATCTCACCAAGATTGCACGCCCATGCCTGATGTGATGCTGCATTTTTTAGAACAAAGCGCTACTCACTCGGCGCAGCTGAAGGATAAAGATGACGAGATAGCTCGCTTGCGTGCCGAGGTGGAGTCCCTTAAGCTCTCTCAGAAATCTGAACTAGAAAAGGTCGACCAGGAGTTCTCCAAGGAGAAGAATCGGCTAGCTCTGCAATTGCAGAAAAATAAAGAGCTCCTCGAGGCTGCCGAACTAAAGACCCGGGGGATGAGCGAGGAGATCACTCGCTTTGAGAAGAGCAAGAGTGACTGGGCTAAAGATCTTCAGATAATGCTGAGCTATATTCATCGTAAGCTTCTAACCTAGGCCGAGTTATCTTTTCCCTTGCTTTCTGTTTGACCGATGCACTTCTGTTTTGCGCAGACCATTTTCCAGAAGCTAAGCCCGTGAGCTCTAAAGCGGTGATTAATGCTCGTGTGCGCCGAGGTGTTCCTGCTGGTGCGGACTCAGAGTACTCGATGGAAGATTTCTTGGTTGCTGTTGGTGCTGCAGTTGGTCCGATGAAGATTATGGGCAGGGATTTGGTGCAGGTGGCTATCCGAGCCTACCATGTTCTCTGGCCGAATACTGGGACTCCCAATATTGATGAGGTCAAATTATTGGTGGAAAGATTAATGGCATCTAAGAGACAGCTAAGTCTTTGGATGGAATCGGCCGGACAAGCTGGTGCTGATATGGCTCTCACTGTCATCGTGTCATGGTATGAAGATATTTCTCTTGATATTTTGAGAAATTTGCGCACTGGCTCCCGTTGGGTTGAGGACCCAGACTTTGTCGCTCTCCAGCAAGCTCGTGCCTTCCAGCTTGTTGAGTATGTCGACATGCATAACTGGAATGAAGGTCCGAGTTTCCTTCCTAACCCGGAGGACGAGGTCGAAGTTGAGGATGCCTCGGATAACAACTCAGCTGAACAGGGATAAGATGAGGGTGACTCGGCTACTTTTGGTGATTCCAGTTCGAGCTCGGATGGTAACGGCAACGCGCGATCCTCCTCCAAAGGTACTGGGCATTCCACTGCGCAAACTGACGCTCCTCAGCAGCCTCGGGCTTCCTCCGAAGTCGCTCCTGGGTCTGTGGAGGGCGAGGCAACCTCGGCCGAAGTTCCACCTACCTCGGAGTGCCCAGCCCCTGACCAAGTCACTGCCTCTCCAGCTAAAAACCTCTAAGTCATTTCTTACCCCTGGTATGCCGGGCGTATGATGTACGTGAAACATTTGCCCGTCTTTTGTGTGGTATGAATTTCTTTTTCCGTGTGCCGCTGAGACATATGTGGTTGTAATCGTTATTACTTTGTTTAACTGGTCCTGTTTGTCCGAATCCTTCCTTTGGTGGCCTTCAATTTCTTGAGTTTGGAGTATATATTTGCCTTTGTGCTCCCGTAGTTCGGCGTCCAATATTGCCTAACTTTGATAAACTTTGCCACTTGACCACTGTGGTTTGGACTGTTAATCTAGGCGTAAACCTTGAAGACCGTATTCGGGGGGAGCGAAATAGTATCACTCTGGGAGCCGAAGTTTGATTCCCACTCTTGCGAAAAATGATAACCCATACTTAAAAATAACATAGGGTAGTCACCGAGCCACTGCTCAAGGCAACGAGGTTTAATATATAAACCAAACTTAGAAACAATATAGGACAGTCCCCGAGTCACTGCTCAAGGTGCCGAGGTTTAACACATAGCACAAAATTTAAAAACAATATATGTCAGTCCCCGAGCCACTGCTTTGGCGCCGAGGTCCAATACCTGAATCAAACTTAGAAACAATATGGGGTAGTCCCCGAGTCACTGCTCAAGGTGCCGGGGTTTAATACATAAACCATATAGTGCAGTCCCCGAGCCACTGCTCAAGGTGCCGAGGTTTGATACATAACATTAAATTAAAAACAACATGCGGCAGTCCTCGAGTCACTTCTTTGGACGCCGAGGTTTAATACAAAAACCATACCTAAAAATAATATAGTGCAATCCCTGAGCCACTGCTCAAGGTGCCGAGGTTTGATACATAACATGAAATTTAAAAACAACATATGGCAGTCCCCGAGTCACTACTCTAGACGCCGAGGTTCAATACATAGTTGGTGCTCCATCCTGAAGCATCATTTTACAATATGTCATGGATGACTCCTACGAGTAAAATGGACGAAGTAAGGCTACGTTCCATGGTCTTTTCGATTCTTTGCCGGCTTTGTATGCCCTATTCTTTCCTGGTGATTGAGCATCGATTAGGTAATATGCATCATTGTGCAATGCTTTTCTCACAATGAATGGTCCTTCCCATGGAGGCGGCAACTTGTGCATGCCGGCTGTGCGTTGCACCAGCCAGAGAACTAAATCTCCTTCTTTGAACACTCTTGGATTCACCTTCTTGCTGTGATGTCGTCGCAAGTCCTGCTGGTAGATAGCTGATCTTGATAAGGCCAGCTCTCTGGCTTCTTCTAGCAGATCGACATCATCTTGCCGAGCTACCTCATTTACTTCAGCGGTTGTATATTGGGTAACCCTTGGCGAGTCATGTATTATGTTGGCTGGAAGCACAACTTCTGCCCCATACACTAGAAAGAATGGTGTATAACCTGTTGATCTGTTTGGGGTAGTCCTGAGGCTCCATAGTACTGCTGGTAGTTCCTCAATCCAACATCCTGCCGACCTTTGCAGCGGTTCGACGAGTCGTGGTTTTATTCCGGACAGTACTAGTCCATTAGATCTTTCTACTTTCCCATTGGACGTTGGGTGAGCCACAGAGGCGACATCTAGTCTTATGTGCTTTTCTTGACAGAATCTAGCAAAGGCTCCTTCTGCAAAGTTTGTACCGTTGTCTGTAATAACACTGTGTGGGTACCCATATCTTAAGATAATATCTTTGAGGAATTTCACTGTTGTGGGCCCATCACATTTCTTTATTGGTTTCACTTCAATCCATTTTGTGAACTTGTCCACCATGACTAATATGTGGGTCATCCCGCTTCGGGCCGGCTTAAATGGTCCCACCATATCTAAGCACCATACAGAAAATGGCCAAGTAATTGGTATTATCTTTAACTCGGACGAAGGCATATGTATTTTGCTGGCATATCTTTGGCAACCATTACATTTTTCGACCAGTTCTTTGGCCTCTTTCAATGCTGTTGGCCAATAAAACCCATGCCTGAACGCTTTGGCCACTAAAGCTCGGGATGAGGCATGATGTCCGCATTCTCCTTGATGTATATCTAGGAGGATCTCCTGGCCTTCCGCCTAGCTCACACATCTTTGCAACACACTTGTGACACTCCTTTTATACAGCTCATTGTTTATGATTGTGTAAGCTTTAGCTCTTCTTACTGTTTGTCTTGCCAATATCTCATTATTCGGCAAAATCGCATCTCTAAGGAAAGAGAATATGGGTTGCGCCCATATAGGTGTGATTTTCTCTAGTGTAGTCTCACTATCTATTTCCATATTTTCTGCCAACATAACCACCTCTCATTTCTCCATACTCATCCTTGCATCGGCTGGCTTTATTTTTGGAAATTCCAGGTTACATTGCTTGTCAATTTCCATCGGCACATTATCCTCTCTTGATTTTGCCGGAATAAAGATGGATTCAGACTCTGGAGACGGTGTTATTGATGGCTTCCTCAGGTGCTCTAGGGCGATATCTGGGGGAATTGACTGTCTGGTTGATCCGAGTTTTGACAATGTGTCTGCGGCGTTGTTGTCTGCCCGAGGTACATGATGAAATTCACATCCATCAAAGTATCCACTGAGTTTTTGCACATGAAATCTATACAAAGCCATATTATCATCCAACGCATCCCAATTGCCTGAGACTTGCTGTACTACTAGATCTGAATCTCCATAGCACAAGATTCGGTGTATGCCAATCTCTTTCGCCACCTTCAATCCATGGACTAGTGCTTCATATTCGGCTACATTGTTTGACGCGGCAAATTGTATTTGCAGCACATATCTCAGCTGGTCTCTTTTTGGCGAGGTTAACACTATTCCTGCCCCCAAACCATTTCTTAGTTTGGAACCGTCAAAGTGCATCGTCCAATAATTCAGATCTGGTAATGGTGGCTCATATTGTACCTCGGCCCAATCTACGAAGAAGTCAGCCACAACCTGAGATTTGATTGCATCTCTCCTATCGAACTGCGGAGCATAAGGTGACAATTCAATTGCCCAGTTTGCTATTCGGCCACTTGCATCTTTGTTGCTCAATATGTCGGCTATGGGTGCTTCACAAATCACCTTGATGGGGTGCTCTTCGAAGTATTGTTTAAGTTTCTTTGCTGACATGTACACCCCATATGCCATCTTCTGATAATGTGGGTAATTTTGTTTTGAGGCTGATAGTACCTCGCTTAGGTAATACACCGGCCTTTGTACCGATTTATCATCTTCAAGTCGTTCCACCATGATCACAGCGCTCACTACTCTGTTGGTGGCTGCTATGTAAAGTAACATAGGCTCTTTCGATAATGGAGAAGCCAAGACAGGCGCTGTGACCAACATCTTTTTCAATTCATGAAATGCATTTTCTGCTTGTGGAGTCCAAATGAACTTATCCGTTTTTTCATCAGCTGATAAAGTGGTAGTGCTTTCTCTCCCAGCCGACATACAAATCGGCTGAGCGATGCTAAAAAACCTGTGAACTTTTGTACGTCATTTAGACATCTTGGCAATTCCATCCTTTCCACTGCTTTTATCTTAGTCGGGTTGGCCTCTATACCTCGGCTAGATACGAGAAAACCGAGCAATTTTCCCGCTGGCACACCAAATGTGCATTTTTCCGGGTTAAGCTTCATTCGGAACCTTCTTAGGTTCGCGAAAGTCTGCCGGATATCATCCAGTAGCGTTTTGCTTTCTTTGGTTTTGATAACCACATCATCCACATATACTTGTACATTTTTCCCTATCTGATCATGTAGACATTTTTGCATGCATCTCTGATACGTCGCTCCTGCGTTGCGCAGGCCGAATGGCATGGTGCGATAGCAATAAGCCCTGTACGGGGTAATAAACGCAGTCTTTATTTGATCGGCCGGATTTAACGGTATCTGGTGAAAACCAGAATACGCGTCTACAAATGATAATAGTTCACAACCAGCGGTCGAATCAATGACTTGGTCTATTCTAGGTAAAGGAAAAGGATCTTTTGGACACGCCTTGTTCAGGTTCGTGTAATCGATACACATTCGCCATACAATGGCTACATTTGGATCATCCTTCTTCTTTTCTACTAGCACCGAGTTTGATAGCAAATCCGGATACAGGACCTCCATGATGAACCCGGCCGCAAGGAGCCAAGCTATTTCATCCCCTATTATTTTTCTCCTGTCTTCGGCGAAGCGGCGGAGAGGTTGCTTCACCGGCCTTGCTCCTGGCCTTACATTCAGAGAGTGCTCAGCCAACTCCCTCGGCACACCTTTGCAGATCCTGAGTTGACCATGCAAAGATATCCCGATTCTCATGGAGGAAGTTGGTGAGCTCGCTTTCCTATTTAGCATCTAGGCCGGCACCAATAGTGACAGTGCGCTCTGGGAATTTCTCATCTATCTGGAACTTTTTTGTTTCTTTATTCGGCTAAAAGGAGACACTTTCATGTGGGTTGGCTAATGTCGGCATATTCAGATGTGCCGACTGAGCGAGGGCTGCTACCTCCTGAATCCTTCTTTTTTCTCTTGCTATTACCAATGATTCGGCCAAATTTGACCCGGCTGAAGCACATTCCATTGACTTCCTGTAATCCCCTGCTACTGTTATCACCCCTTGTGGTCCGGGTAACTTCATTTTCAGATAACTTACATGGCAGCTGCCCATGAATTTGGCCAATGCTGGCCGTCCGAGTAGAGCATGACAACAACTCTCTAGATCCACCACTTCAAACTCTAAGTTTTCTGCTCTGCAGTAATCTCTTGTGCCGAATAACACATCCACTCGAACCTTACCAATGGGTTCGCATGAAATCCCTGGTACTATCCCATGGAAAGTGGTCCTCGTGGATTGAAGCATGTTCTGCGATATTCCGAGTTTATGCATTGTATCTTTGTACATGATATTGATACTGCTCCCATTGTCAATGAGTACCTTTGAAAATTTCACATTAATGCTTGGTCCAACAAATGTCGGATCTAACACGAGTGCATACGACCCCGGACTCGGCATTATCTTGGGGTGATCCTTTATGCTCCAAGTTACTTCTTGATCCGACCAAGGCACATATCTTGGTACTGCCGACATAACTGCATTTACTTCCATATGCCGGCGATGCACACTCTGCTTGTCTTGTTGTTCTATTGTGAACACGCAATATGACTGATGATGTTCTCTGTAATCATTGCATCCATTGTTTCCTGGATTTGTCTATCCATCCGGCCCTTGGTTTATCACTTGATGCACCGCATCTCTCCGGTCTGAGTTTTCTTATCTCGGGGGAGGGGGTGGTAACATCAGTTGTTGTGCATTTGCTCTAGTCAACTGTGGATGATACTGTTGATGTGCCTGGAGAGGCGCTGCCTGTATGCCTGCGGGGTTACCCATTGCATTTTTCATCCATGCACATTGGCGGGTTGTATGGTTGGCCGGCCTGGCCGGGTTTGACGTGTGAAATTTACACGGCTGATCTAACATAGATTCAAACGTGTACTTCGGCCTCTCCTGCCACTGCCTCTTTTGCTCTGGTGTCCACTGTTTTTTCCCTTCATTCCTTGACGTCCATTGCTGAGGACCATTCTTATGCCACTGACTATTTCCGTGACTCGGCTGATCTTGCACTATCGCCGCCACCTTCGTCGAACCATATCTATAATCTGGTCTTTCTTCTCTTCTTCTTCCTCTGAAGTCATTGCACCTGGATGACCTGGCCACATCTCTTGCTTATTGATCTTGATGTTCTCGATGATCTGCCGACATTAATTCCGGTTGTGTCGGATCTCCCAACACATAGGAATCCACTATCCTGATGGTTTCTGCCAATGTGGTTGGCATATCTCTTTGCAGTCGCTGCCATAATACACTGGCATAGCGGCATCCTTGGGCAAACCAAGCTATTGCCTGTGACTCTATAACTCCCTCGCACGAATTTCTCAGGTTACACCACCGAGTTAAGAATTCTCTGTCTGTCTCATTCGGCCTTTGCTTGCACATGGCTAGCTGCTGCGGCCTGTTCGGCCTCTTGTAAATACTGGTAAAGTTGCTAACAAACATTTCTTCAAAATCCAACCAACAGTTGATGCTGCCTGCTGGCAAGTTATTCAGCCACACTCTAACTAGTCCTTCCAACATTTGCGGGACATATTGTACCGCCCATCGCAAGTTTCCACCAGCTATTTTTACAGCAGTAGCATAGTCAATCAACCAATCCTGTGGTTTAGTGCTCCCATTGTATGTTTTTGTGCCTCTTGCCAGCTGAAAGTTCGGCACAGGCGGCTTGCCCATGATCCGAGGTCCGAAGCACGCCAGACCTAGTGGACCATGTTCTTCTAGCAGTTCGGACCGGTATAGCCGGTACAACTTCACTCTGGCGTCAGTTGACGGCAAATCTCTGTAAAGAACTCTCTCCTGCATTCCATAGTGGTTATTTCCACCATGGATCGCATATTCCTTCTCGGAATATTCATTCACCAGATTGTGGCGAACTGGTCTCACTTCTCTTTCCTGCCGAGGTTCATGTCTCGGCTGCGGGTTGGGTGGCGGTTCTCTCCTTCGTTCGACCGGGATATTGTTCTCGTGATTCCCTCTTCCGAGTTCTCCTCTTCCGAGATCTTCATTTCCTCGGCTTCCGTTGCCCTTATCGGCGCGGCCGGGGTTTCTCTCGCCACTGTTACCTCGGCTTCCATTGCCTCTGTTCTCGTTTGCTTTTCCGGCTATCGCCGGATCATATGGAACAATTTGCTTGTTTCTCTTTCCTGAAGTTACGTCTCTGTCCTTTCGTGCATTGTTTCCGGGTGAAGATGCTGCTGCCACAGATAAGGCAGGTGCTGCTCCAGCCGAGTGAACCATTCGTGAGGCCCCTGGCCTTGCCGGGTCTGCTCTGAGCATTTCTTCATTCTGCCGGTTCGCAATGCGCACCAGCTCAATCACTCTTTCTTGTTGTTTCTGCCGGACTTCGCCGGTCAAACCTTCTAACTCTAATGCTGCGGCATTTGCCGCTCTCAGGTTCATTGCCGGGGTACTGTACCTCGGCAAGCCTAGATCAACTGATTCTGCCTTATGAGCATCATGCTCCTTGTTGATATCATCTATGAGGTTCTTTCCTCTTAATCTAAGCTCGTCAACCCGCTCGGGGGCAACGTCAAGCTTGTTTGCTTTGGCATACTCTAGCAGGGTCCTGTTTAAGGACTCCCGCAAGGCCGACACCTTTTTTGCCTCTACCAGCACCTTTTGCCTGGTTTCTTCCAACTCTACCTGAGCATTTGCCGGATCAAGTATCGGCGCTACAGGTGTAGTCAGATTATCTATGGTTCCCTGAAGAATGTTTTCTGGTCTTTCCAGAGGTGGCCCTCTTATTCTTGGCGCCTTTGGGGTTGTCTCTTGCACCTCGGCGTGGTTGGCCACTGAAGGAATTACCTCGGTGGGTGGTGGGGCTGTCTGCCTGGGCGCGACCTGCATGCCCGTCGTAGGGTCTCTGCTTGATCCGGCGCCTGCTACTCCCGCCTGCACCCCGGCTGCGACCATCACCTCGACGCTGCTGACAGGGCGCGCTCCGCGCGGGCTGCTCGCGGCGCTAAGGGGAGGTTCTCCTGCAACAACAACCTGGTGAGGATAAACGCCAGAGATGTCGACGCCAACGTAAATCTGGTGCATGCCCAAGTTGATGAAGACGCCGTTGCGCGGAGGCGTTTTTCCCTTGAAGCTGCCTGCGTTGTCGCTGACGTAGTCACAGAGATCAAGTCTCCGGACCAAGCCAGAGACAATGCGCTCGCCAGTGTTGGTGAAGTTTCCCGTCCGGATCATGACTCCAGCTAGCACCGCTGCTGGCCCCACGGTGGGCGCCAACTGTCGTGGTGGTGGCACGGCAGATGCCATGGGTAGGCTAAAGTATGGGGCCAATGGATGCTAGAGGGATCTGGGGAGGGAAGATGCAGTTGATTCTACACACAAAAGACTAAGGCAAAGATCTTTATTTCTCCTTCCTTGGGCTACAAGTGCTCCTTGAGCTGTATACAAGGAGAAAGGAAGAACTTTACCAGCCTAACGGTACTAAATGAGCCGATGCCCTCCTCAGGGTCCAAGCCTCCCCTTATAAAGGAGATCCTTGGATTCCTTTAGGGCTGACGTGGCAAGCATATTCGAGGAATATGCTTGTCCCAATATAGTAGTTTGGTGGCCTCCTTTCCCTGTCGCCCCTCTAATGACGGCAAGGTTCCAGAGGGCCCCTCCTGCGTGCCTTGGGCTTCAGGACTGTCACCTCCGTGACCTCCTTCTGCCCCTCTGTCGCTCTGCGCCTTTGTCCCTTGTGCTTGGCTCCGCTCAGACTCTCCCTAGCCCGCAGCTAGAGTTTGACTTTAGGCTTCTCCTTCTCCTGCAAGCTTCGTATCATTCGGCCCTGCCTCCCGTAACTCGGCTTGTCCTTCACCTGCATTAAGATTACTCGGGCTAACCCGGCCGACATACATAGTATCTCGGCCAGGTAATGCCTTGCCATTATCATAAGGGTCCTGCCCTTTCCTATCTCGGCCGACCTCTACATGATTCGGCCGACTCAGACTGTAACTCGGAAACTAGACGGGGAACAGCCTTTTTCATCTTTCCCCATCTTTACCCTATCCGAGGTCACCTCCCCAACAGAAAGCGATGCGAAGTGTTCACATATCACAAAAGTTTGAAGTATATCTTCACTCAAAAAGAAATCAAAATGAGACAAAGAAGATGGATAGAACTCATCAAGGACTATGACTTGAGTTTGCAATACCACCCCGATAAGGCAAATGTTGTAGCAGATGCACTAAGCCGTAAGGTTCATGTGAATGGCCTTACTAAGGGAGAATTGCCAGATGATCTGTGTGCCCAATTCAAAGATCTTAGATTGGAGATAGTGCCTAAAGGACATCTCATGTCATTGGATGTTCAACCCACATTGTTGGACAAGATCAAGGAAGTCCAAAAGATAGACAAGGAAATTGAAGAGATTAAGGAAACAATTAGCAAAGGGAAAGCCAAAGGATTCCATGAAGACGAACAGGGTACTTTATGGTATGGAAAACATATCTTCATTCCGAAAGATCCGGAGCTTCGGAAACTGATTTTGCAAGAAGCACACAACTCACCATATTCCATTCACCCGGGTAACACCAAAATTTACATGGACGTGAAGGAAAGATTTTGGTGGAACAATCTCAAGAAGGACATCGCCGAACATATTATTTTGTGTGATGTATGTAGTAGAGTGAAAGCGGAACACCAGAAACCAGCAGGATTGTTACAACCACTACCTATTCCTGATTGGAAGTGGGACAAGATTGGCATGGATTTCATCACTGGACAGCCAAGGACTAGATCGGGATATGATTCCATTTGGGTCGTAGTGGATCGCCTAACTAAAGTGGCTCATTTCATACCCGTGAAGACAACCTATACAAGTGCCAAGTTAGCTAAGATTTATTTGAATAGGATTGTGTGTCTGCATGGAGTACCCCAAGAGTATTGTGTCTGATAGGGGAACTCAATTCACTTCCCATTTTTGGAGGCAACTTCATGAGTCATTGGGAACAAGATTGGAATTTAGCACTGCTTTTCATCTCCAGACGGATGGATAGACAGAAAGGACCAGCCAGATTTTAGAGGATATGTTGAGGGCATGTGCCCTAGATTATGGAGCTAGTTGGGATGAAAGTCTGCCTTAGGCGGAATTATCCTACGACAACAGCTATCAAGCCAGTATTGAGATGGCACCGTTTGAATTTCTCTATGGGAGAAAGTGTACTACACCATTACTATAGAATGGTGTTGGAGAAAGAAACTTGTTTGGGACAGAATTAATCAAGGAAGCTGAAGAGAAAGTCAAGTTGGTAAAGTACAGATTGAAGATATCATAGTCCTGACAAAAGAGCTACGCAGATCCAAAGCGTAGAGAAGTCACCTATGAGGTGGGTGATAGAGCTTATCTTAGAGTATCACCTCTTCGTGGAGTGAAGAGGTTTGGAGTCAAAGGAAAATTGGCACCAAGATATGTTGGACCATTCAAGATTCTGAGCCGTAAAGGAGAGGTAGCATATGAGATTGAATTGCCTGAATCATTGTCTACCGTTCACAATGTGGTTCATTTGAGTCAGTTAAAGAAATGCCATCCAGAGATGGAAGAGAATTCTTTGAAAGATACTATACCTTTGGAAGAGGTCCAATTGGAAAGTGATCTCACTTATGAGGAAAAACCTTTCAAGATTCTTGAGACTGTAGAAAGAGTTACTCGGACAAAGACTATCAAATTCTGCAAAGTTCAGTGGAACCATCATTCCGAGGAAGAAGCAACATGGGAAAGAGAAGATTATATTCGGAAACACCACCCTCACCTATTTGCTAGCCAATCCGAATCTCGAGGGCGAGATTCACCTTAAGGGGGGTAGATTTGTAACATCCCAAAAATCATAATTTGAAAGGTTTGCATATCATGCATGCATTCATAAGCATTTGGTTATTTTCAAACAAGATTACAAAATAAGAAACCATTTATATGCCTATTATTTTATGATAGAAAGGCAATGGTTCTATTCCACTCTCAAAGAATGATAATGCTTGGTTATGATTAGAAATATTTCAAATATGAATGCAAAGCTTGCACAAAAATTCTCAAAACAAAATTAAAATATAAAACCACTTTATGCCTATTATCTATAATCATATTAAGGCATGGATTTATCTTTTATTTTCCTTTATGTCAAAGTGCCTTGGACTAAACAGTAAGGTTTTACACTCACGTGAGTACAAAGTTTTCACTGCAAAAATCCAAAAGAAATTTGAATTCAAACTCAATTGAAAAGCATTTGAAAAGGATTTTAGAAAATCAAAACAGAAATAGAAAAGGAATAAAGAAAAGAAAAAGGGCCTGCGCCAGCCTTTCGGCCCAGCAACAGAACCAACCCAACAACCAGACCACCCGGGGTTCCCCTCTCCCTCTGATTCTCACCCACGCGCACACCCCCCTCCCACTGACGCCCCAGACCCACCTGCCCCATCATCGTCGTCCACAAACCCCGCCACGACCGAGCCCTCCGCCGTTTCCTTCCCGCGTCACTGCCGTTGATTGCGCGAGTTATTTCCGTTGATTCGCCGAGTAACTCCTCGCCCAGCTCCGGCTACTTAAACCCCACAACCCTGCTCCATTTCCCCCCATTCAATTCCCTCTGAACGCCGCTAGGCTGCTCGCCTTTCTCTCCACACCGCCGCTGTCCTGACGAACTCCAGCGACCGATTGTGGTAAGATTCGTGCGCGCCTCACTCTCTGGTTCATGCAAGCTTGTCCGCTATCACCTTGCGCATCTCCTAACGTTCACCGTTTTCTTTATTCCACACCAGAGAATCGCCTTCGACGACGACCGTGAGCACCCGATGACAGGCTTCAATCCGGCGAGCGATTCGGTCCGTGTTCGTGCACCCCACCCTCATCAACGATCATGTCGAGCTTCACCTTGTCTCTGTGACCTTATAAGCCCCAAATCCCCCTCCCTTGCTCTCTGGCCTCGCCGGAACGCCGTCGCCTGACGCGCAGCCGCCGCTCTGGCCATTTGCGCCACCACTCGATGGTCAGAACTTCGTGGATCGTTAGATCTAGATCGAGGGGTTAGGATTAGAAGTTAGCACGAAGGGGTATGGACAGATCTGGACCGTGCGATCTCACTTAGATCCAGCGGCTTGCGAGTGTGATCCGCATGAACCGGTATGCGCCAATCAGACGCTGCCGCGTGTCAAGATTTTCGATTTAAAATTCAGATTTGATTCAATTAAAAGAATAAACTTGTAAATTCAATAACTTTTGTTCTGTTTATCCAAAAAATACAAGTAATATACCATTAGAATCACAAAAATAAATCCTACACATCTGTAGGCTTGGTTTTGTTATTTGCTTCTGTTAAATTAGAAAATTTTGCAGAGACATTTGTAGGATTAATTTGGGTATAAAAATTATTTGGAAAATGTTTTAAAGGCCAAATTAAGTTTAATTGGTGTATAAAGGTTTAGTTTATTATTTAGTACTGTTTTACTTGTCTTGTTTAGTTTAGAAAAATAATCACATGGCATTTGCATGCATTCATATATTTTTGCTTGATTGTTTGAAATATGAATTTGGTGCTATCATTTTATGTGTAGATTTTGGTGCTAGTGGTGATTGTGAGTGTGAAGATTGTTGTTACTCCCCCAACTACCAAGGAAAGTGGTGCTTCATATTTTTGTCCCAATATTTTGACTATGCATTAGAGATATTTTGTATAGGGCTTGCATGATGATTTTTGCTAAGTATCTATATGCTATGCTTAGGAAATCCTAGTAGTTGTATAATTGTTAGAATTTTCTCTAAGTTAAGATACTTGCTATTGCCATGCTTAGCCTATCTAGTAGCAACCAAGGGTGGATTATATACATGCTATGGAAAAATATTGCTAAGTCTTTGACTTATGTTTTTGCTTAATAAAACAACTAAGTGAATGAAACACCTGGGTGGAATGGTAATTGCTTGGTTGGATTTTTGTTGAGTGGTTACCAGGGCCCATTGTTTAATGGTATACCCTGTGTATCTCACTTGTGGAATGCCACCCAGGAACAAAGGGATTTGAGATGCCATATCCTAAGAAGCTTCTAGTGTAGCCACTTGGCATTATGGGCTCTCCCTGGATCATATAGGTTGCAATAACTTATCCAAATGGACATTTGGTGGTAGGGGGTGATAGGTTTGGAACGCGTCCATTTTGGTCTAAGGGAAGGCTTCTGAAAGGTCCTGTCTCGATGCATGTCGAGTCTTGTGGGGAAAGTGCACCACCTCTGCAGAAGGAAGAATCTAAGTACTTAGCCGTGTCCCCGGCAATGGAAAATTGAGCATCAGACATGGAAGCTATCAAGAATCTCCTCATCCCAATTTCTAAGTTAAAAACTTGTGGTTGAACAAGGGTTAAGGTTCCCCAATGTCTATTGGTGGTTCCTTGGGAGTTTTTGCCAAACAAAAACTTAGTGTTTTCAACTGATAGGTAAAACCTATTTTGAGCAAAGCAAGCCTAAGCTATACTAGCCAAATTCATATAGAAGCTAGAAACTATTATTCTACTAAGGTATCACTTGCCAATACTATTCCAATGTATTGACTCACTATGGCTGTAACTTGTGATGTTGCTGGTTACTCTGATGAGGATTAGGGTTATGAGCCTACACTCAACATGCTTGCCTGTGGCACATGAAGATGAAGACTTTTATTATATTTTTTAAGTTAAACTCTTGTACTAGCCTATGGCTATGGAGTTGTAAAACACTATGTTATCTCTGGAATGATGATGTAATAATGGACTTTTTCTGTGTACTTCATCTTAAATTGTGGATGCTAGCATTTGATCCAGGGACTAGCATTGCAATCACAGGGACCTTTACCTTTATAAAGGTGGGGTCTTACAATGAAGAAGAAGGCCTCCGGGATGATCTCCCCTCTGGAAGGGTGCCGGGAAGAGCTTTAGATCCCCCCGATCTAGGGACGATGGTGGCGGCGGCTACAGACGGTTTCGTGAAATATTGATCGGGTGCTTAGGGTTTAGGCATTGGGGGCTTCTTATAGGCGAAGAGGCGAGGCTAGGAGGCGGCCAGGGGGCCCACACCCTTCCCAGGCATGGCATAGGGTGGGCCCACGCTTAGGGGTGCAGCCGCCCTGTGGTGCCCCTTCGTCTCTCCTCTGGACTCCGTGTTCTCCTCGATGAAATATTGACTTTGGCTTTTGTCCCGTCCAATTCCGAGAATATTTCCTTACTAGCTTTTATGGAACCAAAAACAGCAGAAAACAGGCAACTGGCACTGTGGTAACTTGTTAATAGGTTAGTACCAGAAAACTTATGAAAATCACCTCAAAGTGTGGACAAAGCAAAGCAAAGTAGATACTAAACAAGCATGGAACATCAAAAAATTTAGATACGTTACCGACGTATCAGCAGCATCCCACCGGGGTCAATCTCTCCTTCCTCTTGAGCCGATCCTAGCCATCCTCTCCCCGGCCCATACCTCTTCAGCAAAGCATACATCTTGTATGTCGTCTTCTTCCTCTACGAGCATCCGTAGCTTTGCACGTCGCTGTCCGCGGTATCAACAGCCAAGCGTGCCTCCTGAGGACATGGAGCTGAGGTAGCGTCCCGTCTAACCTATCCCTACCCCTTACATCACCGCCGCCTCCATCCCTCTCTCTTCCATTTCCAGCAAGCAACCGAGAACCCCACGACTCCCTCGTCATGGAGTCACCGCCTCCATCCGCCCCCGACCAAGACGAGCACAAAGATAGGTGCGCTATGATGCCCTAGACCACCTGGAAGGGTAAATTTAACCTAGGGCCTAGCGTATCGTCGACACGGTCGATGTTCCCCTCTTCGGCACCTTTCGGTGACAATTCCGGCCGCCACCATCCTTCCCCGACCTTTTCGTTGGGCTCCAGAACACCGCGGTGAGCTACTCTTCCTCCAGAACGTCTCTATGATCTCCCTCTCCCTCTGTACCTTCATGTCGATGTTGACCACCTTCCTCTGTCGTAGGACCTCATCATCGCTATCGTCGGTGACCTCTCGCAGTTGCCTCCTTTGTCCTCAGGCCGTACCACCGACACTGGCAACACCTAATTAAGCACCGACACCCCCGCTCCTCCTCTGGATACTTTCCTCCTTTGCCTCCCGCTCGACGATGACACTGCACGGTGACACACACACTGTAGACCTTGCTCCGCGTCTGTCCGAGACTGTTTGACGCCCCTCAGCAGCAGATCCATAGCTCCTCCGGCAATACTCGCAACACGGAAAATATTCATGAAACATCCTTCTTCCCATAGCACCAGACCGCACTCAAAACGGAACAGTAGGTCTCACGGAATCTTCTGCAAAAGATCGAGGTTTTTCTCTAAAATCTGCAGGCAGGTTCGACAGTTCTGTCGTGTGAGCTTGGCCTCTGTTACTCGCCAGATCCCGGCACCCCCATTCCTCTTCCAGCGGAACGATCAACATGAAAGTCATAGGACTATGTCCCCTCCACAATTTTGGTTATTATAGCTGATACGTCATAGACGTATCTATAATTTTTTATGCTCCATGCTTGTTTAGTATCAACTTTGCTATGTTTTGTCTACACTTTGAGGTATTTCTATACACTTTCTGGAACTAACCTATTGACAAGATGCCGCAGTGCCAGTTGCCTGTTTTCTGCTGTTTTTGGTTTCAGAAAAGCTAAAAAATGAATATTCTCGAAATTGGACGGGACAAAAGTCAATCTGCCTATTTTCCCAGGGCAATACGGAAACACGAAGCAGAGACGGAGGGGACACCAGGGCGGCCACACCCTATGGTGGCACGGGTAGCCCCTAGTGGCGCTACCAGGGGGTGTGGTCCCCTGGACCTCCATCGACCTTGCCCTTCCGCCAATATAAATCCCCGGATGCAGAAACCCTAGATGAATCGGCATACATCCACAAAAAGTTCTGTTGCGCCGCCGCCACCGAAGAGGAGATTCGGGGGACAGAAGTCTCTCTTTCGGCACCCTGTCGGGACGGAGAATTGCCCCCAAAGCCATCTTCATTGATCTCGACCACCATATCCATCGCCGTTGCTGATTCCCATGATGATGAGGGAGTAGTTCTTCCTCGAGGCTAAGGGATCTACCGATAGCTATGTGTTCATCTCTCTATCTATGCATGATCTTATTGTGGTCATGAGCTTTGTAATCAAGTAGATCTACTCTACTACTCAAGTGCTTTAATAGATCTCCAGCTCTCCCCACGTGTCTGAAAGTGGCAGCGTGCACACCGTGTGTCACTTAGGATAAAGATTACATAAATACTTGTCATGAATTATATTTTGAGTTGCTTGTCTCTATGAAATTGTGGTGTTTGAAGGAACCATCTAGTGCTCAAGGTGACAGTGTGGGGTTATATAGATGGGGATTGCAAACTTTAAGGAGTGATTTTGTAGCCCTGCTGTGGATTAGAGTTGTCCAACCGGAGAGTAGTTCATATTAGTATCATGAAGAGAAAATATTTATATGAGAGTGTTCACTAGTGAAAGTATGATCCCTAGGCCTTGTTTCTAAGCATTGAAACACTGTTTACAATCAATCCTGATACATGTTTGCTTGCTTCCATCTTTATTTCAGATTGCCTTTAGTCTCTTCCAAGCCATAAAAGTCTTTTATGGCACCGTTACCACTTATAATCATCCATCCTACTTGTATTTTACTATCTCTTCACCAAACTAGTGCACCTATACACCTGACAAGTGTATTGGGGACACAAGAGACTTCTTGTATCTTGATTGCAGGGTTGCTTGAGAGGGATACCTTTGACCACTTCCTCCCCGAGTTCAATAAACCTTGGGTAATCCACTTAAGGGAAACTTTCTGCTGTTCTACAAACCTCTGCACTTAGAGGCCCAACAATTGTCTACAAGAATAGAAGTGCGTAGACATCAAGCTCTTTTATGGCGTTGTTGTCGGGGATGTGCATGACATCTTCAAAAACTCTTTTCTGGTGCTGTTGCCGAGGAGGTAAGGTAAAAGATACTCATGTCCTCTTGGTGTGTGAGTGCTCGAAGTTATTTCCTTTAGATTCTGCAATTTTGTCGTTTTGTTTCTTTTTTTCACTAGTTAGGCTTAATGGAAAACAAAAACAATTAGAGAGCTTTATAGTATTTATCTTGAGTTAGGACATGAAGTGTTTAAAGAGAAAATTAAAAAACCTATGGAACTTTATTTGCATGCTAATAGCAATGTTATTAGTATGAATTCTTTGAACACCATTATTGCTAATGCTATGGAAACGTCTAAGCTTTGGGAAGCTAGTTTTTATGAAAATGATCTTTTTTAGTTCCCCAGCTTTGGAAGAAAGCTATTCTATTGCTTATGATGATACCAAAACTCCAATATATGATGATTAAAATTATGAATATGATATTTTCAGTCCACCTACTACCGAGGAGGAAATTAATTATGATTACAATATACCTCCTATATTTGATGATTATGGTGATGAGAATAATAATGATGGCTATTTTGTTGAATTTGCTCCCACTACAATTAATAAGAATGACTATGCTTATGTGGAGAGTAATAATTATTTTATGCATGTGCCTCATGATAAGAATGTTTTATGTGATAGTTATATTGTTAATTTTATTCATGATGCTACTGAAAGTTATTATGAGAGAGGAAACATGGTTTTATGCATCTCAATAATATTAAGTCTCCCCTCTTTATATTGAAACTCTTGAAGTTGCACTTGTTTTGCTTTCCTATGCTTGCTGCTTTGTGCTTTCATGACTTGTTTCTTTACAAGAGTCCTATGCATAGGAAGTGGTTTATACTTAAATGTGTTTTGAATTTGTTTCTTGATGCTCTCTTTTACTTCAATTGATATTTCTTATGTGAGCATCTTCTCAAACTATCGTGCCTAACTTAAAGGCATTAAAGAAAAGTACTTCTTGGGAGATAACCGAATAGTTTTCTTGAGTCTTGGAACTTATTATTTCTGTAATAACCTCTCTTGATCTTTTTTGTGTGGTTTTTGTGCCAAGAATAACCTCTAATGGGAAAGAAGTAAGATTTGGGGAAGTTGTTGTGCCGAAACAGATTTTTGTGCTTCACTGTAAAAATTCGTGAAAAATCTCTATATGTTGGATTGAGCTGTAATTTTCTGAGCTTATGATCAAGGTTATTATCTAACTTCTGTTAGTACAACACTTTCCGATTTGAGAATCAGAAGGTCTTCGAAAAAAATCGTTTTCTACCTACTGGTCTGTTTTGACAGATTTCTGCCATTATTTATATTTGCCTCTTATCGATTTCTTTTTGAGTTCTTTTTGGGTAAATTGAGATTTTTAAAAGGAATTGTTTCAGTATATTGTGTTCTTAACGGAAGTTTTTCTGTGTTGAAACAAAACCCAAAGGTTTATTACTTTTGAATGCACTAATGTTGCTAATGAAGTTCTGTATGAAGGAAATTTTCAAGTGTAGGTGAAGAATGATGTAATGAAATGAAGAATGGACAAAAGCTCGATCTTGGGGATGCCACCTAGTTTCACCCCAAGAAATATTGAAGAGGTACAAGCGTCAAAGCTTGGGGATGCCCAAGGCATCCCCTTCTTCATCAATAAAATTCTTAGGTTTCTAGACACTTTATTTTTCTTGATTCATGCACTATTGTGTTGTTCTTGGAGCGTATTTGTTTTTTTAGTTTTTGTTTTCTTGGTTTGCTGCAATAAGTTAGTTGGATCCCAGCACACTTATTTTCGAGAGAGACACGCTCTATTTTCATTGCCTAGAGCACTCTAGTTTTCATTCTTATTGTCTTGTGAGTGTTCTCTTTTGCTAGCACTGTGTTTAGCCTTAGTTTACTTGTGCTTTCAGCTTAGAACTTTTTAGTTATTATTTGTGGATTTGCGAGACATTCTCACTGATCTCTATTGATTATTATCTTTGTGAGTTGTTTCATATAAATTGATTGGTGTTGGAAAAGAGTATAAAGCTTCATGCTTAAGTGGTACAAAAAGGAGCATTGTTTTGACTGTGGCTTAGACTTTATCATGTCATGATGGATGTTGCTTTGACCTTATTCTTAGTGATTATAGTTGTAGCATGACTTGTTTAAAACAATTGAGATTGCTTAATGTGCCTTGAAAGAATCATGTGTTGTTTTAGCATACAAAAGCATAATATTGTGGTATTCTCCTTTGATGCTTTGTTTGGGTTGACTTGGCACATGCTTACACCATGTTAAGACTATTAACCAGTCACCTAGCCTCTAAGATCATTTAGTTTTTGTCTTGTGATATCACTTTATGCTTTAATTGATAATTTTTTGTCGCTCTGCATGATTATGGTCATTATTGCTCGCTTAGTTGGTCGCTCCCAGTCTTTTGATAGCCTCCACTTGTATTCAGAAAGCTCAACTCATGCATCCAACAACCAAGAAACCAAGTTATTCTGAAGTGTCCACTATAAATTCCTATGCATGGTGTGTTACACCATTCCAAGTATATTCTTGTTTTATCTATCTTCCAAATTAAACTTGTTATGTGAAAATTAGTGATTAAAGATCTCACAAACTTGATGGCACACTTTATTTTAATTGCCCCTAATAAACTTGAACCATTGTATCATCTATGTTGTATATCCTTGCTCTTATAAGTTGGGAATTTGCAGAACCATGTTGTCATGGGGAATGCTTTCAACACCTGTAAATACCTACCTAGTTGATATCATGCTCTTTTGTTTAAGGATGTCGTCGTGTGAAATAAAAGGGGATCTTGTAAGTCCATGGAGTTATGTATATGTGTTAGAGAAATGCCTGGGCCGCTAGCCTAAGCAATGCCTAATCATGGTGGAAACTTGCAACATCACAATAGTGAGAAATCTATGAAGCATTTTTCTTATAAAAAAGAGAGATATAGAAAAGAGGAAAGAAGATAAAAAGGCACCATTTTCCCATGGTAAATAAGAAGATTGCATAGTTGCTCATTGTCTGCTTGCCTTGTCATTTTGATATGGGATAGCTCCTGTATCATGGGGCAAGGGGTACCCCGTTGGCGGTTCTCTATGATACGCATATACTTACAATGACAAGAACTTACTGGTAACTAAAGTTGAGTAGCATGAGGAACGGCCCTCGTACTCAAGGGACATGAGATTGCCAACTTATACTTTGTCAAGCATATACTCCATACTTTGTCCACTTTAACCTTAATCACTTAAAGATGCTTATGATAGGGTCAATGAGATCTGAAAGCTAACAAGTACCATAATTTTTGGAAGCTCTTTATGAAACTTGGAATCTCTGCTTCCCTTTATGAAGGGCCTTTCTTCCAATTTTATATTGAGTCTCCACCTTCTATCCTTAGGAACCAATTAACAGAGCATAGTTGCCATTCTTAGTTCTATGTGCATTGTCCCAAAACGTATTGATTGATTCATGACGTTGATATTGCTTGTTCTTGAACTATTTGTATCTAGTCACCCTTATGAACTTTGAAGGTGTCCTATGCATTTATGTTTTGCTACTCCATGAAGGACAAGCTGAATACCACTCTTGCCATGTTTTCTGTATGTGAAAGAAACAAACGTCTTTCAATGCATTGGTATTCATGATCTTTGTTTGTACCTTTTCATGATACAACATAGTTACTATGTCTTATTGTTAGAACTACATCTTTCCTGCTCATGTTTAGAGTACTTTGATCCCAGATTTCAATGCTTTACAAGTATTTTGATCAAAATTATGATAGCATGTCACCTCAAAAATTATTCTTTTTATCACTTACCTACTCGAGGACGAGCAGGAGTTAATCTTGGGGATGCTTGATACGTCGTAAACGTATCTATGATTTTTTATGCTCCATGCTTGTTTAGTATCAACTTTGTTATGTTTTGTCTACACTTTGAGGTATTTTTATACACTTTCTAGAGCTAACCTATTGACAAGTTGCTGAAGTGCCAGTTGCCTGTTTTCTGCTGTTTTTGGTTTCAGAAAAGATAAAAAATGAATATTCTCGGAATTGGATGGGACAAAATCCAATCTTCCTATTTTCTAGAAGCAATACGGAAACACGAAGTAGAGACGGAGGGGGACACCAGGGCGGCCATGCCCTATGGTCGTGTGGATAGCCCCTGGTGGCGCCACCAGGGGTGTGGGCCCCTTGGCCCTCCACCGACCTTGCCCTTCCTCCTATATAAAGCCTCCTATGCAGAAACCCTAGATGAATCGGCATACATCAACAAAAAGTTCCGCTGCGCCGCCGCCACCGAAGAGGAGACTCGGGGGACAAAAGTCTCTGTTCCGGCACCCTGCCGGGACGGGGAATTGCCCCCGGAGCCATCTACATTGATCTCCACCACCATCTCCATCGCCGTTGCTGATTCCCATGATGAGGAGGGAGTAGTTCTTCCTCGAGGCTAAGGGCTCTATCGGTAGCTATGTGTTCATCTCTCTCTCTATGCATGATCTTATTGTGGTCATGAGCTTTGTAATCAAGTAGATCTACTCTGCTACTCAAGTGCTTTAATAGATCTCCGGCTCTCCCCATGTCTGTGAAAGTGACATCATGCACACCATGTGGCACGTAGGCTAAATATTACATAAATACTTGTCATGAGTTATATTTTGAGTTGGTTGTCTCTATGAAATTTTGGTGTTTGAAGGAACCATATAGCGCTCAAGGTGACACTGTGGGTTTATCTAGATGGCGATTTCAAACTTTAAGGAGTGCTTTTGTAGCCGTACCATGGATTAGAGTTGTCCAACCAGAGAGTAGTTCAGAGTTGTATCTTGAAGAGAAGATATTTATATGAGAGTGTTAACTAGTGAAAGTATGATCCCTGGACCTTGTTTCTAAGCATTGAAACACTGTTTACAATCAATCATGTTACATATTTGCTTGCTTCCATCTTTATTTCAGATTGCCTTTAGTCTCTTCCACGCCATCAAAGTCTTTTCTGGCACCGTTACCACTTATAATCATCCATCCTACTTGTATTTTACTATCTCTTCACCTAACTAGTGCACCTATACACCTGACAAGTGTATTGGGGACACAAGAGACTTTTTGTATCTTGATTGCAGGGTTGCTTGAGAGGGATACCTTTGACCACTTCCTCCCTGAGTTCGATAAACCTTGGGTAATCAACTTAAGGGAAACTTGCTGCTATTCTAAAAACCTCTGCACTTGGAGGCCCAACAACTGTCTACAAGAATAGAAGTGCGTAGACATCAACAGCCTCTCGAAAATCCCGGTGGATCGCTCGCCATCGTCGCCCAAAGATCACGCAAGCTAGCAGTTTGCAACCTTTTGTTCTTTCGTCAGATCCCCCTCCCCCATGTTGTTGTATTCTATTTAGGCCCCAACCTTTTGTATTTCCTAACCCGCAGCCTTCCTCTGTCCGAAATTTTATTTAAAGGGACCCCCCTTTTCGTGGAACTCAACTCGCGAGCCCTGTGTGTCCCGCGTGGCATCACACTGTGCATGCATGGCCCATCTCCTCCAGTCCCCACATGTCTGCCTCTCGGGGTAGGTTTGCCTAAGTAATAAAAGACAGAAACCGAATTTCAAATTCAAATCAAATCAGTTTCAATATTCTATTTTATTCCAAATCAATTCATAACTATTAAATAAATGAGAATTTAAGTAAAATTTTAATATGAAATGTGTTTTGTTTTCTAATGTGAATTCATTTGTAAATTGAAATCTGGTCAAAACTAAGTCAAACCATTCAAACTAATAACATTTGTCCACTTTAATATAAAATGATTTAAATAATGTTTTAGATTCATATTTCCAAATAATAAGTATTATATATGATTTTGAATCTGAAAGACATGAGTATTGTGAATATGCTATCCATAATATCATCTGAGCAATTTAAAAATTTCACATTAATTAATATTAATAATTGTCTTTTCTTAATTATTGCATAACTTTCAATCTATATCTCCGAATTCGACGAATGGTATATCTAAATCGATCGGCATGAAGATCCCTTTCCAATTGTGTATTCCATACATGCAATTGCATCATGAATCATGGAGAAATTGTAAAATTATAACTGATTATGTAAGGAAAACATGATGAATAAAATTGGGAAATGATTATATCTTCTTGGTAATGACTCACCAATGTTGTATCATCAATGTGCTATGCTCATGATACCTTTTTCAAAATAGTTTGCATCATTAACTTGCCATGTTGTGCATCATATCATGATAATGTCGATTCTTTCGCATTAGTTGTAATTTGTTGCATCGCTTGTTTATTTTAGTGTTTTGCTTCTTCCCGGCTAGGACGATGATATGTTGTGAGCTTCGAAAAATTCTTCGGATAGGTATCTTCGACTATGTTTCCCAGGCAAGCATTCTTCCCCTTTCTATCTATCTTACTTTTACAATATTTATTTCCTCCTGTTGATCTATTGCTATCTGTGTTGCGATGCTCTAGTTTTCGTACCCGTGATATCCCTTGCAGCCATTATATGGCCTTGGACACCTCCAATTACATGTTGTTTGGTAGGTAGTCGGCCTTGCGAGTCATAGTTTCTTACTCAGGTGTTGTTTTGATGTCGTCAAGTACCCCAGTTGTTGGAGAAATGCATCATGCATTATGTTGGATATGATCATGGCTTTAATTACAGTTTAATAACTAAAATTGGAAGTAGGTAAATAATGCAGAGGCATAGGTGGGCAATAGATGTTATTTGGTTTTTAACCGTCCACTTGTGTCCCATAGAACCCCAACTACTTGATACATGTTCCTTGAATATTCGCACTATCCGCATGTGGGACCATGAATCCCCTTAGCATGAGCTTGAGTCATATCTTATTTCTTGGGGCCACAAAGTAGTTTGGAGCTTTATTACTATCCTGTAATTATGCCATGATTTACTGCTTTATTTACTATTGCGCGGGGAGCGCCTGTATTGTTTTGGATCACGGCACGATTTCGCGGTATCGACAAGCCTAGTCACACTTTCGGGTTCCCAGTAGTTTACAACCGTTCTCGCAAACCTCTGGGTCCATCTCGGATCCGGCCAACTTCGTAGCAGGTAGCATGGTGGGGTGGAACCCTGCAATATTATATGAATCTTGTGATTTCTTTGTCGTGATGCCTCGTTGGGTTTTCAGTTGATTTTTCCGAGGTTGATGGTGCATGTGTTGCTATTTGTGCCCCCTACAGGGTAAAACTTTCTAAAAGCCGTGTCTGCGATTATGGACTACTTGGAGCATAGTATCTCGATCATAGACAAGTATAACTAAAATAGTGCTATAAATTTGACTTTATAATGACTAGTAATCAGCTTCACTACAACGGAATGGCTAAATAAAAGTACCAACAACTACTGGTTTTGGGATGCCTCATGCTATATGTATCTGACTAGTAAGTATTGCAACTACAACAGAATGTTAACTAAAACTGCCCACTGTTTATAATATCAGGATGACTCATGCTATCTATATCTGACTAGTAATTTCCGCAACTATAACGAAATGAATAAAACTGCCAACTGTGTGAGTTCCTTGGTTGACTTCCTCGTTTGGTCTTGAGGGGGAAATACCAGGATGGGTATGCTTGGTGATAGTTTCAGGTTGGATCCGAATAGGTCTTTCTTATCCCTCTATGATAGCCGCCAGTTGTATCAAGTCTCTAAAGGTTGTTTAGTGCCTGTTGCGCTACCGCTTCAGTCCAGCATACCTATGTAGGCGAGGACCACCGAATTCTAATACTCTCCGTGTACTGGACTCAGCACTGACCGCTCTCTTTTCCCTTTTCCCTTTGTCGGCACCCCTTTTGTGTAAGCAGGTTTGAGATCGATGTCGTTAGTAGGATTACCCTTCCGGCTTGGCCTGGGCAGGGTTATGGACGCCATTAGTTATTCTTTAGGACTCTTAGCCCAATTCGCATCTTGTCCGTACTCAGACGTGGTATCGTTTTCAAGGTGATTTGGATCTGTGTATTTTATATTTGTATTCTTGACTCGTCGAGTCGATGTTGTATATATATGTTCTATGGTTCCATCATGGACTATTGTGTAATGATATTACTTCGATTTCCACCTGCACGCAAGTGCCGATGGACACCTTTGAATCGTTTCTATGCGGGTTTGGCAGGAATCGCTAAAACTTGCATAGGGCCGATCTGAGGGTGTTACATAAGAGCTCCTCCTCAAAAAAGGAGAGTGGTAAGGAAGAATACAATGAGGTTTCTCATGTATATTCACCTGATCCACCCATCCCACACCCTCATATACATAATAGGGGTGATCCACCCAAACTTTCATCATCTCCTTTTAATCAATGGCAATTTTTTATGAAGTCTCATGTGTGCAGATCCTCCATTGAGTTATAGAAAATCATAGAGAATGGTCTTCATGTTGGAGATCCAAACAACCTAACAAGAAGAGAGGTTGTAGACAGTTAACTCAATGCAATGGCTCTACACATGATCCAACTTGGTGTGGGTACCAAAGACATGCCCCACATAGAGCATCTCAACACATCAAAGGAAGCTTGGGATGCCCTCACCGAGCTCTTCATTGGAAATGAAAACATGAGAAGGAATAGGTATGATGCTTTGAGTAACCAAGCTGAAGGGTTCTATATGATGGATGGAGAATATCACAAGGATATGTATAGGCGGCTCAAGTCAATAGCCACCACCTTCAGAAATCATGTTGTTGCCCATGTTGATGATGCATGGATCAAGAGAAAGTATGTTAGTGCTCTTATGCCATTCGATCCCACAGATTTGAAGAGTCTCCAAGGAAGGCATAACTACCACCTAATGACATCCAATGAGGTAATGCAAGAAACGGCATCCTTCAAAGTGGCTGCCATGAATGCCGAAGATCCTCGAGCAAGAACCATTGGGATGCAAAAGGGGGTCAACATGGCCTTGAAGACAAGTGTGGCTAAAAAAGACAAAGATGACATAGAAGCTATGGACTATCCCGAGGATGTGAAGAGGGCTCATGGTGATTACATGGCCTTATATGCTAGAAAATTTTGGAAGGATCCAGCCAAAGCCAAATCTGAACTTGAACGCAAGAGTGGAGTAAACAGAAGAAGGTAAAACGGTCCCAAGCTGAGAACTTGCTTCAATTGTGGAGACTGGCTGTACTTTGTAGCTGAGTGTCCTTATCAAAGTAGAGAGTACAATGGAGGAAGGATCATCCTCAAGGAGAAGTCAAAGGCTCCATGAAAGAAGCAATTTGTGAAGAAGAGTGCTCCATTCAAAAGGCAACCAAAGATTGTCTTAGTGGCTCAAGAGGAGTATTCATCGGGAAGCGAAGATGAGGATGAGGATGATAGCTCACGAGAGGTGGATTCCATAGTCACCACGTCTACACTGACATCTCTCTTTGACTCACCGAATGAAAACATCATCAACAAGAACGTCACTTGCCTCATGGCAAGAGGTTCCGAGGTATCATCTTCCTTCACGTGCTTTCCTAAGGCTATGATTGACATGGATGATCCTATGAGTCTTAAGGTTAAGGAAGAAATTATTGCTTTGGACTATTTTATCACTAACTTGCAAGGTGAGCACAAAAGACATTTTGAGGCTCTCATGGACCAGCTGGCCCAAAATGAAGTGCTTATTGAAGAAAATGGCAGGATTAAAAGTGAGGATGCCATGGAGATTGTATACCTAAAAATGCTCTAGAAGAAGAGGAAGAGGCTTGAGTTTCTCTTGAAGAGAAACTTGAGTCAATCGAGGAGTCACATGAAGAATTAGTGACCAAGCTTATTAAGGAACGTGACAATGCAGTAGCCAAAGCAAAGAAACTAAAGAAAGAAAAGGTTGACTTTGGGGCTGCTCATGCTAGACTCTCCGAGGAATTGGATAAACTTGACATTGCTCACAAGGCTTTGAAAAGTGAATTCTCTATTCTCAACGAGTCTCATGATCAGCTCCAAATTCGATTGACTAAGTATGATATCCCTAGCACATCTAAGTCCATATATTCCCATGAAGAAAATGCTAGGGTGGAAGATGAGCTTGCCAAAGCCTCCACTTCCAAAAGTCGGGGAGTTCTTGATGATATTCTTGGCAAGCAAAGATCAAACCTTGGAAAGATAGACTTGGCTACGTTCCCAAGTCCAAGAAGAATAAGAACAAGAGTACACAAGCAAAGACAAGCACCGTTGAAAAGAACATCACAAAGGACAAAACTGGCCATATTGGTTTTACAGGGCCCAACAATCCTAATTACGAGCTATTTTGTGATTACTATGGTGATATCTATGCTAACTATGTTGGTCCTTTTGAAGAATATGTTTCTTGGTCTATTTGGCTTCCAAAGACCCTTATTACTAACATGAGAGGACCCATTGAAAAATGGGTACCTAAAACCAAGAAGTAAATTTCTTGCAGGGTTATGCTTCCGGTGGTTCTAAATGGGTGTTGGACACTAGGTGCACTAGTCATCAGACCGTAAGCAAAGAGATCATCATGGAGATGAGACCCAACCATGATCATATTACAGTATCCTATGGTGATAAGTCTAAATCTGAAGTATTAGGTCTTGGCAAGGTAGTGGTTGCCCACGATATCTCTCTCGTGGACGTCATGCTTATTGAGACCCTCGGTTGCAACTTACTTTCTGTTCGTGCCCTTGGTAAGATGGGATTTTCTATTTTCATAGATGGTGATTTAGTGGTACTCTTGTGGAGCAAGTCTCTAAAGGTCACTTCGTTGGGTATATCTAAAATTACCTGTATGTGGTGGACTTTTCAGGGAAAACCACTATGGGTCTGATGTGCTTATTCGGAAAGGCCAACGCGGGCTGGTTATGGCATCGCTTTCTAGCCCACGTCAACATGAGAACTTTGCAAAGTCTTAACAAGGCTGGCCACATCCTTGGACTAAAAGGTAATGTTTCCTTTGCCAAAGATCGTGTTTGCAGGGCATGTGTTGAAGGAAAGATGCATGATTCTCCCCACAAGAGGAAGACTATTGTATCCTCAAAGAGGATTTTGGAATTACTTCATGTGGATTTGTTTGGTCCTCCATCTCATGCAAGACTTGGTGGGAAGAAATATTTCTTGGTGATAGTCGATGATTACTCAAGATATACATGGGTCTACCTTTTCAAGTTAAAGAGTGAAACTCAACAAACCGTCATTGATTTCGCCAATGAAGTCTAGCGTCAACACAATGTTCCAATTCTGGCAATAGGAAGTGACAATGGCTCTGAGATCAAGAATTAGACCTTAAATGAATTTCTAAGTGAAGAGGGGATAAGACATCAATATTCCGATGCGTACACCCCTCAACAAAATTGTGTAGCCTAGAGGAAAAACTGAACTTTGATGGATATGGCTAGATCTATGTTGGCTGAATTCAAGTCACCATACAACTTCTGGGCTGAAGCCATTTCCACCGCTTTTCACTCATCAAACCGGCTTTACCTCCGCAAGATCTTGGACAAAACGCCATATGAGATACTTACCAGTAACAAGCCCAACATATCATATTTCCGGGTATTCGGTTGTAAGTGTTTCTTTCTTATCAAAGGAGTTCGTTTGTCTAAATTTGAGTCTAAGGCTTTAGAAGACATTTTTGTTGGTTATGGTGCTGAATCCCACACTTATAGAATCTACAATAAGCTCTCTGGAACTATTGTAGAATCTTGTAGTGTGGAATTCAATGAGAATGATGGCTCCCATGTGGGGCAAGTTGATGTTTGTGATGTATATGTTAAAATACCCCAAGAGGCCATAAGACGAATGGGCGTGGGATTTTTCCGCCCCATTTAGGAACCCCTTGTGGCATATCGAGAAGGACAATGCTCTACTCAAGTAGAGCCCAGATCTACACAAGATCAACAAGCTCCTCCTGCTAGAGAAACTACTGCACCAACACCACAGCCTCCTGAAGATCATCAGTCTTCTAGGCAAACTGGTAGTCCCAGGCCGTACTATCTACCCCCTCCAAGGGGCGGATTATCCAGCCCTGGCACTCGGGCTCATACCAGGGGCAATCAGGACGAACAGGAAGGCGCTGAAAATCTCGGGATGGATTATCCGACCCCTACTAGGGGCGGATTATCCGGGCCTGGTACTCCACATCATGCTAGGAGAAACCAGGAAGAACAAAATGAAGATGAAAATCCCAGGACGGATTGTCCAGCCCCTCCTAGGGGCGGATTATCCGACCCAGAAGTTCCAGAATCTCCTGCTATGAATGTTGATCAAGATCAAGGGCAAGGTTCTTCATCTTCGGTTCGCACTATTCAAGTTGTTGATGAAGGACAAGGTAGTGGTCAAGGCGAGGACCCAAATGTTGAATCAAATCCTCCAAGAAACAATAAGGAGATTGAAACTCGTCACAAAACTCGTTCCGAAAGGAACCTTGAATTAAGAGGTCATACTCTTGACAAGGTTGTAGGTGATCTAAGAAGAAGAGTTTCCACTAGGCATGAGGTTGCAAGCTTCTGTGATCATCAAGCTCCTATCTCAATGGTGGACCCAAGAAGGTTTTTGATGCTCTTGAAGATCCAGATTCGATGGTTGCAATGCATGAAGAACTGAATAACTTCAAGCGTAACAAGGTATGGAAGCTAGTATAAAAACCCAAAGAGTGCCGCAATGTTGTCGACACCAAGTGGATTTTCAAGAACAAGCAAGCTGAAAATGGAATAGTTGTAAGGAACAAGGCAAGACTAGTGGCTCAAGGATTCTCTCAAGTGGAAGGCATTGATTTTGGCAAGACTTATGCTCCTGTGGCTCGCCTTGAGTCCATCTGTATCCTTCTTTCTTATGTTGCTCATCATAATTTTAAATTACAGCAAATGGATGTTAAGAGTGCTTTTCTTAATGGTACTCTACATGAGTTGGTATATGTCAAGCAACCCCCAGGTTTTGAGGATACCAAGTTTCCGAACCATGTTACAAACTGGATTAGGCGCTCTATGGCCTTAAACATTCCCCCACGTGCGTGGTCTAAGCACCTTAAAGAGCTTTTGTTAGACCGTTTATTCAAAGTTGGGCAAATTGATCCCACTCTTTTTTACTAAGAAGGTTAACAGGAGCTTTTTGTATGCCAATTATATGTAGACGATATTATTTTTGGCTCTACTAATCAAGCTTTTAATGATGAATTTTCAAAGCTTATGACTGATAGGTTTGAGATGTCTATGATGGGAGAATTAAGATTCTTTCTTGGATTCAAGATCAAGCAACTTAGAGAGGGAACCTTCATTAATCAAGCTAAATACATCCAAGACATGCTCAAGAGGTTCAAGATGACGAATCTAAATGGCAATGCTACTCCAATGCAAACTAAATGTCATCTCGAGCTTAATACAAAGGGTAAAGATGTGGACCAAAAGGTATATCGATCCATGATCGGCTCTCTCCTTTACCTCTGCGCATCTACCCCTCGATATTGTGTTGAGTGTAGGAGTGTGTGCAAGGTATCAAGTCGCTCCTAAAGAAAGCCACTTAGTGGCGGTCAAGAGAATCTTTAGATATTTGGTTCATTCCCCAAATTTTGGTTTATGGTATCCCAAAGGCTCTAGTTTCTCTCTTTGTGGATATACTAATTTAGATTGGGATGGTGACAAGGATGACCAAAAATCAACTTCTGGTGCATGTCAATTTTTGGGCAGGTCTCTAGTGTGTTGGTCTTCGAAGAAACAAAATTGTATTTCTCTCTCGATCGCTGAAGCTGAATATGTGGCTACTGCAAGTGCTTGCACGCAATTATTATGGATGAGGCAAACTTCAAAGAAATATGGTGTCAATTGTGACAAAGTGCCTCTTTTATGTGATAATGAAATTGCTATTAAAATTGCTTACAATTCGGTGCTCCATGCTAGTTTTATATCATTTTTATGCTCCATGCTTGTTTTATATCATTTGTCTTAGGTTTTGTCTACAGTTTGAGGTATTTTTATACATTTTTTGGAACTAGCCTATTGAGAAGATGCCACAGTGCCAGTTGCCTATTTTCTGCTGTTTTTGGTTTTAGAAAACCTAAAAAAATGAATATTCTCGGAATTGGACGGGACAAAAGACAATATGCCTATTTTCCCGGAGCAATACAGAAATGCGAAGCAGAGATGGAGAAGGGCACCAGGGTGGCCACACCCTAGGTGGCATGGGCCCACCCTGGGCGCGCCACCACGGGGTGTGGGCCCCCTGGGCCTCTGCCGACCTTGCTCTCTTCGCCTATAAGAAGACCCTAATGAGAAAACCCTAGATCATCCATCATACATCCACGAAAAGTTCCGTAGCGCTGCCGCCACCGAAGGGGAGATTCAGGGGACAAAAGTCTCAATTCTGATACCCTACCGAGACGGGGAAGTGCCCCCGGAGCCATCTCCATCGATCTCCACCACCATCTCCATCGCCATTGTTGATTCCCATGATGAGGAGAGAGTAGTTCTTCCTCGAGGCTAAGGGCTCTACCGAACGCTATGTGTTCATCTCTCTCTCTATGCATGACCTTACTGTGATCATGAGCTTTGTAATCAAGTAGATCTACTTTGCTACTCAAGTGCTTTAATCAATCCCCGGCTCTCCCCACGTGTGTGAAAGTGACAGCGTGCATACCATGGTGGTACTTAGGCTAGAGTTTACATAGATACTCAAGTGCTTCAATAGATCTCTGCTCTCCCCACATTTGTGAAAGTGACAGCATGCACGCCGTGGTGACACTTAGGCTAGAGTTCATAAATACTTATCATGAGTATATTTTGAGTTGGTTTTCTCTATGAAATTGTGGTGTTTGTTGGAACCATCTAGCGCTCAAGGTGACAGTGTGGGGTTATCTAGATGGGGGAGGCGAACTTTGAGGAGTGCTGTTGTAGCCCTACCATGGATTAGAGTGTCCAACCGGAGAGTATTTCAGGGTAGTATCATGAAGAGAATATATTTATTGAGAGTGTTCACTAGTGCTGTTGCTTTCCTATGCTTGTTGCTTTATGCTTTCATGACTGTTTATTTACAAGATTATTTTTCATAGGAAGTGGGTTATACTTAAATTTGTTTTATATTTGCTTCTTGATGCTCTCTTTTACTTCAATTCATATTTCTTATGTGAGCATCTTCTCAAACTATCATGCCTAACTTAAAGGCGTTAAAGAAAAGTACTTATTGGGAGATAACCCAAAAGTTTTAGTTGAGTCTTGGAAGTAATTACCTCTATAATAAACTCTCCTTATCCTTTTTTTCCTTTTTGTGCCAAGAATAACCTATAATGAGAGATAAGTAAGATTTGGGGAAGTTGTTGTCCCGAAACAGATTTCTGTGTTTCACTGTAAACATTCGCGAAAAATCTCTGCATGTCGGATTTAGCTGTAATTTTTTGTGCTTGTGCCCCAGGTTGTTATCTAACTTCCGTTAGATCAACACGTTTCAATTTGAGCAACACAAGGTTTTCGAAAGAATCAGTTTTCACCTACTGGTATGTTTTGACAGATTTCTGCCATTATTTGCATTTGCCTCTTATCGATTTCTTTTTTAGTTCTTTCTGGTGAATTGAGCTTTTTGAAGGAATTGCTACAGTATCTTGTGTTTTTAATGGAAATTTTGCTGTGTTTAACAACACCCAAAGGTTTATTACTTTTGAATGCACTAATGTTGCTAATGAAGATTGTGTGAAGTTTTGTATGAAGGAAATTTTCAAGTGTAGGGGAAGAATGATGCAATGAGATGAAGAATGGACAAAATCTCAAGCTTGGGGATGCCACCCCGTGTGACCCCAAGAAATATTCAAGAGGTACAAGCGTCAAAGCTTGGGGATGCCAAAGGCATCCCCTTTTTCATCAATAAAAATCTCAGGTTTTCTTTCTAGACACTTTATTTTTAATGCTTCATGCACTATTGTGTTGTTCTTGGAGCGTCTTTCTTTTTGTTTTTAGTTTTATTTTGCTTGGTTTGCTGCAATAAGTTGGTTGGATCCTAGTGCACTTCTTTTGGTGATAGACACGCTCCATTTTCATTGTTTAGAACACTCTAGTTTTCATTCTTATTGTCTTGTGAGTGTTCTCTTTTGCTAGCACTGTGTTTAGGCTTAGTTTTCTTGTGTTTTCAGCTTATAACTTTTTAGTACTTCTTTGTGGATTTGTGAGATAAGCTCACTGATCTTTGTTGATTATTATCTTTGATAGTTGTTTCAAATAAGTCGATTGGTGTTGGAAAATAGTAGGAAGCTTCATGCTTATAGTGGTACAAAAGTGAGCTTGGTTTTGACTGTGGCTTAGGCTTTATCATGTCATGTTAGATGTTGCTTTGACCATATGCTTAGTGATTATTGATGTAGCATGACTTGTTCCAAACAATTGAGATTGCTTAATGTGCCTTGAAAGAATCATGCGTTGTTTTAACATACAAAAGCTTAATATTGTGGTATTATCCTTTGATGCTTTGTTTGGGTTGACTTGGCACATGCTCACACCATGTTATGACTATGAACCAGTCACCTTAGCCTCTATGAATATTTAGTTTTTGACTTGTGATACCACTTCATGCTTTAGTTGATAATGTTTTGTCGATTTGCATGATTATGGTCATTATTGCTCTCTTAGTTGGTCTCTCCCTGTCTTTTGCTAGCCTTCACTTGTATTGAGTAAGATCTACTAATGGATCCAACTCCCAAGAAACCAAGTTATTCCAAAGTGTCCACTATAAATTCCTATGCATGGTGTGTTACACCATTTCAAGTATATTCTTGTTTTATCTACCTTCCAATTAAAAAGTAACTTTGTTATGTGAAAATTAGTGATTAAAGCTCTCACAAACTTGATGGCACACTTTATTCTTCTTGCCCATAATAAACTTGAACCATTGTGTCATCTATGTTGTATATGCTTGCACTTATAAATTGGGATTAGCAGAACCATGCTATCATGGGGAACGCTTTCAACACATGTAAATATCAACCCAGTTCATATCATGCTCTTTTGTTTATGGATGTCGTCGGTATGGAATAAAAGGAGAGCTTATAAGTCCATGGAATTATGTATATGTGTTAGGCAAATGCCTGGGCCACTAGCCTAAGCCATGCCTAATCATGGTGGAAACTTGCAGCATCACCATAGTGAGCAATCTATGAAGCTTTCTTCTTATAGAAAAAGAGAGACAAACAAGATGAAAGAAGATAAAAAAGCACCATTTTCCCATGGTAAATAAGAAGATTGCTGAGATGCACATTGTCTACTTGCCTTGTCATTTTGATATGGGATAGCTCATGTATCATGGGGCAAGGAGTACCTCGTTGGCAGTTCTCTATGATACACATTACTTACTATGACAAGAACTTACCGGTAACTAAAGTTGAGTAGCATGAGGAACGACCCTCATACCCAAGGGACATGAGATTTCCAACTTATACTTTGTCAAGGATATACTCCATACTTTGTTCACTTTAACCTTAATCACTTCAAGATGCTTATGATAGGGGCAATGAGAGATGAAAGCTAACAAGTACCATAATTTTTGGAAGCTCTTTATGAAACTTGAAATCCCTCTTCCCTTTTGAAGGGCCTTTGTTCCACTTTTATATTGAGTCTCCACCTTCTATCCTTAGGCACCAATTAAGAGAGCATAGTTGCCATTCTTAGTTCTATGTGCATTGTCCCAAAACTTATTGATTGATTCATAATGTTGATATTGCTTGTTCTTGAACTATTTGTATCTAGTCACCCTTATGAACTTTGAAGGTGTCCTATGCATTTATGTTTTGCTACCCCATGAGGGACAAGCTGAATGCCACTATGCTATGTTTTCTATATGTGAAACAAACAAACGTCTTTCAATGCATTGTTATTCATGATCTTTGTTTGTATCCTTTCATGTTGCAACATAGTTGCTATGTCTTATTGTTAGAATTTCATCTTTCATTCTCAAGTTTAGAGTACTTTGATCCTAGCTATCAATGCTTTATAATGGTTTGATCAAGATTGTGATGGTGCATGTCACCTCAAAAATTATTCTTTTTATCACTTACCTACTCGAGGACGAGCAGGAGTTAAGCTTGGGGATGCTTGATACGTCGTAAACATATCTATAATTTTTTATGCTCCATGCTTGTTTTATATCATTTGTCTTATGTTTTGTCTACACTTTGAGGTATTTTTATACATTTTCTGGAACTAACCTATTGACAAGATGCCACAGTGCCAGTTGCCTCTTTTCTGCTGTTTTTGGTTTCAGAAAAGCTAAAAAATGAATATTCTCAGAATTGGACGGGACAAAAGCCAATATGCCTATTTTTTCCGGAGCAATACAGAAACGCAAAGCAAAGACGGAGTAGGGCACTAGGGTGGCGCGGGCCCACCCTGGGCGCGCCACAAGGGGGTGTGGGCCCCCTGGGCCTCCACCGACCTTTCCCTCTTCGCCTATAAGAAGCCCCCTATGAGAAATCCCTAGATCATCCATCATACATCCACGAAAAGTTCCATAGCGCCACCGCCACCGAAGGGGAGATTCGGGGGATAGAAGTCTCTGTTCTGGCACCCTGCCGGGACAGGGAAGTGCCCTCGGAGCCATCTCTATCGATCTCCACCACCATTTCCATCGCCATTGCTGATTCCCATGATGAGGAGGGAGTAGTTCTTCCTCGAGGCTAAGGGATCTACCGGTAGCTATGTGTTCATCTCTCTCTCTCTATGCATGATCTTATTGTGATCATGAGCTTTGTAATCAAGTAGATCTAATCTGCTACTCAAGTGCTTTAACCAATCTCCAGCTCTCCCCACGTGTGTGAAAGTGACAGCATGCATATCGTGGTGGCACTTAGGCTAGAGTTTACATAAATACTCAAGTGCTTCAATAGATCTCTGCTCTGCCCACGTGTGTGAAAGTGACAACATGCACTCCGTGGTGGAACTTAGGGTTGAGTTCATAAATACTTGTCATGAGTATATTTTGAGTTGGTTGTCTCTATGAAATTGTGGTTTTTGTTGGAACCATCTAGCGCTCAAGGTGACAGTGTGGGGTTATCTAGATGTGGAAGGCGGACTTTGAGGAGTGCTGTTATATCCCTACCATGGATTAGAGTGTCCAACCGGAGAGTAGTTCAGGGTAGTATCATGAAGAGAATATATTTATTGAGAGTTTTCACTAGTGAAAGAATGATCCCTAGGCCTTGTTTATAAACATTGAAACACCGTTTGCATCTAGATATGTTACATGTTTGCTTGCTTCCATCTTTTTGCCTTTAGTATTTTCCTCCCCGTCAGAAGCTCTTTTCTGCCACCGTTACCACTTATAATCATCCATGTCACTTGTATTTCACTATCTCTTCGCCGAACTAGTGCACCTATACACCTGACAAGTGTATTGGGTGTGTTGGAGACACAAGAGACTTATTGTATCTTGATTGGAGGGTTGCTTGAGAGGGATACCTTTGACCACTTCCTCCCTGAGTTCAATAAACCATGGGTAATCCACTTAAGGGAAACTTGTTGTTGTTCTACAAACCTCTACACTTGGAGGCCCAACAACTGTCTACAAGAATATAAGTGCGTAGACATCAAGCAGCTCGTCCTCCCCCACCCCGTGTCCTGCCCCAAGCCGCCGTCGGAGCCTCCGCCCCTCTCTGGAGTCGAATCGACCGCCAGATTCTCCGGGATCTCCCTGGATCTTGTTCCTAGCGCCTCCGGGTATCTTCTCCTCCGAGCTCTTCCTCCAATGAGTGAGGGTAACTCCTTCACTCATCTCTTGTGTGTGGAAGTTGTTGTTCTTGGTGGAAACTTGGTGTAGAATATACTATGTGTTTCCCTTGCCTATTAGATTCCGTAGTCTTGCAACCCTAGGGACCGATCTGCATCGATGTAGTGAATCTATGGTGAAACTAAAAAAATCGTAGGGACGGATAATCTGCCACTGGCAAGGCCGGATAATCCGGCCTAGAGGTTTAGTTCCTGTTTCAGTTCTGTCTCAGTTTCCTGCACTGTGCATCATTGGACCTTGGGTTGTGTTTCTATTGTATCTAATATTCCTCTTGGACTTGTGTGTATTCTTATCCCCATGCTACCTATATATTTCTCCTCACAGGTGGTTCTCATGCTCCCAAGACCTACAAGCGTCGTCCCCGTGAACGTTATCTCAGGCAGAACAAAGACGGTGGGCTTGTTGAAGAGGTTCAAATCAGAAGGAGGCAAAGAGAGGCTGAACAGATGGCCGAGCAAGCTAGAAAAGCCAAGAAGACCACTCATAGAAAGGGAAAGGGCAAGCATGCCCATGTCAACTACAAGGCCATGGACTCCATTGAGTACTCTGCCATTCGCCACCGTGATTTGTATGATGATGCTGACAGTGATGGTCCTCCAGAAGACAATATGTTTTGGTGCTCACACTTCAGGTACATTCATGATGATGTTTATGCTACTCTCAAGATCCGCCCCATGCATCCTATGAATTTTACTGAGGCTCAACCCAATCCAAGACTTCGTGAGGCTCTGGAAGTGACTCGTAGAATGGGGCTGCACCATCTCATGACTTTACAATGCAACTATGACTCTTCAGTTGTGAATAAATTGTTCTCTACACTTTGATTTGCAGAGATGAGCTTCGCACCATGAAGTGGATGACCGGGACTGATGACCCACAAGTATAGGGGGTGTATCGTAGTACTTTCGATAAATAGGAGTGTCGATCCCAACGAGGAGCAGAAGGTGTTGACTAGTGGTTTGGATCAGGAATTCTCTGTAAATACTTAGCAAACGGATTTTTAGGGGTTTTTGATAATGCAAGGAAATAAAGTGCAAGTAAATAAAGAGAACAAATAATTGCAGCAAGTGGCCCAATCCTTTCTTATAAAAGGACAAGAAAGTTGTATTACTTATGAGGACCAAATGTTCTTGAGGACACATGTGAATACTGTCAAGTGGTTTTGCTTCATATAGTTGATTAATCTTATTTGGTTGGATAAGTGTTCTGTGGGTGAACCTGTGCTAATGTACCGACCTTACTTGGACTAATACATACTTGTGATTAAACCCCTTGCAAGAATCCGCAACTACAAGAAAGTAATTAAGATAAAAACCTAACCACAACATTAAACTCTGAGATCCTACACTCCCTTGTGCAAAGGTTTCCTAACGGGGGATCAGGTTTCTGTCACTCCGGCAACCCCACAATTAGTAGCCAAATACACAATGCATTACCCTAGACCCATAAATGGTGAAGTATCATGTAGTCGATGTTCACACGACACCACTAGAAGAATAGCACCACAACTTAATATCAAACCATTGAATAATACCTCAACACAATTCCACTACTAACAACATGACTTCTCCCATGTCCTCAAGATATAAACAAACTACTCATGGGACATCATATGGATCAAGATCAGAGATGATATAATGATGAATAACAATCTGAACAAAGACAATAATTCAATGGTTCCACTCACAAGCATCAACTACAAAAGTAATCAACACTGGGAAAGTTTCCCCTAAGAACTATGCAAGATTCAACCCAATTGTTATAGCGGGATGGAGTGGTAATGATGGTGCTGGTGGAGATGGTGGTGTGTATGATGATGATGATGATCCCGATGAAGTCTACCTTGATGACGGTGTTAATGGCGTTGATCTCCCCTCTCCGGGAAGGAATTTCTCCGGCAGAAATCTGCCTACCGGAGAGCTCTTTCTCTCTTTGTAGTTTCCGCCCGGCAGAGGCGGTGGAATCTGTCTGTAGTCGCTCTCCCTTGTATTAGGGTTTCTAGGAGAAGATATAGGCGAAACAGCGAAGAAGGAGGTGGGACAGGGTGGCCACACCCCCTGGCGACGTGGCCTAGGGTGGCCCGCGCCTAGGGGGTGTGGGCCCCCTGTGGCCCATCTTCGCCTCCCCTTCTAGCTTCCTTTGTCTTCTAGAACAATATGATTTTACATGTATTTTCTGGAATTTTCTGATCTTCGCCAATATTGCATCTGGACACCGCTTTTTCCATCAGAATCCTGACTCCGGCAGTTCATCCTCCAAAATTCATCCAACATGCAAAAATAGATGAAATAACATAAGTATCACCTCTTAATATGAAATATATCAATGAATAGCTATAAATTATGATATAGAATAGTGATGCAAAATGGACGTATCAACTTCCCCCAAGCTTATACCTCGCTTGCCCCCAAGCAAAAACTGAGCTCTGTAAACATGACCACAGGTTTATGGAGTGAAGTGTCGATAAAAAGAATACGGACAAGAAGCATCACACTTACCAATACACAACTCATAATAGAAGGCAACTCACCATTATATAACTTAACTTGCAACGATATGGGAGTCACAATAAAGATGCATAAAGACAAGTCATCATTGGTAATGGTAAACTTTGTTCTTGGTCAGAGAACAGTTGACAAATCATACATAGTTTTCAAGCAAAGCTTTTGTAATGGAATTTATAACAGGAGTCCTTTTGCTCAAACATAAAAGGCTTTTCACAATGATAGCTTTCAAAATAATATTCATTCAGATAAGAGTTTTGTGCAAAACAAGGAAGATAAGAAACATGATTGAATAAATCATCATATGAATTATTGAATCACAACAACTAAAATGCTTGTTGGAGATAGAAAGGAATAGGTTTACTGACTCAACTAAGAACTAAAAGAAAAGCCCTTCGCAAAGGGAGGCAAGGATTTCAAGTTCATAAGCATCTTATTATGGTACTTACTAGCTTTGAGCTCTCATTGCCCCTATCATAAGCATCTTGAGGTGATTAAGGTTAAAGTGAACAAATGTAGACTATATGCTTGACAAATCATAAGTTGGCAATCTCATGTCCCTTGAGTACAAGGGCCGTTCCTAATGCTACTCAACTTTAGTTATCGGTAAGTTCTTGTCATTGTAAATATATGTGTATCATAGAGAACCGCCAATGGGGTACCCCTTGCCCCATGACACAGGAGTTATCCCATATCAAAATGACAAGGCAACAGATAGTGAGCATCTCGGCAATCCTTTATTTACCATGAGAATGGTGCATACAATCTTCTCTCTCTCTTTTTTTCTGTTATATATTTTTTCTGAGGATGCTTCATTGATTTCTCACTACGGTGATGCTGCAAGTTTCCACCATGATTAGGCATGGCTTAGGCTAGCATCCCAGGCGTTTCTCTAACACATATACATAACTCCATGGACTTACAAGCTCCCCTTTTATTTCACACCACCGACATCCATAAACAAAAGATCATGATATCAACTAGGTAGATATTTACAGGTGTTGAAAGCATTCCCCATGACAGCACGGTTCTGCTAATTCCCAACTTATTAGTGCAAGCATATACAACATAGATGACACAATGGTTCAAGATTATTAAGGGCAGGAAAATAAGGTGTTTCATCAAGTTCGTGAGAGTTTTACTAACTAGTTTTCACATAACAAAAGAATTTTTAATTTGAAAGGTAGATGAAACTCGAGAATTTACTTGGAATAGCAATAATGCTAATAGGTAGATATGGTGGACACAAATGGCATAGGTTTAAGTTCAAGGATTGGATGCACGAGAAGCATTCCCTCTCAGTACAAGTTTTTGGCTAGAAAGGCTGGGTAGCAAGCATAAGAGTTGAAGGAAACAAGCAAACATACAAGTGATAGAAACAAACATGCAATCTTCCTTGAAAACACAAAAGATCTTAACTAAATAATACTAAGCTTATGAGCCAATCAAGAAAGAAAGAAAATAATTAAAATACCTGTAAGTGCTTTTCTCTCTTCCTTCCAAACCTCAAAAAGTGTTGCTACTGACTAGAGCTCGGTTTGCCAAAACCAATTTTAATTTACTTGATGCTCCCAAAGTGATACCAATACTAATCAATGTTGATGGCTCAGTTGATGTGGAGCCTGTTGGGAACCCCAAGAGCAAGGTGTGAAGCAGCACAGCAGAAAGTTTTCCCTCAGTAAGAAACCGAGGTTATCGAACAAGTAGGAGGAAGGAAACGTCACACAGGTGTTGCGAGCAACGTGGAAACCTGCACAACACAAACTCAAGACTTTGCCCCAACGAATCAGTGAGGTTGTCAAGCTCACCGGTTTGCTGTAACAAAGGATTAACTATATGGTGTGGAAGGTGATGATAGTTTGCAGCAAGTAAACAGGTAATAGTGGAAGATGTATCAATGGTAAAGATTGGACCGGGGTCCATAGTTCACTAGAGGTGCTCTCCTTATATAAACAACATGGCATGAAGGGTAACCAAATTACAGCAGGGCAATTAATAGGAACTGAGGAAGGCAATGCAATACCAGACAAAAAGATCCTATGAGATTCGATTGGGCAATACAACAATATACATAGACCGCCATCCAACTGCATCTATGACTAGAAGTCCACCTTCAGGTTATCATCCGAACCCCCTCCAGTATTAAGTTGCAAGCAACAGACAACTGCTTTAAGCAAAGTGTGTAAGGTAAACAATCCACTTGTTCCATGAACCAGAGACCATTGTTTTCTCCCTAGTGGCAACATCACATCTACAACCGAAGAGATTTATGTCACTTCCCTTGGAAACTAGAGGCATGAACCCACTATCAAGCATAAATACCCCCTCTTGGAGTCACTAGCAACTATGTGGCCAAGATAGCTACTAACAACGGAGTGCATGCAAGATCACAAACAACACAGACATGATAGTATCAAATAGACAAAACCATTAATCAATTTGTCATAGTAATCTCAATATCCATCGGATCCCTGCAAACACAACATGCATGATTACAAATAGATTAGATCTTGATCATGAACGGAGCTCACAAGATCTATACATGAAAGCACAAGGAGGAGATACAACCATCTAGCTACTACATGGACCCGTAGTCCAAGGTGGAACTACCCACGTATCATACCGGAGAAGAAGGCCTCCGGGATGATCTCCCCTCCGGCAGGGTGCCGAGAAGAACTTCAGACCCTCCCGATCTAGGGACGACGGTGGCGGCGGCTAGATAAGGTTTCGTGGTGTTTTGATCGGGTGCCTAGGGTTTCTGCATTGGGGGCTTCATATAGGCGAAGAGGCGAGGCAGGAGGGCCCCCAAGGGGGCACACCCTTCCCAGGCGTGGGGTGGGACCACCCACGCCTAGGGGGGTTTGCCCGCCCTGTGGCGCCTCTTCGTCTCCCCTCCAGACTTCGTGTCTCCCATGGTAAAATATTGACTTTGGCTTTTGTCCCGTCCAATTCTGAGAATATTGATTTTCTGCCTTTCTGGAACCAAAAAACACAAGAAAATAGGCAACTGGCACTGTGGCAACTTGTTAATAGGTTAGTTCTAGAAAAGATATAAAACACCTCAAAGTGTAGACAAAGCAAAGCAAAGTAGATACTGAACAAGCATGGAGCATCAAAAATTATAGATACGTTTCTGACATATCAAGCATCCCCAAGCTTAACTCCTGCTCGTCCTCGAGTAGGTAAGTGATAAAAAGAATAATTTTTCAGGTGACATGCACCATCAAAACCAAGATCAAACCATTTGCAAGCATTGAAAGCTGGGATCAAAGAACTCTAAACATGTGCACGAAAGATGGAGTTCTAACAATAGGACAAAGTAACTATGCATGCAACATGAAAGGCTACAAACAAATATCATGAATAACATGCATTAAAAAATGTTTGTTTGTTTCACATACAGAAAACATGGCATAGTGGCATTCATCTTGTCCCTCATGGAGTAGCAAATAGATGCATAGGATACCTTCAAAGTTCATAAGAGTGACTAGATACAAGTAGCACAAGAACAAGCAATATCACAATATGCATCAATCAATAAGTTTTAGGACACTGCACACATAATGGCAACTATGCTCTCTTAATGGTGCCTAAAGGTAGAAGGTGGAGACTCAAATAATGGTGGAAGAAAGGCCCTTGACAAAGGGAAACAGAGATTCCAAGTTTCAAAAAGAGCTTCCAAAAATTATGGTACTTGTTAGCTTTCAGCCCTCATTGCCCCTATCATAAGCATCTTGAAGTGATTAAGGTTAAAGTGGACAAACTATGGAGTATATGCTTGACAAAGTATAAGTTGGCAATATCAAGTCCCTTGAATACGAGGGCCACACCTCATGCTACTCAACTTCAGTCACCTGTAAGTTCTTGTCATAGTAAGTACATGCGTATCATAAAGAACCGCCAACGGAGTACCCCTTGCACATGGTACATGAACTATCCCATAACCAAAATGACAAGGCAAGCAGATAATGAGCATCTCAGCGATCTTTTTATTTACTATGTGCATAGCTTTTTGTTGAGGATGCTTCATAAATAGCTCATTATGGTGATGCTGCAAGTTTCCACCATGATTAGGCATGGCTTAGGCTAGTGGCCCAGGAATTTCTCTAACACAAAATACATAACTCCATGGACTTACAAGCTTCCTCTTTATTTCACACCGGTAACATCCAACAAAAGAGCATGATATCAACTATGTACAAAGTACAAGTGCAATGTTGAAAATGTTCCCCATGACAACATGGTTCTGCTAATTCCAACGTATAAGTGCAAGCATATACAACATAGACGACACAATGGTTCAAGTTTATTAGGGGCAAAGAATATAAAGTGTGCCATCAAGTTGGTGAGAGCTTTAATCACTAAGTTTTCACATAAGAAAATACTTTTTAATTGAAAGATAGCTGAAAACAAGAATATACTTGGAATGGTGTAACACACCATGCATAGGAATTTATAGTTGACACTTTGGAATAACTTGGTTTCTTGGGAGTTGGAAGCATGAGTGGAGCTTACTCATACAAGTGGAGGCTAGCAAAAGACTCTGAGCAATAATGGCCATAATCATGCAGAGCAACAAAACATTACTAATCAAAGCATAGAGTGGTACTAAAAGTCAAGGACTAAATAATCATAGAGGCTATGGAGACTTTTCATAGTCATAACATGGTGTAAGCATGTGCCAAGTCAACCCAAACAAAGCATCAAAGGAGAATACCACAATACTATGCTTTTGTATGCTAAAACAACGCATGATTCTTTCAAGACACACTAAGCAATCCCAATTGTTTGGAACAAGACATGCTACAACAATAATCACTAAACATAAGGTCAAAACAACACCCAGCATGTCATGCTAAAGTTTAAGTCACAGTCAATGCAAGCTCCTCTTGCACTTTCAAGCAGGAACTTCCTACTCCTTTCCAAAACCAAGCAACTTATTTGCAACAACACAGCGAGAACGGGGGTCCAAACTACTTTATTCAAGTAAACTAAACAAACTAAGCAAACCAAACGAAAACTAAGACGCTCTAATAACAACACAACAATGCATGAAACAATAAAAACGAAGTGTCAAGATAGACATGAGCTTTTTATTGATGAAGAAGGGGATGCCCAAGGCATCCCCAAGCTTTGACGATTGTATATTCTTCATCTTATTACATCATTTTCTCTTTACACCTGAAATGTTTCCTTCATACAAAACTTCACACAATCTTCATTAGCAACATTAGTGTTTTTAAAAGATAATAGACCTTTGGGTTTAGCTTTGTAACAGGAACAATTTTCACTAAAAACACAAGATACTGTAGAAACTCCTTCAAAAAGCTCAATTCCCCAAAATAGAACTCAAAAAGGAATCAATAAGAAGCAAATACAAATAATGGCAGAAATCTGTCAAAACAGACCAGCAGGTAGAAACCGATTTTTTCGAAAATCTTCTGTTGCTCAAATAAAAAAGTGTTGAACTAACTAAAGGTAGCTAACATACTAGGGGATTTATTCATAAATTTTCAGCTCAATACGACTTACAGAGACTCCTCAAGGATGTTTATGGTGGAGGACATAAATCTGTTTCGGGACAGCAACTCCCCAAATCTTACTTCCCTCTTATTAGAGGTCATTCTTGGCACAAAAAGCAAACAAAAAGGATAAGGAGAGGTCATACTGAAGTAATAACTTCTAAGACTCAAGGAAACTCTTGGTTTATCTCCCAACAAGTACTTTTCTTTAAGGCCTTTAAGTTAGACACTGATAATTTGAGAAGATGCTCACATGAGAACTATGAGTTGAAGTAAAAGAGAGCATCAAGAAGCAAATGCAAAACACATTTGAGTCTAACCCACTTCCTATGCATATGAATCTTGTAAGAAAATAAATCAAAGAAGCACATAGTAACAAGAATGGGTAGATAAAACAAGAGCAAGTTCAAAAATTTCAGCACATAGAGAGGTGTTTCAGTACCATGAAAACTTCTACAACCATATTTTTCTCTCTCATGAATAAACTCAACAATATAACTATCACATAAAGCATGCTTTTCATGATCTACACACATAATTTCTATCAAGCTCAAAATAGTGGGATTAAAACCTTCACAGGTTTTACCCAAAGTAGATATTTCAAAAGAATCCACATGAATATAACATTCATCCTCCTTTGGTAAGCATGGGGGACAATTAAATAATGTAACGGATAAAGAGTTACTCTCATTAGAAGGTAGGCATGTGTTAATCCATTCTTCCTCCTTTTGTTCATCACACTCCTCCTCTTTTTCATCTAATGAGCTTCCAGTTTCAACAATTTCTTCTTCCATAGGCTCCTGCAAGACATTACTCTCTTCCATTTGTGGAAAGCATCTATTAAAATATTCAAGAATATAGCCATTTTATTCCTTTTAATTATCAAATAAAAAATTAAGTATCTCATAAACCTCATATTCATAAGGTGCATTATCAGTATTTTCAAGCAAACTGGCAAGTTCAAATGTACCCTTGAAGGCAATAAATTCTTCAATTTGTTCCACATCATAAAAGTCATAATTTCCTTTAACATAAGAAGATATGGTAACATTATCATTATACTCACATTGAAAAGGAAGGTGTTTATACCTCCTACAGCAACAAGACTTATCAAAGAAATAAGTAACATTATAAGTAGAGCACACATCTCTAGCAATAGTATTCAACTTATCAATTTGTTCCCATAAGTGTTTCCCTTTTTGTGACAAATGGTGTTCCTTATAATAATACTTTTGTTCTTCTGTGAACCCACCTTGCTAATAATAACTAGTTTCAAGGAAACCATCCATTGATAGAAAGCATGACCAGGCAAGGCAATAACAGACCACCAACTAGAGTAGGAACTATTTTTTTGTGTTTTTGATAAGAGAAAGCAAACCAAACTAAACTATTTTTTTTGGAGTTTTTGATAAAAAGAGGTAAACAAACCAAGCAAAAGAAACTAAGCAAGCTAAAAACAAAGTAAAGAGAAAGGTTGAGGAGGACTCCCCTTGTGAAGATGTCCTTAGCCTCCCCGGCAACGGCGCCAGAAAACTTGTTGATGGATCAGTTGATGTGGAGCCTGTTGGGAACCCCAAGAGCAAGGTGTGAAGCAGCACAGCAGCAAGTTTTCCCTCAGTAAGAAACCGAGGTTATCGAACAAGTAGGAGGAAGGAAACGTCACACAGGTGTTGCGAGCAACATGGAAACCTGCACAACACAAACTCAAGACTTTGCCCCAATGAATCAGTGAGCTTGTCAAGCTCACCGGTTTGCTGTAACAAAGGATTAACTGTATGGTGTGGAAGGTGATGATAGTTTGCAGCAAGTAAATAGGTAAAAGTGGAAGATGTATCAATGGTAAAGATTGTACCGGGGTCCATAGTTCACTAGATATGCTCTCCTTAGATAAACAACATGGCATGAAGGGTAACCAAATTACAGCAGGGCAATTGATAGGAACTGAGCAAGGCATAACAATGCAATACCAGACAAAAGGATCCTATGAGATTCGATTTGGCAATACAACAATATACATAGACCGCCATCCAACTGCATCTATGACTAGAAGTCCACCTTCAGGTTATCATTCGAACCCCCTCCAGTATTAAGTTGCAAGCAACAGACAACTGCTTTAAGCAAAGTGTGTAAGGTAAACAATCCACTTGCTCCATGAACAAGAGACCGTTGTTTTCTCCCTAGTGGCAACAACACATCTACAACCTAAGAGATTTTTGTTACTTCCCTTGGAAACTAGAGGCATGAACCCACTATCGAGCATAAATACCCCCTCTTGGAGTCACTAGCAACTACTTGGCCAAGATAGCTACTAACAACGGAGAGCATGCAAGATCACAAACAACACAGACATGATAGTATCAAATAGACAAAACCATTAATCAATCTATCATAGTAATCTCAATATCCATTGGATTCCCGCAAACACAACATGCATGATTACAAATAGATAAGATCTTGATCATGAACGGAGCTCACAAGATCTATACATGAAAGCACAAGGAGGAGATACAACCATCTAGCTACTACATGGACCCGTAGTCCAAGGTGGAACTACTCACGTATCTTACTGGAGAAGAAGGCCTCCGGGATGATATCCCCTTCGGCAGGGTGTCGGGAAGAACTTCAGATCCCCCCAATCTAGGGATGATAGTGGCGGCGGCTGCAGAAGGTTTCGTGGAGTTTTGATCGGGTGCCTAGGGTTTCTGCATGGGGGCTTCTTATATGCGAAGAGGTGAGGCAGGTGGGTGCCTAGGGCGGTTTGGCCACCATGTGGCGCCTCTCCGTCTCCCTCTGGACTTCGTGTCACCCACGGTAAAATATTGACTTTGGCTTTTGTCCCATACAATTCCGAGAATATTGATTTTCTGCCTTTCTAGAACAAAAAATAGAAGAAAACATGCAACTGGCACTATGGCAACTTGTTATATGTTAGTTCCAGAAAAGATATAAAAACACCTCAAAGTGTAGATAAAGCAAAGCAAAGTAGATGCTAAACAAGTATGGAGCATAAAAATTATAGATACGTTTCCGACGTATCAATCAACAATATCAATCATATAATAGAGATTGCAAACTAAGAGAAGATGTGCAAAAAGTAAATGATGAAACTTCTCATTAATATCCATAAAGGCACTCACACCAAGGGATACAAAAATAACCAACTAGAGGGGAGATACTTCCACAATGCAAACCATCCTATATGATAACTCCTCTAAACATGATATGACTCTACTAAAAAGGTAAAAATATGAAAGATAATGATGTGATACCGCGGCACTCCCCCAAGCTTGGAACAAACCAAGGGGATGCCAAAACCTGATGATGAATTACTCCTTTGGTGGTGGTGGTGTTCCCTTGTCATCATCAGACTTCCAAGGTAAAGGCTCCCCATCCACAAAGGATGTCTTGGTTTCCAATATCCTGAAACTAGCAGCAGAACTTATGTGTTTGAACCTTGCCTCATACTCACAATTTTGATTTTGCATGTCGTAGAGTTGTGCTTATAATTGGTTGGTGGTCTGATGGAGCAAGAGGATTTCATCTCGAAGCTCGACAGTCTCCCTCTTGTGCTCCGCCACGAGTTCTAAACATATCTTGTGGATGAAGTCCACTACACCTTCTGCCATCTTCTTGTACCTAAAAACTTCTTGCTCCAATGCTTCCATCCTATCCTCCAGACTTCCTTCTCCATTAGGGCCCTGAACCTCCTTCATCTTTATCTTCCCATCCTTGAGTAACAACTCCTTGGGGTGAATCTTCAACTCATTCATTTACGGGTTGATGATGCCCGCGGAGGAATCCTCCATGGGTGATCTAGAGGAAGACATGGTGGCTCCAAATCTGAGAATCTGCCTGACAAAAATAGATCGAAACAAAAACACGACAAGAACATGATATAAGGACCTCAGGGGATCCGGGGGATTATATATTACGAAGTTTTACGACATAAGGAAGGTACTGGGCGACAACGGGACGGAGATGGGCTCCGGGGTGGTCACACCCCCTGGTGGCACGGCCATGTGGGGTCTGCGCCACCGGGTGGTGTGGTCCACCCGAGCTCCGTTTCCTCCCCTGTTTAGACTCATTACCTTTCATATGGCTTCTACCCACTCATCTAAGGAAAAATAACATCTTTAAGCATTTTTAAAGAGGTTTTACCATCAGCACTATTTGTAGGTATGGCTTCTACCCACTTAGCAACATAATCAACAACAACAAGAATATGAGTATACCCTTTTGAAGGAGGAAAAGGACCCATAAAGTCGAATCCCCAGCAATCAAATGGTTCAATAACAAGAGAATAATTCATGGGCATTTCATTGCGTCTAGAAATGTTACCAACTCTTTGACATCCATCACATGATAAAATAAACTTTCTTGCATCCTTAAAAATAGTAGGCCAATAAAAACCCGATTGTAAAACCTTTTGTGATGTTCTATCTCTAGCATGATGTCCTCCATAAGCAGTACCATGACATTTTCTCAATATCTCTTGTTGTTCATATTCTGGAACACATCTTCGCATAATACCATCTACTCCTTCTTTATATAAATGTGGATCATCCCAGAAATAATGTCTCATATCATAAAAGAATTTTCTTCTTTGCTGGGTTGTAAAGGTTGGAGGAAAATACTTGGAAACAATGAAGTTTGCATAATCAGCATACCAAGGACTCCCTTGTGGGCTTACCTATATTGCAGCCAACTGTTTGTTTGGAAAACTATCATTAACATGCATGGGATCAAAAGAAATGTTTTCCAAACGAGACAAATTATCAGCAACTGGATTTTTAGCACCTTTTCTATCTACAATATGTAGACCAAACACTTGTAAAAGCAACACCCATCTAATAAGCCTAGGATTAGCATCTTTCTTTGTCATAAGGTACTTAATAGCTGCATGATCAGTATGAATTGTAACCTTTGAATCAAAAATATAGGGTCTAAACTTATCACGAGCAAAGATTACAGCTAAGAACTCTTTTTCAGTAGTAGCATAATTCTTTTGAGAAGCATCAAGAGTCTTACTAGCATAATGGATAACATTCAGTTTTTTATCTATTCGTTTCCCAAGAACAGCACCTACAGCAAAATCACTAGCATCACACATAATTTCAAAGGGTAGATACCAATTAGGTGGTTGGACAATAGGAGCAGTTGTTAAAGCTTTCTTTAGAGTTTCAAAAGCTTCCTTACAATCATCATCAAAAAAAAGGTACATCTTTTTGGAGACGATTAGTAAGGGGTTTTGAAATTTTGGAGAAATCTTTAATAAACCTTCTATAGAAACTAGCATGACCAAGGATACTACAAATACCTTTAACATCCTTAGGACAGGGCATTTTCTCAATTGCTTCAACTTTGGCTCTGTTAACTTCAATGCCTCTTTCAGAGATTTTATGTCCAAGAACAATCCCTTCATTAACCATGAAGTGGCATTTCTCTCAATTAAGGACAAGATTAGTTTCTTCACATCTCTGCAAAACTTTATCAAGGTTGTGCAAACAATTATCAAAATAAGTTCAATAGATGGAAAAATCATCCATGAATACTTCCACAATTTCTTCACAAAACCCATGAAAGATAGCATACATACATCTCTGAAAAGTAGCAGGAGCATTACATAAACCAAAAGGCATACGCCTATAAGCATAAGTTCCGTAAGACACGTAAAAGTAGTGTTCTCTTGGTCTTGCGCTTTAACGGCAATTTCAGAAAACCCCGAGTACCCATCAAGAAAACAAAAGTGGGTCTTCTTGGACAACCTTTCTAGCATTTGATCAATAAAAGGCAGAGGGTAATGATCTTTCTTAGTGACTTTATTCACCTTCCTAAAATCAATGCACATCCTATAACCAACTACTACTCTTTGAGGTATAAGCTCATTATTTTCATTAGGCACAACAATTATTCCTCCTTTCTTAGGGACACAATGAACAGGACTAACCCAATTAATATCAGCGATAGCAAAAATAATACTAGCATCAAGAAGTTTTAATACCTCATTTCTTATCGCTTCCTTCATCTTAGGATTTAGATGGCGTTGATGTTCAACAACTGGCTTTGCATCATGTTCTATATTAATAGCATGCTCACATATAGTACGAGAAATCCCTTCTAAATCATCAAGAGTATACCCCATAGCTCCTCGGTGTTTCTTCAATACTTCCAATAACCTTTCCTCCTCCTTTCCTAAAAGTTTAGAACTAATAATAACATGATATATTTTCTTATCATCTAGATAAGCATATTTAAGATCATCAAGCAGAGGTTTTAAATTGAAGACAGGATCCCCTTTAGGTGGTAGTGTGGTACCCAAATCCTCCACATGTAGGTTATGCTTAAGCATCTCAGGTTGACGAAGAAAAATCTCATCAATCTCATTTCTTTCTTCCATGAAGACCTCACTCTCATGATCTTCCATATATTGCTGCAAAGCATTGTCAGGAGCAAGAGAAATAGAAGAAATTTGTTCAACTCTGAAATCCTCATTAGGCAATTCATTTTCATAAGGAGTTTTAGCAAATTTGGAAAAATTAAACTCATAAGATTCTCCATCAAACTTAGTTAAAATTTTCTCCTTCTTACTATCTATAATAACTCCACAAGTGTTCAGAAAAGGTCTACCAAAAATCATAGGACAAGTTTTACTAGCTTCCTTACCAAGCACTAGAAAATCAGCAGGGTATTTAATCTTACCACAAAGAACTTCCACATCTCTTACAATACCAATGGGATAGACGGTATCTCTATTGGCAAGGTGAATGACCACATCAATGTCTTCAAGTTCACAAGGACCAATTTCATGCATAATATCTCTGTAAAGCTCATAAGGAATAGCACTAGAACTTGCACCAATATAACATAAACTATAATAGCAATGATCACCAATCCTAATAGAAAGCACAGGGACACTAGCTCTCCTATTTTTACTAGGATGAGAGACAATATTAGAAGCATCTTCACAAAAGATAATGTGCCCATCTTCTGCATTTTTAGTAACAAGGTCTTTCACAATGGCTACTACAGGTTCAATATTTATTTGTTCATCAGGTTCTACAGCTTTCTTTGTACTTTTGCTAACCACATTAGCTATAATAGAATGTTCCTTTACCTTAGCAGGAAAAGGGATTTTCTCAATATAAGGTTCAGGCAAAATATGATCAACAGTATAAACTTCAGTGTTCCTAGCAGGAGCATGATCAATAGTATCTTTATAAGGTGCATGGTACTTGTTCCAATCCTTTTTGGGAATTTCAATATAAGAGGCAAAGGCCTTAAAACAGTTGGCAAGAACTTGAGAATCAAGACCATACTCAATAGTAATATCATGAAAGTCATTAGTTCCCATAAAAGATTTAATGCATTCATAATCATAATTTATACCTTACTTTCTTCCTTTGTCATTCTCCCATGCTTCATTATTTTCTTGAATACGGTCTAGAAGATCCCATTTAGCTTCTTCTTTCATACGTTTGAATGATCCAGCACAAGAAGCATCTAATAAATCTTTATCATGAAGAGAAAGCCTTGCATAAAAGTTATTAATAATAATATTATTAGGGAGTTCATGATTAGAACATTTGAGCATTAGTAACTTCAATCTCCCCCAAGCTTGGACTGTACTCTCTCCATCATGAGACCAAAATTTATATATTTGATTCCTATCCTTATGAATCTCACTAGGAGGATAGAATTTAGAATAAAAGAGAGGTACAATTTCCTCCCATTCCATAGATTGTCCATTCTTCAGCAGCTTTACCATTCTTCAGCTCTTCCTTTCAATGATATAGAGAGTAACTTTTTCTTAACTTGTTCCATTGTGATACCTGCACACTTAAACAACCCGCATAATTCATGGATAAAAAGCAAGTGATCACCAGGATGGACAGTTCCATCCCCAAAATAATAATTATCCATAACATGATCAACAATTTTTGTAGGTATCTTAAAAGGATCTATCTCAGCAGGTGGTGGTTCATCTACTACCCTAGCAGTGGTAGTAGCTTTCCCAAATAGGAAACCAAGTGGGTTATCCATAATGGAAACAAAGTAACAAACAGAAATAAAAGGAATACTCACGGTTGAAGTCTCCTTTACAATTTCAACTCTTCAATAGCGCTTCACTCCCCGGCAATGGCGCCAGAAAATAGTCTTGATGACCCACAAGTATAGGGAGTGTATTATAGTACTTTTGATAAATAGGAGTGTCGATCCCAATGAGAAGCAGAAGGTGTTGACTAGTGGTTTGGATCACGAATTCTCTGTAAATACTTAGCAAATGTATTTTTAGGGGATTTGATAATGCAAGGAAATAAAGTGCAAGTAAATAAAGACAACAAATAATTGCAGCAAGTGGCCCAATCCTTTCTTAGCAAAGGACAAGCCGGTTGTATTACTTATGAGGACCAAACGTTCTCGAGGACACATGGGAATACTGTTCAAGTGGTTTGCTTCATATAGTTGATTAATCTTCTTTGGTTGGATAAGTGTTGTGTGGGTGAACCTGTACTAATGTACCGACCTTACTTGGACTAATACATACTTGTGATTAAATCCCTTGCAAGCATCCGCAACTACAAGAAAGTAATTAAGATAAAAACCTAACCACAACATTAAACTCTGAGATCCTACACTCCCTTGTGCAAAGGTTTCCTAACGGGGTATCAGGTTTCTGTCACTCCGGCAACCCCACAATTAGTAGCCAAATACACAATGCATTACCCTAGACCCATAAATGGTGAAGTAGCATGTAGTCGACATTCACATGACACCACTAGAAGAATAACACCACAACTTAAATATCAAACTATTGAATAATACCTCAACACAATTCCACTACTAACAACATGACTTCTCTCATGTCCTCAAGAACTAAACGAACTACTCACGAGACATCATATGGATCAAGATCACAGATGATATAATGATGAATAACAATCTGAACATAGACAATAATTCAATGGTTCCACTCACAAGCATCAACTACAAAAGTAATCAACACCGAGAAAGTTTCCCCTAAGAACTATCCAAGATTCAAGTCAATTGTTACAGCGGGATGGGGTGGTGATGTTGGTGCTGGTGGAGATGGCGGTGTGGATGATAATGATGATCCCGTTGAAGTCTAGCTTGATGATGGTGTTGATGGCGATGATCTCCCCTCTCCTGGAAGGAATTCCCCCGACAGAAATCTGCCTGCCGGAGAGCTCTTTCTCTCTCTGTAGTTTCCGCCCCGCAGAGGCGGCAGAATAAGTCTGTGGTCGCTCTCCCTCGTATTAGGGTTTCGAGGAGAATATATAGGCGAAAGGGCGAAGTAGGAGGTGGGCTAGAGTGGCCACACCCCTGGTGGCGCAGCCCAGGGTGGCCCGCCCCTGGGGGGTGTGGGCCCGCTGTGTCCCATCGTCGCCTCCCCTTCTGGCTTCCTTCGTCTTCCGGAAAAATATGATTTTCCATGTATTTTCTGGAATTTTCTGATCTTCGCGAATATTGCATCTGGACACCGCTTTTTCCATCAGAATCCTGACTCTGGTAGTTCATCCTCCAAAAGTCATCCAACATGCAAAAATAGATGAAATAACATAAGTATCACCTCTTAATATGAAATATATCAATGAATAGCAGTGAATTATGATATAGAATAGTGATGCAAAATGAACATATCAGGGACCACTATGATTTAGTCTGATTTCCGCATATTTGGTCAGGTACTTGGCTACGCCTTCCATGGTCATGACACTTCTTCTGGCCATCACATCATTACTCCTCTCAAGCCTAGCAAGGATTCTGCTCTTGCTCCATGCTTGTCCTACAATGGGGTGGCTGGTACTTTCTCTAGGCTCTCTCCTTTATATGCAGCTCTGGTTGGTTTGTTTCGTGATAGCATTGCTCCGAGCGGGGGCAATAATGATAAGATTCGTGGTCACGTGGTGCCCCTACTTTCCTTTTCCCATGAATGTGCCTCCAATACCGAGTCATCTACCAGGTACAAGTTGGATGGCATGGATTACATCTACCATGAGATGATAGATGCAATGTTCAACTTGCTCTCCATACCTTTTGCTCTATATATTATGATGCTTATCAAGGACATGCTGCCACATGAGGAGTTTGGTAGCAATTTGTATGGAGTGCAAAAGCCCAAGAAAATCTACGAAAAGGCACAGAAGACCTCCCATCCTTCCACTGCTCCTGAGACTTTCATGCGTGATGCACGAGCGGGTGGACGTAGGCCCGCGGTGTCTCCTATGGCCCGTGAGGTCAAGAAGCTGAACTGGTTCCAATGGAATATTTTGTTCATGGGGGTTGACACTCACAAGGGTCGGTATGAGGCCTACCGACAGCGCCATGAGATGGCTCACACCCAGCAGCTGATTCTCCATCATGTGTCTGGGGCCTCTAGGCATCCTCCTCCTCCTACTGCTCTGGAGCCATATGCTCAGTGGAACACCTCGGGAATCAACTATGGAGAGCTCGAGAGTCACCTGTTTGCTGCATTGCCTAGGGCTCCTACTCCTCCAGCTACTAATGATGATGAGTATGATGATGAGGAAGAGGAAGGCGACGGGGATGACTATGATGACACGGAGTACTATGAGGAGTGATCTCTTGGGGCGTTAGCATCGCTCTTCTTCCTTTTTGTCGTTTCGATGCCAAAGGGGGAGAAGTAGTTCTATTTAGGTCTCCGTGAATTTGCATGGGTCGGGCATAAGCATATGCCTTGCCTTCCTTATTGTTCCTTTTTTATCGGTTGATTGTGCCCATTTAGCATTGAACTTCTATTTTTTGCTCGTTTTGTATGAGACTATGTCGTATGGCACTATGGTTTGTGTGTGGATTTCTATGTGGAATTATCTGTGGATGCTATCTATGGCCTTATGGATTTCTGGAATTATATCTATGGATTCATCATATTGGTGAAATGGTGGGATGTTTCAAGGCCTAATATTATTGCTTATTATTTTGGCTAGTTCATCACTCGGTGGTATGAAGTGTTCTCCCAACTTATCTTTAATTTAACCGACAATCATATGAAATTGGCTTGTTCCTTCGTGTGTGCATTTCTATTCAAATGCAAGTTGTTAATATGCACACATTTAGGGGGATCCCTTTTCATTGCTTGAAGATGTTAGTAGGTCTTATTGCAAATCCTAGTATTGTCATCTAACACCAAAAAGGGGAGACTGAAATAACATTTCATGATCCCTAGTGTTTTGTGTGATAGATAACAATATCAAGGATTATTTAATGTGTGTTGAAGTGCCACAGGCCTTGGAAAAATCAAATGGACCTCAAAGGTGTTTTTGGGGGAGGATTATCCGCCCCTTCTTTGAAGGGCACCAAGGTGCGTCACCTAGAGAGGGGGGCAGAATATTCTTCGGATTGTCCGGCCAGGGCTGGAGTTTTTCCCCAGGCCGGATAATTTGCCCCTGAAGGCGGCCGGATAATCCGCCCCTAAGGATTTTTGCAAAGGTCGCCACGACGCATCATTTAGAGAGGGGCGGAGTTTCCCACGGACTTTCCATCTCTGGGCGGATTTTCTCCAGGGCGGATAGTCCGCCCCTTGGGGGGGCAGATAATCCGCCCATCGAGGAATTTCCTCAAGAAAAGCCTGGCGTGTCGCTTTGTGTGGGGGGAGGAGTTTCCCCAGACTTTCTGGCTCTAGGGGCGGATTTTCCCTAGGGCGGATAGTCCGCCCCTAGCGGGGGGGGGGATAATATGGCCCCAAACTTCTCCAACAGCCTGTTATGTGTAGGGGTATTTAAATCCATCTTCCCCCTCCTTCCAGAATTCTTGGTTCATTCGAAAAAGATAAGATCTGCTCCTCAAGTTCCATGCAAGAGATCTCCACCTTCATCCACCTAAAGGCCTCGATCTTTATGGAATTGAAGGAGGAGGGCTCGATCTTCATCAACAGCACTCAAGCGCTTCACTTCCCCTCCATTCATTTGGAGGATCCTCGATCTAGTATTTCTTGCAAATATCTAGATCCTTGTTTTTATTATTTTGATAATCCTTGTTCTTGTGGTAGCTTGTTGTCATTACGGGAGCCTCCAATTTGGTTGTGGATGCGTTCCCCGCTAGAGTTGTAAAGGCACCGGTTCCTGCCTCAAAGGGTACCAGTAGTGGAGAGGTGGATCAGGCCTTTTGTGGCGAGATCCATCAGAGAATAGGGTGAGGCCTATTGTGGCGTGGTGGTCTTAGAACCACCCACCCCTCCAACGCAGACGTACTTCCCTTAACAAGGAAAGAACTGTGATAAAACAAATCCCTGTGTCTCCGCGTGCTTTACTATGGTTTCCTCGTTCCTCTCTTTACGTGTTTAGTAGATAGGTTTGCATATAGAGAAATTCTCGTAGTTGCATACCTAGAGAATATACTTTGTGTCAAGCCTAAAATTGAAAACGAACTAAAAATTGAGTAGCACATATTCACCTCCCCCCTCTAGGTGCCCATACGATCCATTTCAACTGGAACTGATGCAGCTACTACCGAAATGTTCGCACACATGAGAAAAGCCAGATCAGACAAGTGTGAAGCTCGTTTCAAAGAATTTTTCGCAAATCAGCAAGAGGCAAAGGGGAAAAGTATTTCTTTGAGGATGGATGCCAAAGAAAATTTAGTTCCACCGACAAACAAGGTTAGAAAGCTTCAGCCCATAAAGTGCAGTGGTGAATATGCCGCAGGATTGGAGTCACCACAAGTCCATGAAACCACAGCGAGGACTATGAGCCAAAGCAGAGACAACCGTGAAGATGTAGATACTATGTCTGACATGTTTGAAAATACAAAGAGGAAAGAACTTATTGATCTCGTGGTTACCTCCCCAACCATTCAAAATTTTAATATACCTCTCCTCAAACACTATGAATCATTTGATATGGATAATACATTGCAGCCTAGAGAGGAAACACACAAACTCATGGAGTTTTTGGTACCCAAAAAACTGGAGGATGAAGGACTATAAAGCATCAGTGATGTAGCATTAGGGGTTGAGTGTCAAATTGTTTTGGCAGAAATGGAACCTAAGCCTATTCATAATAAAAAAATGTGGGCCATTTGAAGGAAACAGATATTAGAGAGTAAAATAGGGAGCTCTGACAAACTCACCATCCCCTGGGAGGTAAATAACTCGTTTTATAGTTATCCAAGAACTCATTGCAAGTAAACACAAGGCTGATACTACAAGATATGCCACATCCGCAGAAAAAACTAATGATGGAATTCCAAACAGTGAAGACAAGTTGAAAGATGGCCCACTGAACACAATAACAGATAATGTTATTCATAGAGAAACAACACAAGGAGACAATGGAACTCTAGCAGAGAAGGATTGTGATGGCACCTTTATGGTTGAGCACATTTCTAAATCAGAAGCAACAACTACCAATGCCCCTATTTCGATACAAAATGACCCAAAGAATAGGAGGTTGAACTTTGACAGTGCCGAGATGGAAAAGAGACTTAGAGATGCTTTAAAGTTGGCTCGACCCTCCTTCTTTTGGTCTTGATACACCTCCAGATGACGTTGAACAAAACAAAGAAGTTATCAAGGAAGCAAGCAAACAGGTAAATAAATAGGAATTGCTAGCTGCAAGAGAAGTACAATGTAACAAATCAACTAAAGACCCAGCATCTGACAACATTATCCCAGTCGCACACGAATATGATAAAAGGGTTCCAAAAGAAGGCAAGTTTGCAAGATCGCCTTTTGTCAACCTTGAAACACAGAAGACATATTATGTGAGCAAGGTAGTGGAGGACTTATACAGAATGGTATGCAGGCATGGCTAGGTAAATTCTCCTCAGGATCCTAACAATGAGAAGGTTGTCATCGACAACGACAAATTCTATGTTAATCTAGGTCACCTCGTAGGTTCCGTGGCACCAAGGAAGAAATTAGTAAATGTAGTTGCTGAGGTTGCCATTAACATAATCAGGGATGAGAATCAAAATGCGAAGAAGTATATCATGCCTCTACGCATATCTGTAAGTAGAAATCTCATTTTTTTTGTGCCCCATAAAATGCGAAGAAGTATATCATGTCTTTTACACTAATTTTTTTATTTTTTTATGTGTATTCTTTTACTATGTTTTTGTGCAGAGATACCTAATTGATTGTCGGTTCAACCTAAAAGATGTTACACGGTGCTTTGAAAACAGTCCAAAAAACATGCTCGATTGTAAAGAAGAAGTAAGTTATCATTTGGGCATTTCTCATTCTTTTTACTATCATCTACGTCCCTGTTTTCTTTAGTGTTATCTTTTTCTGCTCATGGTTTCTTTCTCTAGTTATTTCTAGGTTCGTGTACTTAATATTGTCTACTTAAAATGATAATCAAAATAAACAGGTTTACTTCCCCATATTGGATAAGTTTGCTAGATCTTCAAAAGAACTTACATATTGGCTCGGTATTCTAAACATAAAAGCACAACAGTTCAAGATATATGATTCCCTAGCAACAAGCTGAGTAGCACTGCTGATGGATTCATGCCACTATCTAATTGCATCAATAAAAAAATCTATGCTAGAGAATATGGAAAGTCAAAAGTGCAGATCATTGATTGGCCCATTGATGTAATAGGAACACTAGCTCAAAACAATACGTAAGAAAATTTTGTCTTCTTTTGATAAATTTTGTTTTATTTTTTGTTACATTTCCTTTCTCTGTTAGTACTTTTAGTTTTCTTAGCATTGTATGTCGTTTTCTCCTCTAACCTGATATCTATCTTATTGTCTCTATTTTTTTGGTCGTGCATGTATGGTTGCGGCTTCTTCATGCTAAATTTTTTAGAAGAAAGGCAAGGTAGGAACCGCCAACATTCACTCAGAAGGATATGCCAAACATCAGGAAACTTTACACGAACAAGTGGTTAAATTCAAGGAATAAAGCGGAATGGAAGCTCCATGTTTAGGGAGAAACATAGCAGGTACACAGAAAATACAACCCGTGCATGCTTTTTCCATGATTAAAAACAGAATGTATCACACTCTGATAGTCCAAATTTTTCGCCATGTGCTTTTTTCCTTCTTAAACCACATATTTCTTTTATAGAAGGTACAATCGAGAATACACAACGAATATATACTGTTGAAAATGTAACAAAAGTGTAATCACTGGAATAAAGACAACATCGGATATTTCTTCGGATTTGCTAGCCTAACAGGACAGTTTCGTGCATCATGGTCAGTTACACGACACACGGTACAGGTAGTTGGTTTAGGCTTATGTAGTTCGAGACCACCCTTCTTCCTTTTTTGACTTGGCCTACCTTTTGCTACCGCCACTGGTGGGTCTTTTACTTTTTGAGCTACGACGACATTTGCATCTTCTTCCGCAGGTGTGCTTTCTGGTGTAGTAATCGATGGTTCAGAACGGTGTCGAAAATATGTTGGTACAAAGAACTCGCGTAGGTTGTAGAGGTCCCAAAAATGTGCATTATCTATAATGCATGCCTCTCAATCATCTCTGTCTAATTCTGTTCAACTCTTCAACACTCAAACTGTAATCAATTACCTCATTGCATTCTAGCCTTAAATCTTCTCACGCAGCGACAAACGGACCAAGCTTCTCCTAAACTTTCTACATGATATGCCACCTGCAAAATTTGTGGATTATGCCTATGAAAATCAGAAAAATTGCAGACCTTATAGCTCCATCCTGGTTAGTAATGATATTCAAGGGGTGTAATCCATCCATAGCTTCCAAAAAGGCTTGAAACAGTCACGCGAAGTTCTCAATCTTCTCATTCCTAAGAAACCCACACCCAGCTGTATTGATTGACCATATCTATTGATACCAATAAAGGGGGCACATGTCATGTTATATTTGTTAGTCATGAATGTAGTATCAAATGAGATACAATCATGGTACAACTTGTATGCATCTCTAGCAGCACCATCCACCAAATACATGTTCTCTACTATAACATCTGCATCAAGCTTAAATGTAACAAAAATATAGGGTCCACTTTCTTCACTTCTTCAATGTACTTGAATAACTCAGGAATATCTTTGATCTTGTTTTGGTTATCCATCGAAGCCATGTAATTGCTGACTGCTTTACTATTGTACGGAATATTTTTATTGCTTCCGTAAACCTCAACCAAGATTTCTATTATCCTACTAGAACTCAAGTTAACCTTGTGTAGCAGGTCAATCAACTTCCTTTCATCTTTTGGGAGTCTATTATGACATCGCAAGTATTTTTTAAACAAAAATTTATCAATCACCTCATGAGTGTGATCTTCAATGAATTATGTCAGTGTCCATCTAGCAGCATCAGCCTGCTTTACATGCATTTTTGCCTTGCAATCAGTCAACAAAGTTATTTTTTGGTTCCTTTGCTTAACAGGCACAACCTCTAATTCTGGATTTTTTCCAGATTTATTGCACACGAAAACACTTTTGTCTCTTTTGCCATCTTTGGATGATCTTTTAGATGACTCAATCTTCACAGAAAACCCTATATGTTTGGCATATCTGTTGTAATGTGGAAGTGCTACCTCAAGCGAGTCAAACACCATGCCAACATAGGGAGTTTATGGAGTAAACCCTTTCGGAGTAGACTGGACCTTGCATTCACCACCATTGTCCTTAATCAACAATGTAACCCCCGTACGCACACCTGAATGTGCATGAGGCCCAGTGCTAGAAGCCACTTCACCACTCATTCTTTGATCAACATTATGGCTAGTGGAAGGCCCAGCCCTAGGTACATCCGATGATTGTTTAACGCAATTATCATCCACTGATTGGCTAGCATAAGGTGCTGAAGTACCTTCTTCGGCTGGCTCATTGAGGTCGATGCCCCCAAACCAGTACTCAAAACCCCTTGGCATTGTTTTCTTCTCACATGAAGTTTCAAACAATCTGTTAATACACGGAGCAAAAGAAGATAGAGTGAATGATTTTGCATAGGTTTTTATTTTGGGATTTCTATTGTGTGCCCTTGATTTGTTGGTTATACTCAGTTTTCCCCAGCCGTTTAACTTTTCCTCACTTTTCCCCTCGCCATGTTAAGAAACCCTCGCGGGCGCTCGTAGGCGCTCGGACGGAGGGATGTCGTCAGGTCAAAGGCTTGACCGTTACATGCTGACTGGTGGGACCGCGTTGGGGCGGGCGTTACGTTACGAGGCCTCGACCGTTACATGCCTGACCGGTGGGGCCACGTTGGGATGGTTCCTGCATACATGGTGAAGGGTGGGGCCACGTTAGGACGGGTCTTGCATACGTGGTGAAGAGTGGGGCCGCATGGAGACACGTCGGACCGGCCATTCTCGCTCACCCAAAGCATTCGCTTCCCTCGATCCTATAACAGCTCCCACACCGCCGCTCCGTTGCCCCGCAGTCGTGCCCTCCTACCTTATGTCGTCCTCGGCCCCAGAGCCGCCCCCTCCACCTAGCCATGAAGCCCACTCCACCTTAGGCTCTACTCCCACCCTTGATATATCTACCCCTTTCGCAGAACAGTAAGCAACGCCAGCTGGTGCACCGTCCATCCCCGTCGAGCACGGAGAAGATTGGGTGGAATCGCAGGGATCTGAAGCATGGATTCCATCTGGGTAAGCATCATTTTCCTTTTGTGGGTTGATTATTGGCAGTATTTGAATGCGAATCGCTGGTGCTCGACTAACCGCCTTGCTTTTTGAATAGGATTGATCTAGTGCTAGCATAATTCGTGGTTGTGAACAATATCTCTCTAGATTTTACTTCCCAGCTGTGGTTCCAACCTCCATAACTCTCAGAGATAGATAAAATCTCCCTAAAATCTATTGTAAATTCCCCTAGAGCAGTGGTGATTCAGTTGGTTTGCAAGAGTGTTTATAATTATGAAACTCTTGCGTGGTCTGGAACTATATTTGACACAACTCTCGCACGGCTAGCGATTCACTTTCAAATTAAAAAATTATACAACTCTTAATGTACAAGAGTGTTTATAATTGACACTACTCTTGAGCACTTTCAAATTAAAAAATATACAACTCTTAATGTATAACAGTGTTTATAATTGACACAACTCTTGAACACCTTCAAATTAAAAGAAATTATACAACTCTTAATGTAAAAAGAGTGTTTATAATTGACACAACTCTTGAACGCTTTCAAATTGAACAAATCATACAACTCTTAATGTAAAAGAGTGTTTATAATTGACACTACTCTTGAACACTTTCAAATTAAAAAAAATCATACAACTCTTAATGTAAAAGAGTGTTTATAATTGACACTACTCTTGAACACTTTCAAATAAAAAAATCATACAACTCTTAATGTAAAAGAGTGTTTATAATTGACACTACTCTTGAACACTTCCAAATTAAAAAAATATACAACTCTTAATGTAAAAGAGTGTTTATAATTGACACTACTCTTGAACACTTTCAAATTAAAAAATATACAACTCTTAATGTAAAAGAGTGTTTATAATTGACACAACTCTTGAACACTTTCAAATTAAAAAATATATACAACTCTTAATGTAAAAGAGTGTTTATAATTGACACTACTCTTGAACACTTTCAAACTGAAAAATTATACAACTCTTAATGTAAAAGAGTGTTTATAATTGACACTACTCTTGTACACTTTCAAATTAAAAAATTATACAACTCTTAATATAAAGAAAAAGGGTGTTTACCATTTTTATAGTGTAAAAAGTGATCCCTAAACTTGCGTATACGAAAATTATAAACCTTTGAACACTATAAAATTGCACTTAATACGTGATAATGATGTAATGCATAAACTTGCATATGGAAAAAATTATACACCTTTGAACTCTTTGAAATCACACATAGGACATGGAGTGAAATATAATGCAAAAAATATACACCTTTGAACACTTTCCCTTCAAATTATATTCAAAATCATTTGTTTATGGAGTTAAAGCATCGGTGGCAAACTCGTTATTCTGCATGGATAGAGTGTACCCCCGATAGATACAGGGGTTAACCTGTCCGCTAGATCACATAGCATCAATGTTTGGTGGGTACGATCCGCGTGACAACTGTCTCGACCAATTAGAGCGTAGCAGCCAAGATGAGCACAGGTATGAGAGTTTGTCACTAAGAGGGAGGGAAAAACTGAGTAGAACTTAAAAACCAAGGGCAAAATTGACAAGGGGGTTCAAATATAAAACAAAAAGAGATTTAAAAAATGGAAAATGCTTCTTTTATACAATAAAATACATATTGGCATACATCAAACTATTTTCAATTCAAATATACATCAGTTTGACAATTATTGCCTCATTCAGACAAATTATGTTTTGGGGAGGGATGTTTTGGGGAGAGGCTTGAGTAGAAATCCATGAACCTTCATAGATAGTAGGTGATTTGAGAAGTGGTGATTTAGGTTAAAACTTGATTTATATATATTTCTTATGGTGGCAGGTAATATAATAAGACTCCCTGGATAGATGCCACTATGTTTTGATCTTTTTGAATTTGTTGTGCATAAAATAACTCAATTAGCTAGCTAAAACTCATTCATTGATTCTCTGTTGACCAGCCATCGGAGGGTAAAAGTGAGTATATTGCACACGACAGTGTTAGTACTGGAGAGAAAAACTGAGTATAACCAAACTGCCAGTGCTACACTCGAGGGTATAACTGAGCACAACTAAGTGGCCAAGGTTAGACACGATGGGGAAAACGTGACGCACGGTACGCGTGTCACGGTGCATGAGGCGGTAGCAGACGCGTGTGGCCGTGCACGGTGTTGTAGCGCATGCGGTTACGCGGTGCACGGTGGTGCAACGAAACGTCTCCTCCCTTCACCTTTATAGAGGCCTCCTCACTCTCACTCATCACTCACTCTCACTCATCACTCACTCGCTCACTCACTCACGCAACCATCTCCACTATCCCATCACCTTCTATAAACCCCCAAGAAAACCCCAACCACGCCGGCGATGGAGAAGAACGGCGCAGTGGCCATTGTCGCCTCCAAGGCGGCCGACGAGGAGGCCCCCAACCCCGTACTGGCCCCCCGTCGAGGCATTGAAGGCAGCCGCCATCCCCGTCCAGACACCCATCTCCGCTTCCGCCATAGCCACCGGCGAGGAGGCCCTCGTCCCCGTACAGGCCCCCGCTGTTCTCTTGCATATCCCGCACGGCTGGGACCCCTACGGGGACAACGATTACATCAAGACGGAGAACCCCTTTGACACCAGCTTAGCCGACCCATGGTCGGAGCTAACTAGGGTTTTCTCCCCTTCCTTTGTTCTCCCCCTATTCCCATCGTTGGATGCTAGATCGTGTGTTATTAGGGCTCGGCTAATCGGTGGATGCTAGGTATTTTTACAGTAGCTAATCCTCTTGTGTTAGATCTCGTATTTCGATGAATGCCCCTAGTTGGGATCAGTACTAGCACCGATCTATATTTCGGATCAGTACTAGCACCGATTTGTAGTTGGGATCAATATTCGATTTGGTTTGAGATTTGGGGATTGGAGAATAATCAGGGGATCTCACTCGGTTAATTTATGCAAGTAATCAATCCCGATAATCACGGTATCTCAATCATGTCCTTATTGCACGGTACTATTTTTTGTAATAGGTGGATAGCAGTGACGTCTGCAGCAACGATGAGTCCATGGACACCAAGACTCGTCAGGTGCTGAGGAAGATGAAGTCCGGCCAGTTCAACGGCTTCTTCGCCGGTGATGTCTACTGGTGCCCCTTTTGCACGAGGAGCCTCGCCACTGACTTCAACTCCCTCATGATGCATGCCGAGGACGTGAAGACCTACGTCTCGTCAAAGAACGCCAACGCCTTCAGAGCCCAGCACAAGGCGCTCGGTTTTCACCTCCAGAAGGTGGCCATCGAGGAGGGTCGCATGCCCTCGATCAATCCCAAGGCGCCCAAGGTCAAGGGACTGGGTAGAAGGAAGTGGAGGAAGCACCATAGGGAGGAGGCGGAGGCCCTCCTAGCGCAGGCCATGAGGGGCCACTGATCTTGTGCTGTTGCTGCTGCTGTAAAGTAGCTTCTTTTGTTTTGTTGTATGTGTTGAACTTGTAAGCTGCTGCTGCTGAGCAGCCTAATTGTCAAACCTGGTTTAAGTATCGTACTATATAATTCTTTATTAGCTGCTTTATCTACATCTGTTCTGTTCATCTACATATTTATTGTGATGGTTAGATTTGCTGCCAGATTGGTAAAATACGAGGGCCAAAAGGAACCATGAATGAAGAGAGAAGCTACTCTAGATTCGCTGCCTTTTGGGGCAAAAATAACAACTGTTAGCGATATAAAGGGGAAAAGGCGCTCTTAAAAAGGCCAATCATAAAAATAACAAAAAAAATCTTCCATATCTCAAAATAATCTTCCAATTTAGGCGACAGGGCACGTAACTACCATACGCGTCCCACATGGTCCCATACCACATCCCCTAAAACGCGTTTCCAACAATCCGGCCCCACACCATGGGGGGTCCTACTACAGGACCCGACTGAACGTGGCCCCACCTGTCATCACGTAACGGGGGGTGGGTCCTACTTGTCAGCACGTAACGTCGAGGGTCCACTACAGGACCCACCTGAAGATGGCCCCACTTGTCAGCACGTAACGGCGAGGGTCCACTAACGGAACCCGACAGAGAGCGAGTTTCAGACCGATGTGAGAGTTCTATAATAGGAGCTGGACAAAAGTGAGGAAAAACTAAGCAGCTGGGGAAAAGTGAGTACAGCTAACGAACCAGGGACACGAAAATAGAAATCCCTTTTTTTGCATATAAAATAAAGTTGAAGTACCAACAATTAGGGTTTATGCATAAAAACTAACAATTTTCTATTTAAAAACATACATGTTATATGAATCAAGGAAGTATCTCATGGATCTAAAATGCAACTTCCCATGGATGCATGAAGTTTATTACATTTTTACACTTTTTGGCTACAAGAACACTACTAGAATGTATCTGTCCAGTCCAGTTAACTATATGCATGCTATGCATGCTGTGATGAGTATCCACTCTTATATCATCTTTTTTAATTAACTGTGATGTGCACTAGAAGTGACCAAATATCTATCCATGGATGTTGTGATGTGCACTAGAAGTTCCAACCTACACCCTGTTACCTGACATCAATGTATCCCTTTAGTTAACTGATACATCTACCTGTGCTGTGCTGGTAGGACAAACTTTTTGATGTGATGAGAAGGTATGCACATTTCTTTTTACACACCCTATGTATCTTTCCGATAGACCAATATGTTACATCTGGAAAATATAACCTAGTACAGAGGCAGTATATCTGGAAAATATAACCAGTTTTTTGCTATGAATATTTATGTATTATTTTTTACTCCTGGACGAACCAAAGCTTTGTAAGACAGAATATGTAACACATAAAAGTAGGAGGAGAGCATATAGAGAAGGAGGAGGCCTGGACTTACAGATAGGAGAAGGAAGAGGGAGATCTGGACTTGCAGAGGGTGGAACGAGGTGTTACATTGCTGTTAGGGAATGTATCAAATCCAATCTAGGGTGGCTGAAGCTATCAGAGGTGTCCTCTTTTTCTTTCTCGATCTGTTGTGGATCTGGGGTTGAGAGCAGGTAGATGGTGCGGGGAAGAAGATGGGGAGCATGTAAGATCTGGGGGTGGGCCAAAGTATACGAGGGGGAAAAGAGTCGTTTTCCCCGTTTTTCTGCGCTGCGAGCGTGGTCGTGGAAACTTTTGGCACCTGGTCGGAACGACCTAGGTTTAGCTAAAAACAAAGTCGACCTCGGTGTAGTCGTGTCCGATTCAAGTAGGTACATGCGCATCTAGACCGCTTCCATTCGCGTGAGTACGTGCATGTACGCCTAGAGTCTAGACGGCCCACGTTCCTTTCGAGGGTACGTCCATAAATGCTACTGTACCATACTAGGATAATATATTTTTAGTAATTTTTTTGTTTCTTCGGGAACATCTAATAAAAAAATACTTTTGAATTTTTTAATAGGGTTCAACTTTGCCCGTCCTACTTATAAAAGGGAGAAGAGGTGGAGTAAACAAGATTATTGTAAAAAAAATTCAATTACTTTCTCCGATAAACAAAAAATCATGTCTACAAAAAATACAAAATTCAAGTAGAAGGAAGTAAGAATGAATATGTGTAGGACAATTAGTAACAACCGATGGAACAAGAATTCAAGATTTACGTAAGATAGAAAAATTAGTGTACACGGAACAAATCATGAATATAGGGGACACAAATTTATTGTCCGCAGAACAATCACAACTGCAAAGGAAAATAAATTTAGGTCATGGAATAAATCATGACTATAAAGAAAAAACAAAATTCTAGCACCCGCACAACAAACCATGAATACTACCTCTATTCCGGTTTATAAGCCAAATACGTATTTTGAGAAAATAGTTTGATTATAAATTTGGTCAATAAAATTCAAAGAATATTTAACAAAAATTATATTGTTAGGTTCATATTTAAATATGCTTCCAATGGTATAATTTTTGTAAAATATGGCTCATATATTGTTGACCAAATTTACGGTCAAACTATTTTCTTAAAGTACGTATTAGACTATAAACCAAAATAGAGGTAGTAAGATGGAACAAAATCTAGGCCACAAATAAAAATTACAAGGAGAAAAAATTAGCGTCTAAGGAACAAATCACGACTACACGGAAACATAATTTTAGCGTCAATGGAACAAAACTACATGGAGCACAAAAATTTAGCGTCCATGGAACAAATCTTGACTACAAAAGAAACAAAACCTTAGAGCTTGCAGAACAAATCATGACTAAAAGGCAACAAAATTAAGGCCAAAAAATAAATTTTAGCATCCGTGAAACAGACTACAATGGAACATAATTTTAGGGTCCTCTGAACAAATCACGACTACATGGGGACCAAAAATTTAGGGTTTGCAGAACAAATCATGACTACATGGGTAAGACTATTTCAGCCTCCATGGAACAATGACTACACGAGGAACAAAATTTAACATCCACGAAACAAATCATAACAACAAATGGAATGAAATCATGAGTATATGAGTTTTTTTTTTTGAAAAAGTGGAAAATAGTTTAGAAACATGAGGAAGAAATTACTATCACTATAGGAAAATATTATTCTGCTAAGTGAAATAGATCTTAGCCCTCGAGGAACAAATTACAAATAAAAAAATCACGAGAATATGAGAAACCAAATTTAGACAAAAGAAGATAATACCTTTGAAACATGAGAAACAAATCACAATTACTAGTGGAACGCAATATTTTACTAGTTGGAAAAAAACATGACTCTCGCTGAGCAAATTAGAATGGAAAAAATCAAAAGTATACAAAAACTAAAAATTTAGACAAATCAAAAAATACTTTAGAAACATGAGAGACAAAAAAACGATTACTACTCGAACACAATATTATACTAAGTGGAGAAAGTGTTGATGTACTTGTCAGAATGGGGATGTTTCGGACTTACTATGAAAAGAAGCCTATGTCGTCGTCCATAGGAAGAAAGGAGGGATAAATGCGTATTCTAGGAAAAAACAGCTGTTTATGCACGCGTGCTTCCTGGACAAGCTAAACAGGCCTGGCCCACGTGCTATTCCTTAAACGAAATGACAGATGAAACGCCCAGACACTACCAATCATTTCCCAAGTATTTCCTAGTCGTTTCCGACGATCATGGGTGGACCTAAACAGAGCTGCAATGGGCCATGTCCAAGGATGTCGTTCACATCCTGTCATGTTGTTCTTTGCTACAATTTGCAAGATGTGTGCTAGTTGCATGCATTACTCTATAGCTTAATCTTGGTGAGTTTCACGACCGCTGAGGCCATCTGCCGCTCCACAACAGAGGTTTGTCGTTCGATCGTGATGGATGGCTTAGATCATACAATGTCACAGCTTGCCCACACCATCCCGTCTTTCTCCTCTCGGATCCCCTCTCCTCCCATGAAATCCCCTCTACTGCCTCTTCTTCTCCATCGTGGATGTGGCCACCGCCCTCCCCTTCCTACCAATCCACCAGCAAGCTCCGCCCTCAACTTCTCTTCCTCCCGAGAGCCCCTCCCGATAGCAACCCCGCGGAAGTGACAAGGGGCGGCACAAACGGCGACCCTAAATCCCGACGATGGTCGAGATCATCATCGCAGGTAGGTCACGATGGTGTCGCACATCAGCGAGAAGTAGAAGACTGTTGCTGCTTCGACCATCTCCATCAATAGGTTATGCCTACTCCACGGACTTCAGTTCGTGCCCTCCACCAAATTAGGCCGCCCCAACTAATTCCACTCTATTCTCCTTTTTTCAATCTGCCAGATCCTTAGGATTGGACCAAATTCCGCTAGGGTATGACGCCATCGCCCATCATCTCCGCCTACTCCGCCGATGAACTCTCCATCCACATCATGCCCAAGAATTCCTCCTTCCTCACTGCCAGGTGAGATATCGTGCTCTTAACAATCCCTTTCCTCCACGCCCCAAATTTCATCTCTCTTGAGTGCCTCGCCCAAGCACGAGGACCGTTCTACTTGTTACGGCACCATGCCCGTGGTGGAGACGAGAAAATTATGGATGAGGCTGATGGGTGGATGGTTGAGAGCTGGAGGCCATGAGCTTCCTGAAGAAGACTACAAGGTTCGCTTCTATGAATGTTTGTGAACAAAATGCTAACTTTGGGTACTCTCGACACTCTCTTACTGCTAGCTATGGTATATTCTAATGGTTTGCCTCCAAATCTTGATTGTGGTCCAGCTCATGGAATGCACATGTGTTTTATCCTAAAGGTTTGCCTCCACGTATCTGATTTCTATTCTGCTCATGCAATGCACACAATAATAGCGCATTGTGAACACCTGATACTCCCAATAATAGCGCAAAAATAAACATGGGAAAACACATATATCACATGTTCTGAAACAGGGACACATTCATACAGTTCCCACATCACATTTTTGTTCATATTGAATACCTAAATTGGACTGCAACACATTTCACATTGGTTCATCTTAGAAGATACAGTCTACTACCTTGTTAGGAACAGTTTGGTACTTACGTCACGATGCAGTCATTTTTTAGACCAAATAAAGTTGGTTTATTGAGCCTAGGACTAGGGGTAAGATATGGTCAAAGATAATCACCTACACACTAGCTTGACCAAGCCCTTTCTAAAGCTCGAATCTGACGCTTTGATAGTTTACACTGGTGTTCCTTCTTTACAACGGTTATGTTATGTACCATGCTCCATGTGAAGAAAGAGAGTTGAAAAAAAAATCATATGCAGAGATTAGCTTTTCTCTTCTTATTTATAATTAATTTGTGACCAGGTTCTGCATGTTAGGATGTGACACCACTTTCAGTTTTGTAACACCTATGCCAATTCTATTGAGTCCTAATTTTACTTATACTTGGTTGCAGTGAGAGCTGCTGTGTGCTATGGGATGCGTCAAAGCTTCTGCATCTCTCTTAGGAGTACCACTCGGGCAGAACTCATCCTTCTTTCATGGGCCTGCATTTTCTCCTCCCCGCATAAGGGATGCTATTTGGTGTGGACACACCAACTCTAGCACCAAGGAAGATATAATTTACATTATCGAAATTCTTAGTAACTATGTTGAATGTAAGATACGTTTAAAAAAATGTGGTTTGTGCTATGTAGGCAAGGAATTAAATGATCCAAGAGTGCTAACAGATGTTGGTGATGTCCATATCCAAGAGATTCGTGACTGTGGTGTTGAAGATGAAAGATTAATGCATGTTATCAGCGAGTCTGTCAAAACAGTGATGGGGAAGTAAGTATATTATCCCACAATGATTGATTCAGAAACTCCAGGAAATTTATCTACTGCAGTTAATACAACGCAGTTAATACAACTTAAGGATCCTTTTTCCGAATCAAGTGAAGTTTGTAATAACTGTGTATGTAAACTAGCTACAGATTTACGGGGACGTGGAACTTGTAGTGCATGAAGTCCTTGTAGATTTCATTGAGGTGCGCATGGTAGGGCCTGAGAGCATTGCAACTGTTGAACACAACAGATACAACGACATCAGCAACGACGGCAACGAGACAATTAGCGGAGAAACCAGCGATGGCACCAAATATCATCTCTGATAGGGTTTAGTGGTCCTAAACCGTAGTTCAAGAGATCGAGAGGGACACGGGGAATCTTACTTTGGGTGGTGAAGTCGTTGAAGGAGAGGTACCTGTTGTTATTGTTCGAACTGCTATTAGGAAGATGTACTCCATAAAGTATTTATTTGAGTTTAGGCAACATGTTTAGGATGAGTTTTGTATCATTCAATTAGTGAAACTTAGAAAACTCAAGGGTTTGATTTCTTTACTACAACGGTATCAATCTTATGGTTTTGAACAGATGTGTAGTAGTAGTACTCATGCAACTAGAAGAGGAAGGGGTAGCGTTAGCATGGCCATGAAACCGCCACTCTGCATTGAAGTGGCGGAGCTCTTCATGTTCGTTACAGGCAACTCTTCGAGTTAGAATATGGGAGTTTCTTCATATATCTATGATCCCCCTTTTGTGTTCTTCATATTTGTAGTGTCGAACACAATAATGCATGAAATAGTGTCTAATTTTTGGATCAGTCGTCGTGTAAAGTCTGAAGAAAATACCATAAAAGTGCAGCAAATGAGGTAACTAAAAAAATGTGATTAGCTTCCTTGGTAAACACCATATAAAAATAGTGTTCAAATCTTTGCTGACCCAGTGCCTTAATGTGCCTCCCAAGATTATCCACATAATTTATCTTTTATGTTCGAGGCACCCAACCTTCCAAAATGCCCTGCTATACAGGTCATGGTCTGCAAGGTACCTGTAATCTATGTTAGGGAAAACATATTTGATTTCATGCAAGATAGGGAAAGTTTCCTATTAGCCTCGAAGAAGCATCCATGGTCTAAGTATTTTGTTTGTTGGCTGCACCTCAAACTCTGTTCATCACTCTCTAGTTTGAAAATCCATTATCCAAGACAAGGATTATGCATTCTTACATCCAGGAAACATAACCCCCCAAACAAATTACCCTTTTGTACATTTTTAAGATAAACTATACTTATTTCTCGGGCTTGACTTCATGTACGTGCTAAGAATTAAGTAATCAAACTTATCAAAATGTTCGACCACACTCTGTAGAGCACTAATAAGATTATTATTGTCTCTCTTCACGTATAGACCATGGTGAAAAAAGTCAAGAGAAAGAGCAGCCCCATTTTTAGCAGCCTCCACGCGGATAATCTGGTACAAAGACAAGAGTGGCATACCCTTAAGATATACCTGATGGCATTTATTCCTAGCTCAAATGCTTTGGAGATCCATCTGATACTCTTTCCATGTATTGTGTGATTGATCTTATTGACAACAAGAAATTTGCTGCTGCGGAAGAGTACTATCAGAATCATATGTGGGGCACATTCCAAGAAATTATTGATCAACAACAAGAATTTCTTAGAAATGCTAATTTTGATGACCTAACAAATGGACTAAAGCACATTGATAAGTGCTTGGCTACAATGAAGAGTAGTGACTTGATTTTGAATTCAGAGTTCAAATATAGTTCCTTCAATTGCACTGACTTCCTACTTATAATTACAGCTCCCCTTACTTATACAAAAGTGATCTGATGAATAAGAATGTGGTGGATGATTATATGTGGCTGTATTTGCCCAATGAAAACAGGTAAGTGACCGGTAGTTGATTGATTCTATTTAATTTGTCGTAGTCATATCAATTATTACTATGTAGATGCTGATAATTATTTTATCATTTCAGATACATGCTTCGAAGAAAGAAGGATGATCTATGGTCTTTTGGTTTTCCACTACAAGCCAAATCATCTTCTGAGCCTACTTTCATATGCTTGGCTTGCAGTGTCAAAGTATTCAGCTCGGGAACAATTAAAGACATCGCTATGCACCTTATAGTGTGTCCAAGGATGAATTATTATTCCATTTCTTACGCGTGCTGGAAGACCTGAGCATTGAGCACCGGCTCACCTCCATAGAACAAAAAACACTGAACCGGACAAGTTTTTGCTCCACCGATCCATATGCGAACAGATCTAGGAACGTTCGCGTTGCCACCACCGCTTATTATCCCCGCTCCCTTTCTATCCCCTACCCACCGCCGGTCTGTCAATACAACATATCCCGCTACAATCTTCCTTGCTGCCCCTCCCTTCTTGTCAAGATCCAAGAGCCGCACAAGCGGTGGTTGCCCCTGATGACCCACAAGTATAGGTGATCGCAACAGTCTTCGAGGATAGTATTATCCAATTTATTGATTTGACAAGGGGAGCCAAAGAATACTTGCAAGCCTTAAGAACTGACTTGTCAATTCAGCTGCACCTGGAAATAGTTCTTGCTCACAGAAGTTTATTAGTAGCAACAGTTTCTAGTAGCAACAGCAACAGTAAAATAGGAGCAATAGTAACAGTAGTAGCAAACATTAGGATATGAGCGCGAAAGGCATAGGGATGAATGGACGGGCGTTGCATGGACGAGTCTAAACATGTAACTTCAAGAAGGCAATTGCAGATAAATAAGAATAAGCATCCAAGTACTAAACAATCATAGGCATGCGCTCCATATCATTCAAATCCCACCATCGCTTCCGAAAGGCATAGGGATGATTTTCATCCATGGAATTTATCTCGGATCTCTTGGCTCCAATCCATGATTCGGAATCAGATCCCACCATCGCTTCCGAATAATTTGCCGGCTCATCACTATCTAACAGTAACACATCACGAACACTTCGTAATCTTGACGATCTTCGTAGTACAGGTGCTGCTGCCGGCTCAGCTGCCACGACCGGCTCAACCTCCAAGATTTTTGCCGACTCGCTACTAGCCGGTTCCTCTCGAATTTCTTTGAGTTGCACCGTGCTCCCACTTACTCCACGACTAAGAAACTCTTTCTCAAGGAAGACACCGTTCCGAGCGACAAACACTTTGCCCTCTTCTCGGTTGTAGAAGTAGTAACCCAAGTTTTCCGTCGGATACCCCACGAAAATACATTTATCCTACTTGGCCGTAAGCTTGTCCGACTGAAGTCGCTTGACAAATGCTTCACAACCCCAAATCTTAAGAAAAGACAGACTCGGCTTTTGCCTGTCCACATCTCATGCGGTGTCTTCTCTGCTGATTTTGATGGTACTCTGTTTAGTGTGAACGCCTTTGTTTCTAGACAATAACCCCAAAATGATAAAGGCAGATCTGTCCGACTTATCATTGACCGTACCATATCCAACAAGGTCCGATTCCGCCATTTCGAAACACCGTTCCTTTGCGGCGTTCCTGGCGGAGTAAGTTGAGGAACTATTCCACAACTTTTCAGATGGTCATCAAACTCATGGCTCATGTACTCACCTCCTCGGTCCGACCGAAGAAATTTTATTTTCTTGCCGAGTTGATTCTGTGCTTCATTCTGGAATTCTTTGAACTTTTCAAAGGCTTCCGACTTGTGTTTCATCAAGTAGATATATCCATACCTACTCAAATCATCAGTGAAGGTAATGAAGTACTCATAACCACCCCCTGGCTGTCATGCTCATTGGTCCACATACATCAATATGTACTAGTCCCAACAAGTCGGACGCCTTTCGCAACTCTTTGCAAAAGGTGTCTTGGTCATTTTGCCGAGTAGGAAAGATTCGCATGTCTCGAACGACTCCAAGTCAAACGAAGTTAGGAGTCCATCATCATGGAGCTTCTTCATGCGTTTCCAACTTATATGACCAAGCCGACAGTGCCAAAAGTAAGTCATATTGATGCGTGCTCGCAATGAGAACTTGCACAACATCTTTTGTCCTGCCAGCCCGTTGCAGCGGGGCCTCAAGGGAACTACTGGAAATTAAGGTTCTCCTTTTAATAGAGCACCGGAGCAAAGCATTAACACTCGTGAACACATGTGATCCTCACATCACAGCCATCCCCTCCGGTTGTCCCAATTTATGTCACTTCGGGGACTTTGGATCCGGACAATGATATGAGTACACAACTTGCAGATAAGATCACAAACAATACTATCATAATGATTCAATAATAAGTTCAGATCTGAGATCATGGCACTTGGGCCCTAGTAACAAGCATTAAGAACAACAAGTTGCAACAAAGTCAAATGACACTAATAGAGATACTATGCACCATGCCCTAACAATCTTATTCGATTACGTGATAGAACTCATCCAATCCCTACCATCCCCATAGCCTACAGTGGGGGATTACTCACTCATAGATGAGGGAAACATTGATGGTTGATGGAGAGGCGTTGGTGATGACGATGATCCTCCCCAAATTCCCCGTCTCGGCAGGGTGCCAGAACGGAGTTTCTGGTTCCAAATCATGGCTTCTAGTGGTGGCGGCGCAGCGGAACTTCTTCTGGAAAAATGACGAACCCCCCCTCGGTTTTTAGGTCAGAAGGCTTCTTATAGGCGAAGAGGGAGACCGAGGGGGTTCCTGAGGCGGCCACACCCCCCAGGTGCTGGCTTGGCCCACCCGCATGGCAGGGGGTGTGGACCACCTAGGTCTCCCCTCCGTCTCGTACTCTAGCTCCGTGGACCTTCTGGTGAAATAGGATTTTTGGCATATTTCCCGGGATTTTTCCTGATAGTTGATTTTCTGCACAAAAACTAAACACCAAGGTAATTCTGCTGAAAACAGCGTCAGTCCGTGTTAGTTGTATCCAAATCACACAAGTTCAGAGGAGAAACAATAGCAAAAGTGTTCGAGAAAATAAATACGTTTTGGACGTATCAACTCCCCCAAGCTTAGCTTATTGCTTGTCCTCAAGCAATTCAGTTGAAAACGGAGTGCGATAAAAGAACTTTCACGAACACATTTTCTTCAAATGATGTAAATATTCTTAGCACAGGAGTAGATACTTAAACCATTCATAATAAGAAGTATGCAACTAAGTCTACTCAATAGTCATTGCAGGATATGAAGAGAAACCAACTCAATAATAATAACTAGCATGAAACATAAAGCAGTATTGCAATGCTCATAATAAGGTATGATAGAGTGGTATCTCGCTTGCCTTTGTTTGTAGAGCACAATATAAATGCCAAGGCACCTCTGAAGTTCAAGTGAAGACTAGAAGTAATGATATCACAGATACAAGCATCAAAGTCATGACATAATTAACCAAGTTTTGAGACAAACACAAGAATGACAACTATGCTCTCAAGAAGGTGTTCATAGAATAAGTGGTGACTCAACAAGGAGGTGAAAAGGTTTTGAAAAGTTTGAAAGGCTTCCAAATGCTGAAAGTAAGGTACTCATTAGCTTTGATCTCTCATTGCCCCTATCATAGGCATCTTTATATGGTTAATGGTGAAAGTGAGGTCCAATATGAGCTATATGCTTGACAGACCATAAACTGGAAATCCCATGTCCCTTGAGTACGAGGGCCGCTCCTCATGCTACTCAACTTTAGTTACCTGTAAGTTCTTGTTAATACATGCATATCATAGAGAACCACCAACGGGGTAGCCCTTGCACATGATACAGGAGCTATCCCATAATAAAAATGACAAGGCAAGTAGACAATGAGCATATCAGCGATCTTTTTATTTGCTATTTGCAGAGGTTTTTAATGAGGATGCTTCACAGATGCTCATTATGGTAATGCTGCAAGTTTCCACCATGATTAGGCATGGCTTAGGCTAGCGTCACAGGCGTTTCTCTAACACATATATATAACTCCATGAACTCACAAGCTCCCCTTTTATTTCACACCGACGACATCCACAAAAAAAGAGCATGGTATCAACTGGATATGTATCCATAAGTGTCAAAAGCGTTTCTCGTGATAGCACGGTTCTGCTAACTCCCAGCCTATAATTTGCAAGCATATAACTTTCATGGATAGTCACAATGGTTCAGGTTTATTAAGTGCAAGGAATAACGTGTGCCATCAAGTTCGTGAGAGCTTTACTAACTAACTTTCTCAAAACAGACAAACATTATATTTCGAAGAAAACACGGCATAATGAATATGCACTAAATTAGCGAATGATGCTAATAGGTAGGTATGATGGACACTTGGTTTTGGGGAGTTGGATGCACAAGTAGAGCTCATACTCAGTGCAAGTAAAGGCTAGCAATAGAGAGGGAGCGACAAATGAGAGAGCAATAATTGTCATAATCATGCTTGCAACAAAACAGGACTAACTATGGCAAGAAAGTGATACAAGAAATCCGAGGCAAAATAAATCATCTAGGCTTACTGACTATTGTTTAGTCATATGCATGCATGAGCATGTGCCAAGCCGATTCTCATAAAACATTCAGAGGAGGATACCACAATATCATACCAAGTTATGAATAAAACAATGCAAGCAAACATTCATATGACATGCTACAAACTATTAGCAAGCTAGAGATAATCACAAGAAAGCAAGAACTACTAAGCATCCATAAAGAACATACACCTTACATGAACAGACTAAGCATGCTTACAATGATGAGTATATGTACAAAAATGAAAACAAATAGAGTTCGTTACCAGCCTCTTACCACACCTCAAGTTGTCTTAATCTTCATTATTTCCCTTCACTTGTGTGACTTGAATAATAACATGAAACCAAAACTCCACTGAGGACGGCTGAACCCTGCAAAGAACTCACAAAACCAAAGAAGAAGAACAAATATTTTTGGTGTTTTCAAATTTTTTAAAGCAAGCAAACAAAACAAAAACAAGCAAAGCAAAATATTTTTGGATTTTTCTTTAAGGCAAACCAAAGCTAAAAAGCAAAGAAACAAACAAAGAGAAACAACGAAAATATTTTTAATATTTTTGTGTTTGGGAAAGCAGAAACAAAAACCAAAAAGAAAGCAAAACAAGGGATATACAAAGAACCGACGAACATGATATATAGATAAGTGTGATGTCGGTATACCCCCCCCCCAAGCTTAGGCTTTTGGCCTAAGTGGGTCTCAATAGCGCGGGTAGTAACCCCAAACTGGTGGGTCATCATAGGAATGATCATAGTCAGACGCCTGCGATGAAGAAGAATACGCGCCCCAATCATAGGAGGGCTGCTGGTATGAAGACTCTCCCAAGTTGGAGGGTTGAACCGAATCATCTTCGGCATCCTCTCCAACATTCTCCTCTTGCTGGGAGAGCTCCGCCACGTATGTGTCAAACTCCTCCTCTGAGAGCGACCATCCTTGTCTGTTATCAAAATTAAACAAAGTAGGTGCAGACAAATAAACTAATTTCTCAGTCCTACCCCCTCTCCAACCACACTTGACAAAAGATAATTCATATGGTAAACTTCTCACAGTAGCCCCTAAAGAAACAAAATTATGCTGAACCATGGAATCAAGATCAAGCCTCTCTATGGGGAACAGATAATCTGAATGGTGAGGCTCTAAACCATGGAAAGCTAGCAACCTATAGGTGATATGACCTTCACAAATTCCACCCTTCTCGCGGTTAGTGGTAAGACGGTAAGCTATCAAAGCACCCAGGTTATAAGATCTATCCCTATTCAAAGCAGCTGCGATAAAAGCTAGATCAAAAGAAGATATCTTTTTAGCAAAAACACACTTGGAAATGAAATAGGAGAAATATCTAATGGATGGGAACTGAATGTTCCGACTTTTACCACTTTCCTTTTAGAAGTCAAAACCTTTGCAATTTCAGCATATAAATCCATAAGTGACTTGGGCCTCTCCTTGATCTTCTCACAAGATCCCCAATGAGGTATTCTAATTGCTGCACAGAAATCAACAAAAGGCAGGTCAACAGCTATATTGTATCTTTTATAATGGACCATGGGATTAGATGAAGACCAAGTAAACCGGAAGTCCTGCACCACAACCATGGTTAGCTTAACATATTGAAGAGGTGCCCCTTCAACAAAGTGTTCCAACCCTGCATTGGTAATCATAGTTTGGAAATCCTGGAGGATTCCCGTGGCTCTCATAAATTCATTGCATGGATATATGGAATGGAAGACTCCTTCCTCACGATGAACTTTCATTGGCTCAGGTACCATCAAATCATACTGATTTAGTGGGTATGCACTCATCTTCCTTTCTGAAATTTTTAGACAAAAATCAAACCAAGTGATTTCCAAGTTGATAAGTGATGAGAATCTACTATAGGAACTTGCTAGAGGGATACACATGCATCAAAATGTAATCTCTAAACATAGAACAAGCATGCAAGCTCAGACAACCTGACACCTATAACAGCAAAATACTCAAGATACAATCTACCAATCATAAATCTAATTGGACAAGCAGAGGAGGCACATACCAAGGAGCAATCCCTCAAAAAATCAGCAGCAAATATGGGCTGAGCAAGGAGATCGAAAATCAGGAGCAAGAACAGCAAGAACTCGAGCTTGAGAAAGTTTTCTGGTGTTTTTCGGGAGAGAGAAAGGAGATGGCTAGGAGGAGGCACTTTGGAGGGCCACAGGTGGGCCACACCCTAGCTAGGCGCCACCTGGGGCTGGCCGAGCCTCCTAGGGGTGTGCTGGCCGTGGGAGGGCCTGGGTCACTCCAGGTGTCCCTCTGCCCCTTTTTCGAGGAAAAAATTTATTATGAATTTTCTGGGATTTTTTGGGAAACTTTATTTTTGGCCAATTTTCAGGGTATGGAAATTGATTTTCTCGCAGAAAATATTTTTTTAGAAGAAGCAAAAGCAAACCAAAAACCAAACTACATAAGTTCTAAGACACTCTAACAAACAAACAACTAGAAAACCAAAGCTAACAAGAGAAAATGCAAAGACTAGGAAGGAGAAAAGTAAAAGTGTGCAAGTATAACCATAGTGAAAACATTGTTTTGTTCATTAAAATCCTTTTGTTAACAAGGTTGATCAAGTCTTGTTACCAAAACAATCTTATATGAAATAAAATTTTGCATTCCACAAGGTGATTATGTTACCTCAAATTTGATAGCAATGGTCCCAATCATAATAGTTTCAAAACTTTCTTGTGGAAAGGGACAATATATTTCTCCAACCTTGATGATCTCAATATTTTCAATGGAATTCAGGCAATAGCTCTTAGCAACCTTCTTGGGGAAATACACAATTTGCTCTTTGTCATTAATATTAAATGTTACTTTTCCTTGATTGCAATTGATGACAGCACCTGCAGTATTAAGAAAAGGTCTCCCAAGAATAATAGACATATTATCATCTTCAGGCATTTCAAGCACAACAAAATCAGTTAAACCCAAGCAATTATGAGCCACTTGAACAGGAACATCCTCACATATACCAACTAGAATAGTAGTTGACTTATCAGCCATTTGCAAAGATATATCAGTTGGTATCAACTTTTCTAGCTGGAGTCTCTTGTAGAGAGAAAAAGGCATAACACTAACTCCAGCTCCCAAATCACATAAAGTAGTTCTAACATAATTATTCTTAATAGAGCAAGGAGTAGTTGGTATACCTGGATCACCAAGTTTCTTTGGAACCTTACCATTGAAGTAATAATTAGCAAGCAAAGTAGAAATCTCCTCATTAGGAATCTTCCTTTTATTAGAGACAGTATCCTTCATATACTTTGAATAAGGGGACAACTTAATAGCATTAGTCAAAGGAATTTGCAAAAATAAAAGCTTCATCCACTCACAAAACTTGTTGTAGTGTTCTTCCTCCTTTGACTTGTGTTTCTTACCTGGAAAAGGCATAGGTTTCTGCACCCAAGGTTCTCTCTCTTTACCATGCTTATTAGCAATACAATCTTCCTTAGTGTACCTAGTGTTCTTAGTGTGCTTCTCAGGTTCTTCCTTAACTTCCTTCTTATCAGGAGCATCATTTTTATCATTACCACTCTCAGTTTCAGCATCAAAGACAGATATACTATTAGGATCTACAGCAGGTTCAAGTGGTTCCTCAACTATTTTGTGTTTATTTTTCTTTCTCTTACGAGGACTACGACTACTTTCACCTTGTTGAGAATCCTGCTCAATTCTTTTAAGGTGTCCTTCAGGATATAAAGGATCTTGAGTAGCTATCCCACTCCTAGTTATAATTCCATAAGCATGTTTATCTCCTGAGGCATTAACTAGCATATCTTTTTGTACCTTAGCAAGTTGATAAATTTGAGTTTAAACTATTTGAAAGTGTTTATAAAGCATTTTAATATCATTATAAGTTCTTTCCACAATATCTTTCAACTCATTAAAATTACCTTGTATAACTATAAATGTGTCAAGTTCTTCTAAGCATTGATCGGCAGGCTTACCATAGGGAATATCACCTTCATCAAAGTGGAGAGAGTGTACCTCAATAGTAGATGAGTGGGGAATTGGCTTGCATAATTCTTCTATAGGAGGTAGATTCTTCACATCTTCATCTCTAATACCTTTCTCCTTTAGACATTTCTTAGCTTCTTTTGTCACTTCATCATTTAATGCAATTACTCCCCTCTTCTTTAGTGTTGGTGTTGGAACTGGTTCAGGCACTTCAGGAGTAATAGGCTCAGGTGTATTTAGCTCAGTGAAGTCCAATCATCATAATTCTTGCTTATTTGAGCCATTAATTCTTCAGCATCTGTAGGAGTTCTTTTCCTGAAAACACAATCAACAAAGCTATCTAGGTATGTCCTAGAATCATCAGTTATTCCATTATAATAAATATCAAGAAGCTCATTTTTAGGTAATGGACATCCAGGATGTGCATGAATCAAGGCACAGAACCTTGTCCATGACTCAGGCAATTTCTCTTCTTCTCCCTATTTAAAATCAAAAAGTCTCTACAAAGCAGCATGTTTAGCACTAGGAGGAAAATATTTCTGGAAGAAAGAAGCAATCAAGCAATCAAGGCTATTCGTGGAACCAGGAGGTAATATATTAAACCAAGCCTTAGCTTCTCCTTTTAGTGAAAAAGGGAAGATCTTAGTAACAAAGTACTTGCGCATCTTAAAATCATCAGAGAATAAAGCACTCATAGTGGAAAGCTCATTCATATGAGATACAACACTCTCATTTTCAGTCCCATGGAAAGGTTCTTTCTCAACAATGTCTAAATAGGATAAATCAAGAGAGAAATCATAATCTTTATCTTTAATATATATGGGAGAGATGGCAAATTTAGGATCAGAGGACAGTTGTAACATCCCAGGATTAGCACCTAGAAATATAGAGGACACATGTTTGTGCATTGCATTCATGCATAATAAAATCCGGAGAATTTTTGCGCAAAACTAAAGAAGCTATAGAGGGATCGATATCTCTCTTGTTCTGATAGGAACATCAGAACAGGTGCGAAAGATTTTGACATGACCTTTAAATATTATATGTGTTTTTGGAGGGGTAAAATTTGAAATTTACTTTGAATTCCAAATTCAATTCTAATTTTGAATTTGGAAATTCAAAAATAAAAATGCAATAATTAAGTAAAGGAAAATGATTATAATATTGATATAAAAGAATCCTTTCTTATAAGAATACATTCGGTATTGCATTGTTCTTTTACAATAAAATAATAAGAGTAAATTACAATTAAGAAATGAATTGTAATAATAAATAAGAATTGAATTCTTATTTAAAAGTAAGGTATAAACATTTAATAATTACAAGTTACAAATAAAACAATAATGGAATACTTTATTACAATGTTGTTGCAATAAAAGGATAAAATAAAATATACAACAAATATAAGAATATTTTACAATATTTATTGAAGATTCACATGAGTAAAGAATAAAACTTTACTTTAACAAAAAGAATACCTTAATACAAAAATATCATTAGTCAATATTACAACATTCTATATTACACGAAGGAAAGAGAAAATTACAAAAATAAAATAAAAGGGAGAGTTCTAAACTATATTTCCGAAACTAAACTTTTGGTATCTGCTCATCTTCTTTTGTACCTGCAAAATAAATAAATAAAAGATAAAAACAAAGAGAGGGGTTAATGTTAGTAATTTTGCTATCAGTATGGCAATGAAATGCATTGCTATTCACATCACTGAGCATATTTAAATAGGGGCAAGTTTCACCAAAAGAATATCTGTTCTTATCAGAATGTTTTGCCTCAGAACAACCTCATTGGCAGTGGACAAAAGAGGCAAGTTTCACCCTGGAAAAATAGTAAAGGAATCCATTCCACTTGGCAACACCAAAATAAAGCCAAACTTGAGATAATAACAACCAGCTGAGTTGACCCATCCCAATAAATATCCCACTATTGAAACTTGAACCCCAGGGGTCCCATTTGACAGCAGCATAGTCACAGCATGCAAGTGATGTCCTGTCGACACAAGAAGCATTCACATGGAGCACATAAAGGGAGAGCACACTCACCAGTACCACTGGTTAGCACATCAACAATCTCCTTACCCCTTTTCTGTTCATCACACTCAAGAACAAATTGCTCTCATAGCACCACAAGAGCCACTTAGATCCCCACCACACTACTTGTACCATGGTTGCTTCGAGAAGCCCTCCAATGGCAAGGACAAGGTGGAGAAGGCCACGCTATAGCTGCTGTAGTGGGTGGACTAGTAATAGGAGAGGGGAGCACGATATCATAGTACAGTAGCAAATGATCAAGATCCATCATAAGGACAAGCCTCCAGCACCACCCCATCTGTCAACACTACAAACAACAAGGTAGATGGGAGTATAACCAGATCTTGTAGCATCTGTTCTTATTTAATTTTTGCAATGATATCCTTCAGAGTAAGGGAAATAATAACACATCCACCAATTCCAATTACCCTGCAACTAGAACATGTCTAGGAGGATAAGAGGATTTCTTCTCTCAGTTTTGCATGGAAATGCCATGCAATGTTCCACATAGAGAATTGAAGCCACAAAGTAAGTATATGTTCTTATTTAAGCCTAGTGCCTCAGCCTTTGCATCATTGGCAGCCAAAGTTTCATCTTTGGTGAGTAAAATCCAGCAGCAGATCATGTTGATATACATCACTACTGTGCACACTTACTAGAGGCACCACAGTAGGGTTCTACAGCTAACAGAAGCTACCAAAATCACTCTCGAGAACCACTAAATAATTTCTTTCCAACCAAAGTTTTAAAAAGTTATTCAAATGATTCATTGTCATGTTGCCATCTCATATTCAGTAAGCAACACTAGAGAAAAATCACCCCAAATGGAATTACATCATATTCCTAGGTAGTATTCCTAAGAATCAGTATCCATACATAATACTCATTTTACTGAATCAAAGATTCAGACAAGCATAGAAGAATCACACTAGGGCCATAACCAGTAAGGAATGTTACTATAACCAAAATTTATACCTCAATTCGATTCAAAGACACATGTGCACATTATTGATCTATTAGAAATGGATAACCATCTAAAATCATTTTTTTAGTTAAACAAGTAGAAATCATATAAATTCCAGCAATTAAAAAGATGCTGATGTATGATATCAATCATCATTAGAGTATAATTTCAGTACCCACCAAAACAGTACATCAAGCTTAGTAATCATATTCCTAATCAAATAATTAGAAATCATTTTAACAACTCATTGCCATATGGATCACCCATAGATTATATACCATTTCATCCATAAGCAACAACTAGTATACCAGATCATATTTCTAGTAGAGCCACCAGAAATCAAACCAACAGACAAAGCCATCAGTGCATATACCGGTCATAGAGTAGCAGAATTGAGGAACATAGATACTTAAGTACCACACTTTGAGCTCATAAATTTCCTCAGTATTTAGCAAAGCCTAGAGATAGCCAACAGAAAACAGACATAGCACCAAGCTACAGGCCACTAACAACTTAAGCCAACAATATTCTAATCTAGGTTGATTCCGCTCCATCAAGAACGGAAGTAGAGGCTGAACAAAGAGGGAATAAGAGGGACACAAATACATACCTGACGCATAGGAGGACACCATCGCGGCGTGGCAAAGCAGGGCCGCATCGACACTCACCTGAGGTCATATTTACCGACCACCACTTCACAGCAAGGCCATCAGATATCATGGCGCCGGGGTTGCACTCGTCCCGTCCCACCGGCGTCAGGACAGGGAGGGGTGGAATCAAGAATTAGTAAGTAGAGACAGTAGCCGTAGCACGACCCATCCTCGGTTGACGAGTCAACACCCACGCCGGCAAACCATGTCGTAGAAGCTAGGGTTTTGAGGTTAAGGATGAGTGCGAAGCCACGATAACCAAATCGACCAGGGGAGAATCATAGTGGGCTTTGTAGTGGGGCTTAGGCGACCAGCAACGGCCACTACAAGGGCCCGCCTTGCCAGAATCAAGCAAGCGACGACGGCGAGGTCCGGTAGAATTGCGTGAGGGGAACAAGGAACTGGGGGTCGGGTGTGTGCGTGCTCGCGTGTGTTGGGTGAGGGAGAGAGAGTGGGTCGGGGGTCAATATAACCCCAAGCCCGTTTTAGTTGGGCCGAATCGGCCCATGTGCCCAACTCAAATAGGCTAATAAAAATTACCAAATGCTTTTTGACAATTAAAGCTCTATAGAATTATAGAAAAATCATAGAAATACATCTAAAATATTTAAATCATCATCAAAATAAGATCTACCTGATATAAAAAAAAATATAACTTTATTTGTTTAAAATAAATATAAAACAAATAAATATTAACACCATTAAATCCTAAGAAAAATTTCATAAAATAAAGAAAAATCCTAAAAATGAACAAATATCATTTTTGTGTATAAAAATAAAGATACTATTTTATAAAAATACTAGCCTAATTTTTTTATAAATAAAATATGAAGTAAATATTCAAAGACATTTAATCCTTGATGGAATTTTATAAACATAAGAATAATACTTAAAAATAAATAAAATTCATTTTTAAGATTTTGAATAAATATATTACACTAGAAAAATATTAAATATATTATTAGAAAAGTCTTTAATATTTTAAACAAGAAATCCTTACCTAATACTTATTTTGTGAATTCTGTAAAAATAATTGTTAAGTAAGAAATAATCACAATTCTTTTGAAACGTTGAGCAATAAGTGTCTTTGTACTATATTCCAAACCCATAACTTAAATTCATAATCAAATTTAAGTATAACTCTTAACTTTAAAATATTCTTTAAAAAAATCTTATTAAGAATCCTTTTAAATAAACATTGGGTATCACCCATTTATATAATATGGTGAATAATCATTATATCTTAACCATTATTAACATAACTTTAAATTCTAACAAATTACTAAGATAATCTAATTATGCCCCCATTAAATAAATACAAAGTATTTTCTTAATAAGCAAAACAAATTTAATCTAAATCATTCACTTAAATATAAAGTGAATAATTCCACACCTTAGTTATACATATCATAAATCTAAAACTGGAGAATAATTAAAATATATTACATCTTAAGTTACTTAACCTTTTAAAGTTAACTTTAGTCTCAAAATCTTATAAACATTATGTCTAATAAACTACTTATGTTTTTATAGTTAACTTTGGTCTATTTCAATTAAGACATAATGCATCTCAAGTCCAAACTATTCAAGCAAGCATAAACAACATCAATCACATTCTATCAATCATATTCTAAAACCTATCAGGGTTGTTTAAACCTTAGGAAGGAAATCTTTTCTTCAAATGTTATTCTTTTTGACACTTCAAACAATAATCTCATAATAAGTTTTTCAACTCTTAACAACTCAATCCCAAGGACTTATATCATAGTCACCACATGACAATTCACCATAATCACATCATCTTATACTATACCTACATATTTTGGATTATTAACACTTAGGTTCCTTATAAAGGTCATTACTTGTAAAGTAAAATTTGAAGATAAACCAAATCTCAAAATAATCACTTAAATTCACTTCGCTCAAAGTATTGGGGATTCAACTTGGGAGTTTTACAAAAATGCATAGCATTACTTATGCATAACTGCATATTGCTTCTTTAAACATTAGTCCTTACCGGACCCATGATACAGATTTTAGATATTGGATCTTATGTCGTCTCGAAGACCGTGAGTGCATAATCTTGCAATCACAACAGGCAAGTTCACACTTGCTCATGTCCTTTGATTATTTTCTGTAAAGTATTTTACAAATCAGTGTTGTCATCACCTGCATTTGAAAAAGGTCCGAAAACACTTTTTTCATAAAAGTATGATTATAGGTTTATTACCATGAGGTAATAACCTACTATGAAAGTTCCGATGGTAAAGGAACGTATTATCTAGGACTTAACAACCAATGTCGCTAGTGATTCTTGCGCCATATATCACGCGTTAACCATGAGATTTGGAATGGGACGGAGAAGTCAGCTGTATCTTCTTCCTCTTGCATGTAGCCGGATGTGCAGGTCGTGGCTGTTATCACTCATAGCGTGCATATTAATTGGTAATTCGTAGAGGATATGCAGCATATGGGTGGGAACCCTCAACGTCCCATGATAGTTCTGGCATCTAACGGTTTGTACAAATCATTGCCGTAATTCAATATGTGGTCATGGTGTACACCAAGGAGACATGTGAGATCGCGAAGGGGGCAGTGATTGGCTTGGATCATCTACTGGGCCCCACACCATAGGAAGTGTGGACGGTAAAGATTGCCCAGTTGTGCAACAAGGATTTTATCTCTCATGGGTAAAGTAACGCACCTCTGCAGAGTGTAAGAACTATAACTTGTTACTCCCTGTTCCGGTAAGGAGCTGCGAACGCGGCGGGAAAGGAACTCCATAAAAGTTCTGGTTAACCCGTGAAGGCTGACGGACATAGCTTTTCAGAATAAAAGCAACCTTTGAAGAAATGTTTACGAAAACTTGCATGGCCTATGACCTATGGTATGTGGCTGTAGATATAGTGCATCAAACACTCCTTTTCTAGTGAACTTGCTGAGTATGCTCGTACTCAAAGTATCTTCTTAACCCTTGCTAGGTTCTAAATCCAGTACAGACGATGACTACATCAAGTCATACTCCTGGAATCATTATCAAAAGCTAAAGCTCTTCAATGAAGTCAAGAAAGTCAAAATATACAACAACTCAAGTGAAGACGAAGCCGCTGATTAGATAAGAATAGAATCTCTGGCCATAGAACCTATTTTTGTAGTGTATTGCAATAGCAGCAATGCCAGACCATTAGTTAAGATATTAATCTTAATAGTATTATAGTTTTGGAGTTGTTTATTTCTGATTCTTCTTTGTAAGAAGTTTCTTTCTCGCTCTTTAACCTAGAGTGTTCTCTAGATCTTGTGTAAAGAGTTGAGTTGTAACCTATAGTCATGTCTTGGACCTGTTGTGTTTTTGTTGTACCACTCTGAGGGATGTAATACTGGTGAACGGTGTTTCATTGGTGTTATGTCTACCTACATCATGCAGTGGTATGTTGGGTCACCGCAGTTGGTATCAGAGCATATGCTTTGACCTTAGGATTGAAAACCTTTTAGGAAGATCTGTAGGTTGGATAGTGACTATAGGAGCCATCTCATCTAAACCAAATATTGATATGACTTATGATGAGTATCCACTTGAGCATAACCTTGTCACACCTAAGTCAGATGCTTAAGTCATTCTTTCTTAGGAGTAATTATTTTATCTTTCTCAAGTATAGTGCTATTTAGTGTCTTCCGAAGGAAACATAAATCACCAAGTTACTATAGGAAAGTGTAAGACATCATATGGAAGTAGTCTAACTCTAGAATTCAAGTAGCAAAGTGGAATTTTATTGTTAGTTGTTAAACAAAAGACAACATGACGAATACCATCAGGATAAATGTTGATGTAATGAGTATTAATCATGTGTGATTCACTTGAGAATTCTACGTGATGAAGTGAAATTATGTTAGGATTTAATGATAGAGTAATGTGAAACAAAGTCATCATGGTTAGATTAGCTTTTGAATCATGATAAATACACAAAATATAACAAGATCATGGTGTGATTAGCTCCGAACCATGATGTAAGTGTAAGTATGACAAGTACTTAGTGAATTACCTTGGAGTAGAAGTATGAAAATTACATAGTAGAGTTATGATAGAAGTCATGGGTGCTAAAAATTTCTAATAATCTTTGGTTTAAGTTAACAAATAGAATCTGATTAGTCATTTGGAGAGATCATGCGAGGTTAGTTGGCTAATAAAGAAAGGTTGAACATAGTTAATCATTCCAAAGGTGAAACCAAAGGTTAATCAAAACCAAATTGAGATCACTTTGCTTAATATTATCCTGTTGCACTTGAGCAATTTTGGGTAAATATTGAGATAAAGAATATTTGACTCTATGTGCTAAGTATCACAATGTAAACCTATATGAGGAGGTGTCATATACTACACAACTAAGCCTGAATTCTAGAGATATTATACTCAACTACTATATTCTGGGCTTAGAATATTGTGTGTTATATGTACCACATTTGGATTTATTTGTTTTTCTTGGATCTTCTTGTTTGACTAGATCTGTACATGAAGTTTGACTTGGTGTGCAAATGCATGTTGCAACATCCAGTCACTACTTGATGTTACAGACCTAGATAGAGTAAGGGAATTCGTGTAAGGGAGTGACGAATTTCAAATACCAAAATGAAGACTTACATGGAGAAGGAAGCCAAGTGTAAGGATTATCAACTCAATTTGGAGGATGGATCAAGCTTAGATCATTATTAGTCAGCAACAAGAAGTGATGAACTTAAAGTTCAATCAAAATAGGTAATTTTGCTAAGAAGTGAATGGAGTAATTATGCAAGTTCATGGAAGTATCATGAATAAATACAAAGAAGCAACTTTGAAACCAAAATGGTATTCAATCTCTGACAATTCAGAGAGAATGCCAGAGGTATATCGGAAACCATAGGGTAATACATATACCCTAGGATGGTTCGCAACTGGTAAATATCCACAGCTGGTGTTTGATCCACAGTTGGTATCTTGTCCGCAGCCGGTGTTGGTTGACATAGTTAACCAGACCTTCTTAGAAGTTGCATAAAGAGCATAAAATTTGGCCTAAGTTAAGTAAGACACAAAGGATTATAAAAATTGAAAGTGACTGTCTTTCGAGACTCTTCGCGAAAATTGACCTATCAAAGTGAAAATGTCCACATCGTAAGTAAGACAAATAATGCTGAAAGATTCACTTCGGAGATCCATAAATGTGTGGATACACCGTACAATCTTTCATCAGACCCTAATTAGGTAGAGTATAAGCTGGATAGGGACCAATATTCTATTTATAAAATTAAGAAATACTATATAGACATTTTGAAGACCATTAGTAAACCCTAAGGGGGAGAGTAAACATTAGAAATGAAAGTAATATTATCTGACTTTCTAAATAAAGGTTGGAGAAGAAAGATTATCTAAATCCTGCCAAGGTAAAAGCTTGAAAGAGATAGAACAGATTAATTCTAACGAACTAATTCTAAAAGAAACAACTCTTAAGTGATCTTTAAGAGTGAATAATCACATCAAATTGGTCATGTATAGAGAATAAGAAATTCCGATGGGTATGGACAAAATGAGTTCAAATCCAACCTTCGGAAGGACCACCAGTATAAATTTTGAAATGGCAAACCAAAAATTTAGTCTTTTTGTTACAACTATTGTCTAATAGAATCTAAAACCTATTTTAGTTAGACTTCATAGACCTTATATAGTATAGCGAGGAAGTTTTATGATCAATTAAAAGAATTGGATTAGGATACCTAATCAGAATATGGAACTAAAGAAGAGACCCCAAATTTAAGGAATTATAATAAAGACATATCCCTAAGGGACTAAAGTAAAAGGAACTTTGGAGTATTGGAGATAACAAGATTAAAGATTGCCAAGTATGGTAGAAATTCAAGAATAGGATCTGGATATGGAATACTACCATTACTTCCATTTAAGGTTACCATGAAGTGGAGAAATACAGTACCCAATACAAATCAATTCCTTACTCCGAAACGTGAGAGTTTATGAACTTCGAGGACGAAGTTTATTTTAAGGGGGAGAGTCTGTAACATCCTAGGATTAGCACCTAGAATTATAGAGGACACATGTTTGTGCATTGCATTCATGCATAAGAAAATCCAGAGAATTTTTGCGCAGAACTAAAGATGCTATAGAGGGATCGATATCTCTCTTGTTCTGATAGGAACATCAGAACAGGTGCGAAAGATTTTGACATGACCTTTAAATATTATATGTGTTTTTGGAGGGGTAAAAATTGAAATTTACTTTGAATTCCAAATTCAATTTTAATTTTGAATTTGGAAATTCAGAAATAATAATGCAATAATTAAGTAAAGGGAAATGATTATAATATTGATATAAAAGAATCCTTTCTTATAAGAATACATTCAGTATTACATTGTTCTTTTACAATAAAAGAATAAGAGTAAATTACAATTAAGAAATGAATTTTAATAATAATTGAATTCTTAGTTAAAAGTAAGGTATAAACATTTAATAAATACAAGTTACAAATAAAACAATAATGGAATACTTTATTACATTGTTGTTGCAATAAAAGGATAAAATAAAATTTACAACAAATATAAGAATATTTTACAATATTTATTGAAGATTCACATGAGTAAAGAATAAAACTTTACTTTAACAAAAGGAATACCTTAATACAAAAATATCATTAGTCAATATTACAACATTCTATATTACACAAAGGAAAGAGAAAATTACAAAAAAATAATGAAAGGGAGAGTTCTAAACTATATTTCCTAAACTAAACTTTTGGTATCTGCTCATCTTCTTTTGTACCTGCAAAAAAAGATAAAAACAAAGAGAGGGGTTAATGTTAGTAATTTTGCTCTCAGTATGGCAATGAAATGCATTGCTATTCACATCATTGAGCATATTTAAATAGAGGCAAGTTTCACCAAAAGAATATCTGTTCTTATCAGAATGTTTTGCCTCAGAACAATCTCATTGGAAGTGGAAAAAAGAGGCAAGTTTCACCCTGGAAGAATAGTAAAGGAATCCATTCCACTTGGTAACACAAAAATAAAGCCAAACTTGAGATAATAACAACCAACTGAGTTGATCCATCCCAATAAATATCCCACCATTGAAACTTGAACCCCAGGGGTCCCGTTTGACAGCAGCACAGTCACAGCATGCAAGTGATGTGCTGTCGACACAAGAAGCATTCACATGGAGCACATAAAGGGAGAGCACACTCACCAGTAGCACTGGTTAGCACATCAACAATCTCCTTACCCCTTTTCTGTTCATCACACTCAAGAACAAATTGCTCTCATAGCACCACAAAAGCCACCTATATCCCCACCACACCACTTGTACCATGGTTGCTTCGAGAAGCCCTCCAATGGCAAGGACAAGGTGGAGAAGGACAGGCTATAGCTGCTGTAGTGGGTGGACTAGTAATAGGAGAGGGGAGCAGGATATCATAGTTAGTAGCAACTGATCAAGATCCATCACGAGGACAAGCCTCCAGCACCACCCCATCTGTCAACACTACAAACAACAAGGTAGATGGGAGTATAACCAGATCTTGTAGCATTTGTTCTTATTTAATTTTTGCAATGATATCCTTGATAGTAAGGGAAATAATAACACATCCACTAATTCCAATTACCCTGCAACTAGAACATGTCTAGGAGGATAAGAGGATGGCTTCTCTCAGTTTTGCATGGAAATGCCATGCAAAGTTCCTCATAGAGAACTGAAGCCACAAAGTAAGTATATGTTCTTATTTAAGCTTAGTGCCTTAGCCTTTGCATCATTAGAAGCCAAAGTTTCATCTTTGGTGAGTAAAATCCAGCAGCAGATCATGTTACTATACATCACTACTATGCACACTTACTAGAGGCACCATAGTACGGTTCTACAACTAACAGAAGCTACCAAAATCACTCTCGAGAACCACTAAATAATTTCTTTCCAACCAAAGTTTTAAAAAGTTATTCAAATGATTCACTGTCATCTTGCCATCTCATATTCAGTAAGCAACACTAGAGAAAAAATCATCCCAAATAGAATTACATCTTATTCCTAGGTACTATTCCTAAGAATTAGTATCCATACATAATAATCATTTTACTGAATCAAAGATTCAAACAAGCATAGAAGAATCACACTAGGGCCATAACCAGTAAGGCATGTTACTATAACCAAAATTCATACCTCAATTCGATTCAAAGACACATGTGCACATTATTGATCTATTAGAAATGGATAACCATCTAAAATCATTTTTTCTAGTTAAACAACTAGAAATCATATAAATTCCAGTAATTAAAAAGATGCTGATGTATGATATCAATCATCATTAGAGTATAATTTCAGTACCCACCAAAACAGTACATCAAGCTCAGTAGTCATATTCCTAATCAAATAATTAGAAATCATTTTAACAACTCATTGCCATATGGATCACCCATAGATTATATACCATTTCATCCATAAGCAACAACTAGTATACCAGATCATATTTCTAGTATAGCCACCAGAAATCAAACCAACAGACAAAGGCATCAGTGCATATACCGGTCATAGAGTAGCAGAATTGAGGAACATAGATACTTAAGTACCACACTTTGAGCTCATAAATTTCCTCAGTATTTAGCAAAGCCTAGAGATAGCCAACAGAAAACAGACATAGCACCAAGCTACAGGCCACTAACAACTTAAGCCAACAATATTCTAATCTAGGTTGATGCAGCTCCATCAAGAACGGAAGTAGAGGCTGAACAAAGAGGGAAGAAGAGGGACAAAAACACATACCTAACGCATAGGAGGACACCATCGCGGCGTGGCAAAGCAGGGCCGCATCGACACTCACCTGAGGTCGTATTTACCGACCACCACTTCACAGCAAGGCCATCAAATATCATGGCGTCGGGGTTGCACTCGTGCCTTCCCACTAGCGTCAGGATGAGGAGGGGTGGAATCAAGAATTAGTAAGTAGAGACAGCAGCTGTAGCACGACCCATCCTCGGTTGACGAGTCAGCACCCACGCCGACAAACCATGCCGTAGAAGCTAGGATTTCAAGGTTGAGGATGAGTGCGAAGCCACGAGAACCAAATCGACCAGGGGAGAATCATAGAGGGCTTTGCAGTGGGGATTAGGCGACTAGCAACGGCCACTATAAGGGTCCGCCTTGCCGGAATCAAGCAAGTGACGGCGGCGAGGTCCGGCAGAATTGCGTGAGGGGAACAAGGAACTAGGGGTCGGGTGCGTGCGTGCTCGCGTGTGTTGGGTGAGGGAGAGAGAGTGGGTCGGGGGTCAATATGACCCCAAGCCTGTTTTAATTGGGCCAAATCGTCCCATGTGCCCAACTCAAATAGGCCAGATTTCAGTAAAAAAAATTAAATTAAAGAATAAAATAAAAATTACCAAATGCTTTTTGACAATTAAAGCTCTATAGAATTATAGAAAAATCATACAAATACATCTAAAATATTTAAATCATCATAAAAATAAGATCTACCTGATATAAAAAATATAACTTTATTTGTTTAAAATAAATATAAAACAAATAAATATTAACACCATTAAATCCTAAGAAAAATTTCATAAAATAAAGAAAATCCTTAAAAATGAATAAAAATCATTTTTGTGTATAAAAATAAAGATACTATTTTATAAAAATACTAGCCTATTTATAAATAAAATATGAAGTAAATATTCAAAGACATTTAATCCTTGATGGAATTTTATAAACATAAGAATAATACTTAAAAATAAATAAAATTCATTTTTAAGGTTTTGAATAAATATATTACACTAGAAAAATATTAAATATATTATTAGAAAAGTCTTTAATATTTTAAATAAGAAATCCTTACCTAATACCTATTTTGTGAATTATATAAAAATAATTGTTAAGTAAGAAATAATCACAATTCTTATGAAACTTTGAGCAATAAGTGTATTTGTACTAAATTCCAAACCCATAACTTAAATTCATAATCAAATTTAAGTATAACTCTTAACTTTAAAATATTCTTTTAAAAATCTTATTAAGAATCCTTTTAAATAAACATTGGGTATCACCCATTTATATAATATGGTGAATAATCATTATATCTTAACCATTATTAATATAACTTTAAATTCTAACAAATTACTAAGATAATCTAATTATGCTCCCATTAAATAAATACAAAGTATTTTCTTAATAATCAAAACAAATTTAATCTAAATCATTCACTTAAATATAAAGTGAATAATTCCACACCTTAGTTATACCTATCATAAATCTAAAACTGGGGAATAATTAAAATATATTACATCTTAAGTTACTTAACCTTTTAAAGTTAACTTTAGTCTCAAAAGCTTATAAACATTATGTCTAATAAACTACTTTTGTTTTTATAGTTAACTTTGGTCTATTTCAATTAAGACATAATGCATCTCAAGTCCAAACTATTCAAGCAAGCATAAACAACATCAATCACATTCTATCAATCATATTCTAAAACCTATCAGGTTTGTTTAAACCTTAGGAAGGAAATCTTTTCTTCAAATGTTATTCTTTTTGACACTTCAAACAATAATCTCATAATAAGTTTTTCAACTCTTAACAACTCAATCCCAAGGACTTATATCATAGTCACCACATGACAATTCACCATAATCACATCATCTTATACTATACCTACATATTTTGGATTATTAACACTTAGGTTCCTTATAAAGGTCACTACTTGTAAAGTAAAATTTGAAGATAAACCAAATCTAAAAATAATCACTTGAATTCACTTCACTCAAAGTATTGGGGATTCAATTTGGGAGTTCTACAAAAACGCATAGCATTACTTATGCATAACTGCATATTGCTTCTTTAAACATTAGTCCTTACCGGACCAATGATACAGATTTCAGATATTGGATCTTATGTCGTATCGAAGACCGTGAGTGCATAAACTTGCAATCACAACAGGCAAGTTCACACTTGCTCATGTCCTTTGATTATTTTCTGTAAAGTATTTTACAAATCCAGTGTTATCATCACCTGCATTTGAAAAAGGTCCGAAAACACTATTTTCATAATAATATGATTATAGGTTTATTACCATGAGGTAATAACCTACTATGAAAGTTCCGGTGGTAAAGGAACGTATTATCTAGGACTTAACAACCAATGTTGCCAGTGATTATTGCGCCGTATATCACGCGTTAACCATGAGATTTGGAATGGGACGGAGAAGTCAGTTGTATCTTCTTCCTCTCGCATGTAGCCGGATGTGCAGGTCGTGGCTGTTATCACTCGTAGCATGCATATTAATTGGTAATTCGTAGAGGATATGCAGCATATGGGTGGGAACCCTCAACGTCCCACGATAGTTCTGGCATCTAACGGTTTGTATAAACCATTGTCGTAATTCAATATGTGGGCATGGTGTACACCAAGGAGACATGCGAGATCGCGAAGGGGGCAGTGATTGGCTTGGATCATCTACTGGGCCCCACACCATAGGAAGTGTGGACGGGAAAGATCGCCCGGTTGTGCAACAAGGAATTTATCTCTCATGTGTAAAGTAATGCACCTCTGCAGAGTGTAAGAACTGTAACTTGTTACTCCCTGTTTCGGGAAGGAGCTGCGAACGCGGTGGGAAAGGAACTCCATAAACGTTCTGGTAAACCCGTGAAGGCTGATGGACATAGCTTTTCAGAATAAAAGCAACCTTTGAAGAAATGTTTATGAAAACTTGCATGGCCTACGACCTATGGTCTGTGGCTGTAGATATAGTGCATCAAACACTCCTTTTCTAGTGAACTTGCTGAGTACGCTCGTACTCAAAGTATCTTCTTAACCCTTGCTAGGTTCTAAAGCCAGTACAGACGATGACTACATCAAGTCATACTCCTGGAATCATCATCAAAAGCTAAAGCTCTTCAATGAAGTCAAGAAAGTCAATATATACAGCAACTCAAGTGAAGACGAAGCCGCTGATTAGATAAGAATAGAATCTCTAGCCATAGAACCTATTTCTGTAGTGTATTGCAATAGCAGCAATGCTAGAACATTAGTTAAGATATTAATCTTAATAGTATTATAGTTTTGGAGTTGTTTATTTCTGATTCTTCTTTGTGAGAAGTTTCTTTCTCTCTCTCTTTAACCTAGAGTGTTCTCTGGATCTCGTGTAAAGAGTTGAGTTGTAACCTATAGTCATGTCTTGGACCTGTTGTGTTTCTATTATACCACTCTGGGGGATGTAATACTAGTGAACGATGTTTCATTGGTGTTATGTCTACGACTATAGTGTACGACATCATGCAGTGGTATGCTGGGTCACCGCAACAGTTTAGGAATAATGGTACATCACTCAAGGAGACTCTTAATAGCACTAGTACCATGTGTGTTTCGCCACTCTTCAATAAATTCATCAGTAAACTCAATGTAACCATCATTAATATCGTATCTCTCTCTAGACTGAGCTGAGCTAATAGGTGTAACAGTGCCTTCACTTGGAGTTTCAGTATTTCCTAGACTAGCCATAGTAGCATCTAGGAAAGGACCTAATGAAACACTTGCATCAAGCACAATAGAAGTAACATCATGAGTATCAAAAGCAGTTTCAGATTTAGCAGTAGTAGCAGTGCGTGTGGCATGTGTATATTGTGGTGGTGTAACAAGCTTACTTATAACAGACGGTGAATCAAGAGCAGCAAAGGTGTTTAGGACTGTACCTCTTCTTGTAGTGGATGGTAAAATAAGAAACTTTCCATCACGAGACTTACCCATGATGAAAGTAGTAGCAGTGAACAATAATAGATCCAAGTGAACTTACAAATAAATCTATGCTCCCCGGCAACGGCGCCAGAAAATGGTCTTGATGACCCACAAGTATAGGGGACCGCAACAGTCTTCGAGGGTAGTATTACCCAATTTATTGATTCGTCACAAGGGGAGTCAAAGAATACTTGCAAGCCTTAACAAATGAGTTGTCAATTCAGCTAAACCTGTAAATAGTTCTTGCTCACAGAAGTTTATCAGTAGCAACAGCAAAACAACAACAGCAGTAAAACAGGAGCAATAGTAACAGTAGTAGAAAACAGCAGGATATGAGCGCGGTATGCATAGGGATGGATGGACGGGCGTTGCATGGATGAGTCTAAACACGTAACTTCAAGAAGGAAATTGCAGATAAATAAGAATAAGCATCCAAGTACTAAACAATCATAGGCATGCGCTCCATATATATTCATGCGTGCTCGCAATGCGAACTTGCACAACATCTTTTGTCCTACCAGCCCGTTGCAGCGGGGCCTCAAGGGAACTACTGGCAATTAAGGTGCTCCTTTTAATAGAGCACCGGAGCAAAGTATTAACACTCCGTGAACACATGTGATCCTCACATCACAGACATCCCCTCCGGTTGTCCCAATTTCTATCACTTCAGGGCCTTTGGATCCGGACAATGGTATGTGTACACAACTTGCAGATAAGATCACAAACAATAATATCATAATTATTCAATAATAAGTTCAGATCTGAGATCATGGCACTCGGGCCCTAGTGACAAGCATTAAGCACAACAAGTTGCAACAAATTCAAATGTCACTAATAGAGATACTAGGCACCATGCCCTAACAATATTATTCTATTACATGATAGAACTCATCCAATCCCTACCATCCCCCATAGACTACAGCGGAGGATTACTCAGTCATAGATGAGGGGAACATTGATGGTTGATGGAGAGGCGTTGGTGATGATCCTCCCCAAATTTTCCGTCCCGGCAGGGTGCCAGAATGGAGTTTCTGGTTCCGAATTGCGGCTTCTGGTGGTGGCGGCGCAACGGAACTTCTTCTGGAAAACGATGAACCCCCCTCGGTTTTTAGGTCAGAAGTCTTCTTATAGGAGAAGAGGGAGGCCGAGGGGGTGCCTGAGGCGGCCGCACCCCCCCAGGCGTGGGCTGGGCCCACCCGCGCGGCAGGGGGGTGTGGGCCACCCAGTTCTCCCCTCCGTCTCGTACTCTGGCTCCATGGATCTTCTGGTGAAATAGGATTTTTGGCATATTTTTCAGGATTTTTCCTGATAGTTAATTCTCTGCACAAAAACTAGACACCAAGGTAATTCTGCTGAAAACATCGTCAGTTCGTGTTAGTTGTATCCAAATCACACAAGTTTAGAGGAGAAACAATAGCAAACGTGTTCGGGAAAGTAGATACGTTTTGGACGTATCAGCCCCGCTGTCAACACCCGGATTTTTAATCCCAGATGCCTGTTATGCCATACATCGCAATCCCAGGATTACCATTTTTGCGAGACATAACAGATTTGGATACCATAGTACATCATCTATTACAAACCATACATAAGGTCTTACATAGATAAGGATCTCATGATCCAGTTCTTAATACAACTCAAGTAGCGGAATAACGTAATAATGACGGTAGCGTAGGCGAAGCTCCATCTTCGGGGTCACAGGCAATGCTGACGATGGGAGATGATCCTAGTTGTCGTAACCTTCCTGCGGTCCATCCTCCTGGTACTCTTCTTCATAGTCTGGCCACGGGAATAGCCAGGGACAAAGCCATGAGTACTCTTTAAGTACTCGCAAACTAATACTAACAAGTTATGGGGGGTTTTGTAGTAGGACACTAAGCTCTAGGGTTGTTTTGCAAAAAGCCAGATTTACCTCTACTAAGTTCAGAAGCAAGAAAGCTAGTTCAAGTTTTATAACACCTAAGTGGGAACTTGAATTTCATATCACAACTCTGTTGTGGTCAAGTCAAATTCTCAATCCATTTCACAATTCATTTTGAAAACATCTGACGGGGGAACAGTATGGCCACTCCAACTGTCCATAACCGCCGACGCGGCTATTCGAATAGTTTGACACTCTGCAGAGATTGTACACTTTCACCACAATATTCGATACATCCATCAGGAACAAATCCTGAATTCACCATACTCAGTATGCGGATAATCAATCCTAACCTTTCAATTACAAGCCCTAGTATAAGCACCTCTCCTGTGAGTTTGGCCTCCCAACCATGACCAATTGTCATCTTGGGTACTACACAGGTGGACAATCTTCACAAGGTAGCCTCATCTCAGACCTTGGCCGTGAGGGAACCCATACTAAGGTATAAGTTTCCAGTCAAGCCCTACCCGAATTTCGGGTATTGTGGTTGTACAGTAAAATTGGAATGGTATCGCATCCAGACAACCATCAGTTTTATAAAGGGCTAAGGCTCATGCCTTAACATTTTCATCATCAAAATCATCTGGTGTTCGGAAACACATGTCAAAACATTTCAGTAGAATGATCCATCATTCCAAGGTTTTCATAACCATTTTTCCACCAAGTATTCCCATCTAAAGTTTATCAAGTTTTATGCTTAGCACTAGCATCTACAAGTGGGGGTGAGTCCTAATGAGGGGTGGTAAACAAGTGTAGTTTAACTAGGTTCAATCTCATGCCTTAGGATGACATCAAGATTATCTAGCTTAGGCCAAATTTAATGCTCTTTACGCAACCTTCAATTATCTTTCCATTATCTACAATTTACTCAAGTAAACTCTAAGTAATAGCTTTGATAAAGAAATAAAGTAGGAAGCTTGCAAGTAAAACTAGGAATGGGTTTACCAAGTGGGTATGATCACATATGCTTAAGGCATATAGTTGGCATGGTAACAAGCAAGTATTAGTTTGCATAGGTCAACTTGATTAGTAAGGATTGCTAAAGTAGAGTATCTTGCAAGTTTTAGCTTGCCTTGTGCAGAGCAGTGGTTGAAATTCTCCTCGGCTTCTTCTTCGTAGTATCCTCCTTCCTCCTCGTATCCTTGGTCGGTACTAGCGTCTATGAATAAATACGAGGTACACAATCACCAAACAATACTTAACTACTTCAAATCATCACACAAAGGTGTTCTATAGATGATCTAGCATCATCACTTAACATTACAAGATTAAGACATTTGTCTTATTTATTTATTTTTAGAAAAGTAATTTCTACTCATTGAAAAACTACTTAAGATTTAATATTCTCCAAACCAAACATGGGATCATGTTGACACATGTCATCACCACATATTTCAGTACATGGGAATGTGATTTAAAGTGGTGTCACAATTTAATAAGGTTTAACCTTTTACTTTAAATAAAATAAGTGACTAGAAATGCCTATGTGGCATTCTTTTATTACTTGAACATTATTTCTGTAAGTAAACCAATATGTTTTTATATATTCTAAAGGTAGGATCAAATGTGATTTTTGAGAGTTGGAATCAACTCAAAAGCTATTATGGTTGAAATTTGAAAAATGTTTGAATGCAGAAAAGCATATGACTTGTTATTTTTACCAAGGTTGATCTATAGATCCAAATGATTTGAATCCAACGGTCTTGGATTAAGAATTTCAATAACTTTCTAATAAAATTGGTTTCATTCAATTTGGTTCAATGAATCGAGCTGGGTTGATTTTTGAAACTGGGTACAGAACTAAGTTTGAATATAAATAGAAAAGGCTATGTTCAAACGAGTGGGCTGCGCGGGAAAGGTAAATGGGCCGGCCTAGTGTCACTCCGCAGCGTGGGGCTCAGCTGACAAGGGGGTATCACCAGTCAGTGGCTCATAACACGCGAAGCGGTACGGGGCGATCTCGACCGCACGATCTAAGTCTAATCGAACGGCTACGGCTCATCGTCCACGTCGGGCAGTGCCGGCGAGACAGAACCCTAACGCGGCAGGTGGGGGTCGTGGGAGGCTCACCGGGGCTCAGGAGAGGGTCGGCGATGGGGGCAAATGAAGAAGTCAACGACGGCGATTCTCCTGGCACCGGCAGCTCCTCCTGGGGCGGCTCCAATCAATGGCTTCCTTCTTCTCCAGCAGCGGCGGGCTCCAATCAATGGTGTGAACAAATCGAGCGGGGGAGGCCTCTATTTATAGTGGCGAGAGCGGACCAACGGGCGCGGGCTGAGCTCGTCGTGGTCGACGGCACAGAGGGCTATCGGCGTGGGTGATGGTAGGGGGCGGTGTTGTGCTCCCTGGCGAAGCTCAACGACGTGATGGCGAGGCATGGGGCGGTGCTGATCGGTCGGAACGCTTCGGCGCTCTGAGCGTGTCCGCCGGAGGTTTTTATGGCGCACAGTGCGCGTGGTCCGCGCGGCGGTGAACGGGCGTGTATGCGGGGTTGCTGGGGTGGTGGTGATCACGCGTGCACGCGGCGAAGGCGGCGCGCGGTCTGTGGGCGTGTGTCGAGGGTGGCACACGGGCGCGCTCTCGGCATGCTCGCAGAGAGGCTTGGCATGGCTTGGGCGTGTGGTCCAGTGGCTGGCATTGCTCGAGGCTAGGACAGGTACCTTAAAACTGTCATTTAAAATAGATTCAATATGAAATAGTGGGATCTTCCCATATGAAATAGATTCAATTTTAAACTATCATTTAAACTAAGCATTTAAATGTTTTTGGATAATCACAAAGTGGGCCTTGGTACCTTATTATGAGTACTATCAAGGGGTGCAAAGAACCATACATGTTCCTGTTAAGTTCTGAAAGTTAGGGATAGCCAAAGTAGGCATGGGAGTTAAATTGGCCAAAGTGACCATTCACTTAATTTGTTTGTTTTGATTTGTTAGTCTTTGGAAAAAGTTTGGGGATTGTTTAGATGAGGTTTATTTCACCTAAGAATCATTTTACAAGTAAAGAAACATAGAACCATGGCAATTCAAAAGAATCCAAATTTTAATACACACACATATGAATGCTTTCATATTTTTAATTGGAAAAGTTTTTGTTAACCCTAATTTTGATGATTAGATTTTGATGATTTAAGTTTAATATTTTTGGGATGTTACACCCGCTGAACCAGGTCGACTCCAAAGATTTGTCTATGAGCGGCCCGTTTGCCTCCCCATGCACCGCCCCTGGCGATGGCCAGATATTCCATGTTCCCCCTCTTCAAAATGGTGCATCAATGCAGGGAGGCTGCTGGATATGGTGCGAATGAAGATTCCACGTGCCTCCTTCATGCACTATAAGCTGGGCATCGACGAGCCATCAGGCAACTGCACAAGCGGTAGCCGTTGTTACGGATGTCCTTCCCTGATGCTACTGGGAGAATCATGACCTACAACCTCAAGATTTTTGGATATTTGTAACCTTGCAGATTGGAGTTCATCACTGAATGTGCTGTAGGCAAGAGGCAGTCAAGGTATGTACTTGTTGTTATTGTTCAAACTGCTATTAAGAAGATGTACTTGAAGGGAATATGCCCTGAGTGGCAATAATAAAGTGTTTATTATGTGTATTCCAAGTATATGATAGATGATTATTTTGCATGCTATAATTGTATTAATACGGAAACATTAATACATGTGTGTTTAATAAACAAACAGAAAGTTCCTAGTTATGCCTCTCTCATAAACTAGTTCGTTGATTAACAAGATGATCACAGTTTCCTGATCATAGACATTGGATGTTGTTAATAATGAGATCACAATATTAGTGTAATGTTGTGATGAACATTCATCCGAAGTATATCATTACGATCAAAGTCATTGAGTTTATATTGCTATAAACAACTTACAAAGTGATCCTAATCCTTAGACCATGAGATCATGCCAATCACTAACACCGAAAGAGTTTCTTGTTGACATCAAACGTCACACCATAACTGGGTGATTATAAAGATGGCTTCAAAGCTACTAAACTGTTATGTTGAGACTCATGGATCAAGAGTGGAATTTGTTCATCCCGATGAGGGATAGATATACTCTGGGTCCTCTCGGTGATATCACATTGGTTAGCTTGCAATCAAGAGTTTTGATCACTAGAATGTTATATCACAGGAACGAGAAAAGAGTGCATGTCAGTAACGAGATAAAACTAGGTATGGAGATGCCGATGATCAAATCTCGGGCATGCAACATATCGTGAAACAAAGGGATTAAGATACAAGCGTAAAAGGTTTCGACGATCACAGGAAAGTCATAGTTGAATGTGTGGGAATCAGTATGGATCTCTAGGTCCCGCTACTGATTATTGATCGGAGAAGGGTCTCGATCATGTCCGAATTATTCGCGAACTGTAGGGTGACACACTTAAGGGACACTGACATCTAGTTGGAGCAAATGTTTCATGTCAAAAAGAATAACAAGCGCAGGAATTTATTTCACTAGATACCGAAACAGGTTTTCGGGTGAAATTGCAGAAAGTGTTTTTGCATGTGAAATGGAATTCTAGCAAGGGGTTATATGTGAATGTTTTTCATTAAAGTAATTGAAATTTTTTTGAATAAATAAAAAGAGTTTTATTTAATGAGAGTTTGCATTAAATTTGGTAGAAATTTAATAGCAATTTTGAGTGGAGGGAATTTAAAGGAATTTTGTGAGTGGAGTGTCCACCCACATGAATGAGGGGAGGGCAAGGGGGCAGCCCCCATGCGACGGCCACCCCCTTGGGGTCCCCTCCCTCTCCTATAAAAGGCACCCCCTCCCTCTCTCTCACTCACACCTCCTCGTGAAGGATCTCTCTCCTCCTCTAGAATTTATCCCCCATGGTCTCGGACTAGCGAGATACATGTTCTTGGTGGCTATTTGGCAAGAAAGGGTTGTGCTTCTGCTGCATCGCTGGAGCGAGGAGGTGGAGGTTCCTCAGTGTCTTGTACGTGTGTGTGAGCACGGATGCGCTGCTGCTTTGTGGCGCTAGGTCTTCCTCTCGATCTTGAGATCGGTAAGAGATCGTCTATATCAACCACGAGTTCAACTCATTAAGCTTTGTCGGTCTTCAAGGGTATTTCTCTACGGATATACATCCGCCCGTTGTTTGTATCTAGTAGATAGATCTTGGTACATAGTTCCCATCGTAGGAAATTTTTTGTTTTCTATGCTGCGAACCCTACATTGGTATCAGAGCCGGATCTATGCGTAGATGTTTTACACGGGTAGTACACATATGAGTATGTGGGCGATGATGATCATGTTGTTGCTCCTTAGTTGTAATTTTGGATATTGGTGGCATAGTGGGATGAAGCGGCCCGTACAAACTTTACATGTCCTCGCACATGAGACCTATTCCACGCTTGACATGCAACTAGTTTGCATAAGTGGCTAGAGGGTGTCTGTCTCTCCTACTATAGTCAATATCTATTTTGCAATGAGTTGTCAAAAATTTGGTTATCCTTGTTGTGGTTCATGTTCGTAGGTAAGAACGGTTCTATCTTCGAAAGCCCTAAGCCACGTAAAACTTGCAATGGATAAATTAGAGGCGTCTAGTTTAGATTGTTGCTGGGCTCGTGTTATGATATGGTGATGTTGTAAGTAGAAGTATGAGATGATACTCTTAAAACACACATAACGTGTAATTTCCATAGACCTTGGCCTTACACATAAAGGTATGATAGTGATCATATCACGGTGCACATGATAGAGATCATATGCGGGAACCATATCATTTCACTAATAAACATGTGATGTTTGATACCATCTTATATTGCGTGTTTAGCACTTTATTAGCATAATAAGATGATCCCTCATTTAAATATCAAGATAAGAATGTGTTCTTCCTTTAGTATGCAGCGATTATGTTTTTGTCGCTCCATGACATCACGTGATGATCAGGTGTTCTTGGATCCACGATCATATATCGGGTGTAAGACAATTACACACGCGAATACTAAGGTTCTAACTTGGAGAGCCTAGCATGTACAGACATGGCCTCGTAACACAGACCGAAAGGTTAAGCATGAGTCATATAGTAGATATGATGCCCATTTGATGCTCGCCTTTGAAGCTACACCGACTCACGTGATGATCGGACTTGGTGTAGTGGATTTGGTTCATGTAATCACCAAAAAGGCACGAGGGATGTCATTTTTGAGTGGGAGTTCATTTGTAATGTGGATTAGTTCAACTCAATCTATCATAAACTTAGTCTAAACTTTACAAATTCTATTGTAGATATCACCACCTGCTTTTAATTTCAATGTGTTCATGGAGAAAGAGAAACTTGCAACGAACGGTAGCAACTTTACCGAATGGGCCATGAATTTGAGGATTCTCCTCTCTGATGCACAAAAGCAATATGTGCTAGAAGCACCACTAGGCCCCCACCTTTTGAGGATGCCCTTGACGAGGAGAAGAATGTCTATCAGACTCGTCAATAGGACCATAACTTAGTTCATTGCGACATATTGTATGGGCTAGAGCCGGAACTTCGAAAGTGTTTCAAAAATGGCAATGCATTTGATACAATGGGTGAGTTGAAAATGATTTTCGACACACATGTTGCTGTAGAGAGCTACAATGCTTCAGAAAAGTTCTTTAGCTGCACGATGGAAGAGCACAGCTCTGTTAGTGAGAATGTACTCAAGATGTCAGGTTACGCCGATAAGCTTGTGTCCTTGGGAATATCGATTCCCATTGACTTAGGCATCCATCGTGTTCTGCAGTCTCTGCCACCTAGCTATAAGACCTTCGTGATGAACTATAATATGCAAGGCATGAATAAGTCTCTTCCCGAGCTTCTGTCAATGCTTAAAACTGCAGAAGTGGAGATCAAAAATGAAAATCAAGTGTTGATGATCAATAAGAACACTGGTTTCAAGAAAGACAAGAAGGGAAAACGGAAGGGAAGTAAGGGCAGCAAGCTGGTTGCCGTGCCTGAAAAGAAACCCCGAGTTGGACCCAAGTCTGATACCGAGTGCTACTATTGTAAGGGGACTGGCCACTGGAAGCGCAACTGCCCCAAGTATTTGGCAGACAAGAAGACCGGCAAGGCAAACAAAGGTATATATGATATACATGTTATTGATGTGTACTTGACTAGTGCTCGCAGTAGCACCTAGGTATTTGATACCGGTTCAGTTTCTAATATTTGTAACTTGAATCAGGAGCTGCGGAATAAGCGACCGCTAGCAAGGGGTGAGGTCAAGATGTGTGTCGGCAATGGATCAAGCGTTGATGTGATCGCCGTCAGAACGCTGCCTCTCCATTTGTCACCGGGATTAGTAATAAACTTGAAGAATTGTTATCTGGTGCTAGCACTGAGCATGAACATTGTATCTGGATTGTGTTTGATGCGAAGTGGTTATTCATTTAAATCCAAGAAAAATGGTTGTTCTATTTATATGAATGAAATCTTTTATGGTCATGCACCGATGATGAATGGTTTATTTCTTTTGGATCTCGATAATAATGTTACACATATTCATAATGTTGATGCTAAAAGGATTAAACTAAATGATGATATATCCGCATACATGTGGCACTGCCGTCTAGGTCATATTGGCGTTAAATGCATGAAGAAGCTCCATTCGGATGGACTTTTGGAATCACTTGATTTTGAATCATTTGATACATGTGAGCCATGCCTTATGGGCAAGATGACTAGAACGCTGTTTTCCGATTCAATGGAACGGGCGACAGATTTATTGGAAATCATACATTCTGATGTATGTGGTCCAATGAGTGTGTCGGCGCGAGGTGGATATCATTATTTTGTTACTTTCACGGATGATTTGAGTAGATACGGTTATATCTACTTGATGAAACACAAGTCTGAAACATTTGAAATTGTCATGAATTTCATGGTTGCTGAAAATGATGACCCTGCAACATATGAAGAAGCGATGATGAGCCCAGATTCCAACAAATGGTTAGAAGCCATGAAATCCGAGATGGAATCCATGTATGAAAATCAAGTTTGGAACTTGGTGGACTTACCTCATGACCGAAAGGCCATGGAGAATAAATGGATTTTCAAAAGGAAAACTGATGCTGATGGTAATATAACCGTCTATAAAGCTCTACTTGTCGCAAAGGGGTTTTGACAAATTCAAGGAGTTGACTACGATGAGACATTCTCTCCCATAGCGATGCTAAAATCAGTTAGGATTGTGTTAGCAATTGCTGCATATTTTGATTATGAGATATGGCAGAATGATGTCAAAACCGCGTTTCTCAATGGTAATATTGAAGAAGAGTTGTATATGATACAACCAAAGGGTTTTGTTGATCCTAAGGATGCTAACAAGGTGTGCAAGCTTCAGCGATCCATCTATGGATTGAAGCAAGCATCACGAAGTTGGAATCTTCGCTTTGATGAGGTGATCAAAGAGTTTGGATTTGTCCAAACTTATGGAGAAGCTTGTATTTACAAGAAAGTGAGTGGGAGAAATATGGCATTTCTGATACTATATGTGGATGACATATTATTGATCGGAAATGATATAGATCTTTTAAACAGTGTTAAAAGTTATCTAAACAGTAAATTTTCAATGAAGGACCTAGGTGAAGCGTCATACATATTAGGAATAAAGATCTATAGAGATAGATCTAGGCGCCTAATAGGGCTATCGCAAAGTACATACCTTGATAAGATTTTAAAGAAGTTTAAAATGGAAGATAGTAAGAAGGGGTTCTTACCTATGACACAAGGCACTATGCCTACCGCGCTCATATCCTACTGTTTTCTACTGCTGTTACTCTTGCTCCTGTTTTGCTATTGTTGTTGCTTTGCTGTTGCTACTACAAATTGTTGCTACTAATAAACTTCTATGAGAAAGAACTATTTCCAGGTGCAGTTGAATTGACAACTCAGTTGTTAAGGCTTGCAAGTATTCTTTGGCTCCCCTTGTGTTGAATCAATAAATTGGGTAATAGTACCCGCGAAGACTGTTGCGATCCCCTATACTTGTGGGTCATCAAGACTATTTTCTGGTACCGTTGCCGGGGAGCATAGCTTTATTTGTAAGTTCACTTGGATCTATTATTGTTCACTGCTACTCCTTTCATCATGGGGAAGTCTCGTGATGGAAAGTTTCCTATTTTACCACCCACTACAAGAAGAGGTACAGTCCTAAACACCTCTGGTGCTCTTGATTCACCATCTGTTATAAGTAAGCTTGTTACACCACCACCACATACTCATGCTACACACACTGATACTACTGTTGAATCTGAAACTGCTTTTGATACTCGTGATGTTACTTCTACTGTGCTTGACGCGAGTGGTTCATTAGGTCCTTTCCTAGATGCTACTATGGCTAGTCTAGGAAATACTGAAACTCCTAGTGAATACACTATTACACCCATTAGCTCAACTGAGTCTAGAGAGAGTTATGATATTAATGATGGCTACATTGAGTTTACTAATGAATTTGTTGAGGAGTGCCGAAACACACATGGTGCTAGTGCTATTAAGAGTCTCCTTGCAAGACGTACCATTATTCTTAAATTGTCCTCTGATCCTAAGTTTTCCACCTCTCCCATATATATTAAAGATAAAGATTATGATTTCTCTCTTGATTTATCCTATTTAGATATTGTTGAGAAACAACCTTTTTGTGGGACTGAGAGTGAGAGTGTTATAGCTCATATGAATGAGCTTTCCACTATGAGTGCTTTATTCTCTAATGATTTTAAGATGCGCAAGTATTTTGTTACTAAGATCTTCCCTTTTTCACTAAAAGGAGAAGCTAAGGCTTGGTTTAATATATTACCTCCTGGTTCCACGAATAGCCTTGATTGCTTGATTGCTTCTTTCTTCCAGAAATATTTTCCTCCTAGTGCTAAACATGCTGCTTTGTAGAGACTTTTTGATTTTAAATAGGGAGAAGAAGAGAAATTTCCTGAGTCATGGACAAGGTTCTGTGCTTGATTCATGCACATCCTGGATGTCCATTGCCTAAGAATGAGCTTCTTGATATTTATTATAATGGATTAACTGATGATTCTAGGACATACCTAGATAGCTTTGCTGATTGTGTTTTCAGGAAAAGAACTCCTACAGATGCTGAAGAATTAATGGCTAAAATAAGCAAGAATTATGATGATTGGACTTCAACTGAGCTAAAAACACCTGAGCCTATTACTCCTAAACCAGTTGTGACTGAACCAGTTCCAACACAAACACCGAGGAAGAGGGGAGTTATTGCATTAAATGATGAAGTGATGAAGGAAGCTAAGAAATGTCTAAAGGAGAAAGGTATTAGAGCTGAAGATGTGAAGAATCTACCTCCTATAGAAGAATTATGTAAGCCAATTCCCCACTCATCTACTATTGAGGTACACTCTCTCCACTTTGATGAAGGTGATATTCCCTATGGTAAGCCTCCTGGTCAATGCTTAGAGTAACTTGACACATTTATTGTTAAACAAGGTAATTTTAATAAACAAGTTCAAAATCATTTATTGGAAAACTCTATAGCTATTAAAGAGTTGAAAGATATTGTGGAAATAACTTCTAATGATATTAAAATGCTTTGTAAACACTTTCAAATGGTTCAAACCCAACTTGATCAACTTGCTAAGGTACAAAAGGATATGCTAGTTAATGCCTCAGGAGATAAACATGCTTATGGAATTAGAACTAGGAGTGGTATAGCTACTCAAGATCCTTTATATCCTCAAGGACACCCTAAAAGAATTGAGTAGGATTCTCAACAAGGAGAAAGTAGTGGTAGTCCTCATAAGAGAAAGAAAAAGAAACATAAAATAGTTGAGGAACCACTTAAACCTGTTGTAGATCCTAATAGTATATCTGTCTCTGATGCTGAAACTGAGAGTGGTAATGATAAAAATGATGCTCCTGATAAGGAGGAAGTTGAGGAAGAACCTGAGAAGCACACTAAGAACACCAGGTACACTAAGAAAGATTTTATTGCTAAGAAACATGGTAGTGAGAGAGAACCGTGGGTGCAGAAACCTATGCCTTTTCTAGGTAAGAAACACAAGTCAAAGGAGGAAGAACACTACAACAAGTTTTGTGAGTGGATGAAGCCTTTATTTTTGCAAATTCCTTTGACTGATGCTATTAAGTTGCCTCCTTATTCAAAGTATATGAAGGATATTGTCTCTAATAAAAGGAAGATTCCTAATGAGGAGATTTCTACTTTGCTTGCTAATTATTCCTTCAATGGTAAGGTTCCAAAGAAACTTGGTGATCCAGGTATACCAACTATTCCTTGCTCTATTAAGAATAATTATGTTAGAACTACTTTATGTGATTTGGGAGCTGGAGTTAGTGTTATGCCCTTTTCTCTCTATAAGAGACTCCAACTAGAAAAGTTGATACCAACTGATATATCTTTGCAAATGGTTGATAAGTTAACTACTATTCCTGTTGGTATATGTGAGGATGTTCCTGTTCAAGTGGCTCATAATTGCTTAGTTTTAACTGATTTTGTTGTGCTTGAGATGCCTGAATATGATAATATGTCTATTATTCTTGGGAGACCTTTTCTTAATACTGCACGTGCTATCATCAATTGTAATCAAGGAAAAGTAACATTCAATATTAATGACAAAGAGCATACTGTCTATTTCCCCAAGAAGGTCAATAAAAGCCATTGCCTGAATTCCATTGAAAATATTGAGAGCATCAAGGTTGGAGAAATATATTGTCCCATTCCACAAGAAATTTTTGAAACTATTATGATTGAGACCATTGCTATCAAGTTTGAGGTAACATAATCACCTTGTGGAATGCAAAGTTTTGTTTCATATAAGATTGTTTTGGTAACGAGACTTGATAAACCTTGTTAACAAAAGGATTTTAATGAACAAAATAATGTTTTCACTGTGGTGATACTTGCTTTCTTTTACTTTTCTCCTTCCTAGTCATTGCCTTTTCTTTTGCTAGTTTCGGTTTTGCTAGTTGTTTGCTTATTAGAGTGTCTTAGAACTTTTGTAGTTTGTGTTTTTGGTTTGCTTTTGCTTCTTCTAAAAAATCTGTTTATGCGAGAAAATCAATTTTCATACCCTGAAAATTGGCCAAAAATAAAGTTTCCCAAAAAATCCCAGAAAATTCAAAATATATTTTTCCTCAAAAAAAGAGGCAGAGGGACATCTGGAGTGACCCAGGGGCCACCCTAGGCCAGCACACCCCTGGGTGGCACGGCCAGCCCCCAGGTGGCGCCTGGCAGGGGTGTGGCCCACCTGGGTCCCTCCAAGATGCCTCCTCCCAACCTTGGTATGTGCCTCCTCCGCTTGTCCAATTAGATTTGTGATTGGTAGATTGTATCTTGAGTATCTTTATGCTATAGGTGACAGGTTGTGTGAGATTGTATGCTTGTTCTATGCTTAGAGATTTCATTTTGATGCATGTGTATCCCTCTAGCAAGTTCCTAGAGTATTTTCTCATCATTTATCAACTTGGAAATCACTTGGTTTGATGTTTGTCTAAAAATTTCAGAAAAAAGAGGTCATGGACAACCACACATTTGGTGAAATATTTTGAGAGTGATGAACCTAGAAGGGCAAGGACATCAAGATCATCCTCCCGAGCTAGGCCCTCATACAATGAGGATCTCATTACACCGCGATTTGGCGACGAGGGAGATGAGGGGGATGCGCACCCTTCCACCTTTCCTTGCCCAACCTTTTGGCGGGCTGCTGGGATTCTTGAGGATTTTCTAACCTTGGTTCGGAGGGTTGGACTAACAAGCTATATGTAGGATGAGAGCGTGCAATATGCTACGCTCACTAAAACATTTGTGGAGAGCTTCTCTTTGCTAACAACATGTTCAAACCAGATGTGTCTTTCAAAATTTATGGCAGGTCTTTGTAGCACCCCGGGTAAAACCACTACTAGAAAATTGCTTGGTGTTTTTGTTTTGTGCATAATCATGGTATCATACTCATGTCATCATGCCACATTGCATTTGAGAATCATATCAAACATTGCATGGATCATATTTTAAAATGTTGCATGTGATATGTTACATTGCATTGCATTTGCATTTTGTATCTTGCTTATGTGTTATTGCTATCACCTCCCTATCCCTCTTTTATATCCCTCTATTTTTGTTTTCCACAAGTTGGGATCCATGTGAAGGTCCACTAATTCTACAAATGATTTTATTCAATGTGCAAAACCTAATTCTTCATATTATTGTAAATGCCCAAATGGACATGTATACATGTGGGCATCATCTCTCCTCCTTTGTTCTTGTTCCCCCTTGCCCCTTTTTGTTTCCCAAAAATCCGTGTTTAATTCCTACTAAAGCTTCAAATAGTTGAGGTAATAAACTTTGCTCAATTATAAAAAAACAAATAAAAGAAATCATATCAGTAAATAAATCAGAGAGAGGTTCATACCTGGCAGCAGCCCACCGTTGGCCTAGTACCCCTTCACGTCGTTCCTGTTCACCGTATTCCTCTCGACCCCCTTCTCTCTGCAGGTAAACGGAGGATCAGGTAGACGTCCACCTGCCGTTGTCCTCGTCACCCTCCACCACCACCACCGAGACACGCTTCCTTCTTATCCCTCGAGCGGCCTCCGACCCTAGCCTCCCTTCTCCCCCTGAGCGCCGCCAACATCTCTCCATCCCCCTCTGTCCCCCAACCACGCCATGGCCGCCGCCTTGACATGTTTCGTGCCACCGCCTACGCTGTCGCCGAGCACCGCCAGGTAGCGGAGAAGAACCGCAAGCCTCTCCTGCATCTAGCAAGGCGAAGCGGAGGAGTTGCAGAACCCACAGCGCTGGCGCCGTGACTCCTTCCCTGTCCACGACTGCCGGAGTACCGCCGCCAATCCTTAGCGTCAGCGTCGTTTCCGGCCTCCCTCGAGCCCTCCGAGGCCACCGCCGGCTTCGTGGTGAGTCGCTATCTCCATTCCCCTACTTCCAGCACCCTCCCTGCTGCCCGACAGCTCGCCACCGTAGCCATAGTTCCCCCTCCCTCGTCACTGTCGCGCGCGTCAGGCCCAGACAAGCGCTCGACAGTTTCAGCAGCACCCTGCACGATACCTGCAGTACCAAAGTTCCCACTCATCTCCTGGCCTACATAGATCTATTTAGGAACATACCCTTGCACTAATACAAAGAGGGAACTTCCATCTTTCAGTAGGATCAAACGACGCATGAAACAGAGTAGTAAATCTCTCGAAATCATCCTCCGAAATCGAGACAATCTCGCAGAAAATCTGTCAGAAAATTCAGTGACGCCATGTTCAGTTTTGACCAACTTTCGCCTCCTGTTCGTCACTGTTTTACCGTCTCTAAAGCCCTCCTGCAGAAAAACTTCCTAAACCAATATTGTAGAAATTGACCCCCTCTACAACTTTGCTTTTTGCGGAATATCGAGATTCACAGCGGATTGCTCGCCATCGTCATTCAAATATTGGATCAGCTAGCCCAAATGAACTAATCAAACCTGTTCTTCGTTCGGTCAGCGTGTGCCAAGACACTTTGCAAAAAGGCCCCTCCGTTTTTCCCTTTTTCCATCCACCTTCCCTGGATCCGCCAAGTGTCACCCAGATGCTGGTTGAGCATGAGGTGGACCCGCTACCCCCTGTCCCCACCTGTCAGTCTCTCTGTGTAGGTTTGCCCGGGTAAGAGAAGTTTTTGCCTGTTTTTCTAAATCCAAATAAAATCCAGAAATATGGTACATATCAAATTCATTTATAACTTTTAAATAAATTCGGATTTGAATTTTTGCTCAACATGAAAAGTGTTTGGTTTTCAAATATGAATCCAACCATATATTTGAATGTTTTCAAATCTGTTTCAATCTAGTCAACCTTTGACTTTGACCCCTTTTTAATAAATTGACTATAATACTAATTTAAATTCATAATTTCAAATAATACAAATAATATATGTTTTTGAATCAGAAAAATGTGAGGAATCTATTTATGCTATTCATAATATCATTTGAGCAATTTAAAAATTTTGAATTAATAAATGCTAATAAATGTCCATTTCTTAATAATTGCATAACTTTAAATCCGTAACTCCGAATTCAACAAATGATATGTATAAATTGATCAGCGCGACGAGCCCTTTCCAAATGTGTATTCCATACTTGTAATTGCATCATGCATCATAGAGAACTTGAAAAATCATAACTGTTTATGTAAGGAAAACATGATGTTTAAAATTGGGAAACTATTATTCTCGTTGGTAGTGCCTCACTAATGCTATATCATCAATGTGTTATGATCATGACACCTTCTTAACATAGTTTGCATCATTAACTTGCCATGCCATGCTTCATATCATGATCATGCCGATTCTTTTGCATTAGTTGTAATTATGCATCGCTTGTTTCTTTTAGTGTTTTGCTTCTTCCCGGATAGCACGATGAGATGTGTGAGATTCGACAAGTTCTTCGGATATGAACCTTCGACAATGTTTTCAGGCGAGCAATCTCCCCCTTTCTACCTATCTTAATTTTATAGTATTTATTCCCTCCTGATGATCTATTGCTATATGTGTTGCGATGCTCTAGTTTTCGTACCCGTGATATCCCTTGCAACCTTATATTGCCTTGGACACCTCCTATTACCTGGTGTTTGGTAGATAGTTGGACTTGCGCATCGTAGTCGCTTGCTCAAATGCTATTGCGTGTCGTGAAGTACCACAGTTGTTGGAAGACTGCCATATGCTTTATGTTGGAGATGATCATGACTTTAATTAGCATTTAATAACTAAAATTGAAGTAAGTAAATAATGCAGAGGCACAGGTGGGCAATAGATGTTATTTGGTTTTTAACCGTCCACTTGTGTCCCGTAGGACCCCGAGTACTTGATACCTGTTCCTTGAATATTCGCACTATCCGCATGTGGGCCCATGAATCCCCTTAGCATGAGCTTGAGTCATATCTTATTTCTTGGGGCCACAAAGTAGTTTGGGGCTTTATTACTATCCTGTACTTATGCCATGATTATGCCATGCTTTACTGCTTTAATTACTATTGCGCGTGGAGTGTCTGTACTGGTTTAGAACCCCGTGCCACATTTTCGTGGTATCGACAAGCCCAGTCACACTTTCGGGTTCCCAGTCGTTTACAGCCGTCGTCACAAACCTCTCGGTCCGTCTCGGAGCCGGCCAACTTCGTAGCGGTTAGCTTGCTGGGGTGGCCCCCTGAAATATTATATGAATCTTGCGATTTCTTTGTCGTGATGCCTCGTTGGGTTTTCATTTGGTTTTTTGGAGGTTGATCGTGCGTGTGTTGCTATTTGTGCCCCCCTGCAGGGTAAAACTTTCTAAAAGCCGTGTCCGTGGTTATGGACGACTTGGAGCACAGTATCTCGATCATAGACAACTATAACTAAAGTAGTGCTATAAATTTGACTTTATAATGACTATTAATCAGCTTCACTACAACGGAATGGCTAAAGAAAAGTACCAACAACTGCTGGGTTTTGGGATGCCTCATGCTAGGTGTATCTGACTAGTAAGTACTACAACTACAACGGAATGGTTAACTAAAACTGCCCACTGTTTATTATATCATGATGACTCATGCTATCTATGTCTGACTAGTAATTGCCGTAACTATAACGGAATGAATAAAATTGCCAACTGTGTGAGTTCCTTGGTTGACTTCCTTGTTTGGTCTCGAGGGGGAAATACCAGGATGGGTATGCTTGGTGATAGTTTCAGGTTGGATCCAATTAGGTCTTTCTTATCCCTATCTGATAGCCATCAATTGTATTGAGTCTCTATAGGTTGTTTAGTGCATGCTACGCTGCCGCTCCAGTCCACCATACCTATGTAGGCGAGGACCGCCGAATTCTAGTCTCGCCGTGTACTGGCCTCAGTACTGACCGCTCTCTTTTTCCTTTGCCCTTTATCGGCACCCCTTTTGTTTAAGCAGGTTTTGAGATCGACGTTGTTAGCAGGGTTACCCTTCCGGCTTGGCCTGGGCAGGGTTATGGACGCCGTTGGTTATTCTTCAGGGCTCTTAGCCCCATTTGCATCTTGTCCGTGGTTGGACGTTGTATCGTTTTCAAGGTCATTTGGATCTTTGTATTGTATATCTGTATTCTTGACTCATGGAGTCGCTGTTGTATATATCTGTTTTGTGGGTTACATTGTGGACTAATGTGTAATGGTATTACTTCGTTTTCCACCCGCACGAAAGTGCCTGGTGGGCACCTTTGAATCATTTCTATGCGGGTCTGGCGGGAATCGCTAAAACTTATATAGGGCCGATTCTGAGGGTGTTACAGTCTTACACTATGACATTGAAGAAATTTTGTGAGGCCCTGGGACTTGGTACAGCTGGGTCGGCGAAGAAGATTCTAGCTCAACCCGCTGATTTGTTGGAGCTCTACCGCGGGATAACCAATGATGATGACCGTAGAGCCCATAGGGGAAAAATAAGAAATATTCAACTCCCAGCTATCATGTACTTTGCTTATTATCTTTCCACTAGTGTTCTTGGTAGGGAGAACACTAGTAATATTTCCAACTATCATTTGGCCTACATAGCTGCTGCGCTCAATAGTGAAACTAGGCACAATCTTGGTTCTCTTATTGCTCGTCGCTTAGCTGCAAAGGGACCCATTTATGGGGGAATTATTGTTGCACGTGTTGTTGCTTCCTTGGACCTTGTTGTTGATCCAAATGATACAGTTTTGGCTCCTCAGAGGCTTGATCTTGCTACCATGAAGGCGCATCACTTTGTTACTGGTGGCTCTACCCTTGAGAGCCTGGTTTATAAAATACTGTTTACTGACGGGGAAGAGAGAGAGATCCCTCTACCCCAGACCACTTTGTTCAGTATTTCCCAGGGACCTTTGTCACACTCCAAGGAGGAGATGGATGAGAATCTGCGCATTCTTGGCTTCCATGGACATTATCTGGGGGGCGCGCCCTCATACGACTCCTCTGTACACTACACAGGGGAGTCCTCGAGCTTGTACCAGGAAGATGGAGCCTCGTCGACGTACTACGGAGGTGCACCTACTTGGTCACCATGGAGTTGAGCTCCACTTAGGCCAAAAGCCTAAGCTTGGGGGGAGGTATACTGACATCACTCTCATCTATATATCATGTTTCGTCGGTTCTTTGTATAGCCATTGTTTCGTTTATTTTTAGTTTTTTTTTCTGCTTTCTCAAAACACAAAAATACCAAAATTATTTTCGTTGTTTCTCTTGGTTTGTTTCTTTGCTTTTTAGCTTTGGTTTGCCTTAAAGAAAAATCCAAAAAGATTTTTGCTTTTTTTTTTGCTTTGTTTGCTTGTTTTGAAAGATCAAAAACACCAAAAATATTTGTTGTTCTTATTTGGTTTTGTGAGTTCTTTGCAGGGTTCAGCCGTCCTCAGGTTTCTTGTTATTATTCGAGTCACACGAGTGAAGGGAAATAATGAAGATTAAGACAACTTGAGGTGTGTTAAGAGGCTGGTAATGAACTCTATTTGTTTTAATTTTTGTACATATACTCATCATGGTAAGAATGCTTAGTCTGTTCATGTAAGGTGTATGTTATTGATGGATGCTTAGTAGTTCTTGCTCTCTTATGATTAGCTCCAGCTTGCTAATAGTTTGTAGCATGTCATATGAATGTTTGCTTGCATTGTTTTATTCATATTTTTTGGTATGATATTGCGGTATCCTCCTCTGAAAGTTTCATATGAATTGACTTCGCACATGCTCATGCATGAATATGACTAAACAATAGTCAGTAAGCCTCGATGATTTATTTTGCCTCAGAGTTCTTGTATCACTTCCATGCCACAATTAGTCTTGTTTTGTTGCAAGCATGATTATGACAATTATTGCACTCTCGTTTGTCGCTCCCTCTCTATTGCTAGCCTTCACTTGCACTGAGTATGAGCTCTACTTGTGCATCCAACTCCTCAAAACGAATATTGCCAATAGTGTCCACCATACCTACCTATTAGCATCATTTGCTATTCAGTGCATATTCTATATGCCTTGTTTTCTTCCAAATAAAATGTTTGACTGTTTTGAGAAAGTTAGTTAGTAAAGCTCTCACAAACTTGATGGCACACTTTATTTCTTGCACTCAATAATCCTGAACCATTGTGACCTGTCCATGAAAGTTATATGCTTGCAAATTATAGGTTGGGAGTTGGCAGAACCGTGCTGTCATGGGGAACGCTTTCAACACTTATGGATACATATCCAGTTGATACCTTGCTATTTTTTGTGCGGATGTTGTCGGTGTGAAATAAAAGGGGAGCTTGTGAGTTCATGGAGTATATATATATATATGTGTTAGAGAAACGCCTGTGCCGCTAGCCTAAGCCATGCCTAATCATGGTGGAAACTTGCAGCATCACCATAATGAGCATTCTGTGAAGCATCCTTAATAAAAATTTATGCACATAGTAAATAAAAAGATCGCTAAGATGCTCATTGTCTGCTTGCCTTGTCATTTGGATCACGGGATAGCTCCTATATCATGTGCAAGGGGTACCCCGTTGGTGGTTCTCTATGATATGCATGTATTTACAATGACAAGAACTTACAGGTAACTAAAGTTGAGTAGCATGCGGAGCGGCCCTCGTACTCAAGGGACAAGGGATTTCTAGTTTATGGTCTGTCAAGCATATAACTCATATTGGACCTAACTTTCACCTTAACCACATAAATATGCCTATGATAGGGGCAATGAGAGCTCAAAGCTAATGAGTACCTTACTTTCAGCATTTGGAAGCCTTCCAAACTTTTCAAAACCTTTTCACTTCCTTGTTGAGTCACCACTTATTCTATGAACACCTTCTTGAGAGCATAATTGTCATTTTTGTGTTTGTCTTAAAACTTGGTTAATTATGTCATGACTTTGATGCTTGTATCTCTGATATCTTTACTTCTAGTCTTCATGTGAACTTCAGAGGTGCCTAGACATTTATATTGTGCTCTACAAACAAAGGCAAGGGAGATACCACTCTATCATACCTTATTATGAGCATTGCAATGTTGCTTATGTTTATGTTCCATGCTACTTATTATTATTGAGTTGGTTTATCTTCATAGCTTGCAATGACTATTGTGTAGACTTCGTTGCATCCCCTAAGAACTATGCAAGATTCAACACAATTGTTACAGCGGGATGGAGTGGTGATGATGGTGCTGGTGGACATGATGGTGAGTATGATGATGATGATCCCGATGAAGTCTAGCCTGATGACGGTGTTGATGGTGACGATCTCCTCTCTCTGGGAAGGAATTTCCCCGGCAGAAATCTGTCTGCCGGAGAGCTCTTTCTCTCTCTGTAGTTTCCACCCCGCATAAGCGGAGGAATCTTTATATGGTCGCCCCCCATGTATTAGGGTTTCAAGGAGAAGATATAGGCGAAAGGGCGGAGCAGGGGGTGGGCCAGGGTGGCCACACCCCCTGGTGGCGTGGCCCAGGGTGGCCCGCGCATGGGGGGTGTGGGCCCCCTGTGGCCCATCTCAGCCTCCCCTTCTGGCTTCCTTCGTCTTCTGGAAAAATAGGATTTTCCGTGTATTTTCTGGTATTTTTCTGATCTTCGCAAAAAATGCATCTAAACACCGCTTTTTCCATCAGAATCCTGACTCCGGTAGTTCATCCTCCAAGAATCATCCAACATACCAAAATAGTTGAAACAACATAAGTATCACCTATTAATATGAAATATATCAATGAATAACAACAAATTATGATATATAATAGTGATGCAAATTGGACGTATCAACTACCCCCAAGCTTAGACCTCGCTTGTCCCTAAGCGAAAACTGAGCTCAGTAAACATGCCCACGGGTTTATGGAGTGAAGTGTCGATAAAAAGAATACGGACAAGAAGCATCACATCCACCAATACACAACTCATAATAGAAAGCAACTCACCATTATATAACTTTACTTGCAACGAGTATGGGAGTCACAATAAAGATGCATAAAGACAAATCATAATTGGTAATGGCAAACTTTGTTCTTGGTCAGAGAACAGTTGACAAATCATAATTGGTTTTCAAGCAAAGATTTTGTAAAGAAGTTTATAACAGGAGTCCTTTTGCTCAAACATAAAAGGCTTTTCACAATGATGGCTTTCAAAGTAATATTCACTCAGATAAGAACAATGTGCAAAACAAGGAGGATAAGAAACATGATTGAATAAATCATCATATGAATGATTGAAACACAACAACTCAAATGCTTGTTGGAGATAGAGAGGAATAGGTTTACTGACTCAACTAAGAAGTAGAAGAAAGGCCCTTCATAGAGGGAAGCAGGGATTTTAAGTTTCGTAAAGATCTTTCAAAAGTTTATGGTACTTACTAGCTTTGAGCTATCATTCTCCTATCATAAGCATCTTGAGGTGATTAAAGTGAAAGTGAACAAAGATGATGTATATGCTTGACGAAATATAAGTTGGCAATCTCATGTCCCTTGAGTACGAGGGCCGTTCCTCATGCTACTCAACTTTAGTTACCGGTAAGGTCTTATCATTGTAAGTATATGTGCATCATAGAGAACTGCCAATGGGGTACCCCTTGCCCCATGACACAGGAGCTATCTCATATCAAAATGACAAGGCAACATACAATGAGCATCTGAGCGATCCTTTTATTTACCATGAGAATGGTGAAAATATTTCTTTCTCTCTTCTTTTTTTTTGTATAAATTTTTTCTGAGGATGCTTCATAGATTGCTCACTATGGTGATCCTGCAAGTTTCCACCATGATTAAGAATGGCTTAGGCTAGCGTCCCATGTGTTCCTGTAACGCACATACATAACTCCATGGACTTACAAGCTCCCCTTTTATTTCACACCGCCGACATCCGCAACAAAAGATCATGATATCAACGGGGTAGATATTTACAGGTGTTGAAAGCGTTCCCCATGACAGCACGGTTCTGCTAATTCCCAACTTATAGGTGCAAGCATATACAACATATATGACACAAAGGTTCAAGTTTATTAGGGGCAAGAAAAATAAGGTGTGCCATCAAGTTCGTGAGAGCTTTACTAACTAGTTTTCACATAACAAAAGAATTTTTAATTTGAAAGGTAGATGAAACTCGAGAATTTACTCGAAATTGCAATAATGATAATAGGTAGATATGGTGGACACAAATGACATAAGTTTAAGTTTAAAGGATTGGATGCACGACAAGTATTCCCTCTCAGTACAGGTTTTTGGCTAGCAACTCTCGGTAGCAAGCAAAAGAGTTGAAGGAAACACGCGAACATACAAGTGATAAAAACAAAGATGTAATCTTCCTTGGAAACACAAAAGATCTTAACTAAAGAATACTAAACCTATGAGCCAATCAATAAAGAAAGAAAATAATATAAAATACCTGTAAGTGCTTATCTCTTTTCCTTTCAAACCTCAAAAAGTGTTGCTACTGACCAGAGCTCGGTTTGCCAAAACCAATTTAGATTTACTTGATTCTCCCAAAGTGATACCAATAATAATCAACAAGATAAATCATATAATAGAGATTGCAAAATAAAAGAAGATGTGCAAAAAGTAAAAGATGAAACTTCTCATTAATATTCATAAAGGCACTCACACCAAGGGATACATAGATAACCAACTAAAGGAGAGATACTTCCACAATGCAAACCATCCTATATGATAACTTCTATATTCAAGATATGACACTACTAAAAAGGTAAAAATATGAAAGATAATGATGTGATACCGCGGCACTCCCCCAAGCTTGGAACAAACCAAGGGGATGCCAAAACCCGATGACGAATCACTCCTTCGGTGGTGGTGGTTTGTTCAGGGTGAGGAAACCCTCCAGCATCTTACGAAGCCTGTTATTATCATCTTGAAGTATATCCACCTTCCTCTTTAGAGATCGGTACTTATAAAAAAACTCATCAGTGGCTTGAAGGGATTCCACTACCTGATGCGGCTTAGATCACTGGAGAGCTTCCTTGGGAAACCCAAGAGGAAGGTATTTTGAGCACATCAGTAAGTCTTCCCTCAGTTATAAAACCAAGGTTATCGAACCAATAGGAGGAAGGAAACGACCCCAAGGTGTTGCTAACAACTTGGAACCTGCACAACACAAACTCAAGAATTTTCCCCAAAGAACAGTGAGGTTGTCAATCTCACCGTTGCTAAGATAAATAACATAACATGCTGGGTAAACAAATTACAGCGGGGCAATTGACAGGACTTAACAAGGCATAACAATGCAATACTAGACATTCATGATCCTATGAGATTTGATTGGGCATTACAACAATATACATAGACCGCCATCCAACTGCATCAATGACTAGTAATCCACCTTCAGGTTATCATCCGAACCCCCTCCAGTATTAAGTTGCAAGCAACGGATAACTGCTTTAAGCAACGTGTGTAAAGTAAACAATACAATTCTTCCATGAACAAGATATTGTTGTTTTCTCCCTAGTAGCAACAACACATCTACAACGTTAGAGATTTCTGTCACTTCCCCAGATTCAATAGAGGCATGAACCCACTATCGAGCATAAATACTCCCTCTTGGAGTCACTAGCATCTACTTGGCCAAGATAGCTACTAGAAACGGAGAGCATGCAAGATCTCAAACAACATAGACATTATAGAATCAATAAGATAGAATCATTAATCAATCAGACATAGAAATCTCAATATCCATCAGATCCCCGCAAACACAACATGCATGATAACAAATAGATGATCTTGATCATGAATGGAGCTCACAAGATCTAAACATGGTAGAACAAAGGAGGAGAAACAACCATCTAGCTACTGTATGGACCCATAGTCCAAGGTGGAACTACTCAAGCATCGTACCAGAGGCTGGCATGGTGATAAAGAAGGCCTCCGGGATGATCTCTCCCCTCCGGCAGGGTGCCCGGAAGAGCTTCAGACCCCCCCCCCCGATCTAGGGATGATGGTGGCGGCTACGGACTGTTTTGTGGAGATCTGATCGGGTACTTAGGGTTTTGGCATCGAGGGGATTATATAGGCGAAGAGGCGAGGCAGGAGGGCGGCAGGGTGGGCCCGCACGTGGGGGAGGGGGTGCGGCCACCCTATAGCGCCCCTCCGGTCGCCCTTTGGTCTGTGTGTTCTCCTCAGTGAAATATTGACTTTGGCTTTTGTCCCTTCCAATTCCGAGAATATTTCCTTACTAGCTTTTCTGAAACCAAAAACAGCAGAAAATAGGCAACTAGCACTGTGGCATCTTGTTAATAGGTTAGTCCCAGAAAATCTAAAAAATACCTCAAAGTGTAGAAAAAGCATAGCAAAGTAGGTACTAAACAAGCATGGAACATCAAAAAATATAGATACGTTTACGACGTATCAAGCATCCCCAAGCTTAACTCCTGCTCATCCTCTAGTAGGTAAGTGATAAAAAGAATATTTTTTTAGGTGACATGTACCATCACAATCATGATCAACACATTTGTAAAGCATTGAAAGCTAGGATCAAAGTACTCTAAACATTAGCATGAAAGATGAAGTTCTAACAATAAGACAAACCAACTATGTTGCAACATGAAAAGATACAAACAAATATTCATGAATAACAATGCATTGAGAAACGTTTGTTTGTTTCACATATAGAAAACATAGCATAGTGGCATTTAGCTTGTCCCTCATGGAGTAGCAAACAATAATGCATAGGACACCTTCAAAGTTCATAAGGGTGACTAAATACAAATAGTTCAAGAACAAGCAATATCAACATTATGAATCAATTCATAAGTTTTGGGACAATGCACATAGAACTAAGAATGACAACTATGCTCTCTTAATTGGTGCCTAAGGATATAAGGTGGAGACTCAATATAAAAGTGGAAGAAAGGCCCTTCAAAGGGAAGCAAGGATTTCAAGTTTCATAAAGAGCTTCCAAAAATTATGGTACTTGTTAGCTTTCAGCTCTCATTGCCCCTATCATATGCATCTTGAATTGATTAAGGTTAAAGTGAACAAAATATGGAGTATATGCTTTACAGAGTATAAGTTGGCAATATCATGTCCCTTGAGTACGAGGGTCATTCCTCATGCTACTTAACTTTAGTTACCGGTAAGTTCTTGTCATAGCAAATACATGTGTATCATAGAGAACCGCCAACGGGGTACCCCTTGCCCCATGACACAGGAGCTATCCCATATCAAAACGATAGTGCAAGAAGACAATGAGCATCTCAGCAATCTTCTTATTTACCATGGTAAAATGGTGTTTTTTCTCTTCTTTCCTCTTTTTTTCGTTTTCTCTTTTTTCTCTCTCTTTTTTTAGAAAAAGAATGCTTCATAGATTGCTCACTATGGTGATGCTGCAAGTTTCCACCATGATTAGGCATGGCTTAGGCTAGAGGCCCAGGCGTTTCTCTAACACACATACATAACTCCATGGACTTACAAGCTCCCCTTTTATTTCACACCGCCGACATCCATAAACAAAAGAGCATGATATCAACTGGGTAGAAATTTACAGGTGTTGAAAGCGTTCCCCGTGATAGCATGATTCTGCAATTCCCAACTTATAAGTGCAAGCATATACAACATAGATGAAACAAATGGTTCAAGTTTATTAGGGGCAAGAAAAATAAAAATAAAGTGTGAAATCAATTTTTGAGAGCTTTAATCACTAACTTTCACATAACAAGTTTAATTTGGAAGATAAATAAAACAAGAATATACTTGGAATGGTGTAACACACCATGCATAGGAATTTATAGTGGACACTTTGGAATAACTTGGTTTCTTGGGAGTTGGATGCATGAGTAGAGCTTACTCAATACAAGTGGAGGCTAGCAAAAGACTGGGAGCGACCATTTAAGAGAGCAATAATGGCCATAATCATGCAAAGCGACGAAACATTATCAACTAAAGCATAAATTGGTACCGCAAGTCAAAAAATAAATGATCATAGAGGCTAAGGTGACTGGTTCATAGTCATAACATGGTGCAAGCATGTGCCAAGTCAACCCAAACAAAGCATCGAGGGAGAATACCACAATACTATTCTTTTGTATGCTAAAACAACGCATGATTCTCTCAAGGCACAATAAGAAATCCCAATTGTTTGGAACAAGTCATGCTACAACAATAATCACTAAGCATAAGGTCGAAACAACATCTAGCATGACATGATAGAGTCTAGGCCACAGTCAAAGCAAGCTCCCTTTTGTACTACTATAAGCAAGAACTTCCAACTCCTTTCCAACACCAATCAACTTATTTGAAACAACATAGTGAAATAGGGGGTCCAACTACTTTATTCAAGAAAACTGAGCAAACTAAAACCAAAAACGAAAACTAAGACGCTCCAAGAACAACACAACTGTGCATGAAACAATAAAAACGAAGTGTTTAGAAAGACCTGGTATTTTTATTGATAAAGGAGGGGATGCCTTGGGCATCCCCAAGCTTTGACGCTTGTACCTGTTGAATATTTCTTGGGGTGACACGGGGTGGAATCCCCAAGCTTGAGCTTTTGTCCATTCTTCATCTCATTACATCATTCTTCCCTTACACCTGAAAATTTTCCTTCATACAAAACTTTACACAATCTTCATTAGCAACATTAGTGCATTCAAAAGATAATAAACCTTTGGGGTTTAGTTTCAAAACATCAAAACTTTCATTAAAGACACAAGCTACTATAAAAATTCCCTCAAAAATCTCAATTTGCCAAAGAGAACCCAAAAATAAATCGATAAAGAGGCAAATGCAAATAATGGCAGAAATCTATCAAAACAGACCAGCAGGTAGAAACCGATTTTTTGAAGACCTTATGTTGATCAAATCAATAAGTGTTGAACTAAAGAAAGTTATGTAACAACCTGGTGGATTTATTCAGAAAAGTATAGCTCAATCCTACTTACAAATAGTTTTCAAGGATTTTTACAGCAAAGCACAAAAGTCTGTTTTGGGACAGCACTTCCCCAAATCTTACTTCCCTCTCATTAGAGGTTGTTCTTGGCACAGAAATCAAACAAAAAATATAAGGAGAGTTTATTACATAAGTAATAACTTCCAAGACTCAACAAAACTATTGGGTTATCTCCCAAGAAGTACCTTTCTTTAACGCCTTTAATTTAGGCACAAGAAGCAAGAATCAAGTATTTTCAAATGAAGAAGCATTAAGATCAATACTCGAAATTTCTTCAACTAGGAAAGGTATCTCATCCAAATGAGTTCTAGAGGATCCTCGCTCAACACTCTTGGGTTCACTACTTTCATCAAACGGGTTTTCAGGAACAATCCAATCAAAATTCTTTTCTAGGGCTTCATGCATTCCTACAAGTTTAAAAGGTATGGGTATTTTAATTTCCTCTCCATTGGGTTTGGTTTTATCCAACTTTTCTAATGTACCCATAACATCTACACATGAGCCTATCATATTAAAATGAGCAAAGACCTTTTTGTCTTCCTTAGCAACATCATTGAACTCTTTTAGCAAAGTTTCTAGAATAAAATCTCTCTTTTCAACATCCTCAATTTAGTTTAGTTTAAGGAACATTATTTGCATAATGGGGTTAAGGTTAACAAACCTAGCATGCAACATGTGAACTAAATAAGATGCAGCAATTTCATAATTAGGAGGAAGTTATGATAAGGATCTATCCTCAATATCCTCATGTTTGCTAATATGATTAAATAATTCTTCAATATTTTATTTCCCAATTATAGAGCCACTACCTATTGAAAGGTCTTTCTGGGTGAACTTAGGGATCATCATGCTGAGCTAGAGCAAGGGGACAACTATAGGAAGAACTTTTTTGTGTGTGTTTTTTATAAGAGAAAGCAAACCAAACTAAACTAATTTTTTGGAATTTTTGATAAAAAGAAGCAAGAAAAACAAAGAAAAAGAAACTAAGAAAAACAAAAACAAAGTAAAGAGAAAGGTTGTGAAGGACTCCCTTTGTGAAGCCGTCCTTAACTCCCCAGCAACGACGCCAGAAAACGTCTTGATGCGGCTCAGATCACTATAGAGCTTCGTTGGGAAACCCCAAGAGGAAGGTATGATGAGCACAACAGTAAGTCTTCCCAGTTATGAAACCAAAGTTATCGAACCAGTAGGAGGAAGGAAACGACCCAAGGTGTTGCTAACAACTTGGAACCTGCACAACACAAACTCAAAACTTTGCCCCGACGAACAGTGAGGTTGTCATTCTCACCGGTTTGCTGAAAACAAAGTATTAAATGTATGGTGTGGAAGGTAATGGTAGCTTGCAGAAAGTAAACAATAACAATGAATGATGTAATAATGGTAAAGATTGGACCGAGGTCCACAGTTCACTAGAGGTGTTCTCCTTAAGATAAATAACATAACATGCTGGGTAAACAAATTACAGCAAGGTAATTGATAGGACTGAGCAAAGCATAACAATGCAATACTAGACATTCATGATTGTATGAGATTTGATTGGGAATTACAACAATATACATAGCCCACCATACAACTTCATCTATGACTAGTAATCCACCTTTAGGTTATCATCCCAACCCCCTCCAGTATTAAGTTGCAAGCAATGGATAACTGCTTTAAGCAATGTGTGTAAAGTAAATAATACAATTGTTCCATGAACAAGAGATTGTTTTCTCCCTAGTAGCAACAACACATCTACAACCTTAGATATTTCTGTCACTTCCCCAGACTGAATAGAGGCATGAACCCACTATCGAGCATAAATACTCCCTCTTGGAGTCACTAGCATCTACTTGGCCAAGATAGCTACTAGAAATGGAGAGCATGCAAGATCTCAAACAACACAGACATGATAGAATCAATAAGATAGAATCATTAATCAACCTGACATAGTAATCTCAATATCCATCGGATCTCCGCAACACAACATGCATGATTACAAATAGATGATCTTGATCATGAACGAATCTCACAAGATCTAAACATGGTAACACAAAGGAGGAGAAACAACCATCTAGCTACCGTATGGACCCATAGTCCAAGGTGGAACTACTCACGCATCATACCAGAGGCTGGCATGGTGATGAAAAAAGCCCCAGGGATGATTTCTCCCCTCCGGCATGGTGCCGGGAAGAGCTTCAGATCCCCCTAATCTAGGGACGATGGTGGCGGTGGCTACAGACTATTTCGTGGAGATCTGATCGGGTATTTAGGGTTTTGGCATCAGGGCGATTATATAGACGAAGAGGCGAGGCAAGAGGGCGGCCAGGGGGCCCACACCCTGCCCAGGCATGACCCAGGGTGCGTCCGCGCGTGGGGGTGGGGGTGCGGCCACCCTGTGGCGTCCCTTCGGTCGCCCTTTGGTCTCTGTGTTCTCCTCGGTGAAATATTGACTTTGGCTTTTGTCCCATGCAATTCTGAGAAATATTTCCTTACTAGATTTTCTGAAACCAAAAACAGTAAAAAATAGGCAACTAGCACTATGGCATCTTATTAATAGGTTAGTTCCAAAAAATGTATAAAAATACCTCAAAGTGTAGACAAAGCATAGCAAAGTAGATACTAAACAAGCATGGAACATCAAAAATTATAGATATATTTACGATGTATCACTGCCTCAGGGCAGGAACTGAAGTCTGGAATGGAGGTCATCATCCCCTGCATACTATGAGAAAAAGCACGTACAATGTTAATTGCCCCTACAAAAGTAGGTTTTCTCGCCCTTGATCTCGTAGCAGTTTGTCCCTTCATGCCTGCTGACATGTTCTTTACTTCCTCCTCGACGCTCCAATCCATGTCTTTGCGCCTAGCTGCAATCCTTTCTTCTTCCACAGGCTTCTTGCCTTTGTTGTTGGCGGAGACCATGATGCCTCTAAACTTGAGAATATTTCCTGACAGAAACCGATCAAAACGAAAACACGACGAGAATACGGACCTTGGGGGATCCGGGGGGTTATATATTATGAAGTTTTATGATATAAGGAAGGTACTGGGCGAAAACGGGACGGAGACGGGCTCCGGGGTGGTCTCATTCCCTGGTGGCGCGGCTAGGGAGGGCACGCGCCACTGGGTGGTGTGGGCCACCCTTGCTCTGTTTCCTTCCCTGTTTCGTCTTGTTACCTTCCATATGGAATAAAAACTGCAAAAATATGAAGAGAAAAGTATTTCACGAACCTTCTTTTTTCAGCACTTTTACCTATTCGGAAATTGACTCTGCAGATTCCTTCTCTCCAACAATTGAAAGTTCATTTCACATAAAGCTCCACACAATCTTCAAAAGCAACATTAGTGTATGCAAAAACAAAGAACCTTTGGGTTCAAATTTCAACCAAAATCCAACAAAACATAAGCTACTGTAGCAACTCCTTTCAAAAGCCCAAAAAGAATCTGAAAGGAAATCGATTTAAGAGGCAAATGCAAATGATGGCAGAAAACTGTCAAAACAGACCAGCAGGTAAAGATTGATTTTTTCGAAAATCTTCTGTTGCTCAAATCAAAAAGTGCAAAACTAACGAAAGTTGGATAACAACTTGGGGCACAAGCACAGAATTACAAATCCATCCGACATACTGAGATTTTTCACGAATTTTTACAATGCAGCATAAAAATCTGTCCTAGGACAGCAACTTCTCAGAACTCACCTACTTCTCAAAAGAGGCTGATCTTGACACAAAAACCAAACAAAAAGGATAAGGAGCGGTTATTACAGGGGTAATAACTTCCAGAACTCAAAGAAACAAAAGCCAAAAGAAAATTAAAATGGGTTGTCTCCCAAAAGCTCTTTCTTTATAGCCATTAACACGGGCATAATAATTTCAAAGATGCTCACATAAGAGATAAGGATTTGAAGTGAAAGAGAGCATCATGAAGCAAATATCCAACACATTTGAGTCTAACCCACTTCTTATGCAAGGGAGTTTCATAAGAAAACAAATTATTGAACAAAAGGCTACTAGCAATGGAAGACAAAACAAGTGCAACTTCAAAGCTTTCAACATAAAGCGGGGAAACTTAATATTATTGAGATGCATAAAACCATGTTTCCCTCTCTCATAATAACTTTCAGTAGCACTTTGAATAAAGTTGACAATATAACTGTCACAAGCAACAACTTTATCATCAGAATGAGCATGCTTACAATCATCAAAAAGAGGTCTAAGCTCATAAACTGGATCAATAGAAGCAAGTTGTTCAACTATAAAATCCTCATTAGGCATATCTTTTTCATAAGGAGCTTTAGCAAATTTGGAAAAATTAAACTCATAAGACTCTCCATCAAACTTAGTTAAAACTTTCTCCTTCTTACAATCTATAATAGATCCACAAGTGTTCAGGAAAGGTCTACCAAAAATGATAGGACAAGTTTTACTAGCAGCTGAACCAAGAACTAGAAAATTAGCAGGATACTTAATCTTACCACAAAGGACTTCCACATCTCTTACAATACCAATGGAACAGACGGTTTCTTTATTAGAAAGGTGAATAACCACATCAATGTCCTCAAGTGCACAAGGACCAATTTCATGCATAATTTCCCTGTAGAGCTTATAAGGAATAACACTAGAACTAACACCAATGTCACATAAACCATAATAGCAATGATCACCAATTCTAACAGAAAGCACATGGACACTAGCTTTCCTAGCTTTACTAGGATGAGAGACAATATTAGAAGCATCTTCACAAAATATAATGTGCCCATCTTCTACATTCTTAGTGACAAGGTATTTCACAATGGCTACAAATGGCTCAATATTTATTTGTTCATCAGGTTCAACAGCTTTCTTTGTACTTTTGATAACCACACTAGCTATAATAGAATGTTCCTTTAACTTAGCATAGAAAGGTATTTTCTCAATATAAGGTTCAGGCAAAATAGGATAAACAGTACAAACTTTAGTATTTCTAACAGGAACATGATTAACAATATCTTTATAAGGTGCATGGTACTTGTACCACTTCTTTTTAGGAATTTCAATATAAGAGGCAAATGCCTTAAAACAATTGGCAATACTTTTAAGAATCAAGACCATACTAAGTACTAATATCATGAAAGTCATCAGTTCCCAAAAATATTTAATGCATTCATAATCATAATTTATACCTGACTTTCTTCCTTTGTCATTCTCCCAGGCTTCAGTATTTTCTTGAATATGATCTAGAAGATCCCATTTAGCTTCTTCCTTCATACGTGTGAATGATCCAGCACAGGAAGCATCTAATAAATCTTTATCATGAAGGGAAAGCCTTGCATAAAATTTATTGATGATAATATTATTAATGAGTTCATGAATAGGACATTTAAGCATTAGTAACTTCATTCTCCCCCAAGCTTGGGTTGTACTCTCTCCATCAAGAGGCCAAAAGTTATATATTTGATTCTTATCCTTATGAATCTCACTGGGCGGATAGAATTTAGAATAAAAGAGAGGTATAATTTCCTCCCATTCCATAGATTGTCCATTCTTCAGCAACTTATACCATTCTTCAGCTCTTCCTTTCAATGATATAGAGAGTAACTTCTCCTTAACTTGTTCCGTTGTGATACCTTCACACTTAAAACAACCCGCATAATTCATGGATAAAAATCAAGTGATCACCAGGATGGATAGTTCCATCCCCAAAATAATAATTATCCATGACACGATCAACAATTCTTGTACGTATCTTAAAAGGATCTATCTCAGCAGGTGGTGGTTCATCTACTAGACTAGCAATGGTAGTAGATTTCCCATATAGGAAACCAAGTGGGTTATCCATATTGGAAACAAAGTAGCAAATAAAAATAAAAACAATACTCATAGTAGAAGTTTCATTTACCAGTTCCACTCTTCAATAGCGCTCCATTCCCCGGCAACGGCGCCAGAAAATAGTCTTGATGACCCACAAGTATAGGAGGTGTATCGTAGTACTTTTGATAAATAGGAGTGCCGATCCCAACAAGGAGCAGAAGGTGTTGACTAGTGGTTTGGAGCAGGAATTCTCTATAAATACTTAGCAAATGGATTTTTAGGGGGTTTTGATAATGCAAGGAAATAAAGTGCAAGTAAATAAAGACAACAAATAATTGCAGCAAGTGGCCCAATCCATTCTTAGCAAAGGACAAGCCGGTTGTAATACTTATGAGGACCAAACGTTCTCGAGGACACATGGGAATACTGCCAAGTAGTTTCGTTTCATATAGTTGATTAATCTTCTTTGGTTTGGTAAGTGTTGTGTGGGTGAACCTATGCTAATGTACCGACCTTACTTGAACTAATACATACTTGTGATTAAACCCCTTGCAAGCATTCGCAACTACAAGAAAGTAATTAAGATAAAAACCTAACCACAACATTAAACTCTGAGATCCTACACTCCCTTGTGCAAAGGTTTCCTAACAGGGGTTCAGGTTTCTGTCACTTCGGCAAACCCACAATTAGTAGCCAAATACACAATGCATTCCCCTAGGCCCATAAATGGTGAAGTATCATGTAGTCGACGTTCACATGACACCACTAGAAGAATAGCACCACAACTTAAATATCAAACCATTGAATAATACCTCAACACAATTCCACTACTAATAACATGACTTCTCCCATGTCCTCAATAACTAAATGAACTACTCATGAGACATCATATGGATCAAGATCAAAGATGATATGATGATGAATAACAATCTGAACATAAACAATAATTCAATGGTTCCACTCAAAGCATCAACTACAAAAGTAATCAACACCGGGAAAGTTTCCCCTAAGAACTATGCAAGATTCAACACAATTGTTACAGCGGGATGGAGTGGTGATGATGGTGCTGGTGGATATGGTGGTGAGGATGATGATGATGATCCCGATGAAGTCTAGCTTGATGATGGTGTTGATGGCGACGATCTCCCCTATCCGGGAAGGAATTTCCCTGGCAGAAATCTGTCTATCGGAGAGCTCTTTCTCTCTCTATAGTTTCCGCCCCGCAGAGACATCGGAATATTTCTATGGTTGCCCCCCATGTATTAGGGTTTCGAGGATAAGATATAGGCGAAAGGGTAAAGCAGGAGGTGGGCCACCCCCTGGTGGTGCGGACCAGGGTGGCTACGCATGGGGGGTGTGGGACCCTATGGCACATCTCAGCCCCCCTTCTGGCTTCCTTCGTCTTCTAAAAAATAGGATTTTCCATGTATTTTCTGGTATTTTTATGATCTTTGTGAAAATTGCATCTAAACACCGCTTTTTCCATTAGAATCCTGACTCCGACAGTTCATCCTCCAAGAATCATCCAACATGCAAAAATAGATGAAAGAACATAAGTATCACCTCTTAATATGAAATATACCAATGAATAACAGCAAAATATGAGATAAAATAGTGATGCAAATTGGACGTATCAACCACCACTAGGTGGATTTCTTTAGGAGCCACTTGATAACTTGCACACACTCGTACACTCAACAAAATATCGGGTCTAGATGCACAAAGATAAAGGAGAGATCTGATCATGGAAAGGTATACCTTTTGGTTCACATGTTTACCCTTGGGATTTAATTCAAGATGGAATTTAGTTTGCATTGGTGTAGCAATGTCATTAAGATCCGTCATCTTTGAACCTCTTGAGCATGTCTTGAATGTATTTTGCTTGATTAATGAAGGTTCTTTCTCTTAGTTGTTTGATCTTGAATCCAAGAAAGAACCTTAATTCTCCCATCATAGACATCTCGAACCTGTCAGTCATAAGCTTTGAAAATTCATCATTAAAAGCTTGGTTAGTAGAGCCAAAGATAATGTCGTCTACATATAATTGACATATGAAAAGATCCCCCTTAACCATCTTAGTAAAAAGAGTGGGATCGATTTGCCCAACCTCGAAACTACGGTATAACAAAAGCTCTTTAAGATGCTCATACCACACACGTGGGACTTGTTTAAGGCCATAGAGCGCCTTATCGAGTTTTTAGACATGGTTCAGGAAGTTGGGATCCTCGAAACCCGGGTGTTGCTTGAAATATACCAACTCGTGTAGAGGACCGTTAAGGAAGGCACTCTTCACATCCATTTTCTACAATTTAAAGTTATGATGTGCTGCATAAGCAAGGAGGATACATATAGAATCAAGGCGAGCCACTGGAGCATAAGTTTCGCCAAAGTCGATGCTTTCCACTTGAGAGAAACCATGTGCTACCAATCTTGCCTTATTTCTTACAATAATTCCATTCTCATCTTGCTTTTTCTTGAAAATCCACTTTGTGTCGATAACATTGCGACACCCTTTGGGCTTATCTACTAACTTACAAACCTTGTTGCGCTCAAAATTATTTAGTTGTTCATGCATAACAACAACCCAATTCGGATCTTCAAGTGCTTCGAATACCTTTTTAGGTTCCACAATGGAGATATGAGCCTGGTGGTCACTAAATCTTTCCAACTCTTGTCTTGTGGACACTCTCTGATACGTTGCAAACTTATCTATAATTTTTGATGCTCCATGTTTGTTTTGCACCAATTATATTATGTTTTGTCCACACTTTGTGGTATTTTTATGAATTTTCTGGAACTAACCTATTAACAAGATGCCACAGTGCCAGTTGCATGTTTTTTTGCTGTTTTTGGTTTCAGAAAAACTAGTAAAGAAATATTCTTGTAATTGGATGAAACAAAAGCCGAAGTTCGTATTTTTCCCGACACGACACGGAGTACGAAGGAGAGACGAAGAGGCGCCACGAGGCGGCCACACCTGGGGGCTATGCGGGCCCACCCTAGGCCACGCTTGGCCATGGTGTGGGCCCCTCAGGCATCCATCGACCTTGCCCCTTTGCCTATATATTCCCCCGAGATGAAAACCCTAAGTACCCGATCAGAATTCCACGAAAAAGTCCGTAGCCGCCACCTTCGTCCCTAGATTGGGAGGGATCTAAAGCTCTTCCTGACACCCTGCCGGAGAGGGAATATCATCCCAGAGGCCTTCTTCATCACCATGCTAGCCTCTAGAGTGATGTGTAAGTAGTTCATCCTTGGACTATGGGTCGATAGCAGTAGCTAGATGGTTGTTTCTCCTATTTATGCCACCATGTTTAGATCTTGTGAGCTGCCAATCATGATCAAGATCATCTTATTGTAATTCTACATGTTGTGTTTGCGGGGATCCGATGATTATTGTTCTATCATGTCTATGTTATTTGTGATCTTGCATGCTCTCCATTGCTTGTAGTTACTTTGGCCAAGTATTTGCTCGTGACTCCAAGAGGGAGTATTTATGCTCGATAGTAGGTTCATGCCTCTAGTAATCTGGGAGAGTGACAGAAACTTCTAAGATTGTAGATGTGCTGTTGCTACTAGGGAGAAAACAACAATCGTTTGCCCAAGGGCAATTGTATTGTTTACATTACACACTTTGCTTAATGCAATTATCTGTTGCTTGCAACTTAATAACCGAGGGTTGTTCGGATGATATCCTGGAGGTGGATTATTAGTCATGGATGCAGTTGGATTATGATCGATGTATCATGTTGTAATGCCCAAGTGAATATCATAGTGATCATCATGTCATGTACATGCATTGTTATGCATTCTCTATTTGTCAATTACCCCGCTGTAATATGTTCACCCAACATGTTATTTATCTTATGGAGAAAATACCTCTAGTGAACTATGGACCCTGGTCCATTCCTTCCCATTGATATTCTATCTGTTGTTTACTATTTACTTTATGCAATTACCACAAGCAATTACTTTCTTCCACACTATATGGTTAATCCTTTGTTTTCAGCAAAACTAGTGAGCTTGACAACCTCATTGATAAGTTGGGGCAAACTATTTTGGTTGTGTTGTGCCTAACATCCCAATTTCAGCAACCTTGATCTTTTGTCAGGAAGGCAAAAAATCAGGGGGAACAAAAACTTTTTCTTGCTAAATATTACAATGCTTCCTTACTTGTTTGCTTGTGTTCATACAATTGTTGTGTATTAGATAATAATACTCCTTACCTCAACCTTAGTTGACAAAAACTAATCTGCAAAAGAGATGTCTTGGCTCCTCTTTCATATTCTCAAAAGTTCTAACAATTCAAACTTGAGCCAAGGTAACTTTGACACAACGAAATATTTTACTAGTTCTATTAACAAAACTATGGAGACCAATATATAATCTCTCTATGTTTTCAAGACAGAACTTCAACTACTCTTACCTCTAGGTTCTTCCAAAACCTTTCCTAAATCCTTTTCACTACAATCTTGGTAGAAATACCAAGAGGTACTTACCTTACTTCAAAGCACAACCTCTTAAAAACACCCATGCTTACCCCAATCTAGGCTTGAGGATAACTTTAGTAGTAGTTTGACAAGTTTGATAAGACGAATTGCCTTGATCTGCTGATTGCCTTGTTTGTCTAGGAGCTAGAGTGAGATAATCTAGTAGCTCATCCCTTAGGACTCAATCTATGTTTGTGACCATCAATATCAAACCAAGCATCCAAATCTAGATCCATCCTAAGCCATTAAAGTGGCCATCTCATCTCCTAATCAGATCAATCTAGAGATAATCCCTTTTGGTAGTTTCCTACCTAGTGAAGACCCAATCCAAGCATGGATCCCATCTACTCAATCTATAACTCAACATCAACCACTTGATGGGTAGAATAAACCATTGCCACTCTCTCAATTTTTTCCCTCATGTAATCTAGCCCAAATCCACAAGTCTACCAAATTGGTTGTCTGGAATCTTTAACTAGATTCAATCTTTGGAACCCCCCCTTCTCCAACATATGTGCATTCTTGAAAATGTAATTGAACCATATTGTAGTACATCATTAGTACTACCAAATCCCACTCTTGCCCTTGGTTAAACCATTCTGGTTCCCACTCATCCATGCTGGTTTTGTAGGCAAGATAATAAAATTTTCTGCAAATCTTATCATCTTGCCTACTTTGGCAAAAAGCTCACATCTATATGTCACCTCCCCTTGACCAAATCCTCGCATGATTATGATCTACTAATCATGTTATATCAATCCCCACTTCACTTGTTTCCATTGGAACTTTGTGCTTCTTAAACTCACATGGTTTATGAGGCATCATGATGTATCTGTTATGGCAGCCTTATTTTCAACAAAGTTTACCATCACTTTTAAATCACCTAAAATACAACCAAGCCCAACTCTTGTTGCCATTATAATCTATATAACTTGGTGTAATCACCCATATATCCCTTGTATGAAGGTGAGATTTGAGCTCACTAATCCACCCATGTTTAGGTGGCTGATACGTCGGAAACGTATCTATAATTTTTGATGCTCCATGCTAGTTTAGTATCTACTTTGCTTTGCTTGTCTAGACTTTGAGGTGCTTTTTACATGTTTTCTGGTACTAACCTACTAACAAGTTACAACAGTGCCAGTTGCCTGTTTTCTGCTGTTTTTGGTTTCAAAAAAGTTAGTAAAGAAATATTCTCGGAATTGGACGGGACAAACGTCAAAGTCAATTACTTTCCGTGGGGAACAAGAAGTCCAGAGGGGAGATGAGGAAGCGTGCCAGGGCGGCCTAACCCCCCCAGGCACGGACATGGGTGGGCCCGCACCTGGGTAGGGTTTGACCCCCCTGGTCACCTCCTCGGCCTCCACCTTCGCCTATAAGAAGCCCCCGATGCAGAAACCCTAAGCACCCGATCAAATCTCCACGAAACCGTATGTAGCCTCCGCCACCATCGTCCCTAGATGGGGGGATCTGAAGTTGTTCCCGGCACCCTGTCGGAGGGTTGATCATCCCGGTGGCCTTCTCTCCGGTATGATGCGTGAGTAGTTCCACCTTGGACTATGGGTCCATGTAGTAATGGTTTTATCTCCTCCTTTGTGCTTTCATGTATAGATCTTGTGATCTTCGTCCATGATCAAGATCTAATCTATTTGTAATCATGCATGTTGTGTTTGCGGGATCCGATGGATATTGAGATTATTATGTTGGTTTGATTAATGGTTTTGTCTTTATGATTCTATCATGTCTGTGTTGTTTGTGATCTTGCATGCTCTCCGTTGTTAGTAGCTATCTTGGCAAAGTAGTTGCTAGTGACTCCAAGAGAGGGTATTTATGCTCTATAGTGGGTTCATGCCTCTAGTTTCCAAGGGAAGTGACAATAATCTCTTCGGTTGTAGATGTGCTGTTCTACTAGGGAGAAAACAACGGTCTCTTGTTCATGGAACATGTGGACTGTTTACCTGACACACTTTGCTTAAAGAAGTTGTCTGTTGCTTGCAACTTAATACTGGAGGGCGTTCGGATGATAACCCGAAGGTGGACTTCTAGTCATAGATGCAGTTGGATGGCGGTCTATGTATCTTGTTGTATTGCCAATCGAATCTCATAGGATCTTTCTGACTAGTAATTGCATTGTTATGCCTTGCTTAGTTCCTGTCAATTGCCTTGCTGTAATTTGTTTACCCTTCATGCCATGTTGTTTATCTAAGGAGAGCACCTCTAGTGAACTATGGACCCCAGTCCAATATTTACCATTGTTACATCTTCCACTGTTACTTGTTTACTTGCTACAAACCATTACCTTCCACACCATATGTTTAATCCTTTATTATACTAAACCGGTGAGCTTGACAACCTCACTGATTCGTTGGGGCAAAGTCTTGAGTTTGTGTTGTGCAGGTCTCTGCGTTGCTTGACACACCTGTGTGACGTTTCCTTCCTCCTCCTGGTTTGATAACCTCGGTTTCTTACTGAGGGAAACTTGCTGCTGTATTGCTTCATACCTTGCTCTTGGGGTTTCCAACAAAGCACACCATGACAAGTGGTGGGCGCCATCAAGCTATTTTTTGGCGCCGTTGCTGGGGAGGCTAAGGACGTCTTGACAAGGGGAGTCCTCCACTATTGGAGATATGCCCTAGAGGCAATAATAAATGTAGTTATTATTATATCTTTGTGTTTATGATAAATGTTTACATTCATGCTATACCAGTATTAACCAGGAAACATTAATACTTGTGTGATTTGTAAACTAAATTAGAGTCCCTAGTAAAGCCTCTTCATAATACTAGCTTGTTGGTTAATAGATGATTGTGGTTTCCCTATCATGAACATTGAGATGTTATTAACAACAAGATCATATCATTAGGAGAATGGTATGATGGACATACTCATATAGCTAAGCGTAGCATAAAGATCAAGTCATTTTAATAGTTCAATTGCTATAAGCTTTCTGATGCATAGTAACCTAATTCCTTCGACCATGATATCATGCTTATCACCATCACCGGAAGGATGCTTTGATGACATCAAACACCACACCGTAACTGGGTGGCTATAAAGGTGGCATTGAGTGTTTAGGGTATGGGTTGAGAGACATGAATCAAGAGTGGGATTTGTCCATCCATATGACGGATAGATATACTCTGGGCCCTCTCGGTGGAATGTCATTCAATTAGCTTGCAAGCATGTGTCTGGCTCACAAGGGATCACATACCACGGGAACGAGAAAAGAGTACTTATCAGTAACGAGGTTGAACTAGGTATGTAGAGATACCGACGATCAAAACCTCAGATAAGTAAACTATCGTGAGACAAAGGGAAATTCGTATCATATGTAAGTGGTTTATTCGATCGCAAAGTAATCATAGAAATATGTTGGAGCCATATGAATTTCCAGATTCCTCTATTGGTTATTGATCGGAGAAGTGTCTCGATCATGTCCGCATAATTCACGAACCGTAGGGAGACACACTTAAGGATTCGATGTTGTTGAGTAGTTATGGAATGATGAGTAAGAGACCGAATGTTGTTCGGAGTCTCGTATGGGATCCGGGATATCACAAGGAGATCTGGAATGGTCCGGAGAATAAGATTCATATAAGGAAAGTCCTGTTTCGGAGTTGGGGAATGATTCCGGTGTTTTCACCGGGAATGTTCTAGAAGGGTCCGGAAGGTCCGGCACTCCGGAGGGGAAGGGTACATGAATGTGTCATGACAATGTGGAATGGTTGCATCATGTACTAGGTCACTTGGCTGGGCAAAATAAAGGGAGAAATCAAATCCTAGTTTGAAAGTTAAACGTCAATTTGAAAAAGTCAAACGACAAGTTTTCTTGGTGGAGGGAGAGTAGGAAACCTACTTGGGGAGGAGTTCCTCTCCCTCCACCCGCCGGCCAAGGAGGCCGACTTGGGGGAGGACTCCCTCCTCCCAAGCCGCACCCTCCCACCTATATAAGGAGGGGCAAGGCTGCCCCTCTTCCCTACACCCAACACACCCAAAACCCTAGCCCTAGCCGCCGGCCTCCTCCAAGTCGCCGCCGCCTCCTAGGGTTTCTCCAAGTTGTCGACTTGGGGCTTTCCCAAGCCCTAGCCGCTGGCCAAGATCCCCTTTGGTGCCTCTAAACCCTAGATCACCAAGGCCTCTCTCATAGTCCACCATACTCGCTCCGGCTTAAGGAGAAGCCCTGCGAGATCTCCCCTCTACTTCTGGTACCACGTCGTCGTGCTGCCGGAATCGCGAGGAGAGTGCTACAACCTCCGCTACCTGCTGGAACAAGGGAGAGGAAGGTATTCATCGAGTACCGAACGTGTGACCGACTGCGGAAGCGCTGCCGGAACGCAGCGCCGAAAGGATCGTCTACACGATCTTGAGATCGGCAAGAGTACGGCTACATCACCCACGAGAATCTGCTCTCGTTAACCGCTTTGGAATCTTCGAGGGTGAGTTCCTCTATCGACTCGTTGCTACAATCTAGTAGATAGATCTTGGCTTGTTTGTTTGCATGCGGTAGAAAATTTTTGTTTTCCATGCTACGAACCCCTACATCCACTTCCTTTCTCTTTACTTTGTTTTTAGTTTGCTTTGTTTCTTTTGCTTGGTTTTGTTTGCCTCTTTTCAAAAAAAACAAAAAAAATCAGTCTAGTTTGGTTTGCATGCTTTATTCAAAAACACAAAAAAATTAGTTCCTACTCTAGTTGTTGGTCTGTTATTTCCTTGCTTAGTCATGCTTTCTATCAATGGATGGTTTCTTTGAAACTAGTTCTTATTGGCAAGGTGGGTTCACGGAAGAACAAAATTATTATTATAAGTAACACCATTTGTCACAAAAAGGGAAACACCTATGGGAACAAATAGATAAGTTGAATACTATTGCTAGAGACGTGTGCTCTACTTATAATGTTACTTATTTCTTTGATAAAGCTTGTTGCTGCAGGAGGTATAAACACCTACCATTTCAATGTGAGTATAATGATAATGTTACCATATCTTCTTATGTTAAAGGAAATTATGACTTTTATGATGTGGAACAAATTGAAGAATTCATTGCCTTCAAGGGTGCATTTGAACTTGCTAGTTTGTTTGAAAATACTGATGATGCACCTTATGAAAATGAGGTTTATGAGATACTTAAATTTTGCTTTGACAATTACAAGGAAGAAAATGGCTATATTCTTGAATATTTTAATAGGCGTTTTCCACATTTGGAAGAGTCTAATGCCTTGCAGGAGCCTATGGAAGAAGAAATTGTTGAAACTTGAAGATCATTAGATGAAAAAGAGGAGGAGAGTGATGAACAAAAGGAGGAAGAATGGATCTACCCATGCCTACCTTATGATGAGAGTAACTCTTTACCTCTTATATTATTTGATTGTCCCCCATGCTTACCAAAGGAGGATAAATGTTATGTTCCTGTGGATCCTTTTGAAATATCTACTTTGGGTAAAACCTATGAAGGTTTTAATCCCACTATTTTTGAGCTTGATAGAAACTGTGTGTTTGTAGATCATGAAAAACATGCTTTATGTGATATCTATATTGTTGAGTTTATTCATGATGCTACTGAAAATTATTATAAGAGAGGAAAGTATGGTTGTAGAATTTTTCATGGTACTGAAACACCTCTCTATGTTCTAAAAGTTTTGAAGTTACTCTTGTTTTATCTTCATATGCTTGTCACTTTGTTCTTTGTGAATTTATTTGTGTACAAGATTCCGATGCATAAGAAGAGGGTTAGACTTAAATGTGTTTTGAATTTGCTTCTTGATGCTCTCTTTGACTTCAATTCATATTTCTTATGCGAGCATCTTCTCAAGCTTCTTGTGCCTAACTTAAAGGCGTTAAAGAAAAGTACTTGTTGGGAGATAACCCAAGAGTTTCCTTGAGTCTTGGAAGTTATTACTTCAGTAATGACCTCTCCTTATCCTTTTTGTTTGCTTTTTCTGCCAAGAATGACCTCTAATGAGAGGGAAGTAAGATTTGGGGAGTTGCTGTCCCGAAACAGATTTCTGTCCTCAACCATAAAAATTTGTGAGGCGTCTCTGTAACTCGGGTTGAGCTCAAAATTTATGAATAAATCCCCCAGTATGTTAGCTAACTTTCGTTAGTTCAACCCTTTTTGATTTGATCAACATAAGATGTTCGAAAAAATCGGTTTCTACCTGCTGGTCTGTTTTGATAGATTTCTGCCATTATTTGCATTTGCTTCTTATTGATTCCTTTTTGAGTTCTCTTTTAGGGATTTGAGCTTTTTTAAGTAGTTACTATAGTATATTGTGTTTTTAGTGAAAATACTTGCTGTTCCAAAGCTTTGCCAGAGGTCTAATATCTTTTGAATACACTAATGTTGCTAATGAAGATTGTGTGATGTTTTGTATGAAGGAAAATTTTCAGGTGTAAAGAGAGAATGATGCAATGAGATGAAGAATTGACAAAAGCTCAAGCTTGGGGGTTCCACCATGGTGTCACCCCAAGAAATATCCAAGAGGTACAAGCGTCAAATCCCCTTCTTCATCAATAAAAAGCTCAGGTCTATCTAGACACTTCGTTTTTATTGTTTCATGCACAGTTGTGTTGTTCTTGGAGCGTCTTAGTTTTCGTTTGCTTTGCTTAGGTTGTTTAGTTTGCTTGAATAAAGAATTTTGGACCCCCGTTCTCGCTGTGTTGTTTTGCAAATAAGTTGCTTGGTGTTGGAAAGGAGTAGTAAGTTCTTGCTTGAAGTGCAAGACGAGCTTGCATTGACTGTGACTTAGACTTCAACATGACATGCTAGGTGTTTTAACCTTATGCTTAGTGATTATTGTTGTAGCATGTCTTGTTCCAAACAATTGGGATTGCTTAGTGTGCCTTGAAGAAATTATGCGTTGTTTTAGCATGCAAAAGCATAGTATTGTGTGGTATTATCCTTTGATGCTTTGCTTGGGTTGACTTGGCACATGCCCACACCATGTTATGACTATGACAAGTCACCATTAGCCTATATGATCATTTAGTCCTTGACTTGTAGTACCACTCTTTGCTTTGATTAGTAATTCTTTGTTGCTCTGCATGATTATGGCCATTATGCTCTGTTAGTTGGTTGCTCCCAGTCTTTTGCTAGCCTCCACTTGTATGAGTAAGTTCTACTCATGATTCCAACTTCCAAGAAACCAAGTTATTCCAAAGTGTCCACTATAAAATCCTATGCATGGTGTGTAACACCATTCCAAGTATATTCTTGTTTTCAACTATCTTCCAATTAAAAACTTTTTTGTTATGTGAAAACTTAGTGATTAAATCCCTCACGAACTTGATGGCACACTTTATATTCTTTGCCCCTAATAAACTTGAACCATTGTGACAACTTTGTTGTATATGCTTGCACTTATAAGTTGGAATTAGCAGAACCGTGCTGTCACGGGGAACGTTTTCAACATTGCACTTGTACTTTGTACTCAGTTGATATCATGCTCTTTTGTCTATGGATGTCACCAGTTTGAAATAAAGAGGGAACTTGTAAGTCCATGGAGTTTGTATTTTGTGTTAGAGAAACGCCTGGGCCGCTAGCCTAAGCCATGCCTAATCATGGTGAAAACTTGCAGCATTACCATAGTGAGCTATCTATGAAGCATCCTCAATAAAAAAGCTATGCATATAGTAAATAAAAAGATCGCTGAGATGCTCATTTTCTGCTTGCCTTGTCATTTTGGTTATCGAATAGCTCCTGTACCATGTGCAAGGGGTACCCCGTTGGCGCTTCTCAATGATATGCAAATACTTACAATGACAAGAACTTACCTGGACCCAAAGTTGAGTATGCATGAGGTGTGGCCCTCGTATTCAAGGGACTTGAGATTGCCAACTTATACTTCATCAAGCATATACTTCATCTTTGCCACTTTAACCTTAACCACTTCAAGAAGCTTATGATAGGGGCAATGAGGGATGAAAGCTAACAAGTACCATAATTTTTAGAAGCTCTTTTTGAAACTTGTAATCCCTGCTTCCTTTACAAAAAGGCCTTTCTTCCACCATTATTGAGTCTCCACCTTCTACCTTTAGGCACCATTAAGAGAGCATAGTTGTCATTCTGTGTGCAGTGTTCCAAAGCTTATTAATTGATGCATATTGTCATATTACTTGTCCTTGTGCTATTTGTTTCTAGTCATCCTTGTGAACTTTGAAGGTGTCCTATGCATCTATATTGCTACTCTATGAGGGACAAGCTGATTGCCACTATGCTATGTTTTTTGTATGTGAAACAAACAAATGTTTTTCAATGCATGTTATTCATGATCTTTGTTTGTAGCTTTTCATGTTACATGCATAGTTACTATGTCCTATTTTTAGAACTCCATCTTTCATGCACATGTTTAGAGTTCTTTGATCCCAGATTTCAATGCTTGCAAATGGTTGGATCTTTGTTGTGAGGGTGCATGTCACCTAAAAAATTATTCTTTTATCACTTACCTACTCGAGGAAGAGCAGGAGTTAAGCTTGGGGATGTTGATACGTCGGAAAAGTATCTATAATTTTTGATGATCCATGCTTGTTTAGTATCTACTTTGCTTTGCTTGTCTACACTTTGTGGTGCTTTTTACATGTTTTCTGGTACTAACCTACTAACAAGTTGCAACGGTGCCAGTTGCCTGTTTTCTGCTGTTTTGGGTTTCACAAAAGTTAGTAAAGAAATTACTTACCGTGGGGAACAAGAAGTCCAGAGGGGAGACGAGGAAGCGTGCCAGGGCGTCCAAACCCCCCAGGCGCGGCCAGGGGTGGTCCCGCACCTCGGTAGGGGTTGAACCCCCTGGTCGCCTTCTCGGCCTTCCCCTTCACCTATAAGAAGCCCCTGATGCAGAATCCCTAAGCACCCGATCAAATCTCCATGAAACCGTCTATAGCCGTCGTCACCATCGTCCCTAGATCAGGGGGATCTGAAGTTCTTCCCGGCACCCTGTCGGAGGGGAGATCATCCTGGAGGCCTTCTCTCCGGTATGATGCGTGAGTAGTTCCACCTTGGACTATGGGTCCATGTAGTAGCTAGATGGTTAAATCTCCTCCTTTGTGCTTTCATGTATAGATCTTGTGAGCTCCGTTCATGATCAAGGTCTAATCTATTTGTAATCATGCATGTTGTGTTTGTGGGGATCCGATGGATATTGAGATTATTATGTTGGTTTGATTAATGGTTTTGTCTTTATGGTTCTATCATGTCTGTGTTGTTTGTGATCTTGCATGCTCTCCGTTGTTAGTAGCTATCTTGGCCAAGTAGTTGCTAGTGACTCCAAGAGGGGGTATTTATGCTCGATACTGGGTTCATGCCTCTAGTTTCCAAGGGAAGTGACAATAATCTCTTCGGTTGTAGATGTGTTGTTGATACTAGGGAGAAAACAACGGTCTCTTGTTCATGGAACATGTGGATTGTTTACCTTACACACTTTGCTTAAAGCAGTTATCTGTTGCTTGCAACTTAATACTGGAGGGGGTTCGGATGATAACCTGAAGGTGGACTTCTAGTCATAGATGCAGTTGGATGGCGGTCTATGTATCTTGTTGTATTGCCCAATCAAATCTCATAGGATCTTTCTGACTAGTAATTGCATTGTTATGCCTTGCTCAATTCCTGTCAATTGCCCTGCTGTAATTTGTTTACCCTTCATGCCATGTTGTTTATCTAAGGAGAGCACCTCTAGTGAACTATGGACCCCAGTCCAATCTTTACCATTGATACATCTTCCACTGTTACTTGTTTACTTGGTGCAAACCATTACCTTCCACACTATACGTTTAATCCTTTGTTACAGCAAACCGGTGAGCTTGACAACCTCACTGATTCGTTGGGTCAAAGTCTTGAGTTTGTGTTGTGCAGGTCTCCGCGTTGCTTGCAACACCTGTGTGACGTTTCCTTCCTTCTACTGGTTCAATAACCTTAGTTTCTTACCGAGTGAAACTTGCTGCTTCATACCTTGCTCTTGGTGTTTCCAATGAAGCGTCCCACGACAAGTGGTGGGCGCCATCAGTGGCATAAAAATATCAAAACCCTAGATTCCCTAAAAATCTAGACTCCTCCTATTTCACCATATTTCTCCAGAACTCAAGTTGGCAATGATGTATAAATAAATTTTACATTATCTACCCTGGTTATGATAATTCCCCAAATAATTCCCATAATTATTTGGAGCCTAAAACTATTTAGTTTCCATTTTAGGCAAAATCCTCCAAACCTTGTCTATAAAGGCAAGTTTGTTTTTCTCCAAATCACTTTGCCAACACAATGCATATTTGAGTTATATATATCATACTCCACATTCCCATCACAAAAATAAATATTTTTGATATTCTTTACTATTTCTTTTTGCCCTTTTTCTTAATTGGCAGAAACAAGAAATAATAGCTTAAAAATACTTTCTCTTCCAAGTAAATTCCAATAAAAATTCTCCAATGTGTGATATGGTATTCAGGACCATATCACAACAAAAACCAACCTTGCCTAATGTAAAAAATATCAAATTAGCTCCTATAAACTACTTCTGCACTTTTTGAAAAAATAATTGTAAGTCCACCAAACATCATTTGAAAAACCCCAAAAAAATCTTAGAGATGTGCAATGACCACATTCTCTACCAATACCATTTTATCTACCTTGTCCAATGCAATATTTTGGACATTCTTCATAACCGACCATTATGGCAAACTTGACCACATTACAAAGACCACTAGTAAACCCCCATCAAACCACACCCAATCTTGCCAAGCAATGTTCCACAACTGTAGAGGTCCCAACCTGATAAGGTAGAGATCCCTGTGTTTACAATGCTAGTCCCTGGATCAAATAGCTAGCATCCACAGTTTAAGATGTAATATCAAGAAACAAAGGTCATATTACAACTCATAATCAGGAATAAAATAATTCATTACATCTTACATAGCTCATTTGGCTATCATTACAATGCAGCAGATATAACTATGTAGCATGGAGTCCTTCATCTTCAAAGTGCCATAGGCAATCATGTTGTTTATATACTTGTAATCCTATTCAACATACTTCACTAACATCAAACAATCCTGCAACATAATAAGTTACAGCCACAAGGGTCAATAAATTTGAATTGTATTGGCAAGTGATACTATGGTAGAATAGTGGTATCTATCATCTATATGCATTTGGCTAAGTGGAGCTTAGGCTTGCTTTGTTCAAAATAGATTTTCCATATCATTAGAAAACACTAAGTTTTTGTTTGTCAAAATCACCCAAGGAACTACCAATAGAAATTGGTGGTCCTTTACCCTTGTTCAACCACAAGTTTTGAACTTAGAAAGTGGGATGAGGATATCCTTGATTGCTTCAATGCCTTGATTCTCAAATTGTCCATTGCCGGGGACACGGCTAAGTACTTAGATTTTACTCTCTCGAGAGGTGGTGCACTTTCCCCACAAGACTCGACATGCATCGAGACAAGATATTTCAGAAGCCTTCCCTTAGACCAAATGGACGCGTTCCAACCTATCACCCTACCACCTTCTGTCCATCTGGCTAAGTTATTGCAACCTATATGATCCAAGCAGAGCCCATATTGCCATGTGGCTGCACTAGAAGCTTCTCAACACTTTAACATCTCAAATCTCTTTGTTCCTGGGTGGCTTTCCACAAGTGTGATACACAAGGTTCACCAGTTCATTGTCCTTGTGTAACCACTCAACATAACCCATTCTCACCATTCCACCCAGGTGATTCATTCACTTTGTAGTTTTATTAAGCAAAAACACAAGTCATAGACTTAGAAATATTTCATAGCATGAATAATCCACCCTTGTTTTCTATTATCTAGGCTAAGCATGATAGTAGCAAGAATATTAACTTAGGGAAAAATTTCACTAAGGCATCATCTACTAGGATTTCCCAAGGCATAGTTAACACATAGAAAATTTCCATGCAAGTCCTACTTAAAATATCAATAATGCATAGTCAAAATAATAGGACAAAATGTATGAAGCACCACTTGCCTTTTTAGTAGAGATACTAGGGTCAGTCCTTGATCTTGCAATTGTCACACTCTTCAAAGTTCACTACAATTCAATCAAGGCATAAATTCAAACTAGCATTCAAACAATTCACCACATAAAATAATAAAAACAAAGAAATGCATGCAAGCATGCAAAAGATTGTTTTATTTGGAAAAGTGGTTTCTAATAAGGTTTTAAACATTTCAAAACACCTATTGGTCATTTATAAAAGTGGCAAAACCATTTGAAAACAAGTTAGTGAAAATCGCCCTTTTAAATCATTTTTGTTTTACAAGAAATGTTTTATCCAAAGGAATAATTTCTAGTGTTAGACAAATATGTTTTTAAACACAAATGTTAGTGTTTATGGTCATAGTGTTTAAAACAAATCCATTTGCAAAAGGTTTCACTCAAAAATCATTTTTAAATCATGGCAACATATTTGTTTTACTAGAAATGATTTTATTCAAAGGAATAATTTCTTGGTGTCACAAAATATATTTTTAAATTCTAATGTTAGTGTTTAGGTTCCTATAGTTCAAAGCAAACCATTTTCAAAATATTTTACTCAAAAAACATTTTTAGAATAATTTTTATAACAAAAATAGTCCTACAAATGTTTCTGCAAAAACACGTAATTTTCTAGAAGCAAAATACTAAACTAAGGGCACTGTTGCAAAGTTCACATTTTTCTGAATCCAATGATAAATTTTTTTCAATTTTTGGACGTGTAGAACTAAAGTTATGAATTTTACAAAAGCATTCATCTAATAGAACTTTTTCTGTTTTTAAAACAAAAGCTGGGCCACGTGGTGTGTTTCTATTGGTCCATACCGGTTTGTGAGGATCGCGCTACGTGGACCGTCAGATCTAACTAGAATCGTATGGCACAGATCGATCAAAAAGGTTTGTTAAGTCCACTGGATCGGGATCTAACGACTCACAGCGCATCGACCAGAGATGGGCGGCGCTTGGCAATGGCGCACGGCGGCGACGCTCGGTCAGTGGTGGTCCAGCGCAACCAGGAAGCAAGGGAGGAAGAAGAGTGGCTCACCAGGTTCGCTGAAGCGAGTAGATGCTCAACATGGTCATAGGAGGGCAGGGGGCGCACGGGGTCGATGGCAATTCCTCGCCAGAGTTGTCCCTGGCGTCGGGCGCATTCTGGTGTCGTCAGAGGCGAGGCTACAAGGTTCGGGAAGACAAGGAAACGGGTTTGTTAGATGCGTCAGACGAAGGCGAGTACACGAGCATCATCGAGAGGGAGAGGAGCGGTCAGTACTTACGGGGAGAGGTCACCGGAGTCGAGGCAGACAGCGGCGGCTCTTAGACATCGTCATTGCCGAGCATCTAGGGTGCACGCGTTCAAGCGGTGAGTGCTGGTAGGTGTGGGAGATACTGGCGAGCAATCTCGTGTGTACTAGGGAATAGGGGGAGGTTGAGCTTTGCCGGAATTGGCAAGGAGGTTCGCCGGAGCAGTGGGGTTACAAGCAAAATTATGGGTAGCCTGGGGGCTCTGATGGTGTGATGAGTGGGGAAAGAGAGAGGGGAGGAAGGCGATTTAATGATCGTGGTCAGAGGAGTGGTTTACTGGCGCATTGACACGAATTGAAGCGAGGATTAATGACAAAAACGGTCGGAGGAATGAGGAGAACAAGTCACGCGGGGTGGAGATGATGATGAGGTGGTGCTCTGGGTCCGGCGCGTCAGTGAGGACACGGGTCGATTCGCGGGTGAGAAAGAACGGGATCGCGGGGAGAGAGAGGTGGGCTGTAGTTGGGCCAGGGTTGGGCTGGTTGGGTTTGATCCCTTTTCTATATTTTTCTTTCTGATTTCTGTTTTCAATTTGAATCAAAACAAAATTAAACATCTGTTTGAATTCAAATGTTCATCAAACCTTTTCAGTAGGTCTAAACTATTTAATATTTCAAAATAATCTCTTATGATTTATTATTTATTTAGATTAGGCAACTTGCCTTTATTCAAATAAAATCAAATATGGTTTAAACCCATATAAATTTTATTCAAATAATTCTTTTATTCCTTTTAAGTTAATTAGATAACTTTTAATCCACTTTCGCAACTTCAATTATTTTTCTCATGATTTAATTAATTATTTATTATTAGGGATTTTGTCTTTATTTAAATAAAATTGAATATGGTTTAAAAGCCCATATAGTTTTATTTAAATAATCTTTATTTCTTTATTTTTTATTTGGATTATCTTTATTCCATTTGCTTATGGATTTGGCCAAGATTTAATTTATCTTTTAAATATTCGTTATTTATTTATTTCTTTCTTTGTCTTATAAAATCCATATCTTTTTATTTATAGATCCAAAATTGGTGATTCCAATTGGTATAATTTTATTTAATGTTTGTTTATTCTTTTAAATCCTTTTAAGATTATTTTGATCACAATTTGGCATGGATTTTTGTTAGGAGCTTTATTATCCTTGGAAATTATTTTCCTTTTATCTTATTAAATTCATAAGTTTTTATCCATGGCTCCAAATTGAATGAAACCAATTTATATGATTTTATAATATTTTTGTTTGCCATTTTTTGATCATTTATAAATGTTTGTTGCTAAATTTTTATATGGAACAGATCCATAGTCTTGGAGAGATCTTGAATATGATTTCTTTCTTTAGGGTTTAGGGTCTTGGTTTATTTTTCGAAGTGTTCAAATTTCAAGATTCTTTCCATACATAAATGAATTTCATCTTTGATGAAATATTTGTTTATTGCCTTCTTATTCAAGTTTTGTTCAAGTAGGGTTTTGGTGTTTCCATTTAGAAGCAAAAAGTTTCTTTTCACCCTAAATTTCAACAATTAATTCTTTTGTTTATTTATTTTTCACATTTCAAAATTTGGAAAATTTTGGGATGTGATAGGCTACCACCCTTAAAAGGAATCTTGTCCCTAGATTCGGAAAGGCTAGGGGTTAAAAGTTGGCTTCAAGACAACTAGGGTACTACCACCCTTAAAAGATTTTTAACTAGATTACATCTTGGCTTACTTGGGATCTTGATGTATCCTCTCTGGACAATTATTTGCATAGTGTCCTTTGTTACCACACTTGAAACATGTGACAAGGTTGATGTCTTGATATATCTTCTCTGGACAGTTGTTTGCATAATGTCCTTTGTTTCCACACCTAAAACATCTGACAAGGTTGATGTCCCTCATATGTTTGCTTGTCTTGTCTTTCTCCTTTTCTGGACAATGTGATGCATAATGGCCTAGCTCTTTGCATCTATGGCACATCACTTGGCTAATATCCTTCTTATTCTTGGGTGTATCCATATCTAGGAGGGCTCTTAGTTCATGTTCTTCATATTTCACCTTAAAGGTGGGAAAGCTTCCTCGATTCTTTGAACGATTCCTAGGATAACGTCCGTGTTTCCTCTTTTGTCCACCATGGTGGGTTACAATGTATGGAGGTGCATACTGAGACTTGACTTTGTCTTCATCATTCTTGGTATGGAGGTTTCTAAACATTTGATGTTTTCCATCTTGTTTCATCTGTTGAACTACATGATAGATGGGGCATTGGATAGGGACATGATCATTTCCTTCACAATAGGAAACAAGAAACTTGAGATGTGGGGCATTGTCTAGCTGGATGTTTCTCTTCACAATTAGGGCATTGGTCCTTATGCTCTTTGTCAGTGTGTCCTATGTCTCCACAAATTTTGCAAGCTTGAGTTCCTTCTATAACATCATCATTGATATCATTGTTGTCACAATCTCTTTGGGAAAGGTTGCTTCTCATGTTAATCATCTGATTGGTCATCCTTTGCAACAATTGAGATTGGGTTTCCAAGAACTTTTGTATGGCTGGGTCTAACTCATTGTTGTTGGCTAAAAATTGGGTTGTCACTTGATTCAATTGGTCTTGGGTTGCTAGGAGTTGTTCTCTCATGTGCATCTCTTGGTTGTTATTGTTACCATCCTTGATGTTGGAGTCTCTTTGAGAAGTCATCTGTTTGGGTTGGATTGGGATTAGATTAGGCAAAAGATTTCTATAAGAAGAGTTCTACTTACACACAAAAATTCACACAAGCAATGTGCAAGCAATCACAATCATGCATTCCACTCAACAACAAGATTTCAAGCATATTTTTAGGCAACAAAATATTTTTGCTACACCTCATAAGTTGGTGTGATCAATAACTCGATCTAAACTAAACACTAGTATGGTGGTCCAACTATAGGGTTTACTTGTGATCATTCCATCCTTCTTAGTTGTTTCTTTATGAACAAGATCATGGTTTCCTTGGAAAAATTCTTGCATCTTGGTCACAAAGCTTCAAAGGTGATGATGGTTCCTTCTAAGTTGTGTTTCCTTAGTCTCCAAGTCTTGAGTAATATTCTTGTCTCACTTGTAGTCCTTAGTGATGCCCAAGTTGAAGTCCTTGGTGAAACTGAGGTTGAAGTCATTGGTGCTATTGAAGTCCTTGCTCATGTTGAAGTTTTGTCCATCAAGTAGAAAAAGAAGAGATGTAGAATCAAAAAAAAATGTTGAGGAAAAAGTTTACAAGATTATTTGTAAATAAGTTTGGAACAAATACTACTCCTATTATTCTAAGGGATTTTGTCCAATCCTAGGGTTACAATTCTACAGGCAACACAGTTCTCTGATACCATTTGTAGATGTCCCAACCTGATAAGGTAGAGGTCCTTATGTTTACAATGCTAGTCCCTGGATCGAATAACTAGCATCCACAGTTTAAGATGTAATATCAAGAAACAAAGGTCATATTACAACTCATAACCAGGAATAAAATAATTCATTACATCTTACATAGCTCATTTGGCTATCTCATTACAATGCAGCAGATATAACTATGTAGCATGGAGTCCTTCATCTTCAAAGTGCCATAGGCAATCATGTTGTTTATATACTTGTAATCCTATTCAACATACTTCACTAACATCAAACAATCCCGTAACATAATAAGTTACAGCCACAAGGGTCAATACATTTGAATTGTATTGGCAAGTGTTACTATGGTAGAATAGTGGTATCTATCATCTATATGCATTTGGCTAAGTGGAGCTTAGGCTTGCTTTGTTCAAAATAGATTTTCCATATAATTAGAAAACACTAAGTTTTTGTTTGTCAAAATCACCCAAGGAACTACCAATAGAAATTGGTGGTCCTTTACCCTTGTTCAACCATAAGTTTTGAATTAGAAATTGGGATGAGGATATCCTTGATTGCTTCAATGTCTTGATGCTCAAATTATCCATTGCCGGGGACACGGCTAAGTACTTAGATTTTACTCTCTCGAGAGGTGGTGCACTTTCCCCACAAGACTCGACATGCATCGAGACAAGATATTTCAAAAGCCTTCCCTTGGACCAAATGGACGCGTTCCAACCTATCACCCTACCACCTTCTGTCCATCTGGCTAAGTTATTGCAACCTATATGATCCAAGCAGAGCCCATATTTCCATGTGGCTGCACTATAAGCTTCTCAACACTTTCACAGCTCAAATCTCTTTGTTCCTGGGTGGCTTTCCACAAGTGTGATACACAAGGTTCACCATTTCATTGGCCTTGTGTAACCACTCAACATAACCCATTCTCACCATTCCACCCAGGTGATTCATTCACTTAGTAGTTTTATTAAGCGAAAACACAAGTCATAGACTTAGAAATATTTCATAGCATGAATAATCCACCCTTTTTTTCTATTAGCTAGGCTAAGCATGATAGTAGCAAGAATCTAAACTTAGGGAAAAATTCCACTAAGGCATCATCTACTAGGATTTCCCAAGGCATAGTTAACACATAGAAAATTTCCATGCAAGTCCTACTTAAAATATCAATAATGCATAGTCAAAATAATAGGACAAAATGTATGAAGCACCACTTTCCTTTTTAGTAGAGAGACTAGGTTCACTCCTTGATCTTGCAATTGGCACACTATTCAAAGTTCACTACAATTCAATCAAGGCATAAATTCAAACTAGCATTCAAACAATTCACCACATAAAATAATAAAAACAAAGAAATGCATGCAAGCATGCAACAGATTGTTTTATTTGGAAAAGTGGTTTCTAATAAGGTTTTAAACATTTCAAAACACCTACTGGTCATTTATAAAAGTGGCAAAACCATTTGAAAACAAGTTAGTGAAAATGACCCTTTTAAATCATTTTTGTTTTGCTAGAAATGTTTTATACAAAGGAATAATTTATATTGTTAGCCAAATATGTTTTGAAACACAAATGTTAGTGTTTATCGTCATAGTGTTTAAAACAAATTCATTTGCAAAAGGTTTCACTCAAAAATCATTTTTAAATCATGGCAACATTTTTGTTTTACAATAAATGATTTTATTCAAAGGAATAATTCCTTGGTGTCACAAAATATATTTTTAAATTCTAATGTTAGTGTTTAGGGTCAGAGAGTTCAAATCAAACCATTTGGAAAAGATTTTACTCAAAAATCATTTTTAAGAATAATTTTTATAACAAAAATAGTCCTACAAATGTTTCTGAAAAAACACCTAATTTTCCATAAGCAAAATACTAAACTAAAGGCACTGTTGCAAAATTCACATTTTTCTGAATCCAGTGATATAAAATTTGCAAATTTTGGACGTGTAGAATTAAAGTTATGAATTTTACAAAATCATTCATCTAATAGAACCTTTTCTGTTTTTAAAACAAAAGCTGGGCCACGTGTTGTGTTTCTATTGGTCCATACTTGTTCGTGAGGATCGCACTATGTGGACCGTCAGATCTAACTAGAATCGTACGGCTCAGATCAATCAAAAATGGTTCGTTAAGTCATCTATCCTAACCGCTGGATCGGGATCTAACGACTCACAGCGCGTCGACCAGAGATGGGCGACGTTTGGTAACAGTGCATGGCGGCGACGCTCGATCAGTGGTTGTCCGGCGCAACCAGGAAGCAAGGAAGGAAGAGGAGTGGCTCACCAGGTTCGCCAAAGCGAGTAGATGCTCAACGTGGTCGTAGGAGGGTAGGGGGCGCACGGGGTCGATGGTAATTCCTCACCAGAGTTGTTCCTGGCGTCGGGCGTGTTCTTGTGTCGTCGGAGGCGAGGCTACAAGGTTCAGGAAGACAAGGAAAAGGGTTCATTAGACGCGCAAGACGAAGGCGAGTACACGAGCATCATCGAGAGGGAGAGGCGCGGTCAGTACTTACGGGGAGAGGTCGTGGAGTCGATGCAGACAGCGGTGGCGCTCAGATGTCGTCATTGCCGAGCTTCTAGGGTGCGCGCGTGCAAGAAGTGAGTGCTGGTAGGTGCGGGAGATACTGGCGAGTAATCTCATGTGTACTAGGGAGTAGGGGGAGGTCGAGCTTCACCGGAATTGGCAAGGAGGTTCGCCGGAGCAGTGGGGTTGCAAGCAAAATTATGGGCAGCCTGGGGGCTCCGGTGGTGTGATGACTGGGGGAAAGGGAGAGGGGAGGCAGGCGATTTAACGAGCGTGGTCAGAGGAGTGATTTACTGGCGCATTGACGCGAATTGAATCGAGGATTAACGACAGAAACGGCCGGAGGAATGAGGGGAACGGGTCACGCGGGGTGGAGACGACGATGAGGTGGCGCTGTGGGTCCGGCATGTTAGTGAGGGCACGGGTCGATTCGCAGGTGAGAAAGAACGGGCTCGTGGGGAGAGAGAGGTGGGTTGTAGTTGGGCCAGGGTGGGCTAGGTTAGTCGGGCTGGTTGGGTTTAATCCCTTTTCTATTTTTTCTTTCTGATTTCTGTTTTCAATTTGAATCAAAAAAAATTAAACATCTGTTTGAATTCAAATTTTTATCAAACCTTTTCAGTAGGTTTAAACTATTTAATATTTTGATTAAATATTCTACTTGAATTATTTCAAAATAATCTCTTATGATTTATTATTTATTTAGATTAGGCAACTTGTCTTTATTCAAATAAAATCAAATATGGTTTAAACCCATATAAATTTTATTCAAATAATTCTTTTATTCCTTTTAAGTTAATTAAATAACTTTTAATCCACTTTGGCAACTTCAATTATTTTTCTCATGATTTAATTAATTATTTATTATAAGGGATTTTGTCTTTATTTAAATAAAATTGAATATGGTTTAAAAGCCCATATAGTTTTATTTAAATAATCTTTATTCCTTTATTTTTATTTGGATTATCTTTATTCCATTTTCTTATGGATTTGGCCAAGATTTAATTCATATATTTCTTATTTCTTTATTTCTTTCTTTGTCTTATAAAATCCATATCTTTTTATTTATAGATCCAAAATTGGTGATTCCAATTGGTATAATTTTATTTAATATTTGTTTATTCTTTTAAATCCTTTTAAGATTATTTTTCTCACAATTTGGCATGGATTTTCGTTAGGAGCTTTATTAGCTTTGGAAATTATTTTCCTTTTATCTTATTAAATTCATAAGTTTTTATCCATGGCTCCAAATTGAATGAAACCAATTTCTATGGTTTTATAATATTTTTGTTTACCATTTGTGATCATTTATAAATGTTTGTTGCTAAATTTGTATATGGAACAGGTCCATAGTCTTGGAGAGATCTTGAATATGATTTCTTTCTTTAGGGTTTAGGGTCTTTGTTTATGTTTCCAAGTGTTCAATTTTCAAGATTCTTTCCATGCATAAATGCATTTGATCTTTGATGAAATATTTGTCTATTTCTTTCTTATTCAAATTTTGTTCAAGTAGGGTTTTGGTGTTTCCATTTAGAAGCAAAAAAAGTTTCTTTTCACCATAAATTTCAACAATTAATTCTTTTATTTATTTATTTTTCACATTTCAAAATTTGGAAAATTTTGGGATTGACATGACAGAGCAAGGCATAACAATGCAATACTAGACATTCATAATCCTATGAGATTTGATTGGGCATTACAACAATATACATAGACCGCCATCCAACTACATCTATGACTAGTAATCCACCTTCAGGTTATCATCCGAACCCCGTCCAGTATTAGGTTGCAAGCAACGGATAACTGCTTTAAGCAAGGTTTGTAACGTAAACAATACAATTGTTCCATGAACAAGAGATTGTTGTTTTCTCCCTAGTAGCAACAGCACATCTATAACCTCAGATATTTCTGTCACTTCCCCAGATTCAATAGAGGCATGAACCCACTATCGAGCATAAATACTCCCTCTTGGAGTCACTAGAATCTACTTAGCCCAGATAGCTACTACAAATAGAAATCATGCAAGATCTCAAACAACACAGACATGATAGAATGAATAAGATGGAATCATTAACCAATCTTACATAGTACTCTCAATATCTAGCGGATTCCCGAAAACACAACATGCATGATTACAAATATATGATCTTGATCATGAACGGAGCTCACAAGATCTAAACATGGTAGCACAAAGGAGGAGAAACAACCATCTAGCTACTACATGGACCCGTAGTCTAAGGTGGAACTACTCACGCATCATACCGGAGGCTGGCATGGTGATGAAGAAGGCCTTCGGGATGATATCTCCCCTCCGGCAGGGTGCCGGGAAGAGCTTCAGATCCCCCCGATCTAGGGACGATGGTGGCATCGGCTATGGACTGTTTCACGGAAGATTCATCGGGGACTTAGGATTTAGGTATCAGGGGCTTATTATAGGCGAAGAGCGACACCGAGGGGGTGCCCGAGGCGGCTGCACTCCCCTAGGCATGGGTCAGGCCAGGCCGCATGGTCAGGGGGTGTGGCCCCCTCGAGGCCCTGCTCCGTCTTGTCTTTTGGTTCCGTGTTCCCCACGGTAAAATATTGACTTTGGCTTTTGTCCCATCCAATTCCGAGAATATTCATTTTCTGGCTTTTCTAGAACCAAAAACAGAAGAAAACAGGCAACTGGCACTATGGCATCTTGTTAATAGGTTAGTCCCAGAAAACATATAAAAATACCTCAAAGTGTAGAGAAAGCAAAGCAAAGTGGATACTAAACAAGCATGGAACATAAAAAATTATAGATACGTTTACGACATATCAATCATACTTTCACTAGTGGACACTCTCATATAAATATCTTCTCTTCATGATACTACTCTGAACTACTCTCCGGTTGAACAACTCTAATCCACGGTAGGGCTACAAAAGCACTCCTTAAAGTTCGCATTCCCCATCTAGATAACCCCACACTGTCACCTTGAGCGCTAGATGGTTCCAACAAACACCACAATTTCATAGAGACATCCAACTCTAAATATAACTCATGATAAGTATTCATGTAATCTTTAGCCTAAGTGCCACACGGTGTGCACACTGTCACCTTCACACACGTGGGGATAGCCAGAGATTAATTAAAGTACTTGAGTAGCAGAGTAGATCTACTTGATTACAAAGCTCATGATCTCAATAAGATCACGCATAGAGAGAAAGATGAACACATAGCTACCGGTAGAGCCCTTAGCCTTGATGGAGAACTACTCCTTCCTCATCATGGGAGAAAGAAATGGCGATGGATATGGTGGTGGAGATTGATGGAGATGGATCTGGGGGCAATTACCTATCCTGACAGGGTGCCAGAACACAGACTTCTGTCCCCCCGAATCTCCTCTTCGGTGGCGGTGGAGTTGCGGAACTTTTTGTGCAGATCTGATCTGCCTTAGGGTAACGTCTCGAGGAGACGTATAATTAGGCGAAATGGCAAAGTCAGTGGAGAGCTAGGGGCCGCGCTACCGTATGGTGTGCCCGTCCTGGTGCCCTCCTCCGTCTCTCCTTCAGGCTCTATGTCGTGTCGGGTAAAATATCGACTTTGGCTTTTGTTCCGTCCAATTCTGAGAATATTTCTTTTTTGGATTTTCTGAAACCAAAAATAGAAGAAAACAGGCAACTGGCATTGCGGCATCTTGTCAATAGGTTAGTTCCAAAAAATGTATAAAAATACCTCAAAGTGTAGACAAAACATAAGAAAGTCGATACAAAACAAGAATGGAGCATCAAAAATTATAGATACGATTACAACGTATCACTCTTTCCCTTTTTCTTTTATGAATAACTCTTCCAGATCTGTTCAAATGCAGTTTAGTTTAAATCAATATGAAAATGGAAAATCACCCCAATTGCCTAGATCTATTTTTTCTAGGGTATCTGAGTTTCCTCCCTAACATGCAACACCAAGAGTTGACCCAAATATTCCTCAGATTAATTCCAACAAATCATGTCCCCAAATGTATACTTTTCCCAATAAAATCCCCCAGGGAGTTCTGCAACTCCAAATGGAGTAAAACCTATGGGTGCTGGAAGGTGTACATTATACCTTGCATTTCCCACTGGCCCCACCTATTTTAGCTTCCTAGTTTGCCCCTGGTGAAAATAACAAAATGAGGATATTTCAGACTTTAGAAAATTCCGTAGGACAATCCATAAAATGGTTTTGACCTAATTCCAACTCCCTGCACACATAAATATCAACATATTTCAAACCCCCGTAGTTCATAATTTTATGAGACCCTGTTGAATTATGGTGAATTAAACTGTTCTCGGCATGGTTTATTCACCAAAAAATTCACCACATGAGTTCTGTAAATCCAAAAGGGGTGATTCCAATTTATATAGAAAGTTATTCCAGTTACCTAACATGTGTCTCTGGAATCACATCCAAAGCCCATATAGATTTAATATGGTGAATAGGAAAAAAACATACAGTACTGTCTTTGGGAATTTCCTAAGGGCATTCTGGTAATTATTTTAAGTTGACTCGAACTCCTCTTGAATCAGTCCATAAAATCCTACTTAATCACCCAAGGAAATACTTTTTGGATCTCTAGAACTATTTTGGTGAATTATTTCCTAAAACTAGAGTTTTATTCACTATAGAAATCATTATAAATCAATGGAAATTGATAAATTAGTGAAACCACTTTTGTTGGTTCCATTTTATCAATACCTACCTGAGGGTATCACGTTTACACAATGTTATCATACAGAACTTGGCCTTTCTCAAAAACCCCTTATCTAGGTAGTTTTGGACTATAAATCTTACATAGAAAATCCACCAATGCAATCTAAGCATTTCCTTTGCATCCAAATCAAAATCCTCAATCCTTACTGATCTATAAACTTGTTTTTCGGATGGCTTGATGTATGAATTGTTGTTTGTATGCAATGTATTGATTGTGATGTGTTTGTTTGCATGTATGTGCGATAACGGCGATAGTTGCGAGTGTGTGCCGTCAAGAAGAAGGAAGCCTCGAAACATTATTATTGCTATCATTATTGTTATCGGTATTCTGGTATTCTAAAGAAGTCATGGGACATCTCGCTAATCATAGGCAAGCCACCTACACCTTCATGAGACTTGACATATATTTTTCCTATGCAGTGTCTTGTTTGTTTATTTCTTACAAATGCATTGTTTATCTCTATTTATGTCTCTATGCAAGTATTGGTTTGGCTCCTCCAAACCCGTACCTATGGTACATTAGTACCCACTTGTATACACCTATTTTTATCTGGTAGGCCTAGGTGGTGATGGTGCCACAACCCTGTTGGAACCCTCATTTAGCCGATATAAAAACTCTAGTTGGGGACCCAGAAGGAAAAATGTTTTGCAAAAAGGATTTGATAAAAACCTTGGCAAGTGGGACTTGCGGGAATTGCTTAATAAGGAAAAATGTTTTGGTTTTTATAATAAGGTTGGACGAAAGATGGAGGGAAAATGTTTACAAAAATGAGTCGGGTTGTGCTGTTTGCTTGAACAATTAACCCGTGCAACCATAATTACTCCTATGTGGGAAGGGGCTAGATCTAAAGGTTGACTACTCTGGTATAGGTGGATCGCACTACTACAGGGGCAAACAATCCCTGGAGGGTGGGCCTTCTCTGGACAAACGGTCCATGCGTAGCATCAACCGAGAGAAGGAACAAAGGGTCTCTGTGCCTCCATGCGATACTATGAGTCCCTCATCGAAACCGCACACCCGTCGAGGTGCAAAACACGCTCCAGTTGGCTTGGTAACTATATAGGGTGTCCCGGTTTTGGAGGGGATTAACACACATAGGGTAGGAATTTATACTAGAGTAGGCAATTTCGAAGGTCTTGTTTGATTATCCGAGACCCGCATACTTTAGTATGACAATCTGGGGGTGATCCCGGCGTATGTATCAAAGCTTGTGGGTAAAGTGTACAACCTCTGCAGAGTGTAAATCTATTCGAATAGCCGAGTCCTTGGTCATGGACGGTTGTGAAGGCTACTGTACGGCGGTGCTGGTTTAGTTTTCAAAAAGGACTTCGGAAAAGCAATGGCTTGGAAATGTTTTGACCATGGGATGGTCAGAAAAAGGAGGAAGGAGTTTTGTCATGGGATGACCGGAAGGGGAAAAAATGGGTGACCCAATCCTTGTGTTTTCTAAAAACCTTTCAAAAATATTTCCCTATGTTTTACAAAAGTTTTTCAACAAAGATATAGAGATATTCTATATCTACAAGAGAAACTAAATTATAAAAGAACCTCTTGTGGAGGCTTCCTACCACAGCCAAATTGCATATCCTTTATTATTGTTATCTTAAGGTGGTTTGCGAGTATATTCAAAGTACTCACCGGCATTTTCCCTGGATATTTACTTGGCCAGACTTTCAGAAGCAAGAGGAATGATGGATATTGCTTCGTCTATGCGAGCTAGTCTGTCTTCCCAATCAGTCGCCTGTAGGATAAGGCATGACATGTGATCTACGATTGAAGACTTCTGCTACTTGTGATGTAATAGACATATTGGCCATATTGTAAGCATATGTAATTGATACTTTTTGGATGATGTAATGATACTAGTTGGTTATGCTCACGGCTCACTGATCATGGGAACGTGAATCATATGCATAACTGGTATTCTTGGACCATAAATCCGCGGGTGCAACAGACTTGGTATCAGAGCCATCCTCGCTGTAGGATACCTTAGTTAGCATGGATGTTAGACAGGACAACCCCTATTTCTAAAAACACCGGCTTTCGAAAACTATTTTCCCAGAAGCCTTTTGAAAGATTTCTTATCTCACTTTCTCTGACTTAAACGATTTGAAATTGGAATTACTCTATATCTCGTCTACTTCAAATGTTCCGTTTTCAAAAACAAAGTCTGACTCGAAGACTATGAAGACGGAGATCCCGGAATGAAGAGACACCAAGGGAAGAAAAACAAAGAAGCTACCAACAACGAAAGATACTACAAGATCGCCCTACCAATGGAGTTCTTCCTCACCCCAAATGGATCAAGCACGGCACCGACGACGACAGATGGCAAGATAGAAGTCAAGACCCTCGTAACGCCCATACTTAGTATTAGCATCCTAAATATAGTATTCCCCTTATGGCGTGTAGTCGCCCCTTAATACCTACGGTACACTCTGCTTGTTTTTCATGTGCTTATCTGATGCTTGAAATATGTTGCTTGTCTGCCTCGGATCACTCGATCCTATTATATGACCACCTCGTTTGTGTCTCATGCCACGACCCTTCATAATCCATAACCCTGAAACCTCTCATCAGTAGGATGGCCACATAAATAAATCCACGACAACCCCTACTCGCGCTTTAGTACTAATCGCCCTAAAGGAGCAATGATCCTACTAAAACCTCTGCCAAATCAACGGGGAGTCCTCGCCATATATCAAACTCTCCAAGTATTCTGAAGATAAGGAGGCCCGAAGACAACGAGTCCACTCCGTCATCGAACCAAAGAAACCCAAAGAGCTCGAGTTAAGATCACCCCTCTGAAGCTAACTTGCCTCCACCCTGATGAAGGACTAAGAAGAAACATGGCTAACCGCTCAAACTACCCCGAGTTAACCCTTACGGCTTCGTTAGGTAACCACCATAGCAAGGTAGTCGCAATAAGGCGCCACCCGAAGACCCCAACTCAAGAGTCACGCCAATGCTCCAAGATGAAGGGTCTACCCCAACCTCGACAACCTCAACTACAACTCTAAGGTGGAAAGACTATGTCTTTCTGTAGGGGTTCGTAGCATGGAAAACAAAAAAATTCTACCACATGCACACAAACAATCCAAGATCTATCTACTAGATTGTAGCAACGAGTCGATTAGAGTACTCACCCTCGAAGATTCTCGTGGGTGATGTAGTTGTACACTTGCCAATCTCAAGATCGCGTAGACGATCCTTCCAGCGCTGCGTTCCAACAGCGCTTCCGTAGTCAGTCACATGTTCGGTACTCGATGGAGACATTCCTCTCCCTTGTTCCAGTAGGCAGCAGAGGTTGTAGTTCTCCCCTCGCGATTCCGGCAGCACGACGGCGTGGTGTCGGAAGTAGAGGGAATATTCTGCAGGGCTTCACCTAAGTCGGAGCAGGTTATGGTGGATCTACGGTTTCCGAAGATCTAGAGTTTAGAGGGCCAGAGAGGAGGAGGCGTGGCCGGCGGCGGCTAGGGCGGCGACGGAGAGCCGGCGGCGGCGATGCTGGAGGGCGGCGACGCTGTGGCTAGGTGGGGAGGGGTTGGTGTTGTGTGTCCTTGGGGCACCCCCTCCTCTCTATTTATGAGAGGGAGGGCAGCTTGGGAGAGGGGAGTTTGAATCCTTCCCCAACTCCCTCTCCTAGTTGGCTTGTGGTGGAGGGAAAGAATAATTCTTTCCTTCCTCCATCAGGATACATTGTCCCAGTTTGACTTTTCAAACTTGCCTTTTGACTTTTAATTTGGAGCTTAATTTCTTTCTTGCAAATGCCCAACCAAGTGACCTAGACATGATTCAATCATTCCGCTTATCCATGACACATTCATGTACCCTTCCCATTTCGGTCCGGTGAACCTTCTAGACCCTTCTAGAACCTCTCCAATGAAATCATCGGAATCATTCCCGAACTCTGGAATTGGACTTTCCTTATATGAATCTTATTCTCCGGACCATTTCGGATATCCTCGTGATATCCCAGATCCCATCCGAGACTCCGAACAACATTTGGTCTCCCTACTTACATTCCATATCTACTAAACAACATTGAATCCTTAAGTGTGTCTCCCTACGGTTCGTGAATTATGTGGACATGACCGAGACACTTCTTCGAGCAATAACCAATAGAGGAATCTGGAAATTCATATGGCTCCCACATATTTCTATGATTACTTTGCAATCAAATGAACCACATACATACGATACCAATTTCCCTTTATCTCGCGATAGTTTACTTATCCGAGGTCTGATCGTCGGTATCTCTGCATACCTAGTTCAACCTTGTTACCGATAAGTACTCTTTTCTCGTCCCCGTGATATGTGATCCCCTGTGATCCAGTCACACACTTGCAAGCTAATTGGATGACATTCCACCGAGAGGGCCCATAGTATATCTATCCGTCATATGGATGGACAAATCCCACTCTTGATCCATGTGCCTCAACACACACTTTCCGAACACTCAATGCCACTTTTATAGCCACCCAGTTACGGTGTGGTTTTTGATGTCATCAAAGCATCCTTCTGGTGATGGTGATTAGCATGATCTCATGGTCGAAGGAATTAGGTTACTATGTATCAGAAAGCTTATAGCAAACAAACTATTGAAATGACTTGATCTTTATGCTACGCTTATCTATAGGAGTATGTCCATCACACCATTCTCCTAATGATATGATCTTGTTGTTAATAACATCTCAATGTTCATGATCAGGAAACCACGATCATCTATCAACCAACAAGCTAGTATTACAAAGAGGCTTTACCAGGGACTCTAATTTAGTTTACAAATCACACAAGTACTAATGTTTCCGGTTAATACTATTATAGCATGAATGTAAACATTTATCATAAACACAAAGATATAATAATAACTACTTTTATTATTGCCTCTAGGGCATATCTCCAACAGTCGCCCACTTGCACTAGATTCAACTAATCTAGATTGCATGGTAATATACCGAACACCCATGGCGGTTTGGTGCTGGTCATGTTTTGCCCTTAGGAGGGGTTTAGTCAACGGATCCGTCACATTCAGATTTGTGTGTACTTCGCAAATCTTGATGTCACCTTCTTGGACATAGCATGAAAACGCAACTTGATATGCTTTATCTTCTTGTGTGACCTTGGTTCTTGCGCATTGGCTATGGCACCCATGTTATCACAGTAGATAGACATTGGGTCCAACGCACTTGGAACCACACCGAGCTCTGTAATGAAATCCTTCATCCATATCGCCTCTTGTGAAGCCTCCGAAGCAGCTATGTATTCCGATTCAGTTGAAGATATCGCCACAATGCTTTGCTTTGCACTCCTCTAGCTAACTGCTGCACCATTCAAAGTAAATACGTATCCAGATTGAGATTTAGAATCATCTGGATCGGTGTTCCAACTAGCATCGGTGTAACCATTAACAACGAGTTGTTCATCACCTCCATAAGAAACAACCATATCCTTAGTTCTTCTCAAGTACTTAAGGATGTTTTTAATCGTTGTCCAATGATCCACTCCTAGATCACTTTGATATCTGCTAGTCAAACTAACAGCATATGCAATGTCGGGTCTAGTACATAGCATGGCATACATGATAGATCCTATGCCTGAGGCATAGGGAGTCTTACTCATCCTTTCTATATCTTCTGCCATAGCAGGACTTTGAGTTTTACTCAAGGTTGTATTGGGCAACATGGGCAAGAACCCTTTCTTGCTATATTCCATTCCAAACCTCTTTAGAACTTTGTCCAAATATGTATTCTGCGACAATGATATTAGGCATCTCGATCTATCTCTATAAATCTTTATGCCTAATATGTAAGCTGCTTCACCAAGATATTTCATTGAAAAACTATTATTCAAATAATCCTTGACACTATTAAGAAGGTCTACATCATTCCCAATCAACAATATGTCATCCACATATAGTACTAGGAATTCTACAGAGCTCCCACTCACTTTATTGTAAATAAAATCTTCTCCATAAGTTTGTATAAAACCAAAACTTTTGATCGCCTTATCAAAATGTTGATTCCAACTTTGGATGCTTGCTTCAATCCATAAATGGATCGTCGATGTTTGCATACCTTGTTGGCATCTTTAGGATCAACAAAACCTTTGGGTTGTACCATATACAACTCTTCATCAATGTCTCCATTGAGGAACGCCGTTTTGACATCCATCTGCCATATCTCATAATCATAATATGCAGCGATTGCTAACAAAATCCTCATAGACTTTAGCTTCACTACTGGTGAGAAAGTCTCATCATAGTCAATCCCTTGAATTTTTCGAAACCCTTTCGCGACAATTCAAGCTTTATAGACAGTAACATTACCATCAGCATCTGTTTTCTTCTTGAAAATCCATTTGTTCTCGACAGCCTTCCGGCCATCCGATAAGTCCACCAAAGTCCATACTTGGTTTTTGTACATGGATCCAATCTCGTATTTCATGGCTTCTTGCCATTTATTGGAATATGGGCTCATCATCGCTTCCTCATATGTCGCAGGGTCGTCGGTGTTGTCCACCAACATGACACTCATAACGGGATCATACCAATCGGGAGTGGTACAAGTTCTCGTTGACATGCGAGGTTTCGTAGTAACTTCAACCGAAGTTTCATGATCAACATCATTAGCTTCCTCTCTTATTGGTTTAGGCGCCACATGAACTACTTCCAGTGTTGTGCTACTCTCAAATCCGAGAGAAGGTTCGACAACCTCGCCGAGTTCTACTTTCCTTCCAGTCACTTCTTTCGAGAGAAACTCCTTCTCTAGAAAGGATCCATTCTTAGCAACGAATATTTTGCCTTCGGATCTATGATAGAAGGTATACCCAATAGTTTCCTTCATGTATCCTATGAAGACGCATTTTTCCGCTTTGGGTTCAAGCTTGTCGGGCTGTCACTTCTTTGCATAAGCTTCGCAACCCCAAACTTTAAGGAGCGACAATTTAGGTTTCTTCCCAAACCATAATTCATACGGTGTCGTTTCAACGGATTTAGATGGTGCCCTTTTTAAAGTGAATGCGGTTGTTTCTAACGCATAACCCCAAAATGATAGCGGTAAATCTGTAAGTGACATCATAGAATGAACCATATCTAAGAGAGTTCGATTACGATGTTCAGACACACCATTACATTGTGGTGTTCCCGGCGGTGTCAATTGTGAAAGTATTCCACATTTCTTTAAATGCTTGCCAAACTCGTAACTTAGATATTCACCTCCACGATCTGATCGCAGAAACTTAATCTTCTTGTTATGTTGATTCTCTACTTCACTTTGAAATTCCTTAAACTTCTCGAAAGTTTTGGACTTATGTTTCATGAAATAGATATACCCATATCTACTCAAGTTATCCGTGAAAGTAAGAACATGATGATAACCACCGTGTGATGATACACTCATTGGACCACACACATCGGTATGATGATTTCCAATAAGTCCATAGCTCACTCCATCATACCAGAAAATGGAGTCTTAGTCATTTTACCCATCATACATGCTTCGCATCTTTCAAATGATTCGAAATCAAGTGATTCAAGAAGTCCATCGGAATGGAGTTTCTTCATACACTTCACTCCAATGTGACCAAGACGATAGTGCCACATATAGGTCGAGTTATCGCTCAATTTCAAACGTTTAGCTTCAATGTTATTAATATGTGTATTACTACAATCGAGGTTCAATAAGAATAGACCATCTATCAAAGGTGCATGTGCATAAAACATATTACTCATATAAATCGAACAACCATTATTCTCGGACTTAAACAAGTAACCGTCTCACAATAAACATGATCCAGATATAATGGTCATGCTCAACGTAGGCACCAAATAACAATTATTTAAGTATAAAACTAATCCCGATGGTAGATGAAGAGGTAGCGTGCCGACCGTGATCACATCAACCTTTGATCCATTTCCAACGCGCATCGTCACCTCGTTCTTCGCTAGTTTCAGTCTATTCTGCAGTACCTGTTTCGAGTTACAAATATGAGCAACCCAACCAGTATCAAATATCCAGGCACTACTACGACTACTAGTGAGATACACATCAATAACATGTATATCGGATATACCTTTCTTCTTGATGTTTCCATTCTTCAAATCCGCCAAGTACTTAGGGAAATTCCGCTTCCAGTGACCTCCCTTGCAGTAAAAGCACTCAGTATCAGGCTTAGGCCCAGCCTTGGTCTTCTTCGCCGGCGCGGTAACTTTCTTACCGCCCTTCTTGAAGTTTCCCTTTTTCTTAGACTTGCCTTGCTTCTTGAATTTGGTGGTCTTACTGACCATCAACACTTGGTGCTCTTTCTTGATTGTAAGATCCCTCCTTTATAAAGGAAAAGGATCCCTGTGATTGCAATGCTAGTCCCTGGATCAATGCTAGCATCCACAGTTTAAGATGAAGTACACAGATACAAAGGTCATTATTACAGTCATTCCAGAGATAAACATAGTCTTTACAACTCCAAGGCCACAGGCCTAGTACAAGAGTTTGAATAAGTAAATAAATAAAAGTCTTCATCTTCATGTGCCACAGGCAAACATGTTGAGTGTAGACTCATGACTCCTAATCCTCATCAGAGTAACCTGCAACATCACAAGTTACAGCCACAGTGGGTCAATACATTGGAATAGTATTGGCAAGTGATACCTTAGTATAATTTAGGTGGACTAGATACTATATGCAATTTGGCTAATTGTAGCTTGGCTTGCTTTGCTCAAAATAGGTTTTGCCTATTAGTTGAAATCACTAAGTTTTTCTTTGTCAAAACTTTTCCCAAGGAACCACCAATAGACATTGAGGTCCTTCACCCTTGTTCACCCACAAGTTTTTACTTAGAAATTGGGATGAGGAGATTCTTGATAGCTTCCATGTCTTGATGCTCAAGTTGTACTTTTCCAGGGACATGGCTAAGTACTTAGATTCTTCCATCTGTAGAGGTTGTGCACTTTCCCCACCAGACTTGATTTTCACCAAGACAGGACCTTCCAGAATCCTTCCCTTAGACCAAATGGACGTGTTCCAACCTATCATCCCACTACCACCAACTGTCCAAATGGCTAAGTTCTAGCAACCTATGTGATCCAGGCAGAGCCCATATTACCAAGTGGCTGCACTAGAAGCTTCTTAACACTTGGCCTCTAAAATCTCTTTGTTCCTGGGTGGCTTACCACAAGTGAGATACACAAGGTAAACCATAGAAATGGGCCTTGTGTAACCACTCAACATAAACCATTCCTTCCATTCCACCCAGGTGTTTCATTTACTTAGTTTTTTTATTAGGCAAAACACAAGTCAAAAAGACTTAGAAATATTTTCATCATAGCATGTATATTTCTCCAACCCTTGGTTGCTACTAGCTAGGCTAAGCATGGCATAGATAAGCATCTTAACTTAGAAATTTCTAGCAATTCTACAACTACTAGGATTTCCCATCATGTATATAAGTAAAATATAGCATGCAAGACTAGCAAAAATATTTCTAATGCTTAGTAGAAAACATAGGGATAAAAATATTCATGAAGCACCACTTGCCTTGGTAGTTTGGAGAGTAGCTACACTCCTCACAATCACAATCACTAGCACCAAAATCTACACAAGGAATCATAGCCATAAATCACATACAAAACATATACAAACAAAAATATATGAATGCATGCAATATGATATGTGATGATTTTTAAAACTCAACAAAGCAAGTGTATAGTATAGGTTCATAAACAAGTTAAAAACTTGCCAAACAACATTTATTTAAACCCTAAAACAATTCTTAAACAATTCCTATATTAAAATTAGCCCTACACAAGTTTCTGCAAATAAAACCATTTTAACAGAAGCAAAACATTAAACACATTGCATATTTAGAAAGGGCTTGTTCTCCTGATTCCATCGATATAAAAATTGTCAAATTCTAACGTGGGGATCAAAAGTTATAGCCAAAACAAAATCAAACTTCTAATAGATTCAAATCCTGTTTTTAAATCTAAACAGCTGCCACGCGTCTTAATCTAATTGGCCCGTACCGCTTCGCTCAGGATCGCGTCTGTGAGCCGTTAGATCAACATAATCTGCACGGCCCATATCTAACTATACCGCTTCGTTAAGTGATCTAATCTCGCGCGCTGGATCCAGATCCAACGGCCCTGGATCAAACGACCATAGCTGGGCAGCGCTGGCGGTGGCTACTGGCGGCGGCGAGCTCTGCCTACGGCGGCGCGGCGCTATAGGTGGCTCTGGGGTCGTCGGAGATGCTTACCAGAAACGTGACGATGTGTTGATGCTCAACCTGGTGACGGCTTGGCAAGGGGCGCACGATCACAGTCGCTAGAGCTCGTCGGAGTTGCGGGCGGCGTCTGTTGCTTTTTGTCGAGGTCGTTGCCGAGGCTCTGCGTTGACCTATCACAAGCCAGAGGGTTTAGGAGATGCGCAAGGGTCTGGCGAACAAGACATTACCAAAGGGGAGGCAAGGGGCGCTCGATTCTTACTGCTATTGCTCGTCGGAGTCGAGCGGCGGCTCTGGTGGTTGCGGGCGTGAACAAAGACGGCGACCTGGGTCACGAGCAGGAAAACCTAAGGTGTTAGCAGATGCACAAGGATGTGGCGGTCACGCTCGTATGAACCAGAGGCAGAGGGGCGGTCGGAGTTTACCAGAATCATCCGCCAGAGTGGCTCGGTACAGAGGCGGCGCAAGTGCGATTGTGGGCAGCCTGGTGGCGATGTGGAAGTGCTGAGTGAGGGGAAATGGTCACAGAGAGGTGGGGGTTAAGTAGGCAGAGCAGGGGCGAGAATCTCGCGAGCAATCAACTCCAATTAAGAACATTTGCGTCGGGGAAGAAACGGCCACGGCGAGCAGGTCTCCAGCGCGAGATTGACGACGAGCTTGACGTGGCAGTGGGTCTACCTGTCAGCGAATAAAACAGAGAGGGGGTGGGGTCCTGGCATCAGTCACTCAACGGGTTCGTCTGCGAGTGAGAAGGGGAGAGGAGGGAACCCGGGTGGGCTTAGTGGGCTGCGTCTGTTGCTGGGCTCAATTGCTGGCGCCGGCCCTTTTCTCTTTCTTATCTCTTTTTCTTTTTCTAAATCGATTTTCTGGAATGATTTTCAATCAAATTCAAAGGCATTTGAATTTCAAATCTTTTCTGGATTTTTTGTAAAGTGTAACCATCATACTTTTGGGCATAAAACCATATGGTCTCTCTGTACTTGCTTGGTCCCTTTGAATAAACAAAATAAACAGTGCTAAAGCACTTGATTTGGAAATGTTTTGAAGATGGTTTTGAAACCATATTTTGTTTTGTAAATTTTTATCCAAACTCTTCATTCAATCCAAACTTGGTTTAAAACACTTATGCTCTCAATTGAGAGTAGTATTTGATTAATGTTTGCTCACATAAAATAATAGCACTAAGTGCTTCTGTTTTCTTGAAATGAGTTGGAAAATGATCCCTAAATTATATGCATGCATGTATGATATGTAATCTTTGAATTCATGATTTTAGGGATGTTACAAATCTAACCCCCTTAAGGTGAATCTCGACCTCGAGATTTGGATTGGCTAGCAAATAGGTGAGGGTGGTCTTTCCGAAGATCATCTTCTCTTTCCCATGTTGCTTCCTCTTCGGAATGATGGTTCCACTGAACTTTGCAAAACTTGATTGTCTTAGTCCGTGTGACTCTTTCTGCAGTCTCAAGAATCTTGATAAGTTTCTCCTCATAAGTGAGATCACTTTCCAATTGCACATCCTCCAAAGGTATAGTATCCTTCAAGGAAGTTTATTCCATTTCTGGATGACATTTCTTAAGCTGACTCACATGAAACACATTATGAACAGCTGATAGAGACTCTGGCAATTCAATTTCATAAGCAACTTCTCCTTTACGACTCAGAATCTTGAATGGTCCAACATATCTTAGGACCAACTTTCCTTTGACTCCAAACCTCTTCACTCCACGAAGTGGTGACACTCTAAGATAAGCTCTATCACCAACTTTGTAGGTGACTTCTCTACGCTTAGGATCTGCATAGCTTTTCTGTCGGGACTATGCTATCTTCAATCTGTCTTTAACCAACTTGACCTTCTCTTCGGCTTCTTTGATAAGTTCTGGTCCGAACAAACTTCTTTCTCCCACACCATTCCACAACAATGGGGTGGTACATTTTCTCCCATAGAGAAACTCAAATGGTGCCATCTCAATGCTGGCTTGATAGCTGTTGTTATAAGAAAATTCTGCGTAAGGCAGACTTTCATCCCAACTGGCTCCATAGTCTAGGGCACATGCCCTCAACATGTCTTCAAGAATCTGATTAGTCCTTTCTGTCTGTCCATCAGTTTGAGGATGAAAAGCAGTGCTGAATTCCAACCTTGTCCCCAATGACTCATGTAGCTGTCTCCAAAAATGGGAAGTGAATTGAGTTCCCCTATCAGACACAATACTCTTGGGCACTCCATGTAGACATACAATTCTACTCATATAGATTTTGGCCAACTTAGCACTTGTGTAGGTTGTCTTCACGGGTATGAAATGAGCCACTTTAGTTAGGCGGTCCACTACTACCCAAATAGAATCGTATCCTGACCGGGTCCTTGGTAATCCGGTAATGAAATCCATACCAATCTTGTCCCACTTCCAATCAGGAATAGGTAGTGGTTGAAGCAAACCTGCTGGTTTCTGATGTTCCGCTTTCACTCTACTACACACATCACACAAAGCAATATGTTCTGTGATGTCCTTCTTGAGATTATTCCACCAAAATCATTCCTTCATATCCATGTACATTTTGGTGTTACCTGGATGAATGGAATACGGTGAGTTGTGTGCTTCTTGCAAAATCAGTTTCCGAAGCTCCGGATCTTGTGGAACACAGATACGTTTCCCATGCCATAAAGTACCATGTTCGTCTTCATGGAATCCTCTGGCTTTTCCTTTGCCAATCTTTTCTTTAATTTCTTCAATTTCGTTATCAATCTTCTGGGCTTCTTTGATCTTATCCAACAAAGTGGGTTGAACATCCAAAGACATGAGATGTCCCTCGGGCACAATCTCCAATCTGAGATCTCTAAATTGAGCAGACAAATCATCGGGCAATTCTCCCTTGGTAAGGCCATTCACAAAAACCTTACGGCTTAAAGCATCCTCTACAACATTTGCTTTACCGGGATGGTATTGCAAACTTAAATCATAGTCCTTGATGAGTTCTAGCCATCTTCTTTGTCTCATGTTAATTTCTTTCTGGGTGAAGATATACTTCAAACTCTTGTGATCTATGAACACTTCACAACGCTTTCCCAAAAGATAATGTCTCCATGTTTTGAGTGCATGGACAACAGAGGCTAACTCTAAATCATGAGTAGGATAGTTCACTTCATGAGTTTTGAGTTGTCTCGAGGAATAAGCCACAACTTTTACTTCTTGCATAAGTACTGCACCCAAACCATGATGAGATGCATCACAATATACTTGGAAATCCTTCTCCAAATCTGGTAGACATAAGACTGGTGCTGTCACAAGTCTCTTCTTCAATTCCTGAAAGCTGAGTTCACAACCTTCCGACCAAGAAAATTTCTTGTCTTTCTTTAGCAATTCCGGCATGGGCTTAGCTACCATGTAGAAATTCTCAATGAACCTTCTGTAGTAACCTGCTAAGCCAAGGAAACTACAAACTTCTTTCACTGACTTGGGAGATTCCCATTCAGTTACAGCTGAAACTTTAGCAGGATCAACTGCTACCCCATCTCTTGTCATAACATGTCCAAGAAATCCAACTTCATTCAACCAGAATTCACACTTGCTAAATTTGGCATACAGTTTATGCTCTCTAAGATTCTCAAATATCAAACGCAAATGTCCTTCATGCTCTTCTTTGCTCTTGGAGTAGATTAAAATGTCATCGATGAAAACGACAACAAACTTATCAAGGAATTCCATGAACACCTTGTTCATCATATTCATAAAGTATGCTGGAGCATTGGTCAAACCAAATGGCATCACGGTATACTCATACAATCCATACCTTGTAGTGAAAGCTGTTTTAGGTATGTCTTGTTCTCTTATTTTGAGTTAAAAATAGCCTGACCGGAGATCAATCTTTGAGAACACACAAGCTCCTTCTAGCTGATCAAACAAGTCATTGATTCTTGGCAAAGGGTATTTGTTCTTGATAGTCACCTCATTGAGTGAACGGTAATCTATGCATAACCTTTGACTTCTATCTTTCTTCTCCACAAATAAAACTGGGGCTCCCCAAGATGAAGAACTTGGTTGAATAAATCCTTTCTGCAACTGTTCTCCACGTTGTTTCTTGAGTTCTTTCAGTTCATCAACTGACATCTTATATGGTCTCTTTGCTATTAGTCCAGATCCTGGTAGCAAGTCAATAAGGAACTCCACATCTCTATCTGGTGGCATTCCCGGCAATTCTTCCGGAAACACATCCGGATACTCACTCACAATTGGCACACTGTCTATGCTAACCCCCTTAAGAGAATTTAGCATACTCCTTCTTGCTTCAAAGTTGGTCTTGAACCTGATCCTTTTATTTTCTGGAGTTGTGAGTGAGACAGTATGGTTGGCACAATCTGTCACTCCCTTATGCATAGTCATCCAGTCCATTCCCAAAATGACATCCAATCCTTGGGAATTTAGGATTATCAAGTTAACGGGAAACTTATACTTCCCAAACTCTATGACTAGATCATCACATCCTGAATTCACTATCATTTCTCCGCCAGGAGAACTTACTTTTATAGGAAACCCAATAGTTTCTACCGGTAGTTCATTTCTTTCAACAAATGCTCTTGATATGAATGAATGAGATGCACCGGTATCAAAGAGAACAAATGCTGGAACAGAATTGAGTTTGAACTTACCAGCAACAGCATCAGGCTCCTCATAGATTTCCTCCACATTGATGTGGTTAACTTGCCCTTTCTGGAAAGGGTTGGGCTTGTTGGGTCCTTCAACTTTCTTTTCTGGGCATTCGTTTGCATAATGCCCCATCTTCTTGCACTTGAAGCATTCAACCTGACTAATGTCCTTCTTGACAGGCTGGCTTCCACTGCCACTTCCATTACCACTGTGGTGGCTCTTATATCCACCCTTGTGGTTCTTGTACTTGTCATTGTCATGACTACGGTGATGCTTGTTGTCATGACGGTTGTGGTTGTGGTGCTTGTTGAATTTCCCATGCTTTTGGGATCCTGAGCTTCCACTGTCATCATAATGGGAACGTTTGTGAGACGATCCCGAGTTGTGATTGTCTGAGTGCTTTTTCTTCCTGCTTTCAACTTGCTTCACTTTGTTCTCCAAAATAGCAGCCTTGTCATAGAGAGACTGATAAGTGGGAACATAGGCCACAGCCAACTGCAGGTTCAGTTCATCATTCAAGCCTTCAAGAAATTTTTCCTTTCTCTTAGCATCGGTGTCAACTTCATCCGGTGCATAACGCGCCAGATTGTTGAACTCCTCAATATATTCAGCCACGATGCGGTGGCACTGCTTCAGATTATGGAACTCTTTCTTTTTTAGACTCATCACTCCAGATGAGATATGAGCAGTACGAAAGCCATCCTAAAAGATAGCCCATGTCACATCTTCTATGGGAGTGGTGATCTGGAAGTTATCCCACCAAGTGGCGGCTGGTCCTTCCAGCAAATGTGCTGCAAATCTGACCTTTTCTGCATCAGTACAGCCTACAGTTACCAAGTCCTTGTTCACAGAGCGTAGCCAATCATTGGCCACCATGGGATCAGTTGTTCCTGAGAACTTTGCTGGCCTCAATCTCAAGAACCTGGTAAGCATGTCAAAACCCGGTGGGTTGTTGTTGTTGTTGTTATTGTTGTTATTGTTGTTGTTGTTGTTTTGGTTCTGGATGAACGTCGTCATCATTTGCATCAGCTGAGTCTGAGCTGTCATCATTTGCTGCATTTCTGGAGTGATGTTGTTGTTGTTGGGGTTAGGATTGGCACGACGAGGAGGCATCTGTGGTTTGTTCAATAGATATAAGAATGAGATACCCATAGATGCTTTCATGCACAATACATCACATAAACAATCACAAAAACATGCATCATAGCAATAATAGTTCAACAATAAATACGACAAGTTCACAAAGTAAACACACAAATAACAAGCCATCCACATGTTGGATGGTCATTGTGACACAAATAAAGTATGATAAGTAAATGATAAATGAGTAGTCAAATCTACTCCTCGGCATCAACCTCCTCCTCAACAAAGGTAAGACCTGCATTCTCCATTGCGGTCTTGTATTCCTCGACATTGGCGGTCAAGGTCTCTATTTTGGCTTTGAGAGCCCTCTTCTGGGAACGAAGCCTCTCAATCACCGTCTGCTGCTGCTCGAGCTCGAAGTCCTTGGCATGCAGTTCTTCAGTCATGTCCCGAATCCTCTTGTTCCTATCCTGGACTCGCTTCTCCTGACTCTTGAACTTTCTGTCCTGGCTCTCGAACTTCGTCTCCATCTCCTTGACTATCTCATCTTGCTCCGCGAAGAGCTTGTCCTTCTCACGAAGCTGCACCTGGAGTTCGTCATTGTTGAGCATGACGTTGGTCCTATCAGTGTCCACGTGCCTAATGAGAGCCTCTAAGTCCTAGAGGTATAAGCGAATCGGCTCTGCTGTCTCCCTCGAAGTGTCCTCGAAGTCGATGGACTTTCCATCCTCATCATGTCTACCAAAGACGTGGAAGTGAGTACCTCTAACCTGTCGGGAGTGTCTCCCTAGCAGAAGTCCTATCAGATCCTGCATGACTACCTCAAGGCCTCTCTCCTTGTCATCATGCATGAGCTTGAAGACGATGGCCTCCGTGGTAGGCTCTGTCTGGCGTCCGGGCTGATTGACCTTGAAGCCCCAAAGGTCTTTCCTCTCAAACTTGGTGAGGGGAAGCACCATGCTAGTAGGAAGAGGGAGATTGAGCAAGGTAGTGAGCTCAACAATACGAGGACCAAAGCGAGTTCCCTGGAACTAATCAACAGTGCTGATGGTAACATTAGGCATCTATTTATAAGATAGAAAAAGTTAGAACAACACAATTTAAGATAAAACACAAGGCAAAACATCACATACATATCCTTGGAAATCAAAACACACAAGTCATGGCATACATGAATCCAATACATCATCCAAGGTTCACTTATTTTTTAACAGCATTTGGAAAATAAGGTGATAAGTGGTGGTCCAACTAATGAAGTACGCTTACAATCCCATCTCACTGGATCTGTTGCCTAACACAATGTTTCTAGAAGCAATTAGTCTATCTTGTTCACATGACTCCATCACTAAGTCTATAATGTCTCCTCTTAAGGTTTGGTTGGTAGCCTCCAACTCTTGGGTATGTTTCTTCTCTTCTTTTAGGCTATTTTGGATGTTGAACATTCTGCACTTGACTCTTTCACCAAGTTCTTTGATGGTCTTCCAAGCTGCATCCCTTGCTGAGTCAAAGAATGTAGGGTGCATCACTGAATTGGTGAACATGCAGAATCCTGAGTCCTTGTGGTTGTCTTCCTTGTTTTTATACAAGTGAAGTTGCACCCACCAGTACTCAACCCCTTCATCCATCACAGGAAAGCCTTTGTACACAGCTGCACCATGTATTTCCATTGCAGCCATGAGGTCCTTGAGAACCTTGGGGAATTCTATCTCACACTCCAAAGTCATTGTCATGAGTGGTCCTTTCCACACGGCTTCGTTGATGGAGTTCATCTACAATTAGAGATGAGAAAGAAGATTAGAAAAGTTTACGAGAAGAATAGACAAGTGTAGAAGTTGTTGAAAAATTTTCCTTAGTGGTTTCCAATCCTAGGCTCTGATACCATCTGTAAGATCCCTCCTTTATAAAGGAAAAGGATCCCTGTGATTGCAATGCTAGTCCCAGGATCAATGCTAGCATCCACAGTTTAAGATGAAGTACACAGATACAAAGGTCATTATTACAGTCATTCCAGAGATAAACATAGTCTTTACAACTCCAAGGCCACGGGCCTAGTACAAGAGTTTGAATAAGTAAATAAATAAAAGTCTTCATCTTCATGTGCCACAGGCAAACATGTTGAGTGTAGACTCATGACTCCTAATCCTGATCAGAGTAACCTGCAAAATCACAAGTTACAGCCACAATGGGTCAATACATTGGAATAGTATTGGCGAGTGATACCTTAGTATAATTTAGGTGGACTAGATACTATATGCAATTTGGCTAAGTGTAGCTTGTCTTGCTTTGCTCAAAATAGGTTTTGCCTATTAGTTGAAATCACTAAGTTTTTCTTTGTCAAAACTTTTCCCAAGGAACCACCAATAGACATTGAGGTCCTTCACCCTTGTTCACCCACAAGTTTTTACTTAGAAATTGGGATGAGGAGATTCTTGATAGCTTCCATGTCTTGATGCTCAAGTTGTCCTTTTCCAGGGACATGGCTAAGTACTTAGATTCTTCCATCTGCAGAGGTTGTGCACTTTCCCCAGTAGACTTGATTTTCACCAAGACAGGACCTTTCAGAAGCCTTCCCTTAGACCAAATGGACGCGTTCCAACCTATCATCCCACTACCACCAACTGTCCAAATGGCTAAGTTCTAGCAACCTATGTGATCCAGGCAGAGCCCATATTGCCAAGTGGCTGCACTAGAAGCTTCTTAACACTTAGCCTCTAAAATCTCTTTGTTCCTGGGTGGCTTACCACAAGTGAGATACACAAGGTAAACCATAGAAATGGGCCTTGTGTAACCACTCAACATAAACCATTCCTTCCATTCCACCCAGGTGTTTCATTTACTTAGTTGTTTTATTAGGCAAAACACAAGTCAAAAAGACTTAGAAATATTTTCATCATAGCATGTATATTTCTCCAACCCTTGGTTGCTACTAGCTAGGCTAAGCATGGCATAGATAAGCATCTTAACTTAGAAATTTCTAGCAATTCTACAACTACTAGGATTTCCCATCATGTATATAAGTAAAATATAGCATGCAAGACTAGCAAAAATATTTCTAATGCTTAGTAGAAAACATAGGGATAAAAATATTCATGAAGCACCACTTGCCTTGGTAGTTTGGAGAGTAGCTACACTCCTCACAATCACAATCACTAGCACCAAAATCTACACAAGGAATCATAGCCACAAATCACATACAAAACATATACAAACAAAAATATATGAATGCATGCAATATGATATGTGATGATTTTTAAAACTCAACAAAGCAAGTGTACAGTACAGGTTCATAAACAAGTTAAAAACTTGCCAAACAACATTTATTTAAACCCTAAAACAATTCTTAAACAATTCCTATATTCAAATTAGCCCTACACAAGTTTCTGCAAATAAAACCATTTTAACAGAAGCAAAACATTAAACACATTGCATATTTAGAAAGGGCTTGTTCTCCTGATTCCATCGATATAAAAATTGTCAAATTCTAACGTGGGGATCAAAAGTTATAGCCAAAACAAAATCAAACTTCTAATAGATTCAAATCCTGTTTTTAAATCTAAACAGCTGCCACGCGTCTTAATCTAATTGGCCCGTACCGCTTCGCTCAGGATCGCGTCTGTGAGCCGTTAGATCAACATAATCTGCACGGCCCAGATCTAACTATACCGCTTCGTTAAGTGATCTAATCTCGCGTGTTGGATCCAGATCCAACGGCCCTGGATCAAATGACCATAGCTGGGCGGCGCTGGCGGCAGCGAGCTCTGCCTATGGCGGCGCGGTGCTACAGGTGGCTCTGGGGTCGTCGGAGATGCTTACCAGAAACGTGACGATGTGCTGATGCTCAACCTGGCGACGGCTTGGCAAGGGGCGCACGATCACAGTCGCTGGAGTTCGTCGGAGTTGCGGGCGGCGTCTGTTGCTTGTTGTCGAGGTCGTTGTCGAGGCTCTGCATCGACCTAGCACAAGCCAGAGGGTTTAGGAGATGCGCAAGGGTCTGGCGAACAAGACAATACCAAAGGGGAGGCAAGGGGCGCTCGATTCTTACCGCTATTTCTCGTCGGAGTCGAGCGGCGGCTCTGATGGTTGCGGGCGTGAACAAAGACGGTGACCTGGGTCACGAGCAGGCAAACCTGGGGTGTTAGCAGATGCATAAGGACGTGGCGGTCACGCTCGTATGAACCAGAGGCAGAGGGGCGGTCAGAGTTTACCAGAATCGTCCGCCGGAGTGGCTCGGTACAGCGGCGGCGCAAGTGCGATTGTGGGAAGCCTGGTGGCGATGTGGAAGTGCTGAGTGAGGGGAAATGGTCGTAGAGAGGTGGGGGTTAAGTAGGCGGAGCAGGGGCGAGAATCTCACGAGGAATCAACGCCAATTAAGCGCATTTGCGTCGGGGAAGAAACGGCCACGGCAAGCAGGTCTCCAGCGCGAGATTGACGACGAGCTTGACGTGGCAGTGGGTCTACCTGTCAGCGAATAAAACAGAGAGGCGGTGGGGTCCTGGCGTCAGTCACTCAACGGGTTCGTCTGCGAGTGAGAAGGGGAGAGGGGGGAACCCGGGTGGGCTTAGTGGGCTGCGTCTGTTGCTGGGCTCAATTGCTGGCGCCACCCTTTTCTCTTTCTTATCTCTTTTTCTTTTTCTAAATCGATTTTCTGGAATGATTTTCAATCAAATTCAAAGGCATTTGAATTTCAAATCTTTTCTGGATTTTTTGTAAAGTGTAACCATCATACTTTTGGGCATAAAACCATGTGGTCTCTCTGTACTTGCTTGGTCCCTTTGAATAAACAAAATAAACAGTGCTAAAGCACTTGATTTGGAAATGTTTTGAAGATGGTTTTGAAACCATATTTGTTTTGTAAATTTTTGTCCAAACTCTTCATTCAATCCAAACTTGGTTTAAAACACTTATGCTCTCAATTGAGAGTAGTATTTGATTAATGTTTGCTCACATAAAATAATAGCAATAAGTGCTTCTGTTTTCTTGAAATGAGTTGGAAAATGATCCCTGAATTATATGCATGCATGTATGATATGCAATCTTTGAATTCATGATTTTAGGGATGTTACATTGATCTCCACTTCCGCAGACTTTAACATGGAGAAGAGTTCGGGCAATGACTTGTCCATGTTTTGCATATTGTAGTTTATCACAAAGTTCTTGTAACTTGGTGGTCGTGATTGGAGGACGCGGTGAATACCCAAAGCATTAGGAATCACTATACCCAAGCTTTGAAGATTGCTTGCGTGCCTAGACATCTTAAGCACGTGCTCACTGATGGAGCTGCCCTCTTCCATCTTGCAGTTAAAGAACTTTTCAGAAGCCTCATAACTCTCAACTGCCGCGTGAGCCTCAAATATCATTTTGAGTTCACAGACAATATCATGTGGGTCATGGTTCTCAAACCTTTTCTGAAGCTCCGATTCCAAACCATAGAAGATAGCACACTAAACTGTGGAGTACTGATTCTTCCGAGCGAGAAAAACATTCTTCACCTCATCGGTAGCATCAACTGCAGGTGGGTCACCCAGTGGTGCATCCGGCACATAGGTCAAATTACCAGCATTGAGGACAACCCTCAAGTTGCGGAACAAATCCGCGAAGTTGCTTTCATTGTTTTTCAACTTTTCTTTCTCTAGGAACGCATTAAAATTGATGGTAGGGGCCACCATTGATCTACAACATATTTGAAATAGTTTAGACTAAGTTTATGACAAATTGAGTTCTAATTAATAATTAAATTAATCTAGATGAACTCTCACTCGAAACAATATCCCTCACATTGTTTTAGTGATCACATGAACCAAATCCACCACACCAAAACCGATCATCACGAGAGATGATGTAGATTCAATGGTGAACAATCAACATGTTCATCATATCTACTATATGACTCATGCTTTACCTTTCGGTGATACGTGTTCCGAGACCATGTCTGTACATGCTAGGATCGTCAAGATCAAACCTTAGCTTCCGCATTAGCAAATCTGGCTTGCTCCCATTGTATACACTCGCAGAATGTAACGCACCCGATCATCATGTGGTGCTTCGAAATAACGAGCTTTCGCAACAGTGCCTACTAAGGATGAACACTTTATAACTTGATATTTTGTTAGAGGGGTCATCTTATAATGCTACCTTCACGAACTAAGCAAGACAAGATGCATAAAAGGATTAACATCACATGCAATTCACAATATGTGATATGATATGGCCTTTCTTTTTGTGCTTCCGATCTCCATCTTCAAGCACAAACATGATCTCTATCATCACCGGCGTGGCTTCAAGGTCAATGGCACCGCTCCATGGTTGTTGTCCACCAGCATCAACTATTACAACTACTTTGAATAATAGACACGCAGGTCTTAACAAAATTAAAAGACAACCACAAGGCTCCTGCCGGTTGCCGACTTACAATAAGGAACATTGCATACATCATATATAATCACAATCATGGCCATATCACATCACAGCACACCCCTGCAAAACAAAGTTAGAAGCCTCTAATTTTCTTTGCATATTTTACGTGGTTTGGGGATTTCAATAAGTGTCGTTCTAACTTATGAACAAGAACCACAACGTTGATGCTTTAACTATCAAGTTCCCCCCCATCATACCACAAGATGCAAAGTACACAAAAATCAATTGGTAATAAAAGCACCACCACCCACAATAACCATTGTGTTCTACTCGTGCAATAGATCTACATATAAACACGACTTTGATACCACTGTAGGGGTTCGTAGCATGGAAAACAAAAAATTCTACCGCATGCACACAAACAATCCAAGATCTATCTACTAGATTGCAGTAACGAGTTGATTAGAGTACTCACCCTCGAAGATTCCAAAGCGGTTAAGGAGAGCAGATTCTCGTGGGTGATGTAGTCGTACACTTGTCGATCTCAAGATCGCGTAGACGATCCTTCCGGTGCTACGTTCCGACAGTGCTTCCGCAATTGGTCACACATTCGGTACTCGATGAAGACCTTCCTCTCCCTTGTTCCAGAAGGTAGCGGAGGTTGTAGTTCTCCCCTCCCGATTTCGGCAGCACGACAGCGTGGTGTCAGAAGTAAAGGGAATATCCTGCAGGGCTTCACCTAAGCCGGATCAGGTTATGGTGGATCTAGGGTTTTCGGCGATCTAGGGTTTAGAAGGCCGGAGAGGAGGAGGCATGGCCGGCAGCAGCTAGGGCCGTGACGGCGAGCCGGAGGCGGTGGTGCTGGGGCGGCGGCGACGATGAGCGGCGGCGGCGCGTCGGTTAGGTGGAGAGGGGCTGGTGTTGTGTGTCCTTGGGTCACCCCCTCCCCCTCTATTTATGAGAGGGAGGGCATCTTGGGAGAGGGGAGTTTGAATCCTTCCCCAACTTTCTCTCCTAGTTGGCTTGTGGTGGAGTGAAAGAAGGATTCTTTCCTTCCTCCATCAGGATACATTGTCTCAGTTTGACTTTTCAAACTTGCCTTTTGACTTTTAATTTGGAGTTTAATTTCTTTCTTGCAAATGCCCAACCAAGTGACCTAGGACATGATTCAATCATTCCACTTATCCATGACACATTCATGTACCCTTCCCATTCCGGTCCGGTGAACCTTCTAGACCCTTCTAGAACCTCTCCGATGAAATCATCGGAATCATTCCCGAACTCCGGAATTGGACTTTCCTTATATGAATCTTATTCTACGGACTATTCTGGATCTCCTCGTGATATCCCGGATCCCATTCGAGACTCCGAACAACATTCGGTCTCCCTACTTACATTCCATATCTACTAAACAACATCGAATCTTTAAGTGTGTCTCCCTACGGTTCATGAATTATGCGGACATGACCAAGACACTTCTTCGAGCAATAACCAATAGAGGAATCTGGAAATTCATATGGCTCCCACATATTTCTATGATTACTTTGCGATCGAATGAACCACATACATACGATACCAATTTCCCTTTGTCTCGCAATAGTTTACTTATCCGAGGTCTGATCGTCGGTATCTCTGCATACCTAGTTCAACCTTGTTACTGATAAGTAATCTTTTCTCATTCCCGTGATATGTGATCCCTTGTGATCCAATCACATGCTTGCAAGCTAATTGGATGAAATTCCACCGAGAGGGCCCAGAGTATATCTATTCGTCATATGGATAGACAAATCCCACTCTTGATCCATGTGCCTCAACACACACTTTCCGAACACTCAATGCCACTTTTATAGCCACCGAGTTACGGTGTGGTGTTTGATGTCATCAAAGCATCCTTCCGGTGATGGTGATTAGCATGATCTCGTGATCGAAGGAATTAGGTTACTATGTATCAGAAAGCTTATAGCAAACAAACTATTGAAATGACTTGATCTTTATGCTACGCTTATCTATAGGAGTATGTCCATCACACCATTCTCCTAATGATATGATCTTGTTGTTAATAAAATATCAATGTTCATGATCGGGAAACCACGATCATCTATCAACCAACAAGCTAGTATTACAAAGAGGCTTTACCAGGGACTCTAATTTATTTTACAAATCACACAAGTATTATGTTGTGTTTGGATGCGTAAAATTGGGCATGGAATTGAATTGGACTAGAAATTCCAAATCCAAGATGGAAATGAATTGGCCCCTAATTCAAATTATGTTGTTTGGATGTGCTTGGAATTTGCAGTTGGAATCAAAGGTGGTACCAATTCCAATTCTTGTTTGGATTGCAGAAACCTTGGAAAGGAATTTTCTGTGTTTTTTTGTCAATGCACGGCCGCACGGCCACGGTGAAGTGCGGGAGGGGCCGGCGGTGGCCGAAATCAGCCGGTTGTGGCCGGATCGAGTAGATCGGTCGGCGGTGATGTGCGGGAGTCACGCTGGAGGACATGTACGGATAGAGCAGCAGGGGCCTACGTGGGATGGGAAGGGGAAGGAGCCAGCGGTGGGGGAAGGAGTCGACGATGGCGTCGATCTGGAGGACGGAAGCGGAGAGAGAAGCACATGGCAGCGTGTGATGGGGAACGGCTGGAGCGGTGCGAGGCGGACGAGATGAGCTCGTATGGGCGGCGGAGGATCTGGTTGGGAGAGACCTCGGGCGGCGGAGGATCTAGTTGGGGAAGGAGCCGAAGGCCATGGAAAGGGAGGCGGCTAGGAGGGAGGTAGCGTCGGGAGGGAGGCCTCGCGAACAGGTACGCGCGGTGCGTTTCCACGCGTTTCCGAGGGGGCGACCTCGGAATCTTGGGCGGGCTCTTTGCACGCGAGGAACGGGGGCTCGGAATTGGACACCGTTTCCAGGCCACAATTCTACGCGCAATCCAAACGGGGAAATTGACTCCAAATTCCAGATTCGCTGATTCCATGTCCAATTCTACGCTTCCAATCACAGCATTAATGTTTCCAGTTAATACTATTATAGCATGAATGTAAACATTTATCATAAACACAAAGATATAATAATAACTACTTTTAGTATTGCCCCTAGGGCATATATCCAACACTTTCCACTCAATTTACCAAAGACCTAACACTAGAAGATACTGCAAGAAAATCTCTCCTCCAATAAATTGCTCCACGTTCCACCGCGAGAGTCGTTAGAGGAAATCAAAACCCTACCTGCGCCTACTACTACTTGTATACCTTGATGAATCTGCATCTATATACCTACCTTCACATCTAAAACCAAAACTCTGCAGATGGGTCCTTCCCGCTCAGAAAGCATCATCATCGGAGAAAGCTTCTGGCCCTTTGAAGAGCAACTGCATGATCTACTGAAGATCATCCATCGTCCCCCGCCTATGATCGAAGGGACTGAGCTTCCTCACAGCAATTCAAGCATAGCTCATTGGGTCATCAAGGACACCATTCTAGCTCATGAGATCGACCCCGAGCCCATCATATTTACCTTCATTCACCACAATTGGGTAGATGGAGTAGTACGAGCGATACAACACATCATGGCACGCCTCTGCAAGATCCATGAAGAGGAGCTAAAAGATACCCCTTACCACCTGTTCGGGAAGCGCGACAAGGATGGACTCCCCACCGAATCCTTTCCCAGTTGCTGCATTGGAAATCAGCTAGAGAATATGGAATACCTACTGCAGCGCCATCAAGAATACATCGACAAGACCCATCGCCAGAACATCCGCATGCGTATGGATCTCGCCATACTTAGTACCCGGGAGAAGAGTCTACAAGCCGCCAATGCTCGCCTGGAAAGGAGAGTGGCCGCTCTAGCCTCATCAACTTCTGAAGCTATTAAATCCGAGACTGAAAATGAAGAGCTGTCCTTCTATGAGTATCAACCTATCTTTCAGTCAACACCACCAGAAGATCCACCCTTCAAAGCAACCATCAAAGAAGGCATGACCCTCACCCTCACTGCTGAAGAGCTGAATACCCCCCACACCCCCGAGGAACTGCAATAGCCGAAGTTAGTGCACCAACCCAAGAATGGCAACAAGATCCAAGTAGTAACCACGGAGTAGTTTTCCTCACCCCTCGAATCTCCCCTGATGGCATAGGGTGGAGTATGTATCGTCCTAGATCCTGTTTTGTAAAACTCTAAGTGCTCCGACTACATGGCAGTCCAGAACTATTCGGTAATATCAAGTACCCTTGTTGTTGACCAATGCAAATCTGCTGAATTATGGATGAACTCTGTCTGATTATATGCAAGTATGCTTGCCCTTCTTTGCGTGTTTTACCCATGATGGTACATCAGACTCAACCCGGAATGATCTCATCCTATAAAACCGCCTCCCTAGTCCGTCAATCGCGAATGTCACCCTCCAACATATCAGACTCCAAACAAGCCCAGAAAGAACCACTAGGGAGCTAGTTAAATGCCCTTCCGCTATGATTACTACCCCAAGAAGTGGTGTCGGTGTCCCTCATGAAGCGGATTATGCAAGGTCGACAGATGATAACCACCTCCGGACGAAAGATGCAGCGCCCTTCCTCAGAATCCTCATACGACTCCAACCAAGAAAGTCTGAGATATCACCAAGCACCCTTAAGCTTGCTCTAAGGGGAAAATACTGTGTATTTACCGACAAACCAGAATAACCCCGAGTGTCGTGGTGGTGGCACGGCAGATGCCATGGGTAGGCTTAAGTTGGGGGGCCAAATGGGTGCTTGTGGTCACTAGGGAGGGAGTGCACGGTCGAGCCATGCACGAAGAACATGAAGAACTCTCCACACTTGACAACTTGATTGATACCCCAAAGATTACAAGTGCTCCTTGAGCTGTATTGGCTTGAGTACACTTCACTTGTTCTCTACCTCCTCCAACCTCTTTCTACTACTGCTATGCCCTCCCTTATATAGGCAGTGCTAGCTAGCTAATACCCCTTTGGGTTCTAGGGTTTACTGTTTGGATCTTGGTCCCTACAATATGGGCCGGGTTATGGGCTCGCCCTAAGCCCATAGGCCCGGTCCATAAAGCTTGACAGCTAACGGTCTTCTGGTACGCTGCTTCTTGTTCTTTTTGGTGTCACGTTGTTACTTTGTATGTCAGCACATGCTTTGGGCGTCACCCGGCTCCTTTTGTGACACCCGGCGTCGCCCTTCTCTTTTGACCATGATTTACCATGGTCCCTCCTGAACCTTACTCGGAAAGGTGCCTCGTGTCCTTCTTGACTCGGCCCTTCCTTGCCTTACTCGGCTCGTTGGTACCTGCAAGGGTTACAACTTTGTCCTATATGGGCCGAGATAGTTTGTATCTCGTCTCTCTTGCTTATCTTACCCGGCCGTTCTTACCCGGCCTGGTTCTTTATTTACTCGGAGCCAAACCTGCTGCGCTATGTTTCCCCTCTCGTGACCCTACCGGGGGTTATCCCCCCGACATTAGTCCCCGAAGCTGGTGAGGTCTAGCAGTTCAAGCTGTTAGGCGTCTCCAGGTTCCTTTTGTGTAAATGGAACTAAGTTTTTGTCTTTATCCGTTGTAATTTCGCACTTTGCCGGGTTAGTCTGACCATTTCGGGTCAATTCTTTGACTTCTTAGCTCATTCTTGCCTCGAGTCGAGTTACTTTGGCCAATTCCGAGTAATTTTCGGCGCCCTTCAATCACTGACAGCTGGTAATCATGATTACTTGCCTTAATTTTTGTTCCAAGTTCTGGCGGCACAGTGACGGCTGCGCAGTTATTCCCCATCACTCTGGCAGTCTCATCGTTATGCGCCTCTTGTCCTTCCAGCCGTGACGTGGCACTGGATTTTTCATGTATCCTTGGCTACGTGGCGCTCGCTAACTGGCTCATCCGGCCTGGTACACAGCCACACGCTGGCCGCACGGCATAGTTAGATCCCACTACGGGTTTTTTTACTGCCCTTAAGTAGGGTTTGGGGGTTTCCACTTCCCCCACGCCCGTTCAGTTTCCTCAGCCTTTCTCCTTCCTCGCGCCTGCAAAATCAAACTGCCTCCCCTACGGTTCCTTCTTCCTTCTGCTCTTGCATTGCGATTTCCCCTGTCCTCTTTCGATTCCAGCACGGGTCCTCGCTGTTCCAAGCCTCTCCTTACCGAGGAGGAGACAGACTCCGACGACCTTATGGACGCTCGCGACGGTGCTAATGGTGCCGAGGAGCAGGAGATTCTCGCCGGCGAGCGCGGCGGCTGGGAAGGCTCGGAGGTCTCCATAGAGGAAGTGGAGTGGCTCCGCTCCACCAGACGCATTCCGCTGCAAGTAGATTGCCGCCTCCCTTCCGGTGAGATCTCTCCCAAACCTCAAAATGGAGAGCGGGTAGTTTTCCTTTCCCACTTTGAACGCGGTTTCGCTATTCCTGTGAGCACCTTCTTCTCGTCTTTTCTTTCTACCTTTCATCTGCAAACCCACCATCTTCTTGCCAATGCGATTGGCTCTCTCTCTTGTTTCATCTCTGCCTGCGAGGCCTATCTTGGGATTTGGCCCACAGTTGCTTTGTGGGCCAAATACTTTGGCTTCAAAGTTCAGGTTATTCCCTAGCCTGGCGCTCCTCGATCCGAGAAGAGGCCGACCCGGTGTGGTGCTGCTAGCATCACACCCAGGAGAGATTCTATCTTTCCTCGGTTACTGGTATTGACTCCTGCAAGAAGTGGCATAGAACCTTTTTCTATGTCAAAAACAGTGGGTCCACCGATAACATCCGGCTCCCCCTTTCTCGGATGAGGTTCCCCACAAGAAGCACTGGCAGCTTGACCCGCGCGACCAAGACGCTGTGGTAAACGAGGCTAATGCAATCCTGGAAAGGTTGCTGTCACCGGATGAGAACTTCCATCTTGCCGACTTTGACCTCATGTGCACCTTTGTTTCTCATCGGGTTAGCCCCATCCAAGCGAGGAGCCACAAGATGTGCTTCATGAGTGGCTCTCACGATCCCACTCGGCACTCCACCAAGGAGCTCACCCACGACTCCATTGCCCGCCGGGTAAGCTCAATCTTCAAATTGAACTTGGCGGATGATTGGGCTTGGAGTTTCCCACCGTTTAGCCGGGTCAGGCCTGTTCCCTGGGTAAGTTTCCGAATTTCTTTCTTGCCGAGTTGGCTTTAGCTCTTTTGCCACTCTTAGTTTAGTTCTTGTTTCTCATTCTGTTTGTCTTTCGCAGAATCTCCTTCACCAGGTTGATGATAGTACGGTCCCTCCTGCTGGTTATCATGGGGACCGCTCCGACTCGGATGAGGTCGAGTACGACCTGGAGTGCTTCATGCCGATCCCGCACACTACGGCTGCTTCAGCTTTGGGTAAGAGTCGATCTCGCAACCCCTTACAAGATTGGTCTGACGATGATGAGGATGATGATTGTACGCTTTTGGAGGTATATGCCTTGTAACCTTAGTCTCTTTGCTTATCCGGGTAAGCTTGTTATTTACTTATGCAGCTGGTCAGGTACATGACACTCCTCCTCTCGCCATGGGTGGAGTCGGCAAGATTCCCGTTGCTAAGCCGAAGCGACATGGGGCCTCCTCCAGCACTCAGCCGGCCAAGAAGAACAAGCCCACTCCGGCAGCTCCTGCTGCCAGCCTGGCTGAGACCCGCCAAGCTGCTCGGCACCGAGTCACCCGTGACCCGGTTGTCACCGGGTAAGCTTTTTTACTCGGCTTGCTTCATTCTTTTCTTTCTTATCTCTGATGCTCTCTGATATGTGTCTTGTTGTTTTAAGCGTCGCACCTTTGACGGCAAATCAGGCTGCTCCTAACATTGCCTCGCCGCTTAGGTCTGCGCCTCCTGCTGCTGACTCGGCGGCACCGAGTCCCATCCGGGTTGAGGCTCACGCTTCTCAGTGTCAGTCAGACCCGGTGGATCACTCGGCTAGCGTCTCTGGCGCTGGCCAGGAAAAACTTCCTGATCTTGGTACCCACAAGTCTAGCGCCGAGAAACCCTCTGCCACCAGTTCCTCTGGCATCAGCCCCCAAGCTGATGTGAATGAACAGCTTCCTGATCTTGGAGCCTGCAAAACTGCTGAGCCTAGTCAGGAGGCTCCACGATCTTCTCCAAATGCTCCTGCTCGCTCTCAAACTCTGTCAAAGGGCCAAACCTAGCCCAAGGCTTCTGGTTCTACTCGCCCCTCTTCTGGAAAATCCACCTCTTCCAAGCAAACGACTTTAGTTTGCACTCTGGGTTCTGGCCCTCAGATCCGGCCTCCAACGTCGGTGTTAAAGCTCGCTTCAACGGGTAAGGGGGACGAATCTGCGGCTGCCGGGTCAGGTGATGACTCTAGGGCTGTTACCCTCCATACTTCTGCCACTGCAACCCGTGCCACTGTGGGAACTGCCCTGAAAACGGGTCAAGTTCTTACTTGGACGCTCAGTGGCAAGAGCCTTGGTTCGGCTGAACCTTATGCTGTGGCATGGAATGCAGCAGGCGAGCAGGAGGTCAGCACTCATGCCGGCAAGAAGATCAAGCTCGGCCCCAAGGCCATCTCCGACATGACCCAGCAGGCCATTACTCTGATGGCCCGCGTCGACGAAGTAAACGAGGTAAAGTAATTCCTTACTCTTTTGTATTGTTGAGTATTTCCTTTATACATATCACCTAGTCCCTGAAGTTGCAGCCGAGTAAGGAACTTACTCGGCTGTAAGCTCTCAAGCTCTTTCATTTCTTTTAAGCCGAACTCATGTTAGAGCTTCAATCCCTAGCCCTCGACTTTATTGTCGAGTAAGGAACTTACTCGGCTGTAAACTCTTAAGCTTTTCGATTCGGCAGATTGCTTGGCTTGACTCTTTCTTATTGTCTGTCTTCTTTAAATAGCTTACGCATAACGAGCGCACCAAACTGCACCAAGCTCTCGACCTGGCGCATCGCAAGCTCGAGCTTGCGTATGAAAAGCTACAGACTGACACCCACGGCCAAGGTAATATCTTTTGCTCTATCTCTTTTTCATTTGGTGTAATTTTTCTTAGTCCATCTTCTCATTTTTCTCTCACTCTTGTTTCACAGCCACTGCTCAGTCTATCATCAATGATCTTCACGCGCAAATCAGCGAGGCCAAGAGTAAATTTCTTACTTCCCTAAGACAATTGCCGAAATTTTCTGTTGATACTGACAAATATTTGTTCTGAATAAGCAGAGAAGCACCAAGCCGAACTCCAGAAGGAGCACGATGAGGTGACTCGGCTGAAGAAATTGATGGCCGAGTCGGAGCAGAAGCACTTGGCCGAGGTGAAGGGGCTGAGGGAGGAACTTGCCGAGAAGGGTGAGCAACAGGCTGCCAGCACCGAGAAGACCAAGAAACTGCTCGAGGAGGCCGAATCAATGGTTGAGTCGGCAAATCTGAACCTGGATGCCCTTCAGGCCAAGGCCAAGAGTTGGCATAGCAAACTCGCCGCCATCAACTTTTTCCTCGGTAGTGAGTTCTTACTCTTTACGCACTGTATAAGTCCCTCTGGACCTCTTCCATCTGCCCTTGTTATTTCCTAACTTCCTCTTTTTGCTTGCAAAGAACTTTCCTGAGGCCAACATGTTTGCCATCAGAGCCATGAAGAAAGTGAGAGCCGAAGCTGGCGCTCCTGCTGATGGCGAGGTGTCCATGGAGGAGCTTCTTGCAGCGGTGTCTGGACGGGTCAAGACTCTCCGATATTGCGGTGTGGACTTGCTCAAGTCAGATATCCATGCGTTTCGCATGCTCTGGTCGGATGAAGACCTACCCAAACTCATCGAGCCACTGGCCGAGAGACTGCTTCTTACTGAGGACCGGCTGGATCAATGGCGTGAGTCGGCCGGCCGAGCTGCAGCGGATAAAGCTCTCTCCTTCGTGCTTTCCTGGTACGAGGACATCAACCTTGATGTTCTCGCACACATAAGGGGGAATGGCAAATAGCTGAATGACCCAGAGCTGATCAAGAAGCGCCAGGAGCGAGCTTATGCCATGATCGAGTACACCATGGTGCATGCTTGGTGTGAAGGGCCTAGCTTCCTCGACCTTGGCGACCCTCTCGTCGAAGTTGCTGATGAAGAGGGTGGCGACAGTGAAGCGACTGAGTCAGATGATCCGGATGACCCGTCCGCAGATGCCCCTCATCCGGCTGATGCTCCAAGCACCGCTCCTGGCTCCGAAAGTGCTCCTCCGAGTTCTTCTGCTCCTTAGGCCAACAAATACTTGAACTTTTATTAGATCCCCGGTATACCGGGTACAGATGTAACATACATTGCACTTTTAAGTTTGATTTCGCGCCAGTCGATGGGCTTCATATATTTTTGCGTTGTGCTCTGAGTGCGAATCACTCAAGGACAAGTCCCCGAGTTTCATTTTGCCGTGTCACTTGTCCTTGACTTTGGCCGTTGTCTACCTTTTTCGGTGTTCGACATTAGGATCTCAAATTACGAAGGATATAGTTAGTGGCTATGAAACTTGGATAACTTGGCCGAGATTACTCGACACACAGTATAACACAACCGGCAAAGAGTTAGGTAAAAAATAAGGCCAACTCGCGTTTCTCCCTTGTACTTATCCGGCTTTCGTGTTTACCTGTCTTAGATCTTTTTCTCTTGCTTGCCATGAAGCCGTGTTTTCGGACAACAACATAGTCAAAGAGTTGATTTCTTCCGAGTAAACACTACTTGTTCCGAGATAAACTTCCGGTTTCACGCCAGCCAACGTAAAATAATTGAAATGGAAAGCCTAAGGGGTAGTCCCCGAGTCAGTTTTTTGAATCATACCATTTTATTATTAGCACATAGCCGGCAAACACGTCCGACATATGAGAGTTCGAGTGATACATGCACTTCTTCTCCTAAGTATAGAAGGGACAAAGCAGTGCCACATTCCATGGCCTTTTGGTTTCATCTCCTGACCTGTCTGCCTTGTTCTTTTGCGCTTCACGAGCGTCTATGAGATAGTAGGAATCATTGTGCAATGCTTTGCTTACAATGAAAGGTCCTTCCCATGGAGGTGATAATTTGTGCATTCCTGCTGTGCGCTGCACCAGCCTTAGCACCATATCTCCTTCTCGAAAAACACGAGGTTGCACTTTCCGGCTATGGTAGCGTCGGAGATTTTGTTGATAAATAGCGGATCTGGAGAATGCCAGTTCCCTTGCTTCTTCGAGTAAGTCTACTCCATCTTCTCGGGCCTCTTTTACCTCGGGTTCCGAGTATTGCCTTATCCTTGGCGAGTCATATTCTATATCAGCCGGCAAAACTACTTTAGCCCCATATACAAGGAAAAATGGCGTATAGCCAGTTGATCGATTCGGAGTCATTCTTAGGATCCACAGTACTGAGGGTAGTTCCTCTATCCAACAACCAGGTGATCTCTGGAGTGGTTCCATTAAGCGAGGTTTTATCCCGGATAGAACTAAGCCATTAGCCCGTTCAACTTGTCCATTTGATTCTGGATGGGCGACTGATGCTACGTCGAGTCTTATTCGGTGTTTCCCACAGAAGCGAGCAAAAGCTCCTTCGGCAAAGTTTGTGCCATTGTCAGTGATCACACTGTGCGGGTAACCATATCTGAGGATTATATCCCTTAGGAATGTGACAGTTGTTTTACCGTCCAATTTCTTGATTGGCTTCACCTCTATCCACTTGGTGAACTTATCGATCATGACCAAGATATGAGTCATGCCTCCCCTTGCTGGTTTGAATGGTCCTACCATATCCAGGCACCACACTGCAAAAGGCCACGTGATTGGTATAGTCTTCAACTTTGATGCTAGCAAATGTGACTTGGACGCATAGTGTTGACAACCACTGCATTTTCCGACTAACTCTTGTGCGTGCGCCAATGCGCTTGGCCAGTAGAATCCATGTCGGAATGGCCTGGCTACCAATGCTCTTGATGATGCATGGTTCCCGCACTCTCCTTGATGGATATCCAATAAAATCTCCTGGTCTTTCTCTGAGCTGATACAGCGCTGCAGTACACTTGTCATGCTTCGTTTGTAGAGTTCCTTGTTGATTATGGTGTATGATTTTGCCCTTCGTGTTGTTTGCCTTGCCAACATTTCGTCACTCGGCAAGGTTCCATCCTTCAAATAACTGAATATTGGTTGTGCCCACGTTGGTATTAATGGTTTCGGGTCTGCTTCAACATCAATGTCCATTGGTTCCACCGAGATATGTTTTGCCGACATAACCTGAGGATTCCCCGAGTGTGATTCGGCGACCTCTGAGGTGAACGGATCCGTCCCCAAGTGACTCGAACCTACCCCTGAGTCGACATCCATTGGCACTGCCTCCGATTCCTGATCCGCCAGGACAACCCTGATTGATTCGGACTCCGGTGACGGCTTGATCGATGGCTTCCTGAGATGCTCCAATGCTACCCCTGGTGGTATTGCTTGTCTAGATGACCCTAGTTTGGATAACACATCTGTTGCCTCATTTTCTGCTCTAGGAATGTGATGAAATTCACAACCGTCAAAATATCCCGAAATTTGTTGTACGTGGAAGCGATATAATGCCATGTTTGCATCTAGTGCATCCCAATGTCCAGACACTTGCTGAATCACCAAATCCGAATCGCCAAAACACATGATCCTTTTGATACCAATTTCCTTGGCTACTTTAATGCCATGGACAAGTGCTTCATACCCGGCAACGTTGTTAGAAGCAGCAAAATGAATCTGCAACACATACCTCAGTTGATCGCTCTTTGGAGATGTGAGCACTATCCCGGCACCTAGACCCATTCTCATCTTGGACCCGTCAAAATGCATTTTCTAGTAATTTGGATCTGGCATTGGTGGTTCGTACTGCATCTCCATCCATTCTACAAAGAAATCTGCAACGGCTTGAGATTTTATTGCATCCCGCCTATCATATTGTAGAGTGTATGGTGCCAGTTCAATGGCCCACTTGGCTACCCGGCCGCTGGCATCTTTGCTACCCAATATATCCGAGATAGGTGCCTCGCATATTACCCGGATTGGGTGTTCTTGAAAATAATGTTTCAACTTCTTTGCTGCCATATATACCCATATGTCATCTTATGATAATGCGGGTAATTCTGTTTCGAGATAGAGAGCACTTCGCTCAAGTAATATACTGGTCTTTGGACTGATTTGCCCCCTTCTTCACGCTCAACCACTATTACTGCACTTACAACTCTGTTGGTTGCGGCGACATAGAGCAACATTGGCTCCTTGGATAGCGGTGACGCTAATATTGGTGTTGTTGCCAACATTTTCTTTAATTCATGGAAAGCACTATCAGCTTGCTGTGTCCATGTGAATTTGTCTGATTTCTTCATCAGCTGATATAGTGGTAGGGCTTTTTCGCCTAGCCGACTAACAAACCTGCTCAACGAAGCCAGGCATCCAGTAAACTTCTGGACATCATTGAGGGTTTTTGGCAATTACATTCTTTCGATGGCCCTGATCTTTGTCGGGTTAGCTTCAATTCCTCGGCTAGATACAAGGAATCCGTGTAACTTGCCAGCCGGGACACCAAATGTACATTTTTTGGATTAAGTTTCATCCGGAATTTTCTCAAGTTTGCGAATGTTTGACGCAAGTCGTCAATTAGAGTATGACTTTGTTTGGTTTCTATTATCACGTCATCGACGTATACTTGAACATTTTTGTCCAATTGATCTTGTAAGCATTTTTTGCATGCATCTTTGGTATGTTGCGCCTGCGTTTCTCAATCCGAATGGCATGGTGCGATAGCAATAAGCCCCGTACGGGTGATAAAAGTTGTCTTTATTTGGTCATTTGGATTCAGCGGGATCTGATGGAATCCTGAATATGCATCCACAAATGACAACTACTCACACCCAGCAGTAGAATCTATGACTTGATCGATCCGAGGCAGAGGAAATGGATCTTTTGGACACGCCTTATTGAGGTTCGTGTAATCAATACACATGTGCCATACCACTTCCACGTTCGGGTCATCTTTCTTCTTCTCGGCCAGGACTGGATTTGACAACCAGTCCGGGTGCAACACTTCCATGATGAACCCAGCAGCTAAAAGTCTTGCAATCTCAGCCGCTATCACTTTCCTCCTATCTTTGGCGAAGCGGCGGAGGGGTTGCTTCACTGGCCTTGCATCTGGTCTTACATGAAGAGAGTGCTCAGCCAGCTCCCTCGGAACTCCTTGCAGATCTTGAGTAGACCATGCAAAGATGTCCCGATTCTCACGGAGGAAGCTGATGAGCTCGCTTTCCTATTTATCTGTAATGCCAGCCCCAATGGTCATTGTGCGCTCTGGGAAAGTTTCATCCACCTGCACCTTCTTGGTTTCCTTGGTAGCTTGAAATGACACACTCCCATGCGGGTTGGTGAGTGTCGGCATGAACATTTGTGCCGCTTTGGCCAATGCTGCCACCTCCAACATCTGACTTTTCTCTTGTGCTATGACGAGTGACTCAGCCAGTGAAGATCCGGCTGAAGCACAAGCAATAGATCTCTTGTAATCTCCTTCTACTGTGATCACCCCACATGGGCCTGGCAGCTTCATCTTTAAGTATGCCATATGGGTAGTAGCCATGAATCTTGCCATAGCCGGCCTGCCAAGTAAGGCGTGATATGAGCTGACCAGATCTACCACCTCGAACTCTATAGCTTCAGTGCGACAGTTTTCCCTGTTGCCGAATTAGACGTCGACCCAAATCTTGCCAATTGGCTCACAGGACAGTCCCGACACAATCCCGTGGAAAGTGGTCTTAGTTGGCTCCAGCATGTTCATGGTAATGCCTAACTTGAGCATTGTATCCTTATACATGATGTTGATGCTACTGCCACCGTCAATCAGTACTTTTGAAAACTTCACGTTGATATCTGGGCCCATGAATGTTGGATCCAAGACCAGAGCGTATCCTCCAGGGGTTGGCATGATCTTGGGGTGATCTTTTATACTCCAAGTTATCTCTTGCTCAGACCAATGCATGTATTTGGGAATTGACGGCATCATGGCATTCACTTCCATCATTCGTCGTTGCTGGCTCTTCTTGTCATTTGGCTCCGTGACAAAGACAACATAGCTCTGGTGATGTTCTCTGTACTCATTTCTGGTTCCGTGGCTGATATGAGCATCGTCACCTCTTGGATTGTGCACCTGGTGCACAGCTTCTCTTCTTTCCTAATTCTGATATCTCGGCTGCCTGTTTTCATATCTGTTATCCGCTCCTACTGCTTGAGCATTTCCTCCTGTGAGTGGTGGAGGGGGAGGTGGTGAAAGCTGCTTATTCGGCGAGTCCACTCTGTCTCCTTTCTGAACCAAGTGCATTGCCTTGTTGAGTGATTTGTCGGCTTAGTCGGACTAGGCATGTGAAACTTACACGGCTGATCCAGCATCATCTCATAGGTGTATTTTTGTCAATCCTAATACTGTTTCCTCTGATCGTATGGCCTTTTGACGTCATTCTTTGGCACCCATTGCTGTTGACTATTTGTCCTTTGATGCTGACTACTTCCAGCATCCGGATGATCCTGACCCACTGCCGCAACCTGAGCCGAACCATACCTGTAATCCGGCCTCTCGTCTCTTCTCTTGATTCTGTATTTGGCTCTCTCCTGGCGCCTTTGCGACCCGGCAGCGTCATAGATCTGAGTCTCAGTCATCCCGTCTGCCGACATGAGCAGCGGCTGAGTCAGATCTCCTAACTCATACGAGTCTGTGATTCTTATCGTCTCTGCTAGGCTTGCCGGCATATCTCTTTGTAACCTTTGCCACAGCACACTCCCATGTCTACATCCTTGTTCAAACCATGCGATTGCTTGTGACTCGATTACCCCTTCACAAGAGTTACGCATCGTACACCACCTTGTGAGGAACTCCCTGTCTGTCTCATTCGGTCTTTGCTTGCACATTGCTAGTTGATGTGGGCAATTCGGCCTCTTGTAAGTGCTCATGAAATTGCTCACGAAAGCGTCATGAAAATCGATCCAACTGTTGATGCTTCCGGGTGGCAAATTGTTCAACCATACTCGAGCTGGTCCTTCCAGCATCTGCCGTACGTAATGTACTGCCCATCTCAAGTTTCCCTGTGCGATCTTCACAGCGGTTCCATAATCTATGAGCCAGTCCTCTGGCTTTGTACTTCCATCATATGTTTTTGTCCCTCTGGCCAGCTGGAAATTTGGCACTGATGGCTCCTTCATGATCCTTGGGCCAAAGCACGGTGGACCCTGTGGACCTTTTGATTCGATTATCTCTGCCATTTTTATGCGGTCAAGATTCAGCCTGGCATCATCCGGCTGAAGGTTCCTACCTCTGTATCTTGCTCCCATTGCTTGATATGCATGATCCGGCAGCTCATACCCGTCATTTACCATGGCCAAGTAACCATCATTATACTTATTCGCGTTCGGGTCAGCTGGCTGTTGAACTGCTTTTCCGGCGCTCTGCTGTGTTCTTTCCGGCTGAGCTAGTGCGTTATTCGGAGCTGGATTTCCTCCTCCTGCCGAGTGAGTTGCGCGTCGAGTATGAGGCGCAAAAAATTTCCCTCCGTTGTCATTTCTCTGTCCAATTTTTCCTGGTTTTCATTTTCTCGGGGATTATTTATTTTTGCCCCTTGCGCATGCGCTGGGTTTCCTTGAACTACTGCCGGATCATAGGCGACCATTTGCTTGTTTCTTCCAGAATCCACATTTTTTTATTTTCTTGGCCTGGGTGCCGCTCCGGGTGAGGATGCCGTGTGCCTAGCCGATCTTGCTGGGACAGGAGTCGCCGAGTGAACTAGGTGTGATCTCCCTGCTATACCTGGATTTCCTCTGTAATACGCCTCATTCAGCATACTGACTGCTTTTACTAACTCATTGACTCGTTCTTGCTGCCTTTTCTTTGCTTCCCCCTCCAAGTGGGGCAATTCTGCCGTTGTTGCTTCTGCCGCTCGCAGATTAGCTGCTGCAGTGTTGTACGTTGGACGCATGGCCGTCTCATTGCTGTTCTCTGGTGTTTTCTTCGATGTCGCATCTTCCAGTTCTTCGTTGAGGTTCCTTCCTCTCAATCTCGTTGCATCAAGCCAGGTCTTTGCGCCCTTGACTCGATTTGCCGAGTTAAGCTCTCGGATAGTGATATCCACATCCTGCTGTAACTGCGCTAGCTCCTTTGCTTTCTTCAGGAATTTTATCCTAGTTTCTTCCAACTCGGCTTGCGCACGCGCCGGGTTAGTTGCTTGTGCCACTGGCTCTGCCAACTTGTCTATCGCTTCCTGCAGCTCCTTAGCTCTTTTGCTCCTAGCTATATTCTCTGGTTTTTCTAGCGACGTGTTTGCTGTTCTTGCAGCCCTTGGAATTTCCTCATGATTTCCTCCCTCTACTTTCTCATTCTCTATTAGAACTACTGGGGGTGTTGTGGGGTTTGGGGCTGTCATCATTACCTCCATGGAGACGAGTTGGAGATGTTTCCTTGCGACTGGAGCCGTTGGAGGATCCGGCGCCAGGACGACGTGCTCAGGATATGCGCGCTCCACGTGCACCGCGATGTATACTTGGTGTTCACCGAACTTGATGAAGCGACCGCCCCTAGGGAACGGCATGTTCCCGAAGCAGCCTGCGTTGTCGTTGACAAAGTTGAGCGCTCCAAACCTCTGGATGAGGCTGGAGTAGACGCGCTCGCCGGTCTTGGCGATGATGTTGCCCGTCCGGATGAAGACTCCATCAAGCACCTGCTTCTGCCCCACGGTGGGCGCCAACTGTCATGGTGGTGGCACGGCAGATGCCATGGGTAGGCTTAAGTTGGGGGCCGAATGGGTTCTTGTGGTCACCGGGGAGGGAGTGCACGGTCGAGCCATGCACGAAGAACAGGAAGAACTCTCCACACTTGACAACATGATTGATACCCCAAAGATTACAAGTGCTCCTTGAGCTATATTGGCTTGAGTACACTGCACTTGTTCTCTACCTCCTCCAACCTCTTTCTACTACTGCTATGCTCTCCCTTATATAGGCAGTGCTAGCTAGCTAATACCCCTTTGGGTTCTAGGGTTTACTGTTTGGATCTTGGTCCCTACAATATGGGCCGGGTTATGGGATCACCCTAAGCCCATAGGCCCGGTCCATAAAGCTTTACAGCTAACGGTCTTCTGGTATGCTGCTTCTTGTTCTTTTTGGCGTCACGCTGTTACTTTGTACGTCAGCACATTCTTTGGGCGTCACCCGGCTCCTTTTGTGTCACCCGGCGTCGCCCTTCTCTTTTGACCATGCTTTACCATGGTCCCTCCTGAACCTTACTCGGAAAGGTGCCTCGTGTCCTTCTTGACTCGGCCCTTCCTCGCCTTACTCGTCTCGTTGGTACCTGCAAGGGTTACAACTTTGTCCTATATGGGCCGAGATAGTTTGTATCTCGTCTCTCTTGCTTATCTTACCCGGCCGTTCTTACCCGGCCTGGTTCTTTCTTTACTCGGAGCCAAACCTGATGCGCTATGTTTCCCCTCTTGTGACCCTACCAAGGGTTATCCCCCCGACACCGAGGTAGTCGACCCTTAGTCGTCGTTAGGTGATAACCACCTCCTAAATCGGAATCGTGAACCTTGCAAGAAGGACAATAATCGGCACTTCTCTAGAATCATAAGACACTTTGGCAAAGTTCTCCCTTGTAGAGTCGACTGTCTAGCCAACACTCTCAGCGTTTCTGAACCTAGAAGGCAGAGAAGCTGACTCCATCAAGAAGGATTAAAGAAGGCTCAACTCGCCGTCTCGCCTCAAGAAAGAAGGACCCTGTCGACGCTAAGACTACCTAGACTTGTCCTAAGGGGAAAAGACTGCATCTTTTCCACTCGCTTAATCTAAACGCCCAATCTGAAGCCACTGAGCTCCGACCCATAGCTGACCGCGCCTATTTGTGTAAAAACCTATTAGCTTCTTTTAATTCCACCGCTGAAATTGCTAAGCGAATGTTATCACCCAACCCTACTCCTCCCTAATCTCGGGACGAGATTATTTTAAGGGGGAAAGATCTGTAACATCCCAATTTTAGCAACCTTGATCTTTTGTCAAAAAGGCAAAAATCAGGGGGAACAAAAAAATGTTCTTGCTAAATATTACAATGCTTGCTTACTTGTTTGCTTGTGTTCATACAATTGTTGTGTATTAGATAATATACTCCTTACCTCAACCTTAGTTGACAAAAACTAATCTGCAAAAGAGATGTCTTGGCTCCTCTTTCATACTCTCAAAAGTTTTGACAATTCAAACTTGGGCCACGATAACTTTGCCACAACCAAATATTTTACTAGTTCTATTAACAAAACTATGGAGACCAATATATAATTTCTCTATGTTTTCAAGACAGAACATCAACTACTCTTACCTCTAGGTTCTTCCAAAACCTTTTCACTCCAATCTTGGTAGAAATACCAAGAGGTACTTACCTTACTTCAAAGCACAACCTCTTCAAAACACCCATGCTTACCCCAAGCTAGGCTTGAGGGTAACTTTAGTAGTATTTTGACAAGTTTGATAAGATGAATTACCTTGATCTGCTGATTGCCTTGTTTGTCTAGGAGCTAGAGTGAGCTAATCTAGTAGCTCATCCCTTATCAACCAATCTATGTTTGTGATCATCAATCTAAAACCAAGCATCCAAATCTGGATCCATCCTAAGCCATTAAAGTGGCCATCTCATCTCCTAACCAGATCAATCCAGGGATAATCCCTTTTTGGTAGTTTCCTACCCAGTGAAGACCCAATCCAAGCATGGATCCCCTCTACTCAATCTATACCTCAACATCAACCACTTGAAGGGTAGAATAAACCATTGCCACTCTCTCAATTTCTTTCCCTCTTGTAATCTAGCCCAAATCCACAAGTCTGCCAAATTGGCTAAGTCTGGAATCTTTAACTAGATTCAATCTTTGGAACTCCCCCTTCTCCAACATATGTGCATTATTGAAAATGTAATTGAACCATATTGTAGTACATCATTAGTACTACCCCATCCCACTCTTGCCCTTGGTTAAACCATTCTGGTTCCCACTCATACATGCTGGTTTCGTAGGCAAGATAATAATCTTTTCTTAAAATCTTATCATCTTGCCTACTTTGGCAGAAGCTCACATCTATATGTCACCTCCCCTTGACCAACTCCTCGCATGATTATGATATACTAATCATGTTCTATCAATCCCCACTTCACTTGTTTCCATTGGAACTTTGTGCTTCTTAAACCCACATGGTTTATGAGGCATCATGATGTATCTGTTATGGCAGCCTTATTTTCAACAAAGTTTACCATCACTTTTAAATCACCTCAAATACAACCAAGACCAAATCTTGTTGCCATGATCATCTATATAACTTGTTGTAATCACCCATATATCCCTTGTATGAATGGGAGATTTGAGCTCACTAATCCACCCATGTTTAGGTGGCATAAAAATATCAAAACCCTAGATTCCCTAAAAATCTAGACTCCTATTTCACCATATTTCTCCAAAACTCAAGTTGGCAATGATGTATAAATCAAGTTTACATCATCTACCCTGGTTATGATAATTCCCCAAATAATTCCCATAATTATTTGGAGCCTAAAACTATTTAGTTTCCATTTTAGGCAAAATCCTCCAAACCTTGTCTATAAAGGCAAGTTTATTTTTCTCCAAATCACTTTGCCAACTCAATGTATATTTGAGTTATATATATCATACTCCACCTTACCATCTCAAAAATAAATATTTTTGAGATTCTTTACTATTTCTTTTTGCCCTTTTTCTTAATTGGAAGAAACAAGAAATAATAGCTTAAAAATACTTTGTCTTACAAATAAATTCCAATAAAAATTCTCTAATGTGTGATATGGTATTCAGGACCATATCACAACAAAAACCAACCTTTCCTAATGTAAAATATCAAATTATCTCATATAAACTACTTCTGCACTTTTTGAATAAATAAATGTAAGTGCACCAAACATCATCTGAAAAATCCCAAACAAATCTTGGAGATGTGCAATGACCACATTCATCTACCATTACCATTTTATCTACCTTGTCCAATGCAAGATTTTGGACTTTCTTCATAACCAACCATTATGGCAAACTTGACCATATTGCAAAGACCACTAGTAAACCCCCATTAAACCACACCCAATCTTGCCAAGCAATGTTCCACAACACTCAACCCTTCTCTGGTCGAAATGCACTGTAGTACCCCCCCCTTTTTTGTACTTTTGGTCTTGAAGCATGTGTGTGAGAGAGAGGAGCATATCTTGCAAATCTTTGAAATAAAAGGGGCAGCAGCCACAACACCCCTTCCTCCACTCAGTGCTCGAATCAGAGGCCCCACCACCCCTCTCTCCACCTCCCTCATTGCCCAACCCCTGGCCAGCACCCTCCCCCTTGCCCTAGTGGACATTGTCCACCATGGTCCTCTCCCCTCCTTGTTAAATAGCTCGAGGCCACCCCAGCTCTCCCCTTCGCCCTCATTCACCCCCACTTCTACCCACTCACCTCCCTAGACCAACCTCTCCCCTCCCCTGCTCTGTTTTGCTCAAAATAAGGAGAGGAAGAAGCTCTCGGTCCCGGACACGAACACAAGCGAAGCCTCCTCCTCCTTGCTCCCCTGGCCCTGCATGTTCTCCTACCTTATTTCCTTACCTCCTATAACTATCCCTGTGTGTTTTGCTGGTCCAGGACCGCTTCTGGATGCATCTCCGACAAGCACCGAGGAAGCACCACTGTCGTCCTTGCGTGAGGCCACTCCCGACGCCAAAACCCCCCGTGCTGCCCCTCCCCGAGCTTGTCGACGTGCACCACATCGCCATGCGCCATCCCCTATGCCTCTTGCGCCCTCTAGTGAGCTCCCCATGTTGTCCCCGACGCCCTAGGATTTCACCGCCGCCAGTTCTATCTCGCCGGAGATGACGAACCAGATCCGTGGATCTCGCCTAGATCCAACGGCTGCCAGGCCCCCATACCCCTTTGCGGCTCCAGGTCGCTGACCGCCGGGCCCCGTTGACAGGGATTCAAATCCCGGCGCCCGTGCAGCACACTGGCCGGGTGGGCCAAATCTGCCCCTTTTGGCCCATCGCCCTTTAGATCCGGCCCAACGCTGCTCTTTCCCTTTTTCTTTTATGAATAACTCTTCCAGATCCGTTCAAATGCAGTTTAGTTTAAATCAATATGAAAATGGAAAACCACCATAATTTCCTAGATCTAATTTTTCTAGGGTATCTGAGTGTCCTCCCTAACTTGCAGCACCAAGAGTTGACCCAAATATTCCTCAGATTAATTCCAATAAATAATGTGCCCAAATGTATACTTTTCCCCAATAAAATCCTCCAGAGAGTTCTGCAACTCCAAATAGAGTAAAACCTATGGGTGCTGGAAGGTGTACATTATACCTTGCATTTCCCACTGGCCCCACCTATTTTAGCTTCCTATTTTGCCCCTAGTGAAAATAACAAAATCAGGCCATTTCTGACTTTAGAAAAATTCCCTAGGCCAATCCATGAAATGGTTTTGACCTAATTCCAACTCCCTGCACACATAAATATCAACATATTTCATACCCCAGTAGTTCATAATTTTATGAGACACTGTTGAATTATGGTGAATTAAACTGTTCTTGGCGTGGTTTGTTCACCAATAAATTCACCACATGAGTTCTATAAATCCAAAAGGGGTGATTCCAATTTATATAGAAAGGTATTCCAGTTACCTAACATATGTCTCTGGAATCACATCCAAAGACCTTATAGATTTAATCTGTTGAAAAGGACAAAAACCATCCAGTACTGTCTTTGGGAATTTCCTGAGGGCATTCTGGTTATTATTTTAAGTTGATTCGAACTCCTCTTGAATCAGTCCATCAAATACTACTTAATCACCCAAGGAAATAATTTTTGGAGCTCTAGAACTATTCTCGTGAATTATTTCCTAAAACTAGAGCTTTATTTACTATAAAAATCATTATAAATCAATGGAAATTGATAAATTAGTGAAACCACTTTTGTTGGTTCCATTTTATCAATACCTACCTGAGGGTATCACTTTTACACAATGTTATCATATAGAACTTAGCCTTGCTCAAAAACCCCTTATTTAGGTAGTTTTGGACTATAAATCTTAAATAGCAAATCCACCAATACAATCTAAGCATTTCCTTTGCATCCAAAGAAAAATCCTCAATCCTTACTGATCTATAATTTTTTTCCCATTGCTTGATGTATGAATTGGTGTTTGTATGCAATGTATTGATTGTAATATGCTTTTTTGCATGTATGCGCGATAACGGCGATAGTTGCGAGTGTGTGCCGTCGAGAAGAAGGAAGCCTCGGAACATTATTATTGCTATCATTATTGTTATCGGTATTCTGTATTCTAAAGAAGTCACGGGACATCTCGCTAGTCATAGGCAAGCCACCTACACCTTCATGAGACTTGACCTATATTTTTCCTATGCCTTATCTTGTTGGTTTATTTCTTACAAATGCATTGTTTATCTCTATTTATGTCTCTATGGAAGTATTGGTTTAGCTCCTCCAAACCCGTACCTATGGTACATTAGTACCCACTTGTATACACTTATTTTTACGTGGTAGGCATAGGTTGTGATGGTGCCACAACCCTGTTGGAACCCTCGTTTAGCCGATATAAAAACTCTAGTTTGGGGACCCGGAAGGATAAAGGTTTTGCAAAAAGGATTTGACAAAAACCTCGATAAGTGGGACTTGCCGGGAGTTGCTTAATAAGGAAAAGGTTTTGGTTTTTACAAAAAAGGTTGGACGAAAGATGGAGGAAAAATGTTTACGAAAATGCGTCGGGCTATGTCGTTTGCTTGAACAATTAAACCGTGCAACCACAATTACTCCTATGTGGGAAGGGGCTAGATCTGAAGGTTGACTACTCTGGTATAGGTGACTCGGACTACTACAGGGGCAAACAATCCCTGGAGGGTGGGCCTTCTCTGGACAAATGGTCCATGTGTAGCATCGACCGAGAGAAAGAACAAAGGATCTCTGGGCCTCCACGCGATACTATGAGCCCCTCATTGAAAGCGCACACCCGTCGAGGTGCAAAACACGCTCGGGTTGGCTTGGTAACTATATAGGGCATCCTGGTTTTGGAGGGGATGAACACTCATAGGTTATGCATTTATACTAGAGTGGGCAATTCCGAAGGTCTTGTTTGATTATCCGAGACCCGCATACTTTAGTATGACGATCCGGGGGGATCCCGGCGGATGTATCTAATCTTGTGGGTAAAGTGTACAACCTCTATAGAGTGTAAATCTATTCGAATAGCCGATTCCTCGGTCATGGATGGTTGTGAAGTTTGTTGTACGGCGGTGCTGGTTTAGTTTTCAAAAAGGACTTCAGAAAAGCAATGGCTTGGAAATGTTTTGACCATGGGATAATCGGAAAAAAGAGGAAGGAGTTCGATCATGGGATGACCGTAAGGAAAAACAAATGGGTGACCCAATCCTAGTGTTTTCTAAAAACCTTTCAAAAATATTTCCCTATGTTTTACAAAAGTTTTCCAACAAAGATATAGAGATATGCTATATCTATAAGAGAAACTAATTTATAAAAGAACCTATTGTGGAGCCTTCCTACCACAGCCAAATTGCATATCCTTTATTATTGTTATCTTAAGATGGTTTACGAGTACATTCAAAGTACTCACCCACATTGTCTCTGGCTATTTACTTGGCCAGACTTTCAGTAGGAAGACGAACAATGGAGATTGCTGACATCTATGCGAGCTGGGTCGTCTTCCCAGTCAGTCGCATGTAGGTTAAGGCATGACATGGGCTCTACGATTGAAGACTTCCGCTACTTGTGATGTAATAGACATATTGGCGATATTGTAAGCATATGTAATCGATACTTTATGGATGATGTAATGATACTAGTTGGTTATGCTCACGGCTCACTGATCATGGGAACGTGAATTATATGCATAACGGGTATTCTCGGACCATAAATCCGGGGGTGCCACATTGTGTGTAGGTTCCACGTTGCTAGCAACACCTTCGGAAGTGGGTTTTTTTTCTACTAGTTCGATAACCTTGGTTCTATAACTGAGGGAAAACTTGCATGTGCTCATCATACCTTGCTTTTGGGGTTCCCAACAAGGCTCTACATCAACCGAGCCAACATCAAGCTTTGTCTGGCGCCGTTGCCGGGGAGAAAGAAGATTTCTGCAAGATTAGTCTCTCACAACCAATCTCTTTATTTTGTTTTTGTTTTGCTTAGTTTCCTTTTCCTTGTTTGGTTTGCTTATTTTTATTAAAAACACACAAAAAATAGTTCCTACTTTAGTTGCTATTTTTGTTGGCTTGCTTTGATCTTGCAAAAAAAATGACTACTCCTGAAAACACTAAGTTGTGTGACTTCACTAGCATAAGCAAAAATGATTTTATTTGCACACTTATTGCTCCACCTATTCCTGAAGCTACTTTCTATGAAATTAAACCTGTTTTACTGAATCTTGTTATGAAAGAGCAATTTTCTGGTGCTAGTACTCATGATGTTGCTGCTTTAATAATTTTGTTGAGCTTTGTGAGATGCAAAAATACAAGGATGTAGATGGAGATATTATTAAGCTTAAATTGTTTCTTTTTTCTTTAAGAGGAAGAGCTAAAGATTGGTTACTATTTTTGACTAAAAATAGTATTGATTCTTGGATTAAATACAAAGATGCTTTTATTGGAAAATAGCATCCTCCTGCTAAGATTATATCCATGAGAAGTGACATAATGAAATTTAAATAATTTGATAATGAACATGTTGCTCAAGTTTGGGAAAGAATGAAATATTTCGTGAAGAATTTCCCCACTCATGGACTGACTACTTGAATGATTATCCAAACCTTTTATGCATGACTGAATTTTTCTTCAAGAAATTTGTTAGATTCTGCTGCTGGAGGTACCTTTATGTTCATCACTTTGCGAGCTGCAATAAAGCTCCTCAATGATACAATGATTAATTATTCTGAATAACACACTGAGAGAGCTCCACAAGGTAAGCAGGTAAATTCTATTAAAGAAACCTCCTCTTTAAGTGATAAAATTGATACTATTATATCTATACTTGTTAGTGAAAAAGCTTATATTGATCTAAATAATGTTCGTTTAGCCTCTTTGGTTGCTAAAGAAGGGAAGGGACTGGTACACGCGCGCCCTCAAGGACACACGCGAGGTGGCGAGCGGCAATGTGGCGGGAGCCCATCCTAGTGCACGCGCGCGAGCACAAGTGCGAGTGTGTGACCAGCAGTGCATGGAGCGACATTTTTTGCGAGTTGGCAAGGATTTTTTCGTATGTTCACGTGCATGCTTCTTCTATGCCTCTGGTCTGTGAAAGGTATAGAAACTAATTTCATTCGTTTCTAACATAAATAAAAAAAGTAGTCCACTGCAAAAAAATATAGTGCACCGTAAAAAACCACGCCATGAAAAATAAAACCGAGGAATGCAACGTAGTAAAAAAGACAATACACTGTTAGGACACCATGTTGTGTACTTTGACCAAAGGCAGTGCAACACAGTATAGAAAGCTAACGCACAAATAGTGCACTGCCTGAACATCGCGCAACGCACTGCGGTCAAAAGTAGTGCAATGCAATACAAATAGGGAAGTGCGTGAGAAATGAATTGATAGGATACATAGCTGTGAACTGCGGCCAAAGGTAGTGCATTGCAATAAAAAAAAGGCAGTGAATAAGCAGTGCACTGCTAGAAACCTGTGTTGTGCACTGCGATTGAAGGCAGTGCATTGCAATATAAAAGACTTTACATGGGTGGTGCACTATTAGTGCATAGTGTTGTTCACAATATAAGTCGCACAAAAAAGTTTGTCAAAATCTATCAATCTGGGATCTAGTTTTATAGATCTCGACAAAACTAGCTTAACAGCGTAAATAGATTTTAATTTGGATCTTTGGTTCAAAATATATTGTGTTTTTTTAAACAAAATTGGAAAGAGAAGGGAAAAAATCTAGAGGAACGTGGGCGCAGAGCAGGAGAATCCCAGCGTGAAGTATCTCTTACTTGGCGGCTGGTGGCATGGAACGGTATGAACAAATAAATTCGAACTCGGCTTCTTTGCTCACGCAGGACTCGTATGGAGTCCCGTCTCGCCACATGTTACACAGAGAAGACAGGCAGAAAACTAAGGGCATCCACTATGTTGGCAACAAGACTATCCATAAGCAAAAAGTAGTCAATAAAAAGTTCTACATACATAGTGAAGGCTATCAATAAGCTATTCATAAGCTCAAAACCTTAAGGGTGACCTACAAGCTTATGGGTTGTCCATAAGCAATAAAATATTATTTTACCTTCTCCCCTCTCTCTTGCATGTGTGCAACTTTATCTGACACGTGGGGCCAGCCTGTAGACAAGTTCAACTAGATACATTGTGATGTAATCAATAAGCTTGTAGTGTGATATGTGGGTCCCAGCTTATAGACAAGTTTTTCCACATACATAGGTGATGCCCTGAACACACTCCGCACGTGCCACCTGCTGGCCGCTACAGCAACGCAAGACGAGCTTTCACGAGCGCGTGATTTTTTTAGCAATTCTGATACTAGACAAATAGGCGCGCTTCACAGCGCCACCTGCAACTCGTTTTGAAACAGTGTTGCATGAACTGATTAATCTTCTTGCACGACATGGCCTCCATAAACTGTGTAGACATTTGACCAACAAAACCAAGAAAAACAGAAAGAATCATCGTGCACACTGAAACCCTTCTCTAAGCTTTGACACCAAAACAATATGAACTGGTTAATCCATAAGCTAATTGGGCATCTCGTTTCCATTAAACTGAAAAAATGCAACATGCAGCTGAATGTTTTGCCACACATGTAGTTATCATAAACAAGTATATCTGTTTTACAATAGAGGACATTCAGCAGGAAAATGGTTATAGTCTGATAAGAATACAAAAGTCTAGAGGAAGCAATTAGAAGTAGAATCGAGTCTTGTCATGCCGTGTCTCTGGTTTTCATTCACCACCGATGTTGTAGACGTAGTAGCAAGGAATATTACATCTATTCGTTTGTATAGACGAACTACAAAAGAAACTAAAGGAAGATTATTGAAACAATAGGTCATGTGTTCGATACCAAAATATGGATTTCTGTCGTACAGACACTACATGATCGAGCTACATCATCTATTCTTTATGGAGATAGAGCTCTACGAACACCACCATGTGACTGCACTTTTTTCATGCTCATTCATAAAATAAGAGAGCCAAGGAGGAAATAGATTGTATTAGAATAATTTGTATAGTTCTAACCACTACAGGTAAAAAAGCACATGGATGGTGAAATACCTAGCTATTGCGTACCCGAAGGAAGACTGTAGACCTGCGGGTGTAGTCGGGGAAAATGCATGTACTCGATGAGTCCTGCTGCATATAAGTAGAGAAGAATAAGAGACGATATAACTTGCTCCTACATAAGTTAACCAAAGATCATTTCGCATATCTGGTTATGCAATTGAGAAGGTATTTTGACTTACCTCTGAATATATAGTCCCTTGTTTGCAACAGTGGTTTAGCAAATGTAGAATCAATATGTGCTGTGTTTGGGGAATACATGCCGAGTAGTGCACACGAGTTTTACTAAAACCTGAGAAACGGCCAATTTGCAAGTCAATGTAAAGGAAAGTAGAAGAAAATAGTTGAACATAAGTGTTTTTCTGAGAATGTTACAAAGATAAATATATTGACAAGTAAATGTGGAATTTAGAAGGCCTAGTTTAGAGGACTTAAATTTTTCGAGGTATATCGCACATAAAAAACATTTAGGAAAAACTTAACTGAGCTACTAACAGAAGCTTTATTCACCTATTATATGAACCTCAGAAATACAGAATAAGACCTGCATGTTAGATTATTATGTGAGCCGCAATATTGAATGCCACCGTAGACAAATAACAAACTTGTTTTGCTTCGCTTCTGCTGTGGCATTCTTGTGTTCTCCAGAGAGGATGCATAATATATTCTTTTATGAGGGTTGGGATTCTTGTTCTGCCTTTTTCCCTTGCACTAAAGAAGTTAAAATCGAATGGTCCAAATGCTCATAGACTTATGGTGGCGGCTCTAGCAGACAATGGATATTAAAGTGAAGAGCACAACCTAGCTAGATTGTCATTTGATTCTAGTTCTTTTTCGGTGTGGGTGGTGATCCACCTTCCTCAATTTTAGTTGACTCTTTGAACCATGTAACTTTGATAAACTCTGAATAAAGCGCGACAGTTTGAGTTCAAAAAAATAGATTAAAGGGAAGAGAAGGTTGAGGTTGACATCGATACTTTCTCTGTGGTTCCCATCATGCACATATGATCTTAGGGCATGGCCAATGGTATGTCTCAAGCCGCTGCCCTGCTAGCTAGATCCAGCTAGGCTCGGGTGTTAGACCAGATGTTCGAATGCTATCAGAGTAGCTTGCAGGGGAGACAGCTGCTTTGGCAGAAAAATCAAGGAGAGAGAGGAAGAATGATGAGAGAGAAGGAGAGGACCAAGAAAACTAATGGCTGCTTTTGAAGGGGATGAACACAACTTTTGAACTTTGGAGATAGAAACATGAGAAACTCTCTCCCCTACCATACGAAGCTAGTTTCTTCGGGGGCAACACCTACCGCTGCCCCCATAAATCGTGCTCTTAGTGAAAGGGGAACTATGCCATCATGTGCATGCCGATACAAAGCCTGGTGCATCCTCAAAGATCAGACCTTTGCCCCGGGCCTGCAGAATACCACATATATTCAAGAAAAAAGGCACGACCTAGATCAGTGTAGTTACAGAATGCTATAAGAATCTTACAGCTACCGGCATAGCAGAGGAAGCTCAGTTGATATTTCTCATGAATGCGTATATCTCAACATCTACCAGACAAGTTCTCTAAATATGCGGGATGACATAAAAGGCTATTAAAGAGCATTTCCATCATGAGAGATGACATAAAAAGTGAACATTAGGTATGGAACCGAAATGTGCTTGATAGAAGATCAGGGTAAGGAAAACTAATAATTGCATCATATGCACTAAAGGTAGTTCCAGAGAAGCATGGTTGGGACCAGAAAAACTAACACATGTGTCTGGTCTAAATAATTATAAGAATCAGAACACATGTTATCATCATAGTAACTAAAATAGGCAGGCCTTCCTCAAGATACAACTCACAAGCAAATGTGTGTGAGGAAGGGCGGTGTACTTTTAGTGGTTCATAAGCTAGTGCAGGTAGGCATCATAAGCTAGTTCAGACAATTTTTTATTTTGGCCAAACATGTAGAGAATAGAATTTTCTCATGCAATGTTCCATTCAGCTTGATTAGGGCATGGTTACCTGATTGCAGCTTGGCTCTCTTGGATCCCGTCCCATGCATCGGTAGCCGATATCTTTCTTTCCATCTCCATCTTTGAAGTATGCCATCTCATATTTCATTCCATTGGCACAATTAATTTGGTTCTTCGCAAATAATTCTCAAATCTACATTCCCGGCGAGGGGAGCTGCAAGGACTACTTATTATCCTTACCGCAAGGGATAGGACTGTGAGACATGTGTCTTGGTTGATCTTCATGACATGTCATGGGCCGAGGAAATGTTTCATCAGTTGTGAAACATATCTGCACAATCTAAATAAAGGAGAAAATATTTCAGTATTTAGCTTAATCATCGACCAGAGCATACAAAATCACCATGATACGTGCAAATGTAAATGAAAAAATAGTAAAACCATAGATATCAGGGAAGTGGTAGTTCTTTAAAATGGAGGACCTTAACTGAAACAAAGAGTTAGATAGTTGAATATGTAGTATGGTATATACATGAAACTAAATGAAAGAATAAAAAAACAAAGGGTAAGATTTATTGTGGCCTCCATAAAAAACTCAGTTAGGAACGCATGAGTTACTTTTGAAGAAAGTTTTACTATGAAAGAATGGAAACATTATATCAAAATATAATTAGCCATATAAGTTTGCTTGCATAATTACATATAGCTAAATAAATGGATCTCATGCAAGTAGCAAACTAATATTTAGAAGCAATGCCTTCTTAAGAATACACAATAAACTATCTCAATCAGTATATGTGTGTGTATAGTAAGCAAGAGATTCCGCTTCTAAAGCGTCTACAAAAGGATAAGTGAACAGAAATATGGAACATAACCAAAATAGTCGTAAATGTTGTAGATTTTCTTCACTTCAGTAAAATAGAATTTTACTCGTGTTACTCTTGCGAGCGCCACATGCTTTTGATAAAAGTTTCATGTTGGAAAAAACTTGAGAACATCCAGGGTCTAAAAGGCATCTATTAGTACAGTCATATAATTACTTATAGAATATCAGCATAAAATAGCAATTTTAAGCAAATATTATCTAATTAAATAGTAAGTAAGGAATGCTTGGAGCACAACACATATTGATCACTAAAAATAATACCTAGTGAAAAGAGGTTGATTTCACATTCCCCGTTCCGATCCCCCAGAATTTCCAATGTAACAAAATATGAGCTTCCATTAGTTTTCTTCCAAGAAGTTTGAACAAAGTTTGTTCAGAACAATTTTGGCTCTGATTGTTTTGGATAGTAATTCGCATGACCATGAGAACAGTTGCAGAAATATAGAGTATTCATAGTAATTCTAATAAATATCTAAGCTTCCTTATAACCTTTTAATGCACTAAAGAAAATGCACATCAATTTAAGTAGTAGGTTATGTGTCTTGGAATTTGGAAGGGCATGGTGCAGATGAACTTTATATCTGTAGTACCGATTGTATGCACAGGTGCAGTGTTAAAAAATTTGAAACATCTAAACTTCCATGTACAATCTGGCTAAGTGGCAAACCAACCTATGAAAACAGAAAAAAATCTGTGCACTAAGAGGTAACTAAATAATAAATGCATCACCATAACAAAACCATTTTATGTATTTCTAGGACAGAATGGAATCTGCATAATTGATATAGTACAACACTTTTTTTATTACCTTTGTCCTAGTTGTATTCTCTTTAGCATCCGTAAATATCATCTCTATTATGAATTTCTTCGGATTAGTTGCTTCATTCTCTTTGTCGTGACTTCCTATAGCGGAAACCACGCCGGCGACCGCATCCATGGCTAGGGTTTGCTGCGAGAGTATGTATGGGGGCATAATGTAGCGGCGGCAGCGCGGGGGGGGGGGGGGGGGGGGGGGGGCAGCGGGTATCAGCGGAGAGACTTAGAAGAACTCGTGCCAGTGAGGGCTGCACCAGGAGGTCACGGAGGTGGCCGGAGTCGACGGCCGAGGCAGCGGCGATTTCGGAGAGAGAGGCCATAGGGAGAAAGAAGGAAAGTGAGAAGCCTAAGTGTGCCTAGTTTTTTTAGGGGTGCGGGTGCATAGCTGTAACCAGGGAGGGGTCTCAGAGAAGATACAGACCAGCAACAACATGCCTCGCAAGTGCCCTCAGAACGCTCGCTTGCGACCAAGATTAAGCTAACGTATAATGTCGATTACGGTAGATGAATTACAAAACCTGCAAAGATGCTTATTGTTTCGTATGTGCATTATGTTCTGTACATATTGCCAAGCCAAGCAGTGTTGGACATGAAAAGAAACAAAAACTCAGGCATCACCTCCAATCACATTTATCCATTTCTCATAGCATCCTATTCCTAAACTTTTTTAAACAGCCTTGTAGGTTCTAACATAGTGTGTAACAAAGAACCTAATCACCACAGGATTATTTCTATAAGTACAAACATGCTTATAATAGGCCAGAAGCATCTAAGAAGTGCATATTATCAAACCTGACAGAGCAGTTGACAGTGGCAGTGCCCCCTTGGATATTTGTCCATCAAAGGTTTACGTTCTATGGTAGGAACCAAAAGTCAATAGCATGTGCAATTTCAAATATTCCATCACACCGTCTACTTCTGCTATATGATAATTAACCTGCAAGAATCAAATAGATAAACTGTAACACTTCAAGATACAACAACAAAGTAGAACATGCAAACAACTCCATTTTGTCTACCTTGTAGTAGAGGAAATTGGAGGGAGAGTGGGAGATCGTGTGAACAAAGTGAGGATAGGAAAAAAAACTGTGTAGACAACGATGGCATCGTGGATCTGCCCCGCAAGGAAAATCAATCATGCAAACTGCGGTGGATCTACAATGGTGGACAAACCAACCACAAACACATGGTTAGATTTTCTAGAAGAAAGATGGGATTGTGGTTTAGATCAGAATAGGGATTCTGTACGGGTTTCATTGGAGTACATATGGTGAGTGAGGGGGCTCTGCAAGCAGGGAGTGAGAAAGGGGGGCGCCTTGGTGACCGATGCACGCTGGAGACAGGGGAGGCAGAGCGGCCATGGGCAAGGTGATGGAGGGGTGACCGGAAGATGGATGGAACATGGGACATGGGAAAGGCAGGTGGTTGCTCCTCCACCCAGAGGAAGGCGTTCCTGTATCCGGTCTCCTCGATCTACAACTAGGCAGCGTTGGCGATGTTGCTTTGCCCAGGACCGCTACAATCAGACGCATGCCCACCTCGTTGTACTACCACTCGACAGCTGCAGCTAACTCCTGCAGGGACATCACGACACAGTGAAGGGAGGCACACCGGCCAGCGGAGTAGCGACCCAAATCGTTGGGAGCCTGACGGGAAACAAACCGTAGTCAGCGGATGACGGAGTTTCATGGCTGAATATCCAGATGACTATCGCTCGGGGCAGGGCCGAGGCCGTAGTCGGCGAATGGCGGCGGCCGGCCGGAAAACCTAGGACGGAGAGGGTTTTTTCGCTCAGGAGCTGGGAGAGAGGAGAAATGCGGGGTTTGCGCGTGGAAGCGACTATGACTACCGAGGCCTACCTGCCCCAAGCAGCGAAAGGAAACGACATAGAGGCCCACAAGACCGCGTCAGCGCGCACGGCAGATAGCCTGAGATTGCTCCCTGTTGTTCGCTTAAGCTATAGAATAATTCCCCACTTCTATCACTTAGACAAATCCAATAAACAACCTGTTGGTATGATTGAGAATGTTCTACTTAGAATAGATAAACATGTCATCCCACTGACTTTATTATTCTTGAAATATCGAAGGATGAAAAATTATCCATAATACTTGGAAGATCTTTTCTTTCTCACTGCAGGAGCGTCAGTTGACTGTGCTGAAGGGACAATAATCTTCAATGTTTATGATGCTGAAATAATCTGGTATTTTCCAAAGAAAATAGAAGCAGGAGAAAGGTATGTTCCACCAAAAAAACGAGTTCATATGGTAAGTGCCTTTGATAAAGGGCAACCAAAGGTAAGAATTCGAAAACAGAGAAGGGGTTGAAATATTCAACCTTTCTTAATAAAATGCTTAATGGGAGTCAACCTATCATATCAATAAAATAAAATAAAATAAAATAAAATAAAGTTAGATAATAAGATGTTCATCGCATTCCTATAATTTTTTCATAGACATTTTTGCGAAAGCGCGTCCGTAAAGATGTAGTTGTCAAAAAGTAGTAGAAATACCGACCGAATAAGCATAGATTTAGGGTAGAAAATAAAGTTTAAGTTTTATATGTCGAAACTGGCTTAATAATATTGTTCAGATAAAAAAATGCGTCTATGAAAATTTGGGTGGAAAAGCATATTTCTGGAGTTGTAACGACCAACTTATTCCGGCCGTATAGCTGCGTTCGTATAGTTATCGACAAAATTCTCAAAACTTGGGGTTCGGATATAGAAGGTTTGATAACCAACTATACGACGGGACCATTTGGTCCGGCCGTATAGTTGTGGCCGTATAGTTGTGATCTAGCATTGAGAAACCCTAACCCTCGCCGCCACCACAACTATACGGCGGGAGCTACTTAACCCGACCGTATAGCTCCCGTCGTATAGTTTGGCCTGACAACTTAAACAGGTCGGGGCAGGCTAGGGTTTTTCCTTCTCTCATTATTTCTCTCAAACTCTCTCTCTCTCCAAAACTCTCAAAACCTCTCAGAAACTCTCAATTCTTCGTAGATTTCATTCGTTTGAGTGGGGTAAGCAACAGATCGGTATGTTTCTCTCCCTATCCATGCTTAATTTTCAGAATTCCATGGTTGAAATCCTCTCATCGAATTAGTGGATGAACTCAAGCTTGATTGATCTTCTCTTTTAATTTCTCACGTTAGGATTGAATTCCTCCACGTAGAATCGTTCATATATCATGTAGAAACTATATGCCTAAGGTTTTATATTGAAATTTCTTAGTGCATCAAGATGAACAAGCTCGGTGACCTTTTTCGCAAGAGCAAGCGTCAACATGGTGAAGGCTCGGGCCTCCGGGCTGAGCTCGACAACAAGTACGCCATGGTTTTAGTGAGGAAGGTGCTGCCCACACAATGGGTCGATGATGGCTTTCTCAACTCAGCAGGATTGAGGGCGGACTTCGACTACCTATGTGCAAATGCAGGGTCTCCAACCTCGCCAATGCAATCCACTACACCTACGAAGGGCTCACCCATGAGTTTCTCACCTCCTTATACGACGACTACAAGGAGAAAGGTAATGCATGCATGATAAATTTTAGCATTAACCAATGGCCATATCAAATTACCTATCAAAAATTTTGTGAGGTGTATGGATTCCCTCAAGAAGGGGAATCAACTGTTAAAAACGTGTATAGCGTCTCGAGTGCAGACACTTGGGAGGTTATTTCTGTTAATGGTGGTAGGGACTTCTATCAGAAGAAGATGTCCACCATTCAGAACCCAACCATCCATTACTTTGCTATGTTTCTTGCTAACACTTTGTTAGGAAGAGGAGATACCGGCTTGATGGCTAATGCAGACATGGCCCTGATCCCAAGGCGCTCTTCCCTAATGCGTTGCAGAGCCCCACTCATGTACCTCTATTCCTCCAGCACCCCCGCCACCAGAGAAACAAAAATAAAGGTGATATTCACATCGGTGGACTGGTAACCCACCTAATCCAAGCCCTTGAAATTGCAATTCCTATTGTGCAACCTGTTGATGGCTCCATACTTATGGATGTCAAGTATATAACTGCGTGTGGCTTCCTCGGTATTTACCGAGCTAACGGGAGGCTCCGATCCTATCAATTTGGTTATCTTGATGTTGTGCAGGATTATCAAGTGCCACTGCCTTGCCCGCAAGCCTTCAAGGTTCAAGGAAGGGACCACTGGATCCTCACCAAGGATCAAGTGACTAAGATCATGGTGGAGCTCTATCCTGACTCCGAGGAAGAGGAAGAAGGAGGGCAGTAGGATGAGCAAGAGCAGGAGCAGGAGTACAACCCTTCTTGGGAGGTACAGCAGCAGCAGGAGCAACCTTGGGACCAATGGCCCCATCAACAGCAACAGCAGGGGTTCAACAACGTCCCCTATCAAGATTTTCTGCATCTCAACCAGCGCGTTGGGCAGATCGACCAGAATCTGCATGGAGTAAGTGAAGATGTGAGTGCCTTAACTCACAACTTTAGTAACTTCATGACCTACTTCCCCGACTACTACCAGGAGCATAAGCACCCTCCGTCGAACAACGACAACAACTAAGCATGGCAACAGCCTAAGCTTGTGGGAGGTTTGAAAACCTCCAAACTTGCATTCATATTTTTATTTCTTATTTTGATTTATTTTCTTTTCCAAGAATTGCATGTTTAATTTCAGTTTGCATTCTTAAACCAAAAACACAAAAAATAGTTGTAACCTTTATTTGCAATTTTGTTTCTTTGTCTTTCTCAAAGATTGCTCAATTTCAGGTGACTTGGCAATAGGGAAATATAGAGAGGATTCGACTCAAGTACGAGAATGAAGCAAGCAAGAGGAGCTATCACATTCCTTTCATCACCTCTCCTGCAACTTTAAATTGATCCTACAATTATTTACTTGCTTGCACTTGAGTCACTCCCCACCTAGCTTGTTATCTTATAAATTATATTCCCTTGCTAGTGTCCTCTTTTAGCTTTGAAAAAATAAGCAATGAACTTGGTTAAAATATTTCCGACATTTTTACAACAAGAAAAAGCATCCAAGAGATGACTTGAGTCCATGTTTAGCCCAAAGGATTTGGTTTTAGAAACTACTCAACCCCATCGAGCTTAATGTAAATAGACTCGATAGCATGCTTGAATGAAATTGTTTGATAAAATGGATGCTTCTAAGTAGTAGAGATTATGACACTGCTTTTTCTAATAATTACAGTAGGATATTGCTTTACAGGTGTCACTATAACACTGTCGTACTCCATGGAGAACTATTAACTCCGCTGGCCAACGAACGATCTAAATGTGGGAAACCACTTGATTTCGTCTATTGAGTTATGTAAACGTCTGTAGCTGCAATGCTATGGCGTGTAAAAAATTTAGTCTCCTCATGGTTTCACGTTCCAAGTGAAGTTGTAGTACTCCTCTAACCCACTATTGCTCAACATCTATCTATTGGCATGGTCACGAGTACACAACACAGTCCCAATTAACATGTTAAAAACAGTGGCGTGATTTCTCTATGAAAGAGCTGAAGTTTTTGAAAAACAAGGAAAGGAAAAAGGTGCTTTGAGAGTCTTGAAATTTTTATGTGGGAGTAGATGAGTTGTTCTTAAATTAAATATTCTTGGTGCAAACTTGAATACTCTTAATTGATTAAAGGAACAAGAGCAAAAAGTTTTCATCTCTCAATAAGAGAGAAGCCAAAAAGATTTGTTTCACTTTTCTAGCTAAACTTTCAACACTAGCTCAGGAATATGATTTATTTGCTAGCAAGATATACATGGTTAGGAAGTGAACTCAGTGCAATCTTGTGAATATTTGTATGATCATGTTTAAGATTGCAGGAATTGTGAAGAAAAGAATTTGACACCAATTCGACCTTGTAAGTTCTTTTATTTAAGTCTCGAATATCCACTATCCTTTCTTATTTCCTTGTCAATCAAGGACGATCAACATCTAAGCTTGGGGGAGTTGATAGTTGTGAGATTCGACACATTTTTAATGGTTTTTATCGATGGTTTTCGTTTGGATTTGATGGTTTTCTAGGTTTACCTAACTCTAATACTTCGGTAGCAAAGAAAACTTGGTTTTTAATGTGTGTTTCAGGTTCTGAACATCAATAGAAGGATTTAACGGCAAAAACACAATATTCAGACGAAAACTAGAAAGTCTCTTTTTGGAAGAAATCGAGGGGAGTTTACTAAATCTTTAACGAGCAACTAAACGGCGGAATATTTCTCTGGCCGTATAGTTCCCGCCGTATAGTTGTCATCTCCTTCATCTTATTAAAAAGGACAACTTTCGTGAAGAGACCGAGGATGAAAACAGAACACACGAGCCGCCATCCCATCTAGAAGGGAGAAACAAGGGATCCGGAGAAGAAGGGGAAGACGTTCTTCATATCGCTCCACGATCTTCGATATCCTAGCCACCACACCTCCATAGCCATTACTTGTACTTGACAGAGAGAGAGAGAGAGAGATCCATCTTACAAGACTAGGGTTTGAGATTGTTCTTCCCATCTTGAATTGTGCTGGATTTATTTCTATTTCTTATTGTGGATCTCCACGGTAATATCAAGAAGAACTCCCTTTATTTAATTATATCGATGATGCTTTCTTCTCTCATGTGTGAGTAAGTTCCCTTGGGCGTGGGAGATGTAGGGGATTTGTGAGATGTGATGTGCCTATATAATTTCCATTAAGTTTGTGGTTGATTTTAATCAATATATTATGTGTGCTTGACTATCTGTGGGATGCTTAATGCTTGTTGTCCAATTAAGGGCCCAGACAACATGATGCTTTGTTCTGCATAGATAGAATCTTGTTTGCTAGCAGACTGGCGACCCCCGAGTGACACGGGATATCAATGGGAAACTAGTTTGACTCGAGGATCACGAGGAACCACCAAGCTTATTACATTAGTCCGATCCAAGGAGCTTAATTTCTAAGCAACCTGAAGGATCTTAATCATCTAGTGGCCGACCATGGTTGTGGTAAACAGGCTAGTAGGATTATAGAAGTTGGGATGGAATCTACCAAGATGAGTTCCGGATAATTATGGGTTACTCGCCTACACACATACTTATAAGATTATAATTGTTACACTTATCACTCATCCACCTGACACATTCACTATCACCACGAACTGAAACTCCCCGCGCCTACTTCGTCATCTGCAGAAAACAACAAACAAATCGTTCTTTACTTTTATGCTTTTTATTTCTGAAAGTTTTGCATTTTAGTTTTATATAAATACTTTCGTTTAATCAAAAATCTGTCCTTATTTCAACACTTGCAGTCAATTCATTCGAAGACCTGTGACAACTTTGGGTGTGACAAAGACTTCACCAATAAACACTTACCTTTAGGCTCCTTGTGGGATCGGCATCTTAACTTTGAAACTAGCTACAAAAGATCTGTGCACTTGTAGTCATCAACTGCACCCCGCACGTGAGCAGCATCAAACGCCTCCCAGCGACATCTGACAACCCTTAGAGCCAGGTGCTGGAAAGGTGGACAAACCTCTCCAAGTGGCGCAGCTGCCCATCCTGCTTTTTTGAAGCTGACACCCGTCTCTCATCCTCTTTCGTCCTATCCCACGTAATACCCCGTGTAGACCAGTGTGGCATTGCAATAAGCTTGGACCTCCCTGGTTATTTTTGGATCTTGCACCATGCGCCAACTTTGTTCTTCAGTTTTTTGGAAATTTTCTTGCCATGCATCCAGGAAGTTCTCCTATATATGTGATGACGCATGGTAGGGCTTTGTCGGGAAACCCCAAGAGCAAGGTGTGATGAGCACAACAGCAAGTCTTTCCTCAGTAAGAAACCGAGGTTATCGAACCAGTAGGAGGAAGGAAACGTCTCAAAGGTGTTGCTAGCAACTTGGAGACCTACACAACACAAACTCAAGACTTTGCCCCAACAAACAGTGAGGTTGTCAATCTCACCAGTTGCTGTAACAAAGGATTAATTGTATGGTGTGGAAGGTAATGGTGGTTTGCAGAAAGTAAATAGTAACAGTGGAATATGTATCAATGGTAAAGATTGGACCGGGGTCCATAGTTCACTAGAGGTGTTCTCCTTAGATAAACAAACATGGCATGCTAGGTAAAAAAATTACCGCAGGGCAATTGACAGGACTGAGCAAGGCATAACAATGCAATACTAGAAATTCATGATCCTATGAGATTCAATTGGGCAATACAACAAGATACATAGACTGCCATCCAACTGCATCTATGACTAGAAGTCCACCTTTGGGTTATCATCTGAACCCCCTCCAGTATTAAGTTGCAAGCAACAGACAACTGCTTTAAGCAAAGTGTGTAAGGTAAACAATCCACTTGTTCCATGAACAAGGGACCGTTGTTTTCTCCCTAGTGGCAGCAGCACATCTACAACCTTAGAAATTTCTGTCACTTCTCTTAGATTAAATATAGGCATGAACCCACTATCGAGCATAAATACCCCCTCTTGGAGTCACTAGCAACTACTTGGCCAAGATAGCTACTAACAACGGAGAGCATGCAAGATCACAAACAACACAGACATGATAGAATCAATAAGACAAAACCATTAATCAATCTGACATAGTAATATCAATATCTATCGGATCCCCACAAACACAACATGCATGATTACAAATAGATGAGATCTTGATCATGAACGGAGCTCACAAGATCTAGACATGAAAGCACAAAGGAGGAGATACAACCATATAGCTACTACATGGACCCGTAGTCCAAGGTGGAACTACTCATGCTTCATACCGGAGGCTGGCATGATGAAGAAGAAGGCCTCCGGGATGATCTCCCCTCCAGCAGGGTGCCGAGAAGAGCTTCAGATCCCCCCGATCTAGGGACGATGGTGGCGGCGGCTACAGACGGTTTTGTGGAATATTGATCGGGTGCTTAGGGTTTAGGCATCGGGGGCTTATTATATGCAAAGAGGCGAGGAAGGAGGGCAGCCAGGGGGCCCACACCCTGCCTAGGCATGGCCTAGGGGTGGGCCCACGCCTGGGGGTGCGGCCGCCCTGTGGCTCCCCTCCGTCTCTCCTCTGGACTCCGTGTTCTCCTCGGTGAAATATTGACTTTGGCTATTGTCCCGTCCAATTCCGAGAATATTTCCTTACTAGTTTTTCTGGAACCCAAAACAGAAGAAAACAGGCAACTGGCATTGTGGCATCTTGTTAATAGGTTTGTACCAGAAAACATATAAAACACCTCAAAGCGTAGACAAAGCAAAGTAGATACTAAACAAGCATGGAACATCAAAAATTATAGATACGTTTCCGACGTATCAATATGCCATGCGAGCGGGGGCTAGGCACGGTGCCCATCACCAAGCCACTCCCCATCAACACAAAGGCCTAAAGCATCGAGCTCTGACTTGTGGACTGGCTACAACCATAAAGTCACCTCACCCACGGTTCTTGGTGCTTGAAATCCTCATGCGAAATAAACACGAAAACTGAGTGGGGCACGCAAAATTTCATGCAAGACCTATGGTCTCCTCCTCGAGGATCCAACATGATATGCATTTGACTTATGGTTTCCTCCTCGAGGGACTTATGGGGCGGCTCATGAGGGTATTCCCCTCTAGCGGTAAAAAAATCCATGCAAGACCTACGGTCTCCTCCCCGAGGGTCCAACAAGATATGCATTTGACTTATGGTTTCCTCTTCGAGGGACTTACAAGGCGACTCATGAGGTACTCCCCTCTAGTGGCCAAGATTTCATGCAAGACCTACGGTCTCCTCCTCGAGGAGCCAATATGATATGCTTTTGCCTTACGGTTTCCTCCTCCAGGGACATACGGGGTGGCTCACGAGGGTACTCCCCTCTAGTGGCTCATGATGGTCTCCTCCTCCAGGAGCCAACAGTGTAAGGGTTCGTAGCATGGAAAACAAAAAATTCTATCACATGAACACACAAAAGCCAAGATCTAATATACGAGATCGGTGCAACGAGTTTATCGAGTACTAACCCTAGTATATCGAAAGCATTTAACGAGATCGGATTCTCGTGGTTGATGTAGTCGTTCACTTGCTGATCTCAAGATCACGAAGATGATCCTTCCAGCGCCATGTTCCGGTAGCGCTTCCATAGTCGATCACACATTTGGTACTCGATGAAGACCTTCCCCTCCCTTGTTCCAGCAGGAAGCAGAGGTTGTAGATCTCCTATCGATTCCAGCAACACGATGGTGTTGTGGTGGAGGTGGAAGAGTAGATCCTACAGGGCTTCGTCTAAACCGGAGCAGGTATGGGGGATGAGAGAGGGCCTCGGTGGCTAGGGTTTAGACGCTGAGGGGAGGAGGTCGCCGGCATCTAGGGCTAGGGATAGGCGGAGGTGGCTTGGAGAGGTTCTAGGGCGTCGGTGGCTTGGGGGGCAGCGGTAGCCTAGGGTTTTGGGGTGAGGGCCAAGGGGGCGCCCCACCCCTCCTTTTTATGGGTGGGAGAGGTGGCTAGGGGATGTCGAGTCCTCCCCCAACTCCCCTTGTGTGTCCGACGACTTGAGGAGGGAGAGGGAAACATATCCCTTATGGGTTTCCTTTCCCTCCTCCACTAGGACTTTGACTTTCCAAATTGGGATTTGACTATTCAAACTAGAGTTTGATTCCCACTTCCTAGTCTTGGCCGACTTGACCTAGGATATGATGCCCCCACCCCATTTGGGTATGGTGCATCCATGTGTACCCCCCTCCAGGGCGGTGGACCTTCCAGAACCTTCTAGAAGATTCCGGTGAAAACATCGAAAATATTTCCGAACCCCGGAATTGGAGTTTCCTTATATGAATCTTATTCTCTGGACCATTCTGGATCTCTTCGTGATGTCCTGGATCCAATCCGAGACTCTAAACCACATTCAGTCTCCAACTCATATTCCAAATCTACTAAACAACATTGAATCCTTAAATGTGTATCCCTACGGTTCGTGAACTATGCAGACATGATCGAGACACTTCTTCGATCAATAACCAATAGAGGAATTTGGAAATTCATATGGCTCCCCACATATTTCTACGATTACTTCGTGATCTAATGAACCATTTACATATGATACCGATTCCCTTTGGCGCGTGATACTTTACTTATCCGAGGTTTGATCGTCGGTATCTCTACACCTAGTTCAACCTTGTTACCAATAAGTACTCTTTACTCATTCCATGATATGACATCCCTTCTGAACTATTCACATGCTTGCAAACCAATTGGATGACATTCCGCCGAGAGGACCCAGAGTATATCTATCCATCATATGGATGGACAAATCCCACTTTCGATCCATGTGCCTCAACACATACTTTTAGAATACCTAATGCCACCTTTATAACCACCCAATTACGAAAGTGGTGTTTGATGTCATCAAAGCATTCATCCGGTGATGGTGATTAACATGATCTCATGGTCGAAGGATTAGGTTACTATGTATTTGAAATCTTGTAGCAAACGAACTCTAAATGACTTGATCTTATGCTATGCTTAACTATAGGAGTGTGTCCATCACATCATTCTCCTAATGATATGACCTTGTTATTAATAACATCCAATGTTCATGATCAGGAAACCATGATCATCAATTAATCAACAAGGTAGTCTAACAAGAGGCTTACTAGGGACTCTTTTATGTTTACAAAATACACAAGTATTAATATTTCCTGTTAATACAATTATAGCATGGGATGTAAAAATTTATCATAAACATGAAGATATGATAATAACCACTTTATTATTGCCTCTTGGGCATATCTCCAACAGTCACCCACTTACACTAGAGTCAATAATCTAGTTTGTAAAACTTTGTGCATTCAACACCTATGGATTTCTAGTCTTGTATATACACGATTGCTAGTGGTTAACTAATTTTCGGATCCGACACTTTCAGGTCCGTTTGTAATTGCATGTCTTTGCGTCTCTACGCATCACTCATTCTTTAATGAGATGGCATTGTATAAATTTGGTACTTTGGTGAGACCTTTAGTTCCTTGGGGTTAAAACATGTTGATACAATTGTCGTACAATACATCTTCATAGTACTAGCCCGCTGTGAACCACACCTAGTTTGATAACAAACTACTTGACACAAATGCTCTCTTTTGCTGCTACAATAGCAGTCATATACTTAGCCTTTTGTTGTAGTATCTGTCATAATGTCTTAACTTTGGAACTTGACGAGTATCCAAATCCGTTATGGAACTTCCTTTCCATTACATTGTGCCACCCATAGTTTAAATTGAGATAAACCTAATTTGTATCATGTGACAGAACTAGTATCAATATAACACTTTACAATGAACTATCTATCTATTTGTCACCTCTACATAAATAACATATTCTTAGTTCTTCTAAAGATCATAAGAATATCCTTACTATCATCCAATAATTATCATATGAATCATTCTAGTATATGCTCATAATATTTAGAGTATAGGACATATATGGATGTGTACATATCATAGTATGATTGATCAAAATTGTGATTTCAATCACCAAGTATCAAAATACTTGAATCTTTGTTTCACTTACCAAGTGTCAATACACTTGAATCTTGATTCAATCCTTTGTGTGTGACAAGAATCTTTCTTGTAGTTTCTATATTGAACTATTTCAATATCTCATCTATGTACTCTAGGCACAACCATATTAGCGTCTCAATCTATCCATATAGACATTGATGCCAAATATTCGGGTTTTGCCTAAGTCTTTCATTCAGATGAAATTCTTAACCTGTGTCAATAAAAGATACATCGTTTCCAATCAACAATATGTCTTTCACATAATGTATTAGAAATATGTCTTAGCGCTCCCACTTAATTTCTTGCAAATGCAAGTATCTTCATCATCTCCGATGAAATTAAACCTTTTAATAGTTTCATCACGGTGAAGATTGCAACTCCGCGATGCTTACTTCAACGATTGAAATTTGCATATGCTTTTAGCATCCTTTGAATTAACAAAACCCTTTGGATTGTGTCATGTACACGCCCTAGGTAACCAATCTATTAGAACTTTTTTTGTTTATTCAACTACCACATAAAAAAATATGTAGTGGTTGCTACATTAACCCGTCTAGACTAAATATCGCTATGAGAGATCAAATCTTGTCATAGTCAACTTCTTGACCATTGTAGTGAACTCTTTCCCGACATGTCGACTATTTCATAGACGTAAAACATCCATGTCTATTTCTTTATAGATCCAAACACGACTGTAAGGTCTTACACCTTTTCAGAGGGTCTTCCAAGTTCAAAAACTTGATTTTTCGTGTATGGAAATATCACGGGTTCCATGGCTTCAAGCCATTTGACAGAGTCAGGGCCATCATCGCTTCTTTGCATATTGTCGGTTCATCATTGTCAAACAACAATGATTTACTCTCAAATCTTAGTATTTGATTGTTTACCTGAACTACTTGGTTCAATAAAAACTTAGACCTCCGTGACCATAACCTTTGAGGCACGTGAGCTACGAGCATTGTTGCTGCCTCCGGGACACTTTCTGGCGCTGCGCAACTCAACACATATTAGCTAAGGTTCAATAACCTTATCAAAGTTCTATCATCCTCTGATGACTCACAAGTATAGGGGATCGCAATAGTCTTTGCGAGTAGTATTACCCAATTTATTGATTCGAGACAAGGGGAGCCAAAGAATACTTGCAAGCCTTAACAACTGAGGTGTCAATTCAGCTACACCTGGAAATAGTTCTTGCTCACAGAAGTTTATCAGTAGCAACAGTTTGTAGTAGCAACAGCAGCAGCAAAACAAGAGCAATAGTAATAGTAGTAGCAAACAGTAGGATATGAGAACGGTAGGCATAGGGATGGATGGACGGGTGTTGCATGGGCGAGTCTAAATAAGAATAAGCATCCAAGTACTAAACAATCATAGGCATGTGCTCCATATATAGTCAAGCGTGCTCGAAATGAGAACTTGCACAACGTACGGCTACGGCGGAAGAAAGAGAGAAAATGGACAAAGTCCCCTATGCTTCAGCCATAGGCTCTATAATGTACGCCATGCTATGTACATGACCGGATGTGGCACATGCTATTAGTTTGACTAGTAGGCACCAATCGGATCCAGGTTCAGAACACTGGAAAGCGGTCAAGAATATCCTTAAGTACTTGCGAAGAACTAAGGATATGTTTCTTGTATACGGAGGTGAAGAAGAGCTCGTCGCTAAGTGTTATGTCGACGCTATCTTTGACACCGATCCGGATGACTCTAAGTCTCAATCCGGATATGTATTTCTCATGAATGGCGGAGCGGTTAGTTGGAGGAGCTCCAAACAACCTGTGGTGTCGGGATCAACAACGGAGGCCGAATATGTTGCCGCTTCGGAAGCGGCTTAGGAAGCAGTTTGGATGAAGGAGTTCATATCCGAACTAGGTGTGGTTGCAAACGTGTTGGACCCAATGGTGATCTATTGTAACAACAATGGTGTCATTTCCAATGCCAAAGAGCCAAGGTCTCACAAGCATTCCAAGCATATTAAGCGCCGTTTTCACTCCATCCGCGAGCATGTCAAGGATGGAGATATAAAGATTTGTAAAGTACATACGGATCTCAATGTAGCAGATGCGTTGACTAAAACTCTCCCTAGAGCAAAACATGATCTACACCAGAACTCCATGGGTGTTAGATACATCACTATGTAACTAGATTATTGTCTCTAGTGCAAGTGGGAGACTGAAGGGAATATGCCCTGAGAGGCAATAATAAAGTGTTTATTATGTGTATTCCAAGTATATGGTAGATGTTTATTTTGCATGCTATAATTGTATTAATATGGAAACATTAATAAATGTGTGTTTAATAAACAAACAGAAAGTTCCTAGTTATGCCTCTCTCATAAACTAGTTCGTTGATTAACAAGATGATCACAGTTTCCTGATCATAGACATTGGATGTTGTTAATAACGAGATCACAATATTAGTGTAATGATGTGATGAACATTTATCCGAAGTATAGCATTACGATCAAAGTCATTGAGTTTATATTGCTATAAACAACTTATGAAGTGATTCTAATCCTTAGACCATGAGATCATGCCAATCACTAACACCGGAAGAGTTTCTTGTTGACATCAAACGTCACACCGTAACTGGGTGATTATAAAGATGGCTTCAAAGCTACTAAAGTGTTATGTTGAGACTCATGGATCAAGAGTGGAATTTGTTCATCCCGATGACGGATAGATATACTCTGGGTCCTCTCGGTGATATCACATTGGTTAGCTTGCAAGCAAGTGATTTGATCACTAGAATGTTATATCACGGGAACGGGAAAAGAGTGCATGTTAGTAACGAGATCAAACTAGGTATGTAGATGCCGATGATCGAATCTCGGACATGTAATATATCGTGAAACAAAGGGATTAAGATACAAGCATAAAAGGTTCCGACGATCACAGGAAAGTCATCGTTGAATGTGTGGGAGTCAGTATGGATCTCCAGGTCCCGCTACTAATTATTGATCGGAGAAGGGTCTCGATCATGTCCGCTGGTGACACACTTAACGGACACTGACATCCAGTTGGAGCAAATGTTTCATGCCGGAAAGAATAACAAGCGCAGGAATTTATTTCACTAGATACCGAAACAGGTTTTCGGGTGAAATTGCAGAAAGTGTTTTTGCATGTGAAATGGAATTCTAGCAAGGGGTTATATGTGAATGTTTTTCATTAAAGTAATTGACAAAATTCTGAATAAATAAAAAGAGTTTTATTTAATGAGAGTTTTCATTAAATTTGGTGGAAATTTAATAGCAATTTTGAGTGGAGGGAATTTAAAGGAATTTTGTGAGTGGAGTGTCCACCCACATGAATGAGGGGAGGGCAAGGGGCAGCCCCCATGCGCCGGCCACCCCCTTGGGGTTCCCCCTCTCCTATAAAAGGCACCCCTCCCTCTCTCTCACTCATACCTCCTCGTGAAGGATCTCTCTCCCCCTCTAGAATTTATCCCCCATGGTCTCGGACTAGCAAGATACATGTTCCCGGTGGCTATTCGGCAAGAAAGGGTTGTGCTTCCGCTGCATCGCTGGAGCGAGGAGGCGGAGGTTGCTCGGTGTCTTGTACATGTGTGCGAGCACGGATGCGCTGCTGCTTTGCGGCGCTAGGACTTCCTCTCAATCTTGAGATCGACAAGAGATCGTCTACATCAACCACGAGTTCAACTCGTTAAGCTTTGTCGGTCTTCAAGGGTATGTTCTCTATGGATATACATCCGCCCGTTGTTTGTATCTAGTAGATAAATCTTGGTATATAGTTCCCATCGTAGGAATTTTTTTGTTTTCTATGCTGCGAACCCTACAGTACTCCATAGAGTATTTATTTGAGTTTAGGCAACAAGTTTAGGATGAGTTTTATATCTTCAATTAGTGAAACTTAGAAAACTCAAGGGTTGCTTCCTTTAAATGGTATAAATCTTATGGTTTTAAACAGAGGTGTAGTAGTAGTACATGACACTTCTTTGCATCAATTTAGAATATTTTAAATAATCGGTTGCTTAGATATGACATTCTGGAATTACTTTTGCTAGATTTATTCATTTCACATACACACTTATGCAACCAGAAGAGGAAGAGGCTAGCGTTAGCATGGCTAGGAAACCGCCACTCTGCATTGGAGAGGTGGCGGGGCTCTTCATGTTCATCACATCTATCTCTTTGAGTTAGAATAGGGGCAATCCTTCATATATCAACGATTGCCTTTTTGGTTCTTCATATTTGCGGTGAAAGGTGATATACATGTACCGATCACACTAAATTATTGCTAAAATTTCTTGATTACATTGGTAAATATAGCATTACCAACTTTATGAATCAAATTTAAATATGTACTAGTTTACACTGACAAATCAAAAAATTCACGTTGTATTAAGAATGTCGAGTTCCTATGCGACGTAGACTAGACACTCCCTTTCTGTGGATCTGGAAATGGTTGAAGAATTTGAATTGACGCAAGGGAACATACAAATCATAGCGCAGCTGAGTAAGGCGTTTTTGGTCATCCTGATCCCTGAATGGGTGCCTTGTGTTGCTTTTAGTAAAGTGGTTTCTAAGAGTGCACACAACTACATCACTAAAAGATTCATGAACGATAAGCAACTCATTCTGGCATAATTCTGTTTCCCCAAGCTATGTCCCATTTAGTTTTTGTATTTTAGTCCGATGAACTGACACTTCGCGAGTTCCAGCCAGGTATGCAGCTTTCGATTTTTCTTTCACTATTGTGTTTCAAAAATAAATTTAGTTGCTTCCTGCTGATGAATGCCATGTGTATTTAGCTATTACTACTATAGTATACTAATTAATGTTTTCATGTACTATCTAGATCCCGCGATAGTCAATTTTGTGATCACAACAATGATCCTACGTCGAGCCAACACTACATATCAATCATGGTAAAGAGAGTGCACATTCCCCTTTATGAACACCTGCAATGGTCGTTGTTCTTATCCCTCTACTCTACATTTTTTTTGGCAAATGGTTAAACTTACAATGTAATTTCCATGTACAAGAAAAATTGTTCTAAAAGGATTAATATATTTGGAGGAAACATGGTAATTCATTGTCTCCTGACCTATGCGCCTTCAATGCAGCACTCCATATTGATTTATTGACATCCAGCCTTAGCCATAAAAAAAATCGTATTGTTTCTAAAATTGTATGGAAGAATGCTTGAGACACGAATCACCAAGAACCTAGCATTCTATTCTTTTTTATTTCTTACCAAAAAGATAGATCATATACCAAAGACTTCTACCATAGATTGTCTATTAGAATACGTGGATACAAAAAATTCATAAAAGGTAGCATGTTAGTTTCTATTTATTTTTCTAGGTGCATCTGTGTTCACATGTAACTACAATTTTGCTAATATGCTACTCCCTCCGTCTTAAAATAGATGTCGAAAGTTTGACTAAATTTGGATAAACCTAGATACTTAATAGTGTATAGATTCATCTAAATTTAAAAAAAATTGCAACTTAAGACGGAGGGAGTACATAATTTAGACTCAACATGTTCCTTGGTAAAATCATTAGAAGATGCACGATACCTACAATATAGACGACTATGTATGAAATTAAAGCTTAGTGCCTAGTACCAATATAGGCAGAGTGCAAACAAAGTTTTCCTTATTATTCTTAACCTTACAATTCTGATTTCAACAACGGTTCATACATTTAGGAAAAACTATTGATGTCTCAGGTCTTACTTCGAGTTACATGTTTGATTATGTTCTCCATACTTTCTTTGTATCCAGTTTTACATTTCAACCATAGAATACAAGAAAATAACAGTTCCTAGATACAAAATCCATGAAAAGAACGAAAGAGTCATAATGTGGAAACTATAGAAGCATAGATGAGTACTAAATAGTTACCGTGGGTATTTTGAATTGAAATAAAGTTTGTTGCCTCATCCACTATCGGTTTCTCTATTAACACTGTTGATTTATGCTCCTTAATGAAAGATGGGTGGCTCCAAAACATTTATATCTCTTTACCGCTGCTCACCCTTCACATGGTAATATACATACCTAAATATGAATTTTAAACGTTTGGCTATGTTACATTCTTTTACAATATCGATTTTCCATGATTTATGCCTTGACATGTTTCTATAAGTGTGTTTAGTAGGGCCATCTTTTACTGCTGGTCTTTTATGCACCAATCTAATCACTATTCGTTTGTGTGGTACTTACAGTTATAGGCTCTACGTTATCTCACAAAATGATCTTACGTGATATAATTTCTTGCCTAGGACTCCCTATTTTTTCAGAAGGGATTCATGATATGATTATGTGATCACTATAATAGATGTGTCATATGAAGTTTGTGTGACCATACATGGAAGACACAGAGTGGGTGACAAACAAACACTGCTACATATACATCATGCTTTTTCTAATAATCAAAGGCCAACATCAAGAATGTGTGAGAATTACCATCTGTAATTCTACAATTATGTAGGCCTGGAAAACTTTACATGGAGAAGACACAGTCACACACAACCAACATCCGGAAGACTAGAACAAAGAACAAGATGGTCCACTGGTCCTTATGAAGCGTGCAGCCAAGTCTTTGTGTGATCAAAATTTATGCATGTTGATGCCCTAAAATACAAAATATAGAATGTAGAGTACCATGAGCTCTGAAGTGCTGCATGGGGCCACGAGGTAGACAACTATCATGGAAGCTGGTGGTGTCCCACATGCTGCATCCATCATTCTCATGCTATTGTTCCAGCGAGGTGTCTATCTTTGCGTCATGGTCCATCGAGAAGGTGCTCTGCCATTGATGCAATGATCTGGTGGTGCTCCCACAAAACGCCTTCGAGAACGCAGAGACATGGTTCCCCCCTTTGCGAATTTTAGAGCATTCTGAATGTATGTGCTTTGCCTTGGCCACCTGCTTGAGCTTGGAGGATGCATGAGTTACAACCGAGGCCAGTGTTGCCATCACCCCTTCACCATGCCTCCTTGAAATGCTATGCCTCCCAAACCTATTGGGTTGATGTTCTCGTCGTGTGTATGTCTATGGATTCCCTTCTTCCGTCGTGTGTAATAATTATTTTTTCTGCTATAGGTTTTATGTTATACTCCCAGATCCACTGATACGCCCCCTTCTATGTGGAATTTTTTCTGCTACAAATATTAGGGTGTTACATTTTGAATGACCACTACATATAGAAATCATTTTACTTAGTGTCATAGTTCTAGACTTTGCTGTTAAAATATTTTTACTCAGTGTTGATCTCATACAACATTACAACCAAAAACTTGAAATTTTGATATGGGACTCTTATAGATCTTCTTGATCTTGGCGTACTTAAAATTTATTTTCTTATTTGCCATGATAGAGACACAGTTCTCTCCTGATACCATCAGGTGGCTTCCCATAGGAATTCCACTACTGGAATGATATTCCTTTGTTTGGTGGTGCAGGATTTGATTGGTAAAACAACTGTTGTCTATGTGCCTAAGTCTAACGCGTTGTCCACTATACACTACAACTTTAAGCTAGGCTAAAGGGATGCATGTTGACTACATATATTACCTAAAAGTACAATACATGAAGGCATAATGTATAATACATGAAACCTTCCAAACTATATCTCACAATGCTAGGGTTGCTAGAGCATTGCTCAGTTTGGAGCAGAGCAAACCCATTTGATGTATCTTTACTTTTAAGTCTAACTCAGGAAAAGGCATAATAGTTTAGAGAAATAAATTTGAAAAATACTTTTTTTATTGAACATGAGCATGTTGTAACATGTTAACTTTGTTGATTACTATTAATTGTAGCTAGCTCAGCAATTCTATTTCATCCTTAGGTCAGTCCGGACGACCACCCTCGGGTGAGAAAATGGAGAGTGTTATCATGGACAATAACACTAAAAACACGGACGTGTTACCCTTGCTATGTTTAAATCGCTCTCAAGTGTACCGCAATGGTCACATTGTAAAACAATCCTATGCAGGCGGCGAGACGAAGCTCGTCTGTCCGTCTAGTATGATTGCACGCTTTACAGCATGCATGAATTGTAGAGCGTCACACATTGTTGGCCTGTACAAGATCTGGTGATGAAGTGGAAATGTTTAGGGGACAAGTACACATCTAGCGAGCAAGGATTTTCAGAGATTGATTTGCCACGACAACTCTAGTTGAGATTTTCAGCGATTGATTTGCCGACTGCCGATTTTTGGGTCTTGATCTGTATCACTAAGGGGATAACAATTTAATAGTTATGTGGGGTTTTCCAGAGTACAACAATCATATATTGGAATATGCATTTTCTCATTTACAAAAGGTTCAGAAGATTTCACATGCAAATTTGACAACTGGGTAGTACTGCCTTAGTGCCTTTACATTATGCAAAAAGAGAGCATGAGAAGCTTTCATACTGCACAAAAAAACGTGTTTCCAAAATGTCTGCTATGAGGGTTTTATCACCAAGCAATGCAAAATAAACTGCGCTATATTATTTTTTGTCCCAAATACTAAAAATGCATGAAAATAATGTCGATATAGAAATTTTCTACTCATTTTGTCACCATTTTGCTTACAGGTCATCAATGTGATGAATTTTGCTAGATACACAGTTTGGGCGTGAAAATACAATTCCATTCCAAACCGCGAAACATGTAAGTATTTTCTTTTTGTGGAATACTAACTTTATCACCATGATCCGAGCTAGGGAAAGAAATTGAACCAGGTGCCCTCCTGGTTTCCACGGTTCCTATCCGAACCGGGTTTGAACTTTGAACACCTATCATGCACAACATATTCACAACATATTAGTATGCCATAACTTACAACAATGAATGTTGTCAATTTTCGTGAACATGAAACACACATTTCAAAAAAATCTAGGCGACAAGTTTATAATACGTGCTACGAGATCATAGCTCGATGTTCTTGGTGTTTCGTACAAAGTGCTCTTCAATGTTGAGAAATGACCGGGGCTTCTTTGGATCGCAGGAATACAAAGTATGTACGAAAAACAAAGGAATGTAAATAGAGAAAAATCTTAGAAATAGTTGTATGGCCCTGAACCATAGAAAAACACAGTAAAAGTGTCTCGACCTACACGAATGATTAAAAATGAGATTGGAGTGGATGCTAATTCCTATGCGATTTAGGTGTAGAAAATGCAATCCATAAAATTTTTAGAGGTGCCATTCCTTTAAACAAAAGGCTTCCTAAAAAATCCCTATAAATTAAATTCCTCCAAAATCCCTTAAATATCCTTCAATCTAAAGATGCCCTTAAAAGGAAAGGTAGTAACCTTCAAAGACACCACAGCATGCCATGTGGGCCTCTCTTGCCATGGTACTGGTAGGAACCCTTGATAATCAGTCTGGGTCGTTTCATCCTTGGTGACAAAAGTGCATAAGCCTGGGACCCCAACCCAGCCTGCCCGGTCCCATCTCCGCACATGTCCCGCACTAACCCGACTTGCCTCAAAGCACACCACGAGATAAGCGGCACGAAGGTCACCCATCTCTCAATGACAGTGGGTCCAAATCTCGAAATCTCTGGCCGGTCACCTACTGCAATTTTGTGGCTCAAAAATAGAAATTCTCCCGCTCTGCGGCTGCAGGTGGGACCACATGCCTGGCATCGCCGCGGACCCGCTTGTCATAAGCTTCTCGTACGTGCCTGGCATCGTGCCGAGGTATAATTATGTAGGATTCGCCCACGTCGCAGAGCCCCTGCCTATCTTTAGGAGGAAGAGAGAGAGAGAGAGAGAGAGAGAGAGGCGCTCTCAGAGTCAGAGCCGCGTGCGTGGTCGGTGGCGGCACCGCCCCTCCCTCCTCTTCAGGCGCGTCGGCGAGGAATGGCGGCTAGGACTTCTCTCGGGGTGGTGGCGGTGGCCGTTCTCGTCGTCGGCATCGTCATGCCCGCCGCTGCGGCGGCCGCTGCCGCTGCGCAGGCCCCGGCGCCTGCGCCCGCCAGTGACGGTAAGAGAGACCGTCTCCCTCCCCTTGTTTTCTCAGTTCTCACATTACATCCGCGCCTAATTTATTGGCCGCCTTAGCTTTCTTCTCGATCTGAGAGGGCTGGCTCGTGGGCGCCGCCGTTCGAGTTTCAGTTTCCCATTCTAAGGTCGCCATCGGTAGTCGATCCGGTTATTTGGAAGATAGGATTTTTTTTCTAAAAAAAAGAGATAGAAAGTATAAACGGAAAAGTATGCTTTTTTTAAGACAATCTTCAGCCGTTTAGAGACTGTAACAAACTCTGACATTCTTGCGGAGATTCGGATCTCCCTCGGACCATTGTTCAATTCCAATCATGTTGGGAATTTCTTCTGAGTAATGCGCACCTCGGAGAGGCATCTTCCTAGAAAAGAGAGAGGACTCATTTTCTCTAGAAGCCAAATCTTCCGAGTTGTTGTGCTATTCCGCGTTAGAGCAAGGCTAATAATACAGCCCGCTGCCGGCTGTATACCTATGCCACGTCATCTATAGCTAACATAAAAGCCCATCCATACAATAGACTAGCTATTAGGTTGGCTATTAGTGAACTTTAATTAAGATTTATTTCTTTAAAGCACACATGCTATTGGACCTAGGTTGCATGCAAGACTTTTTCTCTCGGCCTCTGTGCTAGAGCCGGCTATACGTGAAGCACCCGCTTTCTTCTCTCTCCTCTTTTCTCTCTCTTTCACCTAGGCTTTTAAATGGCATGGCACCTCCTATAGCTTGCTGACTAGGCTTATTGTACTTGCTCTTATCTCCATGGCATGCCACCTTTTTGTGTTAAAGAAGCTACCGGAATTAAATGACATCGCGCCAAACAACAGTTAATGAGTTGTGACGCGCGGTATAGATTTGTACAGAAAGAATGTTGAGCTTGTCCACACAGTTTAATCACCTGGTGAGTCAGTAGATCTGGTAGATCGATAGATGCACTGGCAGTACTAGTTGGGTACTGAGTGTAACTTTCAATGGACACTGGTAGCTGTCACTTGCTTTACACGTAATGTCTGACGGATGTTTAGAACTTTGCTTTGCACGAAAAATACTAGTACTGTAAATTTTAAGAGCATGTGCCATGTGCAAATGAGTACTATGTAGTATAACTCCTCTCTGTACTGTCTTGTCCGTTGAAGCATCAGTTCGTTCGTTTATGATGCATTTTGCTGTGATTTTGTTCTCTTCATCTTCTTTCCTGATTTTGCCGTGATTCACATCTGCAATTTCCTGTCCACAGGTACATCGATTGACCAGGGGATCGCATACGTCCTGATGCTGGTGGCTCTTGTGCTCACCTACCTGATCCATCCACTGGACGCCTCCTCTCCCTACAAGCTCTTCTGATCCGTGTTTCTTCAGGGGATTAGTAGGTTCATTAGATAAGCTGAGGGAAATTAACATTTAGGTGAGTGCTCTGAGGTTTAGAATTGGGTTGATTGATTGTCAGTGGATGATCTGTATCCAAAGTGTTTGGTGGTTTGATTGGTTGGCTGCATTGGATTCCCATGGTTTGGTGTCCCCAGTTGTGGTGTGTCTGCCGGATTCTGTTTTCCTGATGCGGTGCTGACTGGTTGGCATGTGCACTCACGTGGAATATTTTGTCTTTGCAACAACTCCAAGCATGTGTGTGTGCCTGCATAACCCATCACATGTGTGGGCCGACGCAACCCGAAAATACTACTTGGAACATGGGTACATGTGAACCCCAACATTTGGACTGGACCAAAAATCGTAATTATAAGTTACCAATTTTTTTGAAGAAAATATTTGCATGTAGTGGATGCACCTATGTATGCGTGTGCCAAATTTCATACCGAAAATTGATGTATAAAATGTTTTAGCTTTGTGAAAGGAGTGTATCTAGACTTTTTTAATGTTTAGTTTTGGAGTGTACCTACATATTAAAAGTGGTCTACATATACTCCTTTCCCAAAGCTAAAATATCTTATATTTTAAAATGGAAGAAGTAAAAATGAATAGTATGAAGGCCCGCTTATGCTGAGTGACCCCCTTCCTTCTCTTGAGCCATCCAATGTCACTAGAATCTGCCCGCATCACCAAAAAATGGAGGTTCTCCACAAGATTGAGCATGGATCATGGTTGGAGAAGGTTCTTGTATGGCTCAATGATTCAAGATACAGAAAAGGAGAAAGAGCAGAAAGGAAGCACTGATAGTGAGTTCGACAATCACAGGGTTGCCACCACAGTTGTTTGTGTCGTGAGTGGGCCACACTCGGAGCTTGGGCGAATAGTTTTGTCCGACGGGAAGGGTTTAATGATTGTGAGGGACGCTGAGTTCCAAGTGAAGGGATGATGTCCATTATCATGGAAACAACAAAAATCACTGCAAGTTTGGGAGAGAAGGGGAAGCTCGGGCATATTTGACATTATAAGTGTTGATGTTAACTCCACTGGAGGTGCTAAATTTGATTCACGCAATCTCTCAAGATCCGATCTCATCACCCTTCTCGCACCAAGTAGATGAATGCGACTACCTCATGCACTCCTTGAGATCCGGGCATTGGCATAGTGAAGGTGCGTGAGAGGAACATACTATATGCAGATAAAAAATGTTTAAAGGTTTCTTTCATGGGCGGATCCAGCATGTAAGCTATGGGGACAGCTGCCCCACTCAATTTTCATTATCTTTGTATTATGCTAAGCTAATGATTGATTTTTCCCCACTTACTAAATACATTTGCTCCATTCAGAGCATTCTTGCCCCTCTAAAATTTTATCCTGGGTCCGCCCCTTCTTTCTTCCAAGGCATCCTCGCATAACAATGCCACATTCATCTTTCTGTATGGTGTTCAAATAAATACAAGTTCACTAGAGTCTCCAACTGTTCCAGACGGAAAGATATGATGTAGTTTTTTTTGGTCAGTAGTTAATATCTTGAACAATATATCCATTTTGAAAAACAAACATGACAATGATGAAGTTATGGAGATGCAAGAACATTTTAGGTCATAAAGTATAGATATGTGGGCAATTCTTCTCAATCCTTCCTTGAGTTTTCATGCTAGTGTAGTACTTTTCATGTAAACTGTGGTGTGCTTATTATTTACGAACTCAAGGTGTACCAATAGTTATTCTTTGCAATATTATATAGTTATTAATTAGGATTCTAGAATTAATTAGTCCATCTGTTTTATATCCCTTGTCGTGTGAGTTAAAACAAAGGCGGTCAATATCAGGCTTTAATTGGGCCCACACACAATCAGGTTTTCTTAGAATGACGCCTATTAATCTAAATGGCCTTTTAATAGGTCATCTATGTACGTTAGATTAGGGTTTTCTTAGAACGACGCCTATTCCGACGGGAAGACGCTTATTTGGATGAATAATTCTATCATGGCGCCATGTTACATAGTTCATGGCGGTTTATGTTTAAGTCATAATGGAGTTTCTAAGTCAGATGACGAAGGCGAGAGAAGATTTAACGTTGTTATCCATGTGAAAATGCTACATCACCAGTTATGGTATGGGGCCAAGCTATATGTATGAAGGAAACAATTCTATGATAGATGTGAAATGATATCTACCATGAAAACGGTTTTTGTCATACACGTGGCCTCATATACCTTGGATATTCGTGATCCACTATAGATCTAATTTACCAAGGGAGCTTCTACCACGATCAAGATTTCGTTAAGTTTCCGTTATAGAAGTGGGTTGGCGACAAAATTCCTCACTTTCATGGTGGAGAAAAGGATGCTACATAAGCACAAAATTCCTCACTCTGTTTGTCCCTATCTCTCATATATCATTTGACCTTACAAATGTTGATTTCTTCCATTTTCCCAACCAATCCTGAATTATTTAGGAGAAAAGAAAGGCGGGACTTTTACAATTCCACGGAGCAAATGCTGAACATCCCTCGAGTTCATTTCTTTTGTTGTCACTCTTTCGTTTGTTAAACCTAGCCATCCATGCACAAAAGGTTCGAAGTCGTTGGGCTTGACCAAGTTAGAAGAAGGCTAGATCCACGGGATCGAGTTGTGTTGTTGACCCCAGACTATTTAACATAGACTAGAGTTTCTAAGAAACTTGAACTTCGTGGTATATGGTATATCTCGTTCCTTCGACTTTATTCTATCATTGTTATTACTTTGCTTAGTGATAATTTTTAGCTTGATAAGTTGCGTATATTATTAATTCCATACATTCGTCTTCACTCTATCCCCATTATTACTTTGCTTAGTGACAATATTGTTAGAGAGACCGGCTCGTCCGGCTCTACCTAGCTAGGTCTAGTTTTTTACTTGTACAACAATCTGTAATGACTTGTACTCCAAGTCCACCGATGTAATCTGTGTATAAATAGATGAGAGGGGCAACCTCGATGAGTGCAATTAGCAGCCTGAGTCTCAAACTGTTGCATGGTATCAGAGCAGCCCGCATCCCCTCCTTTATAAAACCCTAGCCGCCCCTCTCTCCCAAAACCCTAGCTCCACACCTCCTCCCTCTCCTCCCACCATGACCCCGACGAGATCCACGCCAAGGATCTTGAACTCCAGGCCCAGGCCAAAGCTCTCGACGCCCGTGAGGCTACCCTCACCCAGCAACTCGCCACCACCAACCTCAACACGGCGCCCACCATGCCCAATCCGATCCCACCCCCATCCCAAACCTCGTCCCTTCCCACCACACCCAGCCCTTCCACCTATGCAACCTCCATCAAACTCCACGTCCCAATCACGCTCAACGTCAACGACGACAACTACATCCGTTGGCGGGAGCTCTTCCTCGTCGCCCTTGGCTGCTACGGCCTCACCACTCAGGTCATCGATGAGGCAACTCCCTCCAACACCTCCCCCACGTCTGACTGGGGCCGCAACGACTATACCGTCCCCTCGTGGATCTATGGCTCCATCTCCTCCACTGCTCGCTTGATCTGGGACGCCATCGAGAACCTGTTCTGCGACAACAAGAAACATCACGCCATCCAGCTTGAGGCGGAGTTCCACAACAAGCCGCAAGGGTATCTCTCCATCAGCGACTACTGCGCCAAGCTCAAGGCTCTCGCCGACGCTCTCACTGACGTTGGCCAGGCCATCAGCAACGAGACCCTCATTCTTACTCTCCTCCGCGGCCTCAATGACTCATATGCACACCTGTGCTCGTTTCTTCTGTTTTAGGTCATGTTCCCCTTGTTCCTTTAGACCAGGTTTGCCCTCATCCTTGAGGAGACACAAAATAAGACGGACGCCAAGCACGCTGCATTGACTGCTCTTTGGGCAAGTGGCCAGAGCATCCCTCCAAATGCCGATGAAATCGCTCCCACCCCTCCTCTCGGGTGTGATCACTACGGGGGCGACCACTCTGGCGGTCGCGGCTCTGGAGCCCCCTCCAGCTACTTCACACGCGGCGTCGGCCGTGGCCATGGTAGTGGCCGCATTGATTGATACGTCGTAAACGTATCTATAATTTTTGATGCTTCATGCTTGTTTTATATCATTTGTCTTATGTTTTGTCTACACTTTGAGGTATTTTTATACACTTCCTGGAACTAACCTATTGACAAGATGCCACAGTGCCCGTTTCCTGTTTTCTGCTGTTTTTAAGTTTCAGAAAAGCTAAAAAATGAATATTCTCAGAATTAGACGGGACAAAAGCCAATCTTCATATCTTTCCCTGAACGATACGGAAAATCAAAGTAGAGACGAAGTAGGGCACCAGGGTGGGCACACCCTAGGGTGGCATGGGCCCACCCTAGCCGCGCCACTAGGGGGTGTGCCCCCCCTGACTGCCTCCTCGCCTTGCCCCTTTGCCTATAAGAAGCTCCCAGGGAGAAAACCCTAGATCGTCAATCATACATCCAAGAAAACCTTCGCAGCGCCGCCGCCACTGAAGGGGAGATTCAGGGGACATAAGTCTCTATTCTGGCACCCTGCCGAGACGGGGAAGTTCCCCCGGAGCCATCTCCATCTATCTCCACCACCAGCTCCATCGCCGTTGCTGATTCCCATGATGAGGAGGGAGTAGTTCTTCCTCGAGGCTAAGGGCTCTACCGGTAGCTATGTGTTCATCTCTCTCTCTATGCATGATCATATTGTGATCATGAGCTTTGTAGTTAAGTAGATCTACTTTGCTACTCAAGCTTTAATAGATCTCTGCTCTCCCCACGTCTGTGAAAGTGACAACGTGCATACCGTGGTGGCACTTGGGCTAGAGTCTACATAAATACTCAAGTGCTCTAGATCTCTGCTCTCCCCACGTGTGTGAAAGTGACAGCGTGCACGCCGTGGTGGCACTTAGGCTAGAGTTCATAAATATTTATCATAAGCATATTTGGAGTTGGATATCTTTATGAAATTGTGGTGTTTGTTGGAACCATCTAGCGCTCAAGATGACAGTGTGGTGTTATCTAGATGGGGAAGGCGGACTTTAAGGAGTGCTGTTATAGCCCTACCATGGATTAGAGTGTCCAACCGGAGAGTAGTTCAGGATAGTATCATGAAGAGAATATATTTATTGAGAGTGTTCACTAGTGAAAGTATGATCCCTAGGCCTTGTTTATAAACATTGAAACACCATTTACAACTAGATCTGTTGCATGTTTGTTTGCTGCCTTATTTATTTCAGTTTGCCTTTAGTCTCTCCCACGTCAACAACAAGTCAGAAGCTCTTTTCTGGCACCGTTACCACTTGTATTTCAATGTCTCTTCGCCGAGCTAGTGCACCTATACAGCTGACAAGTGTATTCGGTGTGTTGGGGACACAAGAGACTTCTTGTATCTTGATTGCAGTGTTGCTTGAGAGGGATACCTTTGACCACTTCCTCCCTGAGTTCAATAAACCTTGGGTAATCCACTTAAGGGAAACTTGCTGCTGTTCTACAAACCTCTGCACTTGGAGGCCCAACAACTATCTACAAGAATAGAAGTCCGTAGACATCAAGCTATTTTCTGGCGCCGTTGCCAGGGAGGTAAGGTAAAAGGCACTCGCACACTCTCTCCCACGTCAACAGCAAGCCAGCAAGCTATTTGCTGGCGCCGTTGCCGGGGAGGTAAGGTAAAAGGTACTCACATCCTCCGGTGTGAGTGCTTGAAGTTATTTCCTTTAGATTCTACAATTTTGTCTTTTTGTTTCTTGTTTTCAATAGTTAGGCTTAATGGAAAACAACAACAAAAATTAAAGAGCTTTTTAGTATTTTTCCTAAGTTAGAACATGATTGGTTTGAAAAGAAAATTAAAAAACCTATGGAACTTTCTTTGCATCCTAATAGCAATGTTATTAGTATGAATTTTTTGAACACCATTGTTACTAATGCTATGGAAACATCTAAGCTTGGGGAAGCTAGTTTTTATGAAAGAGATCTTTTTAGTTCCCCAGCTTTAGGGAAGAAAAATTGCTTTGATAATACTTTATCTCCCATATCTGTTAATTCTAATGATGCTTGTGATATTTTAAAGCCACATACTGAAAGTGTCCCTTTGAAAATACCTACAAAAATTGTTGATCATGTTATGGATAACTATTATTTTGGGGATGGAACTGTCCATCCTGGTGATCACTTTCTTTTTATCCATGAATTATGCGAGTTGTTCAATTATGCAGGTATTTCAATGTACCAAGTTAAGAGGAAGCTATTCTCTTTATCACTTAGGGACAAAGCAAGGGAGTGGTATGATCTACTAGATGATCCTCATCATTTGGAGTGGAAGGAACTTGAATCTCTCTTTTACTCTAAATTTTATCCTCCTCATGAAGTTCATAAAGATAGGAATTATATTTATAATTTTCATCCTCATGAGGGCGAAAGTATTGCCCAAGCTTGGGGGAGATTAAAGTCACTAATTCTCAAATGTCCCATTCATGAGCTCCCTAGTAATATTATTATCAATAATTTTTATGCAAGGCTTTCAGGACATTACAAGGACTATCTAGATACATGTTTAGAGGGATCCTTCACAAGTAAGGAGGTCAAAGCTAAGTGGGATCTTATTGAAACAATTCAAAGCAATACCAAAGATTGGGATAACGACAAAGGTAAAGAACCAGGTATAAACTATGAGTATGATTGCATTAAGTCTTTCGCTGAAACTGCTGATTTTCAAGAGCTTAGTGCTAAATATGGTCTTTGATCCTCAAATTCTTGTTAAAATTTGTAGATCCTTTGCTTCCCATATTAATGCTCCTAAAGAAAAGTGGGACATGTATCATGAACCTTTTAAAGACACTTGCATGAAAAATGAAACTATTATTAATGATTGCAATAAACATGCTTAAACTTCTGAAAGTACTATTTCTTATAAGAATGTTAATTTTTGTGGAATACATAGACCTTGTGAAAAGAATCAAACCGAAGAAGAATATCGTATCACCCACTGGAATGAAAAAATTAGAACATGGTATAAGGCTCTAGATGATCTTGGTAAAAAAGTTTGTGCCCTCTATCCTTTTATTTGTGAACTCTGCTATGAAGTGGGTCATTTCAATTTTCAATGCTCAAGCCATAATAATAACCTTTATAATCCAATGAGTACTGGAATTTTGTATTGTGATAATGCGATCAATGATAATCAAACATGATGAACTTACATTGTTTTTGGGGTGTGAAGAGTTATCAAGAAAAACTTCTTTTGTAGACATGAGTGCTTTTGATATGAATAGCGTCCTGCATTGGTTGTAATATTTATTGTGTTGATAATTGCCACGCAAATACTTACATACAAAATCTTATAAAAGAAGATATTTTACCAAAATATGACAGGACTAATATGATTTTTGTTCTTATTAATAAAAAGGAGGAATCCTCCAAAGTTTCTTCTATTGTCTCTAACAATAAACCAGGGTATGTGGAGAAGATTCCTTTCAAGCCTCTCCCTCCTAAAGACGAGAAGAAGAAAAAGAGGAGTAAAAGGAGAGAGGAAACGGTATCTTCCCCTAAGCATGTTTCTCCTATCATAGTTTTTGCGATGAGTCTGAACTAGATGATGTTCCTATGCCTGTTACCTATAGTAGTGTTCATGATTGGGAAAAGCACACTACTTTTGATATTGAAAATATCTTTGGTACCATTTCTAAAAATGATGATATTAATAATTGTTGTGCTATTAGTGCTATACATGTTCCTTCCAATGATGATATGTTTACAAATGAACACACTTGGGAAGATAGCTATTATATTGCTTATGATGATACTATACCTCCAATGTATGATGATTGCAATGATGAGTATGATATTTTCAGTCCACCTTTGAGGATAAAGTTAATTATGATTACAATATGCCTCCTATATTTTATGATTATGGTGATGATAATAATAATGATAGCTATTTTGTTGAATTTTCTCCCACTACAATTAATAAGAATGACTATGCTTATGTGGAGAGTAATAATCATTTTATGCATGTAGCTCATGATAAGCATGTTTTATGTGATAGTTGTATTGTTAATTTTATTCATGTTTCTACTAAACGTTATTACGAGAGAGGGAAACATGGTCTTATGCATCTCAAAAATAATAAGTTTCCCCTCTTTATGTTGAAAATTTTGAAGTTGCATTTGTTTTGCTTTCCTATGCTTGTTGCTTTATGCTTTCATGACTTGTTTCTTTACAAGATTCCTATGCATAGGAAGTGGGTTAGACTTAAATGTGTTTTGAATTTGCTTCTTGATGCTCTCTTTTACTTGAATTCATATTTCTTATGTGAGCATCTTCTCAAACTATCAATCCTAACTTAAAGGAGTTAAAGAAAAGTACTTATTGGGAGATAACCCAATAGTTTTCTTGAGTCTTGGAAGTTATTACTTCTGTAATAACCTCTCCTTATCCTTTTTTATTTGATTTTTATGCCAAGAATAACTTCTAATGAGAGGGAAGTAAGATTTGGGGAAGTTGGGGTCCCGAAACAGATTTTTGTGCTTCATTGTAAACATTCGGGAAAATTCTCTGTAAGTCGGGTTGAGCTGTAATTTTCTGAATAAATCCCCCAGGTTGTTAGATAACTTCAGTTAGTTAAAAACTTTTTAATTTGAGCAACAGAAGGTCTTCAAAAAAATAGGTTTTTACCTGCTGGTCTGTTTTGACAGATTTCTGCCATTATTTGCATTTGCCTCTTTATTGATTTATTTTTGGGTTCTCTTGGGAAAATTGAACTTTTTGAGGGAATTGCTACATTAGCTTGTGTCTTTAATGAAAATTTTGATGTTTTGAAACTAAATCCAAAGGTTTATTACTTTTGAATGCACTAATGTTGCTAATGAAGATTGTGTGAAGTTCTGTATGAAGGAAAAATTTCAGGTGTAAGGGAAGAATGATGTAATGAGATGAAGAATGGACAAAAGCTCAAGCTTAGAGATGTCACCCGTGTCACCCAAGAAATATTCAAGAGGTACAAGCGTCAAAGATTGGGGATGCCCAACAAGAAACATCGCGCCATCCATCTCGAGGCAGAGTTCCACAACACGCCACAAGGGGATCTCTCCATCAGCGACTACTGCTCCAAGCTCAAGGCTCTCGTCGATGCTTTCACTAATGTTGGCCAGGCCATCAGCAACGAGACCCTCATCCTCACTCTCCTCCGCAGCCTCAATGACTCGTATGCACACCTGCCCTCATTTCTTCTGTTTCAGGTCCCGTTCCCCTTGTTCCTTTAGACCAGGTCTGCCCTCATCCTTGAGGAGACACAAAATAAGACGAACGCCAAGCATGCTGCATCGACTGCTGTCTGGGCAAGTGGCTAGAGCATCCCTCCGAGCACCGACAGCATCGCTCCCACCCCTCCTCTCGGGTGTGATCACTACGGGGGTGACCGCTCTGGCGGCCGCGGCTCTGGAGCCCCCTCTAGCTACTTCACACGTGGCGTCAGCCGTGGCCGTGGTAGTGGCTGCGTTGGTTGATACGTCGTAAACATACCTATAATTTTTGATGCTCCATGCTTGTTTTATATCATTTGTCTTATTTTTTGTCTACACTTTGATGTATTTTTATACACTTTCTGGAACTAACCTATTGACAAGATGCCATAGTGCTAGTTGCCTGTTTTCTGCTGTTTTTGGTTTCAGAATAGCTAAAAAATGAATATTCTCGGAATTAGACGGGACAAAAGTCAATATTCATATTTTTCCCTAAACGATAGGGAAAATCAAAGCAGAGACGAAGTAGGGCACCAGGTTGGGCACACCCCATGGTGGCGCGAGCCCACCCTGGCCGCGCCACCAGGGGTGTGGCCCCCCTGGCTGCCTCCTCGCCTTGCCCCTTTGCCTATAAGAAGCCCCCAGGGAGAAAACCCTAGATCGTCAATCATACATCCAAGAAAACCTCCGCAGCGCCGCCACCACCGAAGGGGAGATTTAGGGGATAGAAGTCTCTATTCCGGCACCCTGTCGGGACGAGGAAGTTCCCCCGGAGCCATCTCCATCCATCTCCACCACCATCTCCATCGCCGTTACTGATTCCCATGATGAGGAGGGAGTAGTTCTCCCTCGAGGCTAAGGGATCTACCGGTAGCTATATGTTCATTTCTCTCTCTCTCTCTATGCATGGTCATATTGTGATCATGAGCTTTGTAATAAAGTAGATCTACTTTGCTACACAAGTGCTTTAATAGATCTCTGCTCTCCCCACGTGTGTGAAAGTGACAGCGTGCATACCGTGGTGGCACTTAGGCTAGAGTCTACATAAATACTTAAGTGCTTCAATAGATCTCTGCTCTCCCCACGTGTGTGAAATTGACAGCGTGCACGCCGTGGTGGCACTTAGGCTAGAGTTCATAAATATTTATCATGAGTATATTTGGAGTTGGATGTCTTTATGAAATTGTGGTGTTTGTTGGAACCGTATAGCGCTCAAGGTGACAGTGTGGGGTTATCTAGATGGGGAAGGCGGACTTTGAGGAGTGGTGTTATAGCCCTACCATGGATTAGAGTGTCCAACCGGGGAGTAGTTCAGGGTAGTATCATGAAGAGAATATATTTATTGAGAGTGTTCACTAGTGAAAGTATGATCCCTAGGCCTTGTTTCTAAACATTGAAACACCGTTTATAGCTAGATCTGTTGCATGTTTGCTTGCTGCCTTCTTTATTTCAATTTGCCTTTAGTCTCTCCCATGTCAACAACAAGTCAGAAGCTCTTTTCTGGCACCGTTACCACTTGTATTTCAATGTCTCTTCGCCGAACTAGTGCACCTATACACCTGACAAGTGTATTGGGTGTGTTGGGGACACAAGAGACTTCTTGTATCTTGATTGCAGTGTTGCTTGAGAGGGATACCTTTGACCACTTCCTCCCTGAGTTCAATAAACCTTGGGTAATCCACTTAAGGGAAACTTGCTGCTGTTCTACAAACCTCTGCACTTGGAGGCCCAACAACTGTCTACAAGAATAGAAGTGCATAGTCATCAGTGGTCGCGGACGTGTCCGGGAAAATCCCTAGCAATTCAACCCTTGGACCGATGCTCCAACGCATGCCTCTCAGCAGCAGCAGCACCACTACCAGGTGACGCCTTGGCAACCACGACCTCTTGCACCCGCACCCTAGCGCGCCCCGTGTGTGCTCGGCCCCTGCCCCGACATGAACCCTCAAGCGTACACCGCTCATGGTCAACAGTTCCATCAGCAGCCGCAGATCGACCCCACCCTAATCGCCGCCGCCAACAACCTGCAGATCCCTGGCAATGATTGGTACATGGACACAGGAGCATACTCGCACATGGTATCTGATCCCAGTAATTTCCACTCTCTCCGTCCTTCACCTCCTCAATTTTTTACAGTTGGAAACGGCACAACCCTTCCTGTTACACACATCGACACTAATTTCTCTATTCCCCTTCTACATCTCTTGCTCTTCGTAACATACTTTTGGTTCCTCACATCATCAAATACTTAATCTTCGTTTGTCAATTTTGTATCAATAATCATTGTAGCATCGAATTTGATGTCTATGGTTTTTCTGTGAAGTCTCTTCCCAGCGGGACCATGATCCTTCGATGTAATATCCCGGGTCCTCTCTACAACCTAGGTCCGTCTGCCCCTGCCTAAGCTTGATGGCTCAGATCACTGTAGAGCTTCGTTGGGATACCCCGAGGAAGGTGTGATGGTCACAACAGTAAGTTTCCCCTCAGTTATGAAACCAAGGTTATAGAACTAGTAGGAGTAAGGAAACAACTCCAACGTGTTGCTAACAACTTGGAACCTGCACAACACAAACTCAAAACTTTGCCCCATCTTATAGTGAGGTTGTCAATCTCACCGGTTTGCTGAAAACAAAGGATTAAACGTATAGTGTGGAAGATAGTAGTTACTTGTAGAAAGAAAATAGTAACAGTAGATGATGTATCAATGATAAAGATTGGACCAGGGTCCACAGTTCACTAGAGGTATTATCCTTAAGATAAATAACATGCTATGTGAACAAATTACATCAAGGCAATTGACAGATTGAGAAATCATCACAATGCATATACTAGACATCTTGACTCCTATGAGATTTGATTAGGCATTAGGGCAATATACATAGACCATAATCCAACTACATCTATGGCTAATAATCCACCTTCAGGTTATCATCCGAACCCCCTCTAGTATTAAGTTGTAAACAACAGATAATTGCATTAAGCAATGTGTGTAAAGTAAACAATACAATTGTTCCATGAACAAAAGATTGTTGTTTTCTCCCTAGTAGCAACAACACATCTACAACCTTAGAGATTTATGTCACTTCCCCAGATTACTAGAGGCATGAACCCACTATTGAGCATAAATACTCCCTCTTGGAGTCACAAGAATCTACTTGGCCAAGATAGCTACTAGCAACGGAGAGCATGCAAGACCACAAATAACACATACATGATAGAATCAATAATCAATCTGACATAGTATCTCAATATCCATCGGATCCCCGCAAACACAACATGTATGGTTACAAATAGATGATCTTGATCATGAACGGATCTCACAAGATCTAAACATGATAACACAAAGGAGGAGAAACAACCATCTAGCTACTGTATGGACCCATAGTCCAAGGGTGAACTACTCACGCATCATAACGGAGGCTGTCATGGTGATGAAGAAGGTCTCCAGGATGATCTCTCCCCTTGAGTAGGGTGCCGGGAAGAGCTTCAGATCCCCCTGATCTAGGGACGATGATGGCGGCAGCTACTGACTGTTTCATGGAGATTTGATCTAGTACTTAGGGTTTCTTCATTGGGGGCTTTTATAGGCGAAGGGGTGAGGTTGGTGGGTGCCCGAGGGTCCCACACCATAGGGCGACGCGCCCTAGGGTGGACCCGCATGGCCCTAGGGTGTGTACCCCGTGGCTCCCCTTTAGCTGCCCACCAGACTCCGTGTTCCTTCTGGTAACATATTGACTTTGGCTTTTGTCCCGTCCAATTCCGAGAATATTTCCTTACTAGCTTTTCTGAAACCAAAAATAGCAGAAAACAGGAAACTGGCACTGCGACATCTTGTGAATAGGTTAGTCCTAGAAAATGTATAAAAATACCTCAAAGTGTAGACAAAACATAGCAAAGTTGATACTAAACAAGCATGGAGCATCAAAAATTATAGATACGTTTACGATGTATCAAGCATCCCCAAGCTTAACTCCTGCTCGTCCTCGAGTAGGTAAGTGATAAAAAGAATAATTTTTAAGGTGACATTCACCATCACAATCTTGATCAAACCATTCGCAAAGCATTGATAGCTGGGATCAAAGTACTCTAAACATGAGTATGAAAGATGCAGTTCTAACAATAGGACATAGCAACTATGTTGTAACATGAAAAGATACAAACAAAAGTTCATGAATAACAATGCATTGAAAGACGTTTGTTTGTTTCACATATAGAAAACATAGCATGTGTGGTATTAAGCTTGTCCCTCATGGAGTAGGAAAACATAAATGCATAGGACACCTTCAAAGTTCATAAGGGTGACTAGATACAAATAGTTCAAGAACAAGCAATATCAACATTATGAATCAATCAATAAGTTCTGGGACAATGCACATAGAACTAAGAATGCCAACTATGCTCTCTTAATTGGTGCATAAAGGTAGAACATGGAGATTCAACATAAAAGTAGGAAGAAAGGACCTTCATAAAGGGAAGCAGGGATTTCAAGTTTCATAAAGAGCTTCCAAAAATTATGGTACTTATTAGCTTTCAGCTCTCATTGCCCCTATCATAAGCATCTTGAAGTGATCAAGGTTAAAGTGAAACAAATAGGGAGTATATGCTTGGCAAATCATAAGTTGGCAATCTCATGTCCCTTGAGTATGAGGCCGTTCCTCATGCTACTCAACTTTAGTCACCGGTAAGTTCTTGTCATTATAAGTATATGTGTATCATAGAGAACCGCCAACGGGGTACCCCTTGCCCCATGGCACATGAGCTATCCCATATCAAAATGACAAGGCAACAGACAATGAGCATCTCAGTGATCTTTTTATTTGCTATTTGCATAGGTTTTTATTGAGGATGCTTCACAGATTGCTCACTATGGTTATGCTGCAAGTTTCCACCATGATTAGGCATGGCTTAGGCTAGCTGCCCAAACATTTCTCTAACACATATACAAACTCCATGATCTTACAAGCTCCCCTTTTATTTCACACTACCGACATCTGCAAACAAAAGATCATGATATCAACTGGGTAATATGTACAAGTGTTGAAAGCGTTCCCCATGACAGCATGGTTCTGCTAATTCCCAACTTATAAGTGCAAGCATATACAACATAGATGACACAATGGTTCAAGCTTATTAGGTGCAAAAAAAGTAAAGTGTGCCATCAAGTTTGTGAGATCTTTAATCACTATTTTTTCTCATAACAAGTTTAATTTGGAAGAGAGATAAAAACATGAATATACTTAGAATGATGTAACACACCATGTATAGGAATTTATAGTGGACTCTTTGGAATAACTTGGTTTCTTCACTACTAGAGAAAAGGCTATAGGAGACATGCTTATGCGAGGCACATTTAGACCATATGCGCCTCCTATAAAATAGGCGAGGCACACCCCTTCTCCATGCGCCTCTAGTATAAAAATAGGCGAGGCGCATATGATAAGAATGCGCCTCCTATAATCCCTGTACGGACTAAATCTAGCAGCCCCATATTATGCGAGGCGCATTCCAGTCATATGCGCCTCCTATATATTAGATAGGCGAGGCGCATATGGGCAGAATGCGCCTCGCATAATCTGTGTGGGCCCGCGTGTTGGTAGGTGCACAAATATTCGAGGCGCATATAACCTATTTGATAATATGCGAGGCGCATATGGTCATATGCGCCTCAAGTAACTCCTGCGGGCCCGGGCGGTGGTAGGTGGCCGCATATGCGAGGCGCATATTACTATATGCGCCTCCTATAGTTTGAATTATAGGAGGCGCATATTGTGCAATATGCGCCTCCTATAACCTGGCACCACTTTTTTCCAGCTTTTTGCACATGGAGCCAACTACCACCCCACTCACTTGTGTCACTTCTTCCTCCTCCACCAAGACAAATCTGGTCACCCCTCTCCTCCTCCCCACCTCATTTCCCCCATTGATTCACCATAGAAGCTTGCTCAACATCCATTGGTTGACACCCATATGTAAGTGAAGTCTCTTGCTCCTCTAGATCTACAACATGTCCATTTACTTCTCCTCCGGCTCTCTTGCGCAAGTCGTTGTTGGAGGAAGCGTGAAGGTGTTGCTTGCATGTATGCGCGTTGTCGGAGACACCAACTATATGATTGTGTTGTGGTGCTACTTTTTGTGCAGGGATTTCATTTGAGATGCCAATGTTTCGCCGGAATGTCGATTTATTTCTTTTTCGGCGAATTTCTGGCACTCGCGGATGTCCTCTTTTTAGGGGAGGTCATGCCGAATTTTTCCGGCGATCCACGTCCATATATGCTCTAATTATTCTCTTGCTCTTTGTACCACGCAGGCGGCCATGGTCCGACCAATGATCAACAAAGCCCGCGTGGATAGGTGGATGACATGCGCGAGGGCCGACATGGAACGTGCAAACAAGACAGAGATAAGATGTCCATGTCGGGACTGCAAGCTGATGTGTCTGATAAGGCATGATTCCGGAATGTTGGAGTCGCACCTGCTTCGACGTAGTTTCATGGATGGCTACACTCGATGGATACGTGATGACGAATATGATGATGAGGATGTCAATAATGGTGAAGATTAAGATGCCAGTGATGATCACGAAGATCAAGACGCCAGTCACGATCACGAAGATCAGGGTGGCACTGGACATGGACACGAAGATGATCAAGGTGGCGTCGGGCATGGACGCGAAGATGATCAAGGTGGCGCCGGTCATGAACACGAAGATCAAGGTGCCGACCATGATTCGAGCTGGTTGCGAGACCCTCATGTCCAAGATCTGCTTCTCAAGGAGACGAGTAACGCCAGAGCCGCCGGTAGAGAGAAAGCTAAACTGGAGCAAATGGAGAAAGATGCGGTCACTCCATTGTTTGACGGATGCAACGACGGGGATACCCGTCTAAATGTAACGCTTAGGGCTCTGGAGATGAAGGCGAAACACAAAATGACTGATGAATGTTTCGACGACAACATTGTATTCTGGCACGATATTCTTCCCAAGAAGGGGAACACATGTCCGACTAGTATCGCTGAGGCGAAGAAAGTCGTGTGCCCTCTCAATCTACCGCACGTGAAATACTACGTCTGCATAAATGATTGCATCATCTACCGGGGCGAGGACACGGAGAAGACCACGTGTCCGGTGTGCAAGACCTCTCGATACAAGAGAGGGACCAAGAAAGCTCCTAGGAAGGTGGTGTGGTACTTTCCTCTAACTCCTCGTTTGCAGCGGTATTTCGCAGACCCTAAGGAAGCACAGCTCATGCGCTGGCACGCGGAAAGAAAGAGGCCGGAAGACGATGATCCGGAGAAGGAGGAAATGTTGAGGCACCCTTCAGATGCTTGCTAGTGGAAGGCATTGGACCTCCAATATTACCAACATTTTGGGAAAGAGTCAAGGAACCTCAGGCTAGGCGTGAGCACTGACGGACTCAATCCGTTTGGAAGCCAGAGCAGCACACACAGCACCTGGCCCGTGTTTGTATGGATCTACAACCTCCCCCCTGGTTGTGCATGAAGAAGAAGTATGTAACCATGAGTATGCTCGTTCAAGGGCCAAAACAACCTGGTACAGACATCAATCTGTATCTCATGTTGTTGAAAGAGGAGTTGGCCACGTTATGGGAAGAAGGAGCCCGTACATGGGACGCCTCGAGACAAGAGTACTTTGACATGAGAGCGGCGGTGATCACGACGGTGCAAGACTATCCTGGTTACGGATACTTCTCGGGGCAGGTGGTCCAAGGATTCTATGGGTGCGTTAGGTGCAAGGATAATACAACGTACCGCCAGCTACAGAAAGATACCGGGTCCGGGAAAACCGTGTTCCTTGGGGCTCGGAGGTGGCTTCCCAAGAATCACGCCTGGAGAAAGCTAGGACATCTGTTCGATGGGACGATCGAGCTCCGAGGAATCCCACACCAGAAGAGTGGCGCGGAAATCTACAAGCTGTTGAATAACTGGAAGGAGTGCCCTGCGCCAGGAAAGACCCAGAAGAAGCCAGAGCCGTTGCTGAAGGTATGGAAGGCGAGGTCTGTTTTCTGGGACTTGCCATACTGGAAGATCCTCCGCGTGCCTCATAGCCTTGATCTCATGCATATCACCAAGAACGTGGGCGAGAGTCTGCTTGCCACCCTCCTTAACACCGACAAGACCAAAGATGGGCCGAAGGCAATGACCGACTTGAAGCATATGGGCATCAGGGATGAACTTCAACCACCACCTAGCGATGATGAGGAGGACGAGGTGGAGGAGACAGAAACACAGAATAGCCGTCGTCGCAAGGGGAAAAAGGTTAAGAAGGGAGAGGTCAAGCTCAAGGCCTCATGCTTCACTCTGAGTAAGAAGGAGGCCATACAGTTTATGAAGTGCCTCCTCAGAGTCAAATTTATGAACGGCTACGCGGGGAAGATAAGAAGATGGCTAGACGAGGCAAAGCAGCGCTTCAGCGGGATGAAGTCTCACGACGTCGCCTTGCTAATGACGCAGGTACTCCCGGTCGCGATCTGAGGTATAATGGACAAGCACATCCGTGAAACACTGTTTGGCCTCTGCAACTTTTTTGACGTCATCTCTCGGAAGTCGATAGGCATTAAGCAGCTCACGAGGCTACATGACGAGATCGTGGTGATAATGTGCGAGCTCGAGATCTATTTCCCCCCGCTTTCTTCGACATCATGCTTCATCTGCTTCTCCATGTCGTGGAGGATATCGTCCATCTCGGTCCTCGTTTCTGCGAAGCATGATGCCATTCGAAAGGCTCAATGGACACATCAAGGGATACGTTAAGAACAAGTCCCGTCCAGGTGGAAGCATAGCAAACGGCTTCCTGGCCGAAGAGTGCATCTCTTTCTGCTCGAACTTTCTACAAACCGAGACCCCTCTTGGTATGCCATTCAACAAGCACCTCGGGAGGCTCGCTGGATGGGGTCACCGCGAGGGTCGACGTGCAAAGCATGTCGACATGGAGGGCCGAACCAAGGACTTTGAAATAGCAAACCTGGTCGCGCTGCAACACCTGCAGGTGGTTGATCCATACATACATGAGCACAAAGAGTTTATCAAGAAGAATTACGCTGATCAAGGGCGCCAGGTCCTGAGGGAGGAAGATGTTATCAAGGAGTAAAACTCCGATTTCACGCGGTGGTTCAGGGAGAAGGTCATAGCTAATCCACCGCAGGGCGAGTACTCGGAGGAAGATAAACTCATATTCTCATTGTCACAGGGCGCCTCGCACAACCTCATGACCTATCAGGCTTACGATATCAACGGATACACGTTCTACACAGAGGAAAAAAGACAATAACTGCGATTACCAAAACTCAGGGGTAACGGGGATATTCTACACCGGTGACATCCCGGAAAGATACTACGGAAGGATCGAGGAGATTTGGGAGCTCGACTATGTTACGGAGAAGGTGCCGATGTTCCGTGTCAGGTGGGCCAAGAGCGTCGAGAAAGAAGACCGGTATTTCACCACCATGGTTATACCGTCAAAGACCACCAGCGCGAACGCACCCGCAAGAAATGAGCCTTGGGTTTTGGCTAGCAAAGTCGACCAATGCTGGTACATCAAAGACCCGTCAAAGCCTAGCCGGGTTGTCGTCAGGAGAGGCAAAAGGAACATTATCGGAATGGACGGAGTCGCCAACGAGCAATACTTTGACCAGAACGGCGACCCGAAGATAGAAGACGGGTATGGCAACCAAACACCGTACACCACAATCCTACCTAAGAAAGGACTTCCGTTCAAGAGAAGTAGTGAAGACGTCCCGGACCTAACCTATGCAACCGCGACAAAGAAGGGCAAGAAGACGGCCATTGTCAAGAAACGCTAGCGCGCTCCGACCATTGTCAAGAACCGTCGTGTGTGTGGCCTACTATTATGTATCAAAACATTCTTAATTTTCATTATGTGTGTGTTATAATAATATTGCTTTGAGAATATTATGTATCGACGAGACACATTCATTGAGAATACTCACTTTTGTTGTTTTAGCAATATTTGAATATTTAAAATATTTGTAGTATATTTGATAGTTCATATTGTGTTTGGACAATGCTTTTACATGAAAAATGGACTTAAAATTTTTTTTCCAAAAAATTGTTAACCTTAGGATTCGAACCTGGGTGGCCAGTGAAATAGGACAGGGCATGTTACCACTACGCTGCTGTGTGTTTGTTGACAGAAACTTGCGCACTGCCCTATTTGTCTAGGATTGCATATTATACGAGGCGCATTTAGCCCAGATGCGCCTCGTGTAATATTATACGAGGCGCACTTTGCGATATGCGCCTCGCATAATCCGGCACACATCAAGTCACACAGCTAGTATAGCTAGTACATGACTTCACATCTCAGATAGATCGAAGCCGTCGCCGCCATGGAGGAGGAGCCCGACGCCGCCCCGTGGAGGAGGAGCCCGACGCCGCCGTCCCCGTGAAGGAGGAGCTCGCCGCCGCCCCGCCTCGTGGAGGACCTGCTGTTGCTGCTGCGCTCGTGAAGGACCGACTGTTGCTGTGCTCGTGGAGGACCTGCAACCTCACCTCCTTCCTCAGCACCCCAAGGTGAGCACCAATCCCCCTTCTCCCTTACCCCTCGTAATCCTCGAGAGATTGAGTCCAGATGGTTTTCTAGACACGAGGAGGGGGTCGTGTTTCTTACGCTCGACGGCAGCACAAGAAGCAGCTCTCGATCAGTCGCGAGGAGGGGGTCGTCTACTCCTCTCCGCCAGCTTTGTTGGACGGAGAAGGCTGGCGTTCTCACCGGTTCGTTCATTTTCTTCTGACCCCGCTAGCTAGTGGACTAGGGTTCTGATTGGTTCCAGTTTCTGATGTAGTTCTGCACCCATTCCTCGTCCGCTAGGTAGATCCATATGAATTTAGGCTGGTTCTTTTTTTTTGTTCTTATATAAGAGATGCTCAATTCTATTCACGCTCGATTTGTAGCTCCAAATTTCTGCACCACCTGCAGTGTATCATCTGGCTACACCAGCAAACCATCTGGATGGCCCTCACTGCCAGCGTTGGCTTCCTTATTACTTTGGCAAAACCATTTTTTCCACGCCATCAAAACCATGCCCAAAATCAGACAGGGGAAAATGCTTTTGCTAATTATACTTTGAGGGATTAAGAATGACCAAAATTTGTTTAGGAATAAATTCAGCATCGCAGATAGTTTAGATACAAAACTATTAATTATCCTGCTGAGCAAAAAGATTGGGACAATAGCTAAGTTGTCCTCGAGATGGCTGTAAGTTAAGTGGCAAGCATATCTTTATTTCCTGTTTATTACAGAATGCCTTCGATGGATGATATGCAGCACTTCTGTAACTTGTTTCTTGACATGATGTTTTTTACTTGTTGGTTTGTCTGACATCATATGGTTATTTTTTCTAACTTGTAATAACTTGATTTTGGTAATTTTTACTTACTACTACCATGATATATATACGACTGTTACAACCTCGATTACATGTTTCTATAACTTTAGTTTTGCTTGATGCTTGATTCCTGGTGCGGTTATTGGTATCGGAATATATATGTTTGGACATGGCCATGGTACTTATTGGTAAATCATATTATCTAGGATGCACCACATGAAAAATAGCTTCAGGGTGGCTGACAAACTACCTTAGAAATGAAGGATTTGTTTTTGATGGAGTTAAGATGTTAAACTGTTGGCTTTGTTCGCAAAGTCCATCGGTTTCTTGTAAACGACTGCTGTTTCTTCTAGTTCTATCGTATTATGGTGGCATGTGTAAGGTAAAACTTGATGTTCTGCTAGCAGCAAAACCGTTAATTTGGCTATGTTTGTGTATGCTGGCTGTGTTTGTGTATGCTGGCAACAAAACTTGATGTTCTGCTGGCTGTGTTTGTGTATGCTGGCAGCAAAATGGCTGTGTTTATTTCTATTTAGGATTTTTTGTGCAGGTTTTTCTTTTTGAGTTGCCAATGTTTCGCCGGAATGTTGATTCATTTCCGTTCCGGCGAATTTTTGGCACTCCTAGACATAGAAAATTAGCAAAGTTCATGCCAAAATTTTCTGTGAATTTTTGTGCTTATTAGTTTCATTTATTTGTGTGTTTAGAAATGTCGGAGACGGGCCCTTCTAGCCAGAAGCCCTTTTGGGAGAAGCAGGCAGAGATGGAATCCCTAGAGGACCCGGAATTTGTTCCGCGGGACGACGAGATGGAGGAGGAAGAGGATACCTCGTCGGGCAATGAGGAGATGGGGGACGCCGATGGCGACGCCACTACCACTGATGGCGGCGGTGAAGCTACTACAAATGGTGGTAGCGCATCGAAGAAGTCTCGGAAGGATCAGACCCCGATCGTGGTCGACCTCAAAAGGTCCATCATCACAAGCGTGAGCCCTAAAGGTGCGCCTTTGGAGACAGAAGAATTTGTTGGGGGTTACTCTCACCAGCTCGCGGCAATCCTCCGGAACACCATCACGATCAACATGGAGAACCTGAAGACCGTAGAGAACAAGGGTTTCCTCATCCAGCTTTTCCGGAAGCTGCACGCAAGATACGCGTTCCCGGGTGATGAGGAAAACAAGTATAATAATGACAATCTCAAAGGGAATCCGGTGAACAAGTATGCCCTCGGGAGGATGACCAAGGCCTTGTCAAATTGGAAGGCTCGGGTGAAGAATCTGATTTTCGAGGAGAAGCTAAGTTATTCAGAGCTCGTCAAGAAGGAGCCTCTGGTCAAGGAAGAAGACTACAATGTGTTCAAGGCCAGATGTAACTCCTCCTTGGGCAAGGCCAGGACTGAGAAGGGCAAGGATATGAGATCCTGAAACATTGGTACCCACCATCTCGGCTCCTGCGGTTATAGAGCCGCGAGGCCCAAATGGGATAAGGAGGACGCCGACGCTCGTGCAAAGGGGTTGACATGTCCCTTTGATGACATAAAGGAGGAGCAGGCAAAGAACTTCGTCAGGGCCCGGTTTGCCAAGCCGAAAGGGAGTTCTGATTATTCTTCGGAGCCCGCCGACCCCTTTGCTCCGAGGGTGAAGGACTTCATGCAAAAATATGTAAGTAGTTTGCATGCAAGTCAATTAATTGTATTCATGATTAATCAATGAAGTCCAGTTTTCTGATCAAATGCTTCGCGTTCCTTGTGCGCAGGACGAGGAGTGTAGGAGCTCCTCATCCCAGGGGTCAGCGCCACCGCCTGTCGCCAAGTGGGACACCACTTTTAATAGGGCGCTGAACTGGACCAAGAGTGTCGATCCCCTGGCGGCCCCGTCGGCTGGTCGTGTGGTCGGCTTTGGCGGCATATCATGGTCCGAGTACTATGGCACCCCGGAGCAGAAGGGCAAGAAGGCCGATAGCGCCGAGGTACAACTCCTAAGGGAACAAGTGGAAGCCTTTCCAAATATAGTCCAAGATGCCATGAACAAGGCTGTGTCGGCTGGCGAGACAAAGTTCCAAGAACAAGTCCAGACACAAGTCCAGTCACAAGTCCATTCACAAGTGAACGAGAAGCTCAACACCATCCTTCCCGTCTACATGGAAAAGTACAACAAGTGGCAGAAGGGTGGTAAACGGGGTCCGCCACCGGTTCCCAACCTCAACAGCGCCCAATCGGACAATGTGGCGCGGCCGGAGGCGTTGGTGACTCCTCCAGCAGGGCCGGTGGTGGTGGTGGAGACTCCTCTAGCTCTGTAGCTTAACTTGCCCACTGCGGCGAAGGCGCCGGCCCGCACCACCATGCCATCAGGCAACCACTCCGCCACTTGCGTGGTCAAGCCTGTCGGCGTCGGTGCCTCAACATTGGCCGAGTTTGACGCCCTCAAGGTAACTAACTAATTAAAGCGAGAGTTGGGAGGCTCAACCACACCGATGACTTGATCTCTGTTTTTCTAACGCTCGGCCTACATGTCGATCTTTCGCAGGGAGACACTCCTTGCACTCTAATGCACTGGGTGGGCGGCCAGTTGATGGATGTTGCCAAGGGTACTATTGTTCATCTAGAGAACCGCAAAATGCACAATGTCACAATGCCACCTGACATGATGAGGGTCAAATACAGTATGGTGCTTCCGGGCTACGAGCAAGTGGAACCTCCCTCTCAACCTCAAGGATGGGATGATGAGGACACGACAACGATCCTCAATACCGGCTTCGGCTACTTGTACCTATGGCCGAAGAGCCAGATCCGTTTGGGGACAGAGGACCAGCTCAACATCACCCTAGAGGCAGCACAACCAGCACATGATGAAGACTTCGAGATGGGAGACTTGGACAACATGGCACAGAATCCCGATGATGATGATGGAGAAATTGACCCGAACTACGGTGACAAGTTTGTTAACACAAGGTTTTCTGATTTGTATGAGCCGGGACCATCAGGCACACATCAAGTTGCCGAGACCCAACCAGCACCAGCGAAACCCCCTTGCAAGGTGCGTCTCTTCCCAACTAGTCAGGAGACGCCGCCACCTGTCCCCTTCACCGAGCCTCCAAGGCCAGTAGTTCCTTTGATCAGCCCTGGCACCCTCCATAAGACGGTCGGTGAGGTGAACGCAGTGGCCGAAGCCGTAAAGAGCAAGAAGGGTCGCAAAAGGAAGCCTAAGGGTGATCGGGGCCAGGATGCAAATCCTCTTTTCCGGGACGGTGCTGTGGGGCAAGCCAGGAATCAGCAGCACGTGGCAGGTGTACCGATGATGTGTAAATAGATGCTCGAGGTCGCAGGCTCACATATGCGTAGTATTCATTATGGCTGTCTCACAATTGAGCAGTGCCGCATTCGCGACAACGATCAGTCGTACCTCGTTTTCAAGGCTAAGGTGCCTTCTCATATGCCGTGCTTCGTCACTGTACCCCCTGGGGATATGTTCTACGTGCGGCATACCGACCTGTTTGACATGTTGAACGGGTTTCGACTGCACAATACCCTGGTCCAGCTGTTCTCCCTCAATATGGCCATGGAGATCACTAGAGACAAGATCCCGGGCATCCAGATAGTGGATCCCTACTTCATGCGTGACGCCGTCCTGAAAGATGCTGAGGCCATAGATCTGGCGACCGACTACCTCTCAAACTTCCTGCAAACATACTCGGACAAGGATGTGATTCTCCTTCCCTACCATCCCATCACGGAGGATGATCGGACAGGCTGTGTGCTCATAAGCTTGAATTTGAAACACTCAACAGCCTTGTACCTCGACTCAAACAATGCGATCCCAAAAACTACACCAATATCAAGAAAATTCTTGATGGCGCTCTCACCGGCTACGTCGCAGCGGGAGGCGTCAAACCGGCAAGGCCACATGTAAAGTTCGGCGCGCACGTGTTCCGCCACACGACGAAGTTTGCCTGCGTCAAGCAGCCGCCTGGCAGTGGGAAGGATGCCTTCTATGCCCTTTACCACATGAAGGCGTTCTTCAATGACATGGAGACCAAAACGCTGCCATCTGACCTCGTGAAGTGGGCTGAAAAGCTTGCATGCATACAGGCTCGCAACCTCAGGCAACACTTCTTCAACATCCAGGAGGAGATCGCGACAATCATGTACCAGGGAGTCATAAAAACCGGAGGCACCTTCTACGGCGGCTATACACCGTCCAATAGGGAGATATATGAACGCTTAGCGCAGCAGGGTGACGGCAGGATGTTCATGCAAATGGCGAAAACTCGGTCGGGCTTCATCAATGCCCCCCCAAAGCCGACTCAAGAGCCGAAGAAGACTTCATGATTGCATTGCCTGGGTACCTAGCTGTTAGTTCCGAACTCGTGTTGTAACCTCTTATCACTATGTTAAACTTGCCTAGCAAAACCTCTAGAATATGTTTCGTCAACCGTTGAACTTGATTGTGAGAGACACTAGCTAGTTATTTGTGTTACGAACTATTTTAAGTGCTTGTTGCTTTTCATTTGTCATTGCTTCCCTACTTCTTGTGGTTTGCTTTCTTTGTCTTTCTTCAAAATGTTGATGATTAGAACATGTTATGGCGGATCTGGTGTGCCAAGTAGACTAGTAATTTGGGCATATATATTCTACTTGACGCACAAGATCGAACAACGAGCATTATTATTTCCGTGCCCAACCTAAGTATGAGGTACTAATCCAAGTAATTCTTGGTTTGCTTTTTTTTGGTCTTTCTTCGAAATGCCGATGATTAGAACGTGATTTCTTACATTTTGTTGCACCCATATATATATGCATGATTCTATCTTGTGAACTGCTAGCTATTGCTTTCCACTGACAGTAATATCATCTTTATTATGTGTAGGAGATGCCGAGGTGTTATGCGTGTACGTCGGTCGGGTTCCAGGTGTGTACGAGGAGTGGAAAGACTATCAGAAGCAAGTGAACAACTTCTCGGGCAACAACTACCAAGGCTATGAGAGTAGAGAGGTGGCGGAAGAGAAGTGGAGGAGGCATGGAAGGAAGAAGTGGAGGAACTTCCTCGTGATCACCACCTTGTTGCTCTTCATGGTAGGTTATGTGTTCTACTTCATCTAGGTAGAGCTACGTCGTTGGAGTTGTAATGTGATTGTGAACTTGTACTCGAAGGTGTAATGTGATTGTGAACTTGTACTCGGAGGTGTGAACTTGTGGCACAAACACTTGATGTATGAACTTGTATGTCATGATTGATGTGTAATGTACTGTATTCATGTTGGTTCTATTATGCTTTGGCAAATTGCAAGCTTCTGAAAAATTCTGTGCTCTTTATACTGTATTCTGGACTATATTGTATATTTGAATATCTGTATATTATTATTTATAGTGGTCTGTAAAACTTGAATTTCAAAAATATTACCGGAGGCGCATATCGGACACTATAGGAGGCGCATATACTATAAATATACGAGGCGCATTGTAAAAGATATGCGAGGCGCATATGATATGCGCCTCCTATACTTCACATATGCGAGGCGCATATCGATATGCGCCTCGCATAATAATATAGGAGGCGCATATCGATATGCGTCTCACATATGTGAAGTATAGGAGGCGCATATCATATGCGCCTCGCATAAAAAATAGCCGAGGCTTGAAGCTAGAGGCGCATATGATATGCGCCTCGCATAAGCTCTTAGGTGCGCCTCGCATAAGCTTTTCTCTAGTAGTGCTTGGGAGTTGGATGCATGAGTAGAGCTTACTCAGTACAAGTGGAGGATAGCAAAAGACTGGGAGCGACCAACTAAGAGAGCAATAATGGCCATAATCATGCAGAGCGACAAAACATTATTAATCAAAGCATAAAGTGGTATCACAAGTCAAAAACTAAATTATCATAGAGGCTAAGGTGACTGTTCATAGTCATAACATGGTGTGAGCATGTGCCAAGTCAAACCAAACAAAGCATCAAAGGAGAATACCACAATATTATGCTTTTGTATGCTAAAACAACACATGATTCTTGCAAGGCACATTAAGCAATATCAATTGTTTGGAACAAGTCATGCTACAACAATAATCACTAAGCATAAGGTCAAAGCAACATCTAGCATGACATGATAAAATCTAAGCCACTGTCAAAACAAGCTCCCTTTTGTACCACGATAAGCATGAAACTTTCTACTCTTTTCCAACACCAATCAACTTATTTGCAACAAAAGTGCAAAAGCTTTTACGCTTGTACCTCTTGAATATTTCTTGGGGTGACACAGGGTGGCATCCCCAATCTTGAGCTTTTGTCCATTCTTCATCTTATTACATCATTCTTCCCCTACACTTGAAAATTTCCTTCATACAAAACTTCACACAATCTTTATTAGCAACATTAGTGTATTCAAGATAATAGGCCTTTGGGATTTAGTTTCAACACAAGGAAAACTTTCATTATAACAGAAGCTACTATAGCAATTCCTTTTAAAAGCTCAAGTGATCAAGGAGAACTCAAAAAGAAACCGATTAAGAGGCAAATGCAAATAATGACATAAATCTGTCAAAACAGACCAGTAGGTAAATATGATTTTTTCAAAGACCTAATGTTGCTCAAATAAAAAAGTGTTGAATTAACGAAAGTTAGGTAACAACCTGGGGCATAAGCTCAGAAAATTAAAGCTCAGTCTGACATACAGAGATTTTTCACGAATTTTTATAGTGAAGCACAAAAATCTGTTTCGGGACAACAACTTCCCCAACTCTTACTTCTCTCTCATTAGAGGTTATTCTTGGCACAGAAACCACACAAAAAGGATAAGGAGGGGTTATTACAGAAGTAATAACTTCCAAGACTCAACAAAAGAAAAACCTAATGAAATTTGGGCTATCTCCCAATAAGTACTTTTCTTTAACGTCTTTAAGTTAGGTACAGGAAGCAAGAATCAAGTATTTTCAAATGAAGAAGCATCGACATCAAATTTCTTGCCGCTACCTTTCTTACCTTTACTCTTATCTTTAGGGAATGTATGATTGCTTGTTGGAGAAGAAAAATGCATGATGCCCTTTCCCACATCTATTACTGCTCCAAGGAGTTTCAGTAAGGATCTTCCAAGTGTAATTTGTCCTTTTCCTACACATTCAATAACAAGATAGTCAGTAGACACCACTTTCCCTAAGATCTTCGTAAACACTCCTTCATCTATTCCAATGGGTAATATAGTGGTATTATTGGTAAGATATATTTCTTCTCCTCCTTCAGAAATTCCCCAAAGATTCAAAGATTCATAGATATCTTTAGGCATAAGACAAAACTCAGACATGATATCACAACGAGCATCAAAAGTTTCTTATTTATAACAACTTTTACTATAGGAAACCATTTTGAAGGCTCAGAATTCGTTGGAACATAATCATGATGCTCTCTAAGCATGTTATAGCAATCTTTTAAACTAGCAGTATTGGTCTCAAGAGTGTTCAACCTAGCATAGATGTTTATAAGGAAGAATCAGATTTGCTAGGAAAATTATATATTGTAATCAATTTATTTATAGCATTCAAAGCTTCATCCTCATTATATTGGAGAAAATATCTCCCTACTACAACATCCAAAGCATATCTATAACAAAGAGCAAGACCATAGTAGAAACTGCTAAGAACCAAGCCTAGAGTCATTTTAGGATCATTTTTTCATGTGAATCAGAAATTCTAGACCAAGCTTCTTTGAAACTCTCTTCACTTCCTTGTTTGAAAGTAAAGATCATTTCCAAATGGAACACAGTGATGGGAGCAACAATAGACATGGAAGCAACTTGAAGTAGGAACTATTTTTTTGCGTTTTTGATAAGAAAACGCAAACCAAATGAAACTAATTTTTTTTGTATTTTTGAAAGAGAGAAGCAAGCAAAACAAAGCAAAGGAAACTAAGCAAAACAAAACAAAGTAAATAGAATGGTTGTGAGAGACTCCCCTTGCGGGAACTTCTTTCTCCTTGAAAGGTGACTAACGAGGAGGAAGAAATTGAAGCTATCCTTATCTCCCTAGCAACGGCGCGAGAAAACATCTTGATGGCTCAGATCACTGTAGAGCTTCTTTGGGATACCCCAAGAGGAAGGTGTGATGAGCACAGCAGTAAGTTTCCCCTCGGTTATGAAACCAAGGTTATCGAACCGGTAGGAGTAAGGAAACAACTCCAAGGTGTTGCTAACAACTTGGAACCCGCACAACACAAACTCAAAACTTTGCCCCAACTTACAGTGAGGTTGTCAATCTCACCGATTTGCTGAAAAAAAGGATTAAACGTATAGTGTGAAAGATAATAGTTGCTTGTAGAAAGTAAAAAGTAATAGTAGATGATGTATCAATGATAAAGATTGGACCAGGGTCCACAATTCACTAGAGGTGTTCTCCTTAAGATAAATAACATGCTAGGTGAACAAATTACAGCGGGGCAATTGATAGATTGAGAACAATGCATATACTAGACATCTTGACTCCTATGAGATTGGTTGGGCATTACAACAATATACAAAGACCGTAATCCAACTGCATCTATGACTAATAATCCACCTTTAGGTTATCATCCAAACCCCCTCCAGTGTTAAGTTGCAAGCAACAGATAATTGCATTAAGCAATGTGTGTAAAGTAAACAATACAATTGTTCCATGAACAAAAGATTGTTGTTTTGTCCCTAGTAGCAACAACACATCTACAACCTTAGAGATTTCTGTCACTTCCCCAGATTACCAGAGGCACGAACCCACTATCGAGCATAAATAATCCCTCTTGGAGTCACAAGGATCTACTTGGCCAAGATAGCTACTAGCAACGGAGAGCATGCAAGATCACAAATAACACAGACATGATAGAATCAATAATCAATTTGACATAATATCTCAATATCCATCGGATCCCTGCAAACACAACATGTATGATTACAAATAGATGATCTTGATCATGAACAGAGCTCACAAGATCTAAAATTGATAGCACAAAGGAGGAGAAACAACCATCTAGCTACTATATGGACCCATAGTCCAAGGGTGAACTACTCATGCATCATACCGGAGGCTAGCATGGTGATGAAGAAGGCCTCAAAGATGATCTCTCCCCTCCGGTAGGGTGCTGGGAAGAGCTTCAGATCCCCCCGATCTAGGGACGATGGTGGCGGCGGGTACGAACTGTTGCATGCAGATTTGATCGAGTACTTAGGGTTTCTGCATCGGGGGGGATTTTATTGGCAAAGGGGCAAGGTCGGTGGGTGCCTGAGGGGCTGACACCATAGGGCGGCGCGCCCTAGGGTGGACCTGCATGACCCTAGGGTGTGGGCACCCCGTGGCCCCCTTTCGGCTGCCCTCCGGACTCCATGTTCGTTCTGGTAAAATATTGACTTTGGCTTTTGTTCCGTCCAATTCCGAGAATATTTCCTTACTAGCTTTTCTAAAACCAAAAATAGGAGAAAACAGGCAACTGGCACTGCGGCATCTTGTTAATAGGATAGTCCCAGAAAATGTATAAAAACAACTCAAAGTGCAGACAGAAAATAGCAAAGTTGATACTAAGCAAGCATGGAGCATAAAAAATTACAGATACGTTTAGGACATATCAAAGCTCACATCGCCACCACCAACTCTGACCTTTGGCACCATCGTATTGGCCATCCCGGAAACTCCACCATGTCGCACCTTCCTCAGTCCAAGACCACCTCCATCAATAAAGGAGACTCTACTTTATGCCATGCATGTCAATTAGGGAAAAATGTTAGGCTACCATTTTACTCTTCCAAATACCATACCACCCGCCCTTTTGTTATTTTACATTGTGATTTGTGGACATCCCCTGTTCCCAGCTTTGCTGGCTACACATATTATCTAGTTATCATCAATGATTATTTCCATTACTTATGGAGATTTCCTCTTCGTAAAAAGTCTGATGTGTCTTCTACATTTGTTGCTTTTCATGCCTACGTCACCACCCACTTCAATATTCCCGTCCTAACCATCTAATGCGACAAAAGAAAAGAATTCAATATTATTAAACTCAACTTGTTATTTGCTACACATGGCACCCTCTTTCGTTTTTCCTGTAGATATACATCTCAACAAAATGGCAAGGCCGAGCGAGCTATTCGAACTATCAACAATGTCATTCGTTCTCTTCTTTTCCAAGCCTCCATGCCTTCAAACTTATGGGCCAAAGACCTCCACACAGCCACCCTACAAAATTCTACACCCCACTACTTCCTATATGACACACACACCCTTCCTATAACCATCTACGTGTCTTTGGCTGTCTTTGCTATGTCAGCACAACCTCCACCGCACCCCACAAACTAGCCCCACGAGCCACATGCTGTGTCTTCTTAGTTTACCCTCCACGACACAAAGGATATCACTGCCTCGATCTCACCACTCGTTACATAATTATCTCCCGTCATGTCATGTTTGATGAAACCATTTTACCCTATGCATTTCTTCTCGAACACAACACCTACCCGAACACCCGATATATTCGACTCTCCTCTACTGGATGCTGCTCACATCCCTCCTCCTACCCTTGCCACGATAGCTGTATGTCACATCCCAAGATTTTCCAAATCTTGTAATGTGAAAATAAATGAATAAAATAAAACTTTGTTGATTTTCAGGGCCAGAAGAAACTTTTTGAATCCAATTGGAAACCTTCAAACCAATTTGGGTCAAATAAATCCTAAAAAGATTTAAAAAGATAAACATTTAATAAAGAAAAACAAAATATTTTGGAATTACTATTTTTGATCTTTTAAATAAAAGGATTTGGTTTTCAAATGAAATAGAAGTTTTATAAATAAAGATTATTTTATAGAGCCAAATTAAACCTTGGCCAAACTTTTGAAATAAAACATTTTGATTTGATAAAAATGGTAAAGGTTTATTTAAAAAAAGTAATAAGGATTTAATATCCAGGTTTTATTTATAAAGGTTTTACTATTTCCAAAACATCAAAACTTATTTATGCTTTCAAAATAAGTTTTCCAAGTATTTTATATTCTCAAATAAAACCTACTGATTTGGTTTTAAAAATAATTAGATTTCAAAAGGAGTATTTAAATAAAACAAAATCTATTTTTATTTATTGAACAAGGTCTATTTATTTAATTAATAATGGACCCTAAAATATAATTATTATTATTTTTGGTTTTGGAATTTTGGTTTATGCTACTAAACAGAACCAAAATTCAAAGTTACAAAGTGTGGTGAAAGTTTGAATGGTTTTGAATGTTGTTTGTTGTGTGAAATTTAAAACAGAAATTAGAAATAGAAAAGGAAAAACATTTTGAAAGAAAAAAATAAGGATTTGGTCGACCCAACCCAGCAGCCCAACAAGGCCCAGAACCAGCCCAGCTCCCCCACCCCGAAGAAAACGTTTCGCACTCAGTATCTAACCCGAACAGACGCTGACTGGTGGCCCTAAACCCCTCTCTCTCTCCCTCGCTGACAGCCAGGCCCCATAGCTCGGTCATCGTTTCCACCCGCGCGACTCCTTCTCCCCAAACCTCGCTGCCGTTCTCTGCCATTCAATCCGCGTGTTAAATTCACGAGTAATGGCCGCGTTAATCTTGCCCCTGACCATGCGTACATAAGTGCCTCTCCTCCCTCTATCATTCTCCTCAAACGCCAACTCCTCATCGCCACCAGGCTGCCTCGAATTGGCCCTGCACCGCCGCTGTTCCGGCGAGCTTCTCCGGTGAATTCCGACAAACCGCAGCCGCACCTCACCTCCCTCTGCATGCAAGCTTGCTCTCCAGTCCCAGGCGCACCTGCCCGTGTGCTCCACTCGCCCGCGCGCGTCCCCTAGCATCGACAAGCACGACACAGAGCGTCGCCGCCGTCTGTCTCGTCTCCGTCGAGCTCCTCCGGTAAGTCCAGACCGCCCCAAGCCTTCTCCTTCACGCTCGCGTCATCTCCGTGATCTCCTGCATCTGACCACACCCTCTGTTTGCCTCCTCGTGATCGACAGCGTCGCCTTCGACCGCGAACAGAACCACCCGTCGCCAGACCCTACTCCGGCGAGCAATCCATCGCAACCCTTAGCGCCCCTTGCCAATCCGACTGTACCTCGAGCATCACCACATCCTTGCGATCACGGTGAGCACTTTCCCTTACCTTCTAGCTCCCTGTATCACCGGCGCCGCCACCATCTGACCGTCACCGCCGCGCACAGCCGTCGAGCGCCGCCAGTTAGTGGCCTGTTGTTTGCGTCCGTTGGATCAAAATCGTATGGCTATGATAGAATATAATCGAAGAGGTATCGTATGCCTCTGCGCCGCTAGATCTAAGTTAGATCCTGCGGTCTGCGTCTGTCGATCCGAACGAACCGGTACCGTCCAATCAAAACATGACGCGTGTCACCAGTTCTGTTTAAAAATAGATTTGAAATCAGATTAGAATGTGATTTTCAAACCTTTGTAGCTTTTGATCCACACGTCCAAAATTTACAAATTTTATATCATTGGAATCAGTGGAACAAACCCTAGCCAACCATGCCTTTTGTTTAGCAAATAGTATCTGTTAGATTGTATGTTTTTGCAGAAACATTTGTATGCTTGTTTAGATTAGCAAAATTGTTCAAAAATGTTTTTGAGTTTGAAACCTTGGCAAATTAGTTTGTGGTGAACTTACTGACCCTAGGAACCAACCCATGGATTTAAAAATGGTTTTTGTGAAAGTTTAAGAATAAAAACTTGATTTAGTCATTTCTAGCCAAATAAAAATAATGGTTTTGTCATGAAATTTTTTTTGGAGTAAAAACTTTGGGAAAATGTTTTGGACCAAACCTACTGACCCTAAACACCAAGTTTTGGGAAAACAACAACTTATTTAGTGAAAAACTTAAGGTTGTTGCTTTGATAAAAATATTTTTCCACCACATAAAATGTTGAATGGATTTAAAAATGGTTTTGGATAAAACCCTTTTGCAAATGACTTTGCCATTTTGGTAAATGACCACTTTGGACCTTACAAAGTTTAGAGCCTAGTGGAGACCATCTTTGCAAATAAAACTATCTCATGCATGCTCCCATACATGACCTAGATCCCATTGTTTTATGTGTGTGAAATTGTTTGATTGATTATTGGTTTGGAATGCTTGTTGACATTGTGTTGCTTGATTGATTGTAGTGAAGTTAGTAAGGTGTGAGACTAGCAAGATCAAGGAGTGAACCAACATTCCCTACCAAAAAGGCAAGTTACACTATCATCTAAAGTCCTACTATTTTCATTATACTTAGTGGATTTTGAAACATGCATGAAAATAATTTTATACTTATGCTATGCTAAATCCTAATAGGATACCCTATACATTCCTTAGTGAAAACAATGTAGTTGTTACATGCTTAGCCGTGCTATATTTTGAAAAGAGATACATGTTGAGATTTTATGAAGTTGAGAAAAGGACTTGTGATTTTATATAATAAAACAAGGACTCAATGAACCACCTGGGTGGCCAAGGATACTTTAAGTTTTTGGAGAAGGTGGCAACAAAAGGAACCATTGTCTATGGCAATCTCTTTGTGTTGTGCTCCAAAGGAAACCACCTAGGAAACTTAGAGATTGAACATGTTTCTCCAATTGTGGCTTTCGTGTGCAACCACATGCTATTTATGGCTCTGGCTTAGTCAAGTACATTGGGAAGACCCATACATTGTCTTCAGTTTACTGGACATGGGGACCTGGAATCCTACATGGGTGCTGAAGACAAGCTAGCAATGGTGTATGGGAGGACCCTCTAGAAAGACTTCGTCACATTCTCAATCTGCCGGTACTCCATCTTGGTGAGCACTAATCCAGTGGCCACTGGTGGCAACAAGATGGGATTGTGACATGTGGGTAAAGTGTGCAACTTCTGCAGAAGATAATAAAATCTAAGTACTTAGCCGTGTCCCCGGTTATGGACAATACTGAGCAACTAAAGTTTGAAGCTATGGGAGATCTCGACATTCTAATTTCTAAAAGAAAACTTTTAAGACTTGATGCACTTGGGGGTACCAAGGAGCTCAAGAGATTTTGATAAAACTTGATGCACTTGGGGTTACCAAGGAGCTCAAGGGATTTTGACAAGGACTTGAACACTTGGGAATTTACCAAGGAGTTCAAGGGATTTTTGAAAAGGAGATTTGACAAAGGACCAAAACCATTTTGAAAAGATAGGATAAATTTTGCTTCTGCAAATGAGCCTCAAACCCTACCTAGCCAAATTGCATGTAATGATAGGATCCACTTATATTCAACTTAGTAGTGAAAATTGCCAATACAATTCAAATGTATTGACCCTTGTGGCTGTAACTTGTAATGTTGCAGGTTTGATTGATTTTAGTGAAGATTGATTGATTAGGATTACAAAGTCTACAACCAACATGTCTGCCTGTGGCACTTTGAAGATGAAGGACCCCATGCTTATAGTTATTCCGCTGCAATGTAATGTATTAGCCAAATGAGCTATGTAATGATGTAATAAAACTATGTTATTCCTGGTTATAAAGTTATATTATGACCTTTGTTTCTTGATATTACATCTTAACTGTGGATGCTAGCTATTGATCCAGGGACTAGCATTGTAAACACAGGGGACACCACCTTATGTTAATAAAGGTTGGGACACTCCCTCTACAGATGGTATCAGAGCATTGTGTTGCCTGTAGGATTTGTAAACCTAGGATTGGACAAAAACCCTTAGAAAATAGGAGTTGTATTTGTTCCAAAACTTATTTACAAAACAATCTTGTAAACTCTTTCCTCGACCATTTTGGTTCTTGGCACTACCTCTCATCTATTTCAAACTTGATGGAAAAACCTACCCCATGGCCCAAGACTTCACCATGTGCAAAGGACTTCTTCAACACTTTCAACTCTAATGACTTCAACTTCTTCAACTCTAATGACTTCAACATCTTCAGCATGTTCACCAAGGACTTCCAACTTGGATACCACTAAGGAATTACAAGTGAAACAAGGAAATCTTACTCAAGATTTAGAGACTGAGGGAATGCAAAAGTTAGAAGGAGCTCACTTCACTAGAAGTCAAAGTAACCAAGAGTTTTCCCAAGGAAACCATGATCTCATGTAAAGAAGAATCAACCAAAGAAAGATGGAAAGATCACAAGTAAACCCTATAGATGGACTACCATATTTTAGTTAAGTCAACCACATCAACTTATGTGGTATAACAAAAATATTTTGTTGCCTAAGTATGTGCTTGAACTTTGTGTTTGAGTGAAATGTTTTGTTTGTGATTTCATGCACATTGCTTGTGTGAATTGTGATGTGTGTGATTAGAATTGATTCCTTAGAACTATCTTGCCTATTCTAATCTTCCTTCAACCCAAACAGATGACTACTCCAAGAGACTCCAACATCAAGGTTGATGACACCAACACCAACCAAGAGGACAGCATGAAAGAGCTCATAGCAACCCAACACCAGTTGAACCAAGTGACAGCTCAATTCATAGCTAACACTAGTGGAGAAGATCCAGCCCTGCAAGGATTTTTGGAAACTCAAGGCCAACTGATGCTTAAGGTGACTGATCAAATGATCAAAATGGAAGAAAACTATTCCAAGAAAGTTTATGACAACAAGGATGACAAAAATGTTATTCTAGATGGAGCCCCAGCTTGCATTATTCCAAGAAATTTTATGACAACAAGGATGACAAAAACTATTCCAAGAAGATCCAACCCTTGCCAGCCGATCATGGCAAGATAGCCAGAGCTATCGCCGCGCCTAGCCACCATGTCCAAGAGGCACTGTTGGAGATATGCTCGAGAGGCAATAATGAAGAGGTTATTATCATATCTTCATGCTTATGATAAATGTTTACATACCATGCTATAATTGTATTAACCTAAAACATTAATAGTTGTGTGATTTGTAAACATAAAAGAGTCCCTAGTAAAGCCTCTTGTTAAGCTAGCTTGTTGGTTAATAACTTAATATATGATCATGGTTTCCTGATCATGAACATTGAGATGTTATTAACAACAAGATCATATGATTAGGAGAATGGTGTGATGGACATACTCCTATAGTTAAGCATTGCATAAAGATCAAGTCATTTAATATAGTTCATTTGCTATAAGCTTTTAGATACATAGTAACCTAAATCCTTCGACCATGAGATCATGCTAATCATCATCACCATATGGATGCTTTGATGACATCAAACACCACACCGTAACTGGGTGGCTATAAAGGTGGCATTGAGTGTTCGGAAAGTATGTGTTGAGGCACATGGATCAAGAGTGGGATTTGTCCATCCATATGATGGATAGATATACTCTGGTCCCTCTCGGTGGAATGTCATCCAATTAGCTTGCAAGCATGTGACTGGCTCACAAGGGATCACATATCACAGGAATGACACAAGAGTACTTATCGGTAACGAGGTTGAACTAGGTATGCAGAGATACCGACAATCAAACCTCGGACAAGTAAACTATCGCGAAACAAAGGGAAATTGGTATCATATGTAAGTGGTTCATTCGATCGAAAAGTAATCGTAGAAATATGTGGGAGCCATATGAATTTCCAGATTCCCTATTGATTATTGATCGGAGAAGTGTCTCGGTCATGTCCGCGTAGTTCACGAACCGTAGGGAGACACACTTAAGGATTCGATGTTGTTTAGTATATATGGAATGTAAGTAGGGAGACCGAATGTTGTTCAGAGTCTCGGATAGGATCCGGGATATCAAGAGGAGATCCAGAATGGTCCGGAGAATAAGATTCATATAAGGAAAGTCCAATTCCGGAGTTTGGGAATGATTCCGATGATTTCATCAGAGAGGTTCGAGAAGGGTCTAGAAGGTTCACCGGACCGGAAGGGGAAGGGAAAATGAATGTGTCATGGATAAGTGGAATGATTGGATCATGTCCTAGGTCACTTGGTTGGGCATTAGCAAGAAAGAAATCAAGCTCCAAATTGAAAGTCAAAAGGCAAGTTTGAAAAGCCAAACTGGGACGATGTGTCCTGGTGGAGGAAGGAAAGAATCCTTCTTTCCCTCCACCACAAGCCAACAAGGAGAGGGATTTGGGGAAGGATTCAAACTCCCCTCTCCCATGCTTCCCCCCTCTCATAAATAGAGGGGAGGGGGTGCCCCAAGGACACACAACACCAGCCCCTCCCCACCTAGCTGCGCCACCCCTCGCCGCCGCCACTCGGCGCTGCCGCCAGCCGCCATCGGCCATGCCTCATCCTCTCCGGCCCTCTAAACCCTAAATCGCCGGAATCCCTAGATCCACCATAACCTGCTCTGGCTTAGGCGAAGCCCTGCAGGATTTCCCCTCTACTTCTGATACCACGATGTCGTGCTTCCGGAACCGCGAGGGGAGAACTACAACCTCCGCTTCCTGCTGGAACAAGGAAGAGGAAGGTATTCATCGAGTACCGAATGTGTGACCGACTGTGTAAGCGCTGCCGGAACGCAGCGCTGGAAGGATCGTCTACGCGATCTTGAGATCGGAAAGTGTACGACTACATCACCCATGAGAATCTGCTCCCGTTAACCGCTTTGGAATCTTTGAGGGTGAGTATTCTAATCGACTCGTTGCTACAATCTAGTAGATAGATCTTGGCTTGTTTGTGTGCATGCAATAGACTTTTTTTGTTTTCCATGCTACAAACCCCAATAGTGGTATCAGAGCCGTGTCTATATACAGATCTGTTGCATGAGTAGAACACAATGGTCATTGTGGGCATTGATGCTTTTGTTGTCGATTGCTTCTTGTGTACTTTGCATCTTGCGTGATGGTGGGATGAAGCGGCCGGGCTAACCTTACATGACATCGTTCATGAGACTTGCTCCACGCTTGACATGCAACTTGTATTGCATAAGTGGCTTTGTGGGTGCCTGTTTCTCCCAACATAGTGAAGATGCAATTTAGAATGGGTGATTGACAATACTTGTATCAATGTTGTGGTTCTTGTTCGTAAGTTAGAACGACACTTGATGAAAGCCCCAAACCACGTAAAACATGCAAAGAAAATTAGAGGCGTCTAACTTTGTTTAGCAGGGGTGTGTTGTGATATGATATGGCCATGATTGTGATTATATATGATGTATGCAATGTTCCTTATTGTAAGTCGGCAACCGGCAAGAGCCATATGGTTGTCTTTTAATTTCTTCTAGACCTACGTGTCTATTATTCAAAGTAATTGTAATAGTTGATGCTGGTGGACGACAACCATTGAGCGGCGCCATTGACCTTGAAGCCACGCCGGTGATGATGGAGATCATGTTTGTGCTTGAAGATGGAGATCGGAAACATAAGAAGAAAGACCATATCATATCACATATTTTGAATTGCATGTGATGTTAATCCTTTTATGCATCTTGTATTGCTTAGTTAGCGACGGTAGCATTATAAGATGACCCCTCTCACAAAATATCAAGTTATAGAGTGTTCGTTCTTAGTAGGCACCGTTGCCAAAGCTCGTTGTTTCGAAGCACCACGTGATGATCGGGTGTGTTAGATTCTGCGAGTGTATACAATGGGAGCAAGCCAGATTTGCTCATGTGGAAGCTAAGGTTTGATCTTGACGAGCCTAGCATTTATATACATGGTCTCGGAACACGGAATACCAAAAGGTAAAGCATGAGTCATATAGATGATATGATGAACATGATGATTGTTCGCCTTTGAAACTATATCATGTCACGTGATGATCGGACTTGGTGTAGTGAATTTGGTTCGTGTGATCACTAAAACAATGTGAGGGATATTGTTTTGAGTGGGAGTTCAACAACAATATAATTAAAAGTTGAACACTATTTATCATAAATTAAATCAAAGTGAATTTGCATAGTTGTTGTAGTCATTGGCATCCGTTTACCACCTTGTGCTTAGTTATAATTGAGATAATAGAACCATAGAATTCTGGTTAATTAATTTATGAATTGGTATCGTATTGTTTTGAAGTGTTAATCTAAAGTTTAAAAGTCCTATTGCAAACCTTCAGTAAGTTCTGGTTACTCCATGAAGTTTAATAATTGGTATTAAATCAAGAGTAAAAATTCTGGTGTTAGTATATAAGTATCATGTTTATCTGCATGATTCTTGATATTCAAAAGATTGTTTTAATATCAAGGTTATCTAGGAACATCATATGTGGAAGATATTGCGATATCTGAAATGATGTTTTTGATTATAACATGATAGAGTATAATATGGCAAAGTTTATGTTCTCATATTTGATGGGAATTTTCAAAAGGTTGGAGACGCTAGTCGTCCTAATCCTCCAAAAGGTTTTGGAGAACAACATTATACTCGCGATTCACCGTTATAAGCTAAAGAAGCTTGATCATGAATAATTCCATGATAAGGATGAATATTTGATGTAGGTAAAATGTTTACTACACCAAGAGATTACTAAAGAATGGAATTTGAAAGAACACCAAACATTTGATGATGGTGATCTACTTCAAAGTGCAAGTCCAAATACATTGGTATTTAACTATACATGCTTTGGACTATGTGTAATGTCTATGGCTCCACTATTGATGTTGATAGATTCTTTCAAACAGAAAAGGAAATACTGAAAGAGAATCTCATAAATATATGGCAGAAAAGAAAAGACCAGAATTGTTCAGGTTAGGTATATAGAGGATATACGTGTTATGACTGTATTCTTTGCTTATTAAATAATGTGGTTCTTAAGTATTAGATACTGAATTTGTTGGTTCTGAATCATCATACAAAACAACACAGTTCATGAACTACAATGGCCTAAGTAACCAGCAAAATAATATGTGATTATGTTCATCGAGAACAAATAAAGGGTTATTGTGTTGCTCGTTGAAATCAAAGCTCTCCTCCAAGATTTGTTTTATCAGGTATTATGAGAACAAAAGGGTTGTTCAAATAATTGCCGTTATCCATAAAAGATGGATGATTTACAAATCTCGTTGGAGAAATCACATCCATAAAACTAGTGCTAAAAATGTCGAAGACAAATTGATTGAAAGATCACTTAGGAAGTGATATCTCCGTTTAAATTATATTGGAAAGAAAACATGAAGAAACTCCATGTGGATGGAATTTTGGAGTCTTTTGATTTTTGATCAAATGACGCTTGTGATACTTTCCTAGAGATAATTAAAACTCCGTTCATAGGCCAAAAGGGAACGAATGACTAGATTATTGGAATTTGTACATATTTGATGTATGTATTCCATTACGTGTAGTCAAGAGCGATGGATTTCAACTTCATATGCTTTCTTCGAAAATTTGACTGAATATATGAATATTTACTTAATGAGGATGAAGTGTGAAACATTTGAAAATTTCAAAAACTTTCAAGATGAAGTGCAAAATCAATGTAACAAGAAAATAAAGAATTTATGATAGGATCATAAAGGAAGATATTTGAGTTACAAGTTTAGCATAATACCTTAGATTTGAGGAATCGTTCCGTGGATTTGCATTTCCCGAAACACCATAAGAGTATGGAGCGTTCGAGATATGTAATGAAACCTATCAAAGGTGTAATTATAAAACTGCCATTATATTATAGAGATTAAAGCTTTAGAGACTTTCGTTTTTCCACTGAAAAGAGCTCCATCATAATCCGTTGAAATGACACCATATAAAGTTATGGTTTGGGATAAAACCCAAGTTGTCCTTTATTAAACATTGGTATGCTATGCATAAGAAAGATGTTTGCAACCAAAATCGGATGAACATATCTTTGTATGTTATTTCGAATAATCGTTGAGTATTCGTCCATAACACGAAAGACAAAAATGTTTGTCGCTTAGAACGTCATGTTTTTTGAGAAAGGAATTTTCCGTAAAAAGTTAAGTGGGAAGACAATAGAACTTTGATAAGGTTAAAAGAACCTTAGTTATATGTGCAAAGTTGCGCAGCGCCAAAAAGTGTTCCGGAGACAGCAACAATGCTCATGGCTCACGTGCCTCCAAGGTTGTGGCCACGGAAGTCTTAAATTCCTATTGAACCAAGTAGGTTGGATAAACAATCAAATACCAAGATTTGAGGGTTGAATCATTATTTGACAATAATGAACTGACTACACGCAAAGAAGCGATGATGGGCACTGACTCCGTCAAATGGCTTGGAGCCATAAAATCCGTGATAGTTCCATACACGAGAAATCAAGCTTTGATCTTGAAAGACCCTCTGGAAAGGTGTAAAACCTTATAGTCATGTTTGGATCTATAAAGAAATAGACATGGATGTTTCATATCTATGAAATAGTCGACATGTTGGGAAAGAGTTCACAACAATGTTCAAAGGTTGACTATGACAAGATTTGATCTTTAATAGCGATATTTAGTCTATACGGATTAATGTAGCAACCACTACATATAATTTTATTATGTGGTAGTTGAATAAACAAAACAAGTTCTTCTGATAGAATTGTTACCTAGGACGTTTGCATAACACGGTCCATAGGGTTTTGTTAATTCAAAGGATGTTAAAAGCGTATGCAAACTACAATGGTTGAAGTGAGCATCGTGGAGTTGGAATCTTCACCATGATGAAACTGTTAAAAGAGTTTAAATTCATCAGAGATGATGAAGATGCTTGCATTTGCAAGAAATCAAGTGGGAGCGCTAAGACATATTTCTAATACATTATGTGGAAGACATATTGTTGATTGGAAATGATGTATCTTTTATTAACAAATGTTAAGAATTTCATCTCGATGAAAGACTTTGGCAACACCTGAATATTTGGCATCAATATCTATATAGATAGATTGAGACGCTAATATGGTTGTGCCAAATGTACATAGATGAGATATTGAATGAGTTCAATATGGAAATGACAAGAAAGGTTCTTGCCACACAGAAAGGATTAAATCAAAATTCAAGTGTATCGACACTTGGTAAGTGAAACAAAGATTCAAGTATAGATTGATACTTGATGTATGAAATCACAAAGAGTATTTATATCAATCATACTGTGATATGTACAAATCCAGATATGTCCTATGCTCTAAATGTTATGAGCATATACCAGAATGATTCATAAGATGATTATTGGACAATAGTAAGGATATTCTTATGATCTTTTGGAAGAACTAAGAATATATTATTTTTGTAGATGTGACAAATAGATGATTAGTTCATTGTAAAAGTACTACATTGGTACTAGTTTTGTCACAAAGTACAAATTAAGTTTATCTCAATCTAAACTAAGGATGACACAATATAATGGAAAGTAAGTTCCATAAGGGATTTGGATGAGTTCCAAAAGTTAACACATTGTGACAGATACTACAACAAAAGGCTAAGTATATGACTGCTATTATAGCATCAAAAGAGGGCATTTGTGTTAAGTAGTTTGTTATCAAACTAGGTGTGGTTCACAGTGGGATAGTACCATGAAGATATATTGTATGACAATATTATCAACGTGTTTTAACCCCAAGGAACCAAAGGTCTCACCAAAGTACCAAATTTATACAAAGCCATCTCATTAGAGAATGAGTGATGCGTAGAGACGCAAAGACATGCAATTACACACAGACCTAAAAGAGTCGGATCCGAAGATCAGTTGACCACTAGCAATCATGTAAATACAACACCAGAAAGCCATAGGTGTTGAATACACAAAGATTTGAAACTAGATTATTGTCTCTAGTGCAAGTGGGAGACTGTTGGAGATATGCCCAAGAGGCAATAATAAAGAGGTTATTATCATATATTCATGCTTATGATAAATGTTTACATACCATGCTATAATTGTATTAACCGGAAACATTAATACTTGTGTGATTTGTAAACATAAAAGAGTCCCTAGTAAAGCTTCTTGTTAAACTAGCTTGTTGGTTAATATATGATCATGGTTTCCTAATCATGAACATTGAGATGTTATTAACAACAAGATCATATGATTAGGAGTATGGTGTGATGGACATACTCCTATAGTTAAGCATAGCATAAAGATCAAGTCATTTAATATAGTTCAGTTGCTATAAGCTTGTAGATACATAGTAACCTAAATCCTTCGACCATGAGATCATGCTAATAACCATCATAGGATGGATGCTTTGATGACATCAAACACCACACCATAACTAGGTGGCTATAAATGTGGCATTGAGTGTTCGGAAAGTATGTGTTGAGGCACATGGATCAAGAGTGGGATTTGTCCATCCATATGACGGATAGATATACTCTGGGCCCTCTCGGTGGAATGTCATCCAATTAGCTTACAAGCATGTGACTGGCTCACAAGGGATCACATATCACAGGAACGAGAAAAGTGTACTTATCGGTAACGAGGTTGAACTAGGTATGCAGAGATACCGATGATCAAACCTCAGATAAGTAAACTATCGCGAGATAAAGGGAAATTGGTATCGTATGTAAGTGGTTCATTCGATCGCAAAGTAATCGTATAAATATGTGGGAGCCATATGAATTTCTAGATTCCTCTATTGGTTATTGATCGGAGAAGTGTCTCGGTCATGTCCACGTAATTCCCGAACCGTAGGGAGACACACTTAAGGATTCAATGTTGTTTAGTATATATGGAATGTAAGTAGGGATACCGAATGTTTTTCGGAGTCTTGGATATGATCCGGGATATCATGAGGAGATCCGGAATGGTCTGGAGAATAAGATTCATATAAGAAAAGTCCAATTCCGGAGTTTGGGAATGATTCCGATGATTTCATCGGAGAGGTTCTAGAAGGGTCTAGAAGGTTCACCAGACCGGAAGGGGAAGGGAACATGAATATGTCATGGATAAGTGGAATGATTGGATCATGTCTTAGGTCACTTGGTTGGGCATTAGCAAGAAAGAAATCAAGCTCCAAATTGAAAGTCAAAAGGCAAGTTTGAAAAGTCAAACTAGGACAATGTGTCCTGGTGGAGGAAGGAAAGAATCTTTCTTTCCCTCCACCACAAGCCAACAAGGAGAGGGAGTTGGGGAAGGATTCAAACTCCCGTCTCCCAAGCTGCTCTCCCTCTCATAAATATAGGGGAGGGGATGCCCCAACGACACACAACACTAGCCCCTCCCCACCTAGCCGCGCCACCGCCGCTCGGAGCCACCGCCGGCCATGCCTCCTCCTCTCCGGCCCTCTAAACCCTAGATCACCGGAAACCCTAAATCCACCATAACCTTCTCTGGCTTAGGAGAAGCCCTACCGGATTTTCCCTCTACTTCTGATACCACGCTGTCGTGCTGCCGGAATCGCGAGGGGAGAACTACAACCTCCGCTGCCTGCTGGAACGAGGGAGATGAAGGTCTTCATCGAGTACCAAACGTGTGACCGACTGCGGAAGCTCTGCCGGAGCGCAGCGCTGGAAGGATCGTCTACGCGATCTTGAGATCGGCAAGTGTACGACTACATCACCCATGAGAATCTGCTCTCGTTAACCGCTTTGGAATCTTCGAGGGTGAGTATTCTATTCGACTCGTTGCTACAATGTAGTAGATAAATCTTGGCTTGTTTGTGTGCATGCGATATAATTTTTTTGTTTTCCATGCTACGAACCCCAACAGGCACGCCACCGTCCACCGCTACCGTTTGTCCAGCCCTCGAGCCTTGACAAGCAGTGGACCACCAAGAACACACGCGCCCAGTTTGTCTCTGCCATGTCCAGAGCGCGCCAGCTCCCCGCACTCGACACGCTCGCATAGACCACGCCTCGCCTTCGGCGTCCGTGCCTGCGATCACCACCGTCCCAGGAGACCACCAGCCATGATCGTTTCATCGACCGTGCCCTGTAGTCGCCGCACGCCGCGGAGTTTGCTGTCTGTACCGCTCAGAGCATCACACGTTCCCGACCGAACCGCACCGCCCCTTGCTGCGCCATTAAGCCGTTGAGGACCGCCAGGAGACCGCGCACCGCCCCTAGCCTCAGCCATGCCGTTAGCTCTTTGTAACCCCGACCCTGACGAGCACTGCCCATGCCGCTCGGCCTCTCTCGCTCGCCTATAAAAGGAGGCCTCCCCCGCTTGTTTTATTCACACCAGTTCACTCCCCACCTCTCGCTGATCGTTCCCACCTCTTCTCGGAGCAAGGCAAGCTCTCCCTCGTCGGAATTTTGCCGGAGCCTGCCGCTGCTGGAGGAGAAGGGCATCGTCGATTGGAGCCACCTAGGAGGAACCGCCAGTACCAGCAGAACCGCCATCATAGACTTCGTCATTCGCCCTCGTCGTCGACCATTTCCTGAGCCCCGGTGAGCCACCACAGACCTCCATTGGCCGCGCTAGGGTTCGAGCCCATCGTGTTCTGTTCCGACGAGGACGACGGATGTGAGCCGTTGATCCTTAGTCAAATCCTACGGTTGTAATCGCCCCGTACCCCTCGCCAACCTCCGTCGAGCAATGGCTGATTATTGCAAGTCTAAGAGGGAAGATTGAAGCCCCCACCTCAGAGGGAATCCGGTTCACCTTAAGAGAGAACAACTGGCTAGATGGACTCGCCAGTGCCATGCAGGAAGCTCTTGCCCGTCTGTGTGGGCACACATCAATTAGATCAAGGGCACACGCTTTAAGTTTTACCCAAGGCGTGATGCTATGGGACATCCATTGGAGGCACCATATCACCCGGATCTGAAGCATCAAGTGGACTATCTCAGCTCCATGATGTATGATAGGCAGAAGGAGTTGGACAATGCCCACTCCTACGCCAACCACAACTACACCATCGCAGTCAAGAAGGACCAGACCATTGCCATGCTTGTGAAGGATCGCCAATCTCATCGCCATCAGCTTGACAAGAAGGATAGCATTATTGCTCGCCTTCGTCATAGAGTGACAAACTTGGAGGAGACCATCCATGAGCGGGACATGCATCTTGAGGAGACGGAGAATGCAGGGGAAGATATCCGTGGAGACCCCTACTCCTACCTTAGTGATGATGATGACTTCCTGGAGGATCAAGCCATGGACTTCTTCACCGATGATGATGACTCCGCCTTCATTGCTGCTGCTGATGATGAAGCCACTGATCCAAGGAGTAGTAGCACTTGAGCACTAGCGTTAGTGAAGTTGTATCCGGTCCCACTGTATCATAGTTTCACAGAATTGTTCTTAAAACAATCTGTTTCCTTGTTGTGGTGTGTTTTTGTATTATGTGATATGAATGAATGAAAAGCAAGTTGCTAGAAAAATCTAAGCCAAACTTTAAGAACTTTTCAAAAAAAACCTGAACCTTAGAAAATTTCCCTCTTTTCTCATGATCTATCTCAATCTTCAGATGCCTCGCGGAGGAAGCAGTTCATCCCCGGACCCAATGTTGCAAATCTTGCAAATGTTGGTTTTTGACCGCGAAGCTGAAAGAGCCGAACGTCAAGCCAACTTAGCCAACCTTGAACACATAGCTCAGATGGCCAATAATAATCAAGGGCATGGAAACTAGCACAACCATGGATCCCAACTCAAGAATTTCCAGAACACCAATCTACCCATCTTTACTAAGTCTGAAGAGCCATTAGATGCCGATGACTGGCTGCAGACTATGGAGAACAACTTAGAAGTCGCAGGAGTGGAAGCCATGGAGAAAGTACTGTTTGCCACCCACTATCTGGCAGGAGATGTAAGAGCTTGGTGGAACAACGTTCACGCCATGAATGGAGGACAGATGATGACGTGGGATGAATTCAAACTCAAGTTCAGCAGAACCCATGTGCCACCGGGTTTGATCAAAATGATGAGAGATGAATTCAGAGAATTGAAGTAAGGGAGGATGACAGTAGTTGAGTACCGTGACAAATTTCTGTCATTAGCTAGGTATGCCCCGGATGAGATTGACACCGAAGCCAAGAAGAAGGGGAGATTCTTGAATGGTCTGCATGATGAGATGTAGACAGTGTTAGTCAATATTCCGTTTGCTAACATTGAAGCCTTAGTGGATTCTGCAATCCAGATGGAAGGCAAGATCAACCAAGCCAATGAGAATCGCAAGCACCGAATGATGCATCAACCAGGAACCCACCATACCCCAAAGTATCGCCCCAACCTGTCTACCGGATTTGCCCCAAGAAACAATAGACCCTCGATGAACCGTCTAACCTATCCCAATCGTGGAGAAGGAAACCCAAGGCCCGGAGAAAACCACAACAACAACCCCGACAACCCCAACAATTTCAACCGTGCACCGCCCAAGTTCAACAACAACAATGTCGCCAACAACACCAATACTGCGCCAAGGACTGGAAGCAATGTTGTGCCTGTTGCAGGAAAGGACAAGTCTCAGGTGACTTGTTATGAATGCGGAACCAAGGGTCACTACTCCAATGAGTGCCCCAAGAAGCTTGTAGAAGCCCCTAATGTGAATACCCCAGCTCAGCAGCAGCGTCATGTTCAGCCTAGAAGAAGATTTGCACCAGGGAACTCACGCAACCGCAACGACCGTCTGTTTCTCATGAATGATGAAGAAGCCCAAGAAGCGCCAGATGTTGTGCTGGGTATGTTTTCTGTTAACTCAGTACTTGCAAGAGTGTTGTTTGATTCTGGAGCATCACACTAGTTTGTTATAGAAGAATTTGCATGCACTAGTAAGATTCAACCAACAAAATTGAAGCATGTTATGATAGTTCAAATACCTGGTTCAACCACCAAAGCTAGACAAATCTGCAAGGCCGTACCTATCAGAATCCATGGCATAGATTTTTATGCTAATCTAATAGTACTTGGAACCAAAGGTTTGCATGTAGTACTTGGAATGTATTGGATGTCGAAACATAAAGCATTAATCGACTGTGCCAAGAAAGCCATAACCATGACTAGCACAACCGGAATATCAGCAGAGCATGTATCTAAAACCTTGCCCTGTCAGTTCAAGTGCAACAAGAGTCTAGCCCAACCAACCATTGACCAAGTCAATATAGTCTGTGAATACCCCAACGTATTCCCAGATGTTTTGCCCGGTATGCCCCCAGATTGGGATATCGATTTTATCATTGAACTAATCCATGGAACTGGACCCATAACCCAGAGACCGTATAGTATAAACGCATCTAAATTAGTGGAGCTGAAGAAGCAACTGGATGCTATGCTGGAGATAGGACTAATTCAACCAAGTGCGTCACCATGGAGATCACCTGTCTTGTTTGTGGACAATAAAGATGGAGGTAACCGTTTGTGTACAGATTATCAGAAATTGAATGATGTCACTATTAAGAACAAGCACCCACTGCCGAAGATAGAAGATCTGTTTAAGCAGTTGACCGGTGCCAAAGTGTTTTCTAATATTGATCTTAGAACTGGTTATCATCAACTCAAGATTCGCGCATAGGATATTCCCAAGACTTTCTTTACCACCGGATATGGATTGTATGAGTACACTGTCATGTCTTTTGGATTAACCAATTCCCCCGCTTATTTCATGAACCTCATGAATAATAGTTTTATGGACTTCCTGGATAAGTTTGTCGTTGTTTTCATTGATGAAAGTCTGATCTATTCCAAATCAGAAGAAGAACATGAGCTACACCTGATGACCATCCTTAGAACCCTTAGAGAGCATCAGTTGTATGCTAAGTTGAGCAAATGTGAATTCTGGTTACAGGAAGTAGGATTCCTCAGATATATTGTGTCAGACGGAGGAATTGCCGTTGACCCCGCCAAGGTTAAGGATGTGGAAGAATGGCAAGACCCGACCACCCAAACACAAGTTCGTGCATTTCTCGGATTAGCGAGATATTACCGCAAGTTCATAGAAGGATTCTCGAGCATCGCAAGACCCATGACCCAATTGTTGAAGAAAGATAAGAAGTTTGAATGGACAGACAAATGTCAAGCGAGTTTTCAAGAACTTAAGAAGATATTGATTTCAGCCCCTATCTTGATTATGCAGGATATTATGAAGCCTTTTGATGTGTATTGTGACGCATCCAAGGTTTTTCTTGGATGTGTGTTGATGCAAGAAGGAAAAGTCATATCTTATCTATCCCGACAACTGAAGCAACATGAACAGAATTATCCTACCCATGACCTTGAACTAGAAGCTATAGTTTTAGCTTTGAAGACATGGCGGCATTACCTCATGGGTAACCGTTGTGAAATTTATTCGGATCACAAGAGTCTGAAGTATATTTTCACTCAGAAGGAGCTAAATATGAGCCAAAGGATATGGATAGAGCTAATCAAGGACTATGATCTGGACATTCACTATCACCCCGGTAAAGCCAATGTGTTAGCCGATGCCCTTAGCAGATTGCTGTGTTGCTTGAACTCCATGATTTTGAAGGAGCAACCAAGTTTGCACAAGGAGTTGGAAGATTTCATAATGGAGCTAGTAAGTGAAGGATTGTTTTCTAGCATAGAACTTGAACCCACTTTGATCAGTCAGATCAAGGAGGCACATAAAGGAAATGCTGGTATCGACGGAATCAAACATCGTATTGGTACAGGGAAAGTACCCGGATTCACCGAAGATGAAGAATGAGTTTTGTGGTACAAAGGACGTATCTGTGTGCCAGCAGATTCAGAGTTGAAGCAAGCTATTTTGAAAGAAGGCCATGATACTCTTTATTCTACCCACCCCGGAGGAACGAAGATGTATCAGGATTTGAAGGAGCAATTTTGGTGGCATAAGATGAAGAGAGAAATCGGAAGCTACATAGCCAAGTGTGATATTTGTCAGAGAGTCAAGGCGGGACATCAGAGACCCGCATGACTGTTGCAACCATTGCAGATTTTAGAATGGAAATGGGATTCAGTTGGAATGGATTTTATCACCGGTTTGCCTATATCTAGTAGGGGAATGACTCTATTTGGGTCATAGTGGATAGACTGTCCAAAGTCGCCCATTTCTTACCAGTCAAGACCACTTACTAGAGTTCGAAACTAGCAGACTTGTACATTGCTAGAATCTTCAGTTTGCATGGAGTCCCCAAGAACATTGTGACGGATCGAGGAACCCAGTTACCTCGAGGTTTTGGAAGAAAGTCCAATAAGGATTAGGAACCCAACTATATTTCAGCACAACTTATCACCCTCAGACTGATGGACAAACGGAGTGAGTAAATCAAATACTCGAAGATATGTTGAGAGCTTGTGTGTTAGAATATGGATCTAAATGGGAAGACTGTCTGCCGTTCGCAGAATTTTCATACAACAAAAGTTACCAAGCCAGTTTGCGAATAGCCCCATTTGAATTCATTTATTGAAGAAAGTGTCGTACCCCTTTGAATTGGTCAGAAGTAGGAGAGAGTCAGATTTTTGGACCCGACATCCTACGAGAAGCCGAAGAGAAAGTTCACAAGATCCGTGAGCACCTCAAGACCGCCCAATCTAGATAGAAGAGTTATACAGACAAGAGACGTCGAGACCTAGCCTTCAATATCGGAGATTTTGTGTATCTCAAAGTGTCACCTTTGAAAGGAATGCAACGTTTCCAGCTCAAAGGAAAGTAGTCCCCAAGATATATCGGACCCTTCAATATTTTGAATCATCGAGGAGAAGTATCGTATCAACTAGAACTGCAAGAGGAAATGTCAGCCGTACATAATATGTTCCATATCTCGTTACTTCGCAAATGCCTTGAAGTTTCGGAGAAGACCGAAGTGTTCAAGAACATTGATCACCGGACCATAGAGATCACCAATGACCTCACATATCCCTAAGTACCCATTCGTATTTTGGAGGAATCTTTCAGAACCACCAGGACCCGGAGTATCAAGTTTCTCAAGATCCAGTGGAGTAATCACACTGAAGAGGAAGCTACCTGGGAGCGAGAAGACTACATTAGGACGGAGTTTCCAGATCTCTTTAAATCCTAGTTTTCTTTTTCTCAAATCTCGGGATGAGATTTTGTTTAAGGAGGGAAGGTTTGTAACATCCCAAAAATATTAATCAAGTTTATCAATTCCAACCACTCAAATTTAGGGTTAACAAAAACTTTTCTGAATTAAAATTCATATGAATGCATGTGTGTATGTGATGAATGCATGAATGCTTGAATGGACTTGTGTGATTGTTATGAATGGCAAGGATTGGTTTAAATATGAAAACAACATCATCTAAATCATTTGCAATCAGAATCAAATCAATAGAAATTCAAAAACAAGCAAAATAAGCAAATGGTCATTTTTGCCAATCTTGTTCACTAGACCACTTTGAGTGTTTCTAGTCCAAGATTTCAAAGAGAAACAAATCCAATTATTTTCACCCCTTGCTAGACCAAGTAAAAGTGAACCCAATCCCACCTTGCAAACCCACATAAACATTTGGCAACCCTATTCAAATGACATTTAAAAATTGAATCTAGTTCATATGGTAAGATCACCATTTCTCAAAACCCCACCAAACAAGTTCACCTTGAAAAATCTAATCAACCAAATACTCCCTAGTATGTGACCGGTACACTCTCCAAGTTTCAACCAAAAATTCAAATATGAAATTCTTTTGGCCATTTCATCAAACACCTGGAGACACAAACCAAATTCTGCCAAACTTCACTGTTTTGAGCAGTAATTTTGCCAAACCTTGTTCCCCATTGATCACACTTGTGTCCCCCAGTGAGCACACCAGCATTGAACCAGCCTAGACCCCTACCATTGCACCATGCCGTGCATGCCCGAGCACACCCTTGCCATCCGACCATGGAAACTATCCAGAGCTATCGCCGTGCCTAGGCACCATGTCCAGGAGGCACGCCACCGTCCACCGCCACCCTCTGTCCATCCCAAGACCCTTGACAAGCATTCGAACACTGAGAACACACGCGCCTAGTTTGTCTCTGCCATATCTAGAGCGCGCCACCTCGCCGCGCTTGACATGCTTGCACAGACCGCGCCTCGCCTTCGTCGCCCGTGCCTGCGATCACCATCGTCCCAGGAGACCACTAGACATGCTCGTTTCATCGACCGTGCCTCGTAGTCGCCGCACGCCACGGAGTTCTCCGTTGGTACCACTCAGAGCATCGAATGTTCCCAACTGAACCGAACCGCACCTCCCCTTTCCACGCCATCAAGCTATTGAGGACCGCCAGGAGACCGTGCACTGCCCCTAGACTCAGGCATGCCGTTAGCTCATTGTAACCCTGACCCCGACATGCACTGCCAATGCCGCTCGGCCTCTCTCGCTCGCCTATAAAAGGAGGCCTCTCCCGCTTGTTTTCTTAACACCAATTCACTCGCCACCTCTCACTGATCCTTCCCACCTCTTCTAGGAGCAAGGAAAGCTCTCCCTCTCCGAAATTTCACCGGAGCCTGTCGCTACTGGAGGAGAAGGGCGCCGTCGATTGGAGTCATCCCAGGAGGAGCCGCCAGTACCAGGAGAACCGCCATCGTCGACTGCGTCATTCGCCCCCATCGCCGACCATCGCCTGAGCCCCGGTGAGCCGCCACAGAACCCCACTGGCCGCGCTAGGGTTCGAGCCCGTCGTGTTATGTTCCGACGAGGATGACAGACGTGAGCCGTTGATCCTTAGTCTAATCCTACTATTGTAATTTCCCCATACCCCTTCGCCAACCCCCGTCTCACTGACGTGTGGGGACACCACTTAACCAGCCTGCGCACGCTGTGCGCAGTGGGCCGGCCCAGTTAGAATTCCCGCGCGACCCAGTAGTTTGAATTTAAGATTTATCTATTTAGTTTCAAACCTAGTTCTGGTAGTAGATTCAAAATTCAATTCAGAGAGTTTTACTAAACCAAATTGCATGAAACCAATTTTGTTAGAAAGGTATTGAAATTATTAATCCAAGCCCATTGGATTAAAATAATTTGAAATTATAGATCACCTATAGTAAAAATAACAAGGCAGAGACGTTTTTGCATTCAAACATTTTTCAAAATTCAACCATAAATGCTTTTGAGTTAATTCCAACTCCCAAAAATCACATTTGATAAGGCCTTTCTGAATATATAAAAATATCTAGGTTTACTTGCATTAATAATGAACAAGTAATAAAAGAATGCCCCATAGGAATTTCTAGTCACTTTAATTAATTAAAATAATAAGGTTAAACATTATTAAATTGTGACACCACTTCAAATCACATTCCCAAGTATTGAAATATGTGGAGATGACATGTGTCAACATGATCCCATATTTTAATTAGATAATATTAAATCTTAAGTAGTTTTTCAATGAGTAGAAATTACTTTTCTAAAATGAAATAAATAAAACTATTGCCTTAAATCTTGTGATGATTGTGATGATGTTAGATCATGTAGTGTGAACCTTTGTGTGCTAAATAGAAGGAGTTAAGTATTGTTTGGTGATTGTGTACTTCGTATTTATTTATAGACGCTAGTACCGACAAAGGATACGAAGAGGAAGCCGAGGAGAACTTCAACCACTGCACTGCACAAGGCAAGCCATCCTAACAAGCCTCACAATACAAGTTAACTTAGCAAGCCATCCTAGCAAGCTAACACTTGCAACTGTGCAAGCTAGATAACTTATGCAATGCATTAGGCATTCTTTGGTTATACCACTTGATTATACCAAATCCCAGTTTTACTTGCAAGAATTATTATTTTATTTATTTATCAAAGCTTTTTATTTATGTTTACTTAGTGACATGTAAATTTTGGAAATATATTAGAGGTAGCATAAAGAGCATAAAACTTGGCCTAAGTTAGGTAGAACTTGCTCTCATCCTGAGGAATGAGATGAGACTTAGATAAGTCACACTTGATTATCATCCCTCATTAGTGTTTACCCCCAACTTTAGTGTCTAGTGCTAAGCATAAAACTTGATCACTTTAGATGGGAATACTTGGTGAAAATGGTTATGAAAACCTTAGAATGACGAGTCATTCTAATGAAATGTTTTGACATGTGTTATTGAACACTAGATGATTTGATGATGAAAATGTTGAGGCATGAGCCTTAGTCCTTTATAAAACTTATGGTTGTGTTCGGATGCGATACCATTCCAATTTTACTGTACAACCACAATACCCGAATTTGGGTAGGGCTTGACTGGAAGTTTATATATCTTAGTATGGGTTCCCTTGTGGCCGAGGTTTGAGCTGAGGCTACCTCGTGATGATTGACCACCTGTGTAGTTCCCAAGATAACATATGGTCATGGTTGGGAGGCCAAACTCATAGGAGAGGTGCCTATACTAGGGTGTGTAATTGAAAGGTTAGGATTGACTATCCGCATACTGAGTATGGTGAATTCAGGATTGTTCCTGACGGATGCATCGAATATTGTGGTGAAAGTGTACCACCTCTGCAGAGTGTCAAACTATTCGAATAGCCGCGTACGCGGTTATGGATAGTTGGAGTGGCCATACTGTTCTGTCATCATATGTTTTCAAAATGGCTTGTGAAATGAATCATGACTTTGACTTGACCACAACATGGTTGTGAATGCGGTGAGCAGCATACCACTGCATATGTAGTATACTATAGTCGTTGACATAACACTAATAAAACACCGTTCACCAGTATTACATCCCTCAGAGTGGTACAACAGAAACATAGCAAGTCCAATACATGGCTAAAGGTTACAACTCACTCTGTACACAAGATCCAAAGAACACTCTAAGTTAAAGAGAGAGAGAAAGAAACTTCTTACAAAGAAGAATCAGAAATGAACAACTAAGAATCTATCATACTAATAAGACTAGTATCTAAATTAAAGTCTGGCATTGCTGCTAATTGCAATACACTACAGAAATAGGTTCTATGGCTAGAGATTATATTCCTATCTAATCAGAAACATCGTCTTCACTTGAGTTGATGTATACATTGAATTTCTAGACTTCATTAAAGAACTTTAGTTTCTGGTGAGATTCTTGGAGCATATCTTGATGTAAAAAGCGTCTGTACTGGCTTTAGAACCTAGCAATGGTTAAGAAGATACGTTGATTACGAGCGTACTCAGCAAGTTCTCTAGAAAGGAGTGTTTGATGCACTATATCTACAGCCACAGACCAAAGGTCAAAGGCAATGGAAGTTTTCGTAAACATTTCTTCGAAAGTTGATTTTATTCTAAAAAGCTATGTCCGTTAGCCTTTAGGGGTATACCAGAACTTTCATGGAGTTCCTTTCCCGCCGTGTTCGTAGCTCCTTCCCGGAACAGGGAGTAACAAGTTATAGTTCTTACACTCTGCAGAGGTGTGTTACTTTTCCCATGAGAGATCAACTCCTTGTTGCACAACCTGGCAGCTTATTCCCGTCCACAATTCCGTGATGTGGGGCCCAGTAGTTGGTCCAAGCCAATCACTACCCTCTGAGCGACCCCATATGTATGTACGATCCTTCGGGACTGGCTCACCTCCGTTAAGCCCCCTTCCGGGTATGCTAAAATCCTGATGAGTTCCCAAAGACTATGAACTGGTGATGCACTGGCACATGCCATATCAAATGGACTATACCACTAAAAACCACTCATAGATAATCTAGACACCAAAAGTGTGGGGCATAAGGGTGCCCACCCATATGTTGGATCGACACAAGGAATCACAACGTCACATTAAGGTCGTCTTGCCTCCATACGAGAGGAGAAGGATACAACTGACTTCTCTGTCCCATTCCAAATCTCATGGTTAATTGTAGAGGTCCCAACCTTTAATAAGGTAGAGATCCCTGTGTTTACAATGCTAGTCCCTGGATCAATAGCTAGCATCCACAGTTAAGATGTAATATCAAGAAACAAAGGTCATAATATAACTTTATAACCAGGAATAACATAATTTTATTACATCTTACATAGCTCTTTTGGCTAATACATTACATTGTAGCAGAATAACTATAAGCATGGGGTCCTTCATCTTCAAAGTGCCACAGGCAAACATGTTGGTTGTAGACTTGTAATCCTAATCAATCAACTTCACTAATATCAAACAAAACCTGCAACATAACAAGTTACAGCCACAAGGGTCAATACTTTTGAACTGTATTGGCAAGTTTCACTACTATGTAGGAATATAAGTGGATCCTATCAATACATGCATATTTGGCTAAGTAGGGTTTTAGGCTCATTTGCAGAAAGCAATAATTTATCCTATCTTTTCAAAATGGTTTTGATCTTTTGTCAAATCTTTCTGAACTCCTTGGTAAATCCCCAAGTGTTTCAAGTCTTTGTCAAAATCTCTTGAGCTCCTTGGTAAATCCCCAAGTGCTTCAAGTTTTCATCAAAATATCTTGAGCTCCTTGGTAAGTCCCCAAGTGCTTCGAGTTTTTATCAAAATCTCTTGAGCTCCTTGGTACACCCCAAGTGCTTCAAGTCTTTTGTTATCACTTTAAAGTTTTTCTTTTAGAAATTGGAATGTCGAGATTTCCCATAGCTTCAAGCTTTAGTTGCTCAGTATTGTCCATAACCGGGGACACGACTAAGTACTTAGAATTTTTATCTTCTGCAGAAGTTGTACACTTTACCCACATGACACAATCTCATCTTGTTGCCACCAGTGGCCGCTGGATAAGTACTCACCAAGATGGAGTACTGGCAGATTGAGAATGTGACGAAGTCTTTCCAGAGGGTCCTCCCATACACCATTGCTAGCTTGTCTTCAGGCACCAATGTAGGGTTCCTAGTTCCCTCATTTCCAGTAAACCTGAAGACAATGCATGGGTCTTCCCAATGTAGTTGACTAAGCCAGAGCCATATAGCATGTGGCTGTACACGAAAGCCACTGTTGGAGAAACATGTTCAATCTCTAAGTCCCTGGGTGGTTTTCTTTTGGTGCACAACACAAAGAGATTTCCATCGACATGGTTCCTTTCACCTTGTCCAAAACTTGAGTATCCTTGTCCACCCAGGTGGTTCATTGAGTACTTGTTTTATTATATAAAACATAAGTCCTTTTCTCAACTTCATAAAAATCTCAACATGTATCTCTTCTCAAAATATGTAGCATGGCTAAGCATTTTACAACTACATTGTTTTCACTAAGTAATATATAGGGTATCCTATTAGGATTTAGCATAGCATAAGTATAGAAATTCTTTTCATGCATGTTTCAAAATCCACTAAGTATAATGAAAATAGTAGGACTTTTAGATGATAGTGTCACTTGCCTTTTTGGTAGGGAATGTTGGTTCACTTCTTGATCTTGCTAGTTTCACACTTTTCTAACTTCACTACAAATCAATCAAGCAAACACAATATCAACTAGCATTCCAACCATTAATCAATCAAACAAATCATCACACATAAAATAATAGAAACCAAGTCATGCATGCAAGCATGCAAAAGGTAGTTTTATTTGCAAAGGTGGTTTCTACTAGGCTCTATACTTTGTAAGGTTCAAAGTGGTCATTTTCTAAAGTGTCAAAGTCATTTTGCAAAAGGGTTTTATCTATAAACCATTTTTAAATCCAATCATTATTTCATGTGGTGAAAAATGTTTTTTTCAACGCAACAATTTTATATTGCTCACCAAATAAGTTTTTAATTCACAAAACTTGGTGTTTTAGGGTCAGTAGGTTTGATTCAAATCATTTTCCCAAAGTTTTTACTCCAAAAATCATTTTCATAGCAAAATCAATATTTTTATTTGACTGGAAATGGGCTAATACAAATAATCAATCCTAATATTCACCAAACACATTTTTAAATCCATAAGTTGGTTCCTAAGGTCAGTAAGTTCACAACAAACCAATTTGCAAAGATTTCAACATCAAACTCATTTTGGAATAATTTTTATAACCTAAACAAGCATACAAATGTTTCTGCAAAAACAGACATTTTACCAGAAGCTTTTTACTAAACAAATTGCATGGTTGGCTAGGGCTTGTTCCACTGATTCCATTGATATAAAATTTGCAATTTTTGGACGTGTGGATCAAAAGTTACAAGGTTTACAAATTTGCAAATCAATCTGATTCAAAAATCTGTTTTAAAACAAACTAGTGCCACGCGGCGTGTTCTCATTGGGTGGTACCGGTTCGCACAGATCGTGCTCTGTGGTTCGTTGGATCTAAACAGATCGCACGGCGCTGGTTGCGTACCCCTTCAGCGTTAAGTGATCTAATCGCAGGCGCAGGATCTAAATCGCACAACGCATCGCGTTAGCCATAGACGGGCGGCGCTGGTGGCGGCAGGCGGCGGCAGCGTGTCTGGCTACGGCGGAGCTGGTGCTAGAGGAAGCGAGGATGAGGTTTGCGAGGCTTACCAGACTCGTAGAGGCTTGCTGAAGCTCGAGGTGGTACTGGCTGGCGAAGGGGCACACTAGAGTGGGAGTAATCGCTCGCCGGAGACGATGGCAGCGTCAGGCGGTTCTATTGGTCGTCGAGGATGGGCCTGTAGTTCACTCCGAGGCAAGACAAGGGTATGGTTATACGCGTACAGTCCTGAGGTTCACGTGAGCATGATTGAGAGGGCTCGAGGCGGTCTAGACTTACCAGGAAAACTCGCCGGAGAGAGAAGCAGATGCGGCGGCGCTCAGTCGAGATGGTTGCCGACGCTCTGGGTCACCAGAGGAAGTGTGGCTGGGGTCAGTGGATGTGCAAAGTGATGGAGATCCAGTGAGCGTGAACTAGAGAGGAGGGGGCGGCGTGTACTCACCGGAATTGTTCGCGGAACTCGCCGGAGCAGTGAGGGCGTGGGCTCGAATTGGGGCAGCCTAGAGGCAGAGGGGGAGGGTTGTCTGGGGGAAATGAGAGAGGGGAGAGAGGCGTTTAAGCACGCGTGGTCGCAGGGGGAGTTAAAGCCGCTATCAACGCGAATTGATCGCTGGTGTTACTGGCTGCAACGACAGGGAGTGATTTGGGGGTTGAAGACGACGAACAGGAGAGGTGGGGCCTTGCTGTTAGCGAGGGAGAGAGATAGGGAGAGGGGTCCACCGGTCAGCGTCTCTATGGGTCAGTAAATAAGTGCGAATCATTTTCTGCAGGGGAGAGAGGGAGTGGGCTGGTTGAGCCTTGTTGGGCTGGCCAGTTGGGCTGCTGTCTGATTCTATTTTTTTCTTTCTGAAAGCTTTATCTTTTTCTAATTCTCTTTACTATTTTGGAATTCAAACAACAAATTAAACATTCAAATCAATTCAAAACTCTTCCAAACTTTGCCTTGAGTTATGGTTCTGTTTAACAACAATATTCCAAGTCCCAAAATAAAATAATATTTTTATTTTAGGGTCCATTAATAATTAAATAAAATGGACATTAGTTATTAAATCAAATGGGTTTTAATTTATTTAAAAACTCCATTTGAAATCCCAATAATATCAAAACCCAAACACCTCAGTAGGTTTTATTTGAGAATATAAAATACTTGGAAAACTTATTTAAATCAAATTAATAAGTTTTGATGTTTAATTAAAATAGTAAAACCTTTATTTTTAATAAACTTGGATATTAAATCCTTACTATTTTATTTAAATAAACCTTTACTATTTTTATCAAATAAAATATTTTATTTCAAAAGCTTGGCCAAGTTTTAATTTGGCTTATAAAATAATCCTTATTTATATTTCTTCTTTTTTATTTGAAAACCAAATCTTTTTATTAAAAGATTCAAAATAGTAATTCCAAATATTTTAAAACTTTCTTTATTAATTGTTTATCTTTTTAAATCCTTTTAGGATTTATTTGATCAAAATAGGTTTGAAAGATTCCAATTGGAATTAAAAAGTTTCTTCTCACCCTGAAAATCAACAAAGTTTTATTTTATTCATTTATTTTTCACATTACAAGATTTGGAAAATCTTGGGATGTGACAGGCTACCACCCTTAAAATAAATCTCGTCCCGAGATTTGGGAAAGCTAGGGTTACAAGTAGGCTCAAAGCATCTAGGGTACTACCACCCTTAAAAATTTTCCATCTAAATTACATATTGGCCTTCTTGGTATCTTGGGGAAACTTCTCTGGGCAAACTTCTGCATAGTGTCCTTTGTTTCCACACTTGACACATGTGACAAGGCTGAGATCCTTCATAGGCTTGTTTATCTTGTTCTTCATCTTTTCTGGACAATTGCTTGCATAATGTCCTGGTTCTTTGCAATTGAAACATGTGATAAGTTTGAGTTCTTCACGTGTCTCTTGTGGACAAGTTGCTACATAATGGCCTAGCTCCTTGCAGTTGTTGCACCATACTTGGCCAATCTCTTTATACTTCTGTTTCTCTGGACATTCACTAGAATAGTGTCCCATTTCTTTGCAATGATGACATTGCACATGGCTTTTGTCCTTCTTTTTCTTGGGTTTCTCCAAAGCTAGGAGTGCATCTAGTTCATGCTGTTCATATGTTATCTTATAGGTAGGAATGTCTACATGTTTCTTGGACCTTCTATTGCTCTTTGGAAAATTCATATGCCTCTTCTTTGGTCCTTTGAATTGGGTTGTATTGCATGGAGGTATAAGTGGAGCTTTTCCTTTGTCCTCATTCTTCTTGGTAGACTTGGATCCTTCTTGATAGTTTGCAATCATTTGTTGCACTCCATCTTGTTTCCTTTGTTCAACTATGGAATAGATGGGGCATTGGATAGGGACATGGTTATTTCCTTCACATAGGTAGCAAGTAGCTTGAGAGGTGGGACATTGGCCAACTGGGTGTTTCTCTTCACAGTTGGGGCATTGATCTCCATGCTCCTTGGAAGTGTGATCCTTGTATCCACAAATATTGCAAGCTTTGGTTCCCTTTAGAATAACATCTTTGTTGTCACAAGCTCCTTTGGAAAAGTTGCTTTCCATGTTGAGCATTTGATCTGTCACCTTATGCAACATTTGAGCTTGGTTTTCCAAAAATCCTTGTAGGGTTGGATCTTCCTCACTGGTGTTGGCTATGAATTGAGCTGTCATTTGGTTCAACTAGTTTTGGGTTGATATGAGTTCTCTCATGTTGTCCTCTTGGTTGGTGTTGGTGTCATCAACCTTGATGTTGGAGTCTCTTGGAGTAGTCATCTGTTTGGGTTGAATTGAGATTATAATAGGCAAGATATTTCTAAGGAAATAATTCTAATCACACACATCACAATTCACACAAGCAATGTGCAAGCATTCACAAACAGCTTTTCACTCAAACAACAAGTTCAAGCACATTTTTAGGCAACAAAATATTTTTGTTACACCACATAAGTTGGTGTGTTTGACTTAACTAAAATATGGTAGTCCATCTATATGGTTCACTTGTGATCTTTCCATCCTCCTTGGTTGATTCTTTTTGCATGAGGTCATGGTTTCCTTGGGAAAATTTTGGTCACAAAAACTTCAAAGGTGTTGATGGCTCCTTCTAAGTTGTGTTTCCTTAGACTCCAAATCTTTGAGCAAGATTTCTTGTCCTTAGTGATATCCAAGGTTGAGGTCCTTGGTGAATATGCTGAAGATGTTGAAGTCATTAGAGTTGAAGATGTTGAAGTCATTAGAGTTTAAGAAGTCCTTGCTCATGGTGAAGTCTTTGGCCATGGGGTAGGCTTTATCCATCAAGTTTGAAATAGAAGAGATGTAGAGTCAAAACCAAAATGTTTGAGGAAAGAGTTTACAAGATTGTTTGTAAATAAGTTTTGGAACAAATACAACTCCTATTTTTCTAAGGGTTTTTTGTCCAATCCTAGGGTTACAAATCCTACAGGCAACACAATGCTCTGATACCATCTGTAGAGGTCCCAACCTTTAATAAGGTAGAGATCCCTGTGTTTACAATGCTAGTCCTTGGATCAATAGCTAGCATCCACAGTTAAGATGTAATATCAAGAAACAAAGGTCATAATATAACTTTATAACCAGGAATAACATAATTTTATTACATCTTACATAGCTCTTTTGGCTAATACATTACATTGCAGCAGAATAACTATAAGCATGGGGTCCTTCATCTTCAAAGTGCCACAGGCAAACATGTTGGTTGTAGACTTGTAATCCTAATCAATCAACTTCACTAATATCAAACAAAACCTGCAACATAACAAGTTACAGCCACAAGGGTCAATACTTTTGAATTGTATTGGCAAGTTTCACTACTATGTAGGAATATAAGTGGATCCTATCAATACATGCATATTTGGCTAAGTAGGGTTTTAGGCTCATTTGTAGAAAGCAATAATTTATCCTATCTTTTCAAAATGGTTTTGATCTTTTGTCAAATCTTTCTGAACTCCTTGGTAAATCCCCAAGTGTTTCAAGTCTTTGTCAAAATCTCTTGAGCTCCTTGGTAAATCCCCAAGTGCTTCAAGTTTTCATCAAAATCTCTTGAGCTCCTTGGTAAGTCCCCAAGTGCTTCAAGTTTTTATCAAAATCTCTTGAGCTCCTTGGTACACCCCAAGTGCTTCAAGTCTTTTGTTATCACTTTAAAGTTTTTCTTTTAGAAATTGGAATGTCGAGATTTCCCATAGCTTCAAGCTTTAGTTGCTCAATATTGTCCATAACCAGGGACACGGCTAAGTACTTAGAATTTTTATCTTCTGCAGAAGTTGTACACTTTACCCACATGACACAATCTCATCTTGTTGCCACCAGTGGCCGCTGGATAAGTACTCACCAATATGGAGTACTGGCAGATTGAGAATGTGACGAAGTCTTTCCAGAGGGTCCTCCCATACACCATTGCTAGCTTGTCTTCAGGCACCAATGTAGGGTTCCTAGTTCCCTCATTTCCAGTAAACCTGAAGACAATGCATGGGTCTTCCCAATGTACTTGACTAAGCCAGAGCCATATAGCATGTGGCTGTACACGAAAGCCATTGTTGGAGAAACATGTTCAATCTCTAAGTCCCTGGGTGGTTTTCTTTTGGTGCACAACACAAAGAGATTGCCATCGACATGGTTCCTTTTGTTGCCACCTTGTCCAAAACTTGAGTATCCTTGTCCACCCAGGTGGTTCATTGAGTACTTGTTTTATTATATAAAACATAAGTCCTTTTCTCAACTTCATAAAAATCTCAACATGTATCTCTTCTCAAAATATGTAGCATGACTAAGCATTTTACAACAACATTGTTTTCACTAAGTAATATATAGGGTATCCTATTAGGATTTAGCATAGCATAAGTATAGAAATTCTTTTCATGCATGTTTCAAAATCCACTAAGTATAATGAAAATAGTAGGACTTTTAGATGATAGTGTCACTTGCCTTTTTGGTAGGGAATGTTGGTTCACTTCTTGATCTTGCTAGTTTCACACTTTTCTAACTTCACTACAAATCAATCAAGCAAACACAATATCAACTAGCATTCCAACCATTAATCAATCAAACAAATCATCACACATAAAATAATAGAAACCAAGTCATGCATGCAAGCATGCAAAAGGTAGTTTTATCTATAAAGTGGCAAAGTCATTTTGCAAAAGGGTTTTATCTATAAACCATTTTTAAATCCAATCATTATTTCATGTGGTGAAAAATGTTTTTATCAAAGCAACAATTTTATATTGCTCACCAAATAACTTGTTAATTCACAAAACTTGGTGTTTTAGGGTCAGTAGGTTTGATTCAAATCATTTTCCCAAAGTTTTTACTCCAAAAATCATTTTCATAGCAAAATCAATATTTTTATTTGACTAGAAATGGGCTAATTCAAATAATCAATCCTAATCTTCACCAAACACATTTTTAAATCCATAAGTTGGTTCCTAAGGTCAGTAAGTTCACAGCAAACCAATTTGCAAAGATTTCAACATCAAACTCATTTTGGAATAATTTTTATAACCTAAACAAGCATACAAATGTTTCTGCAAAAACAAACATTTTACCAGAATCTTTTTACTAAACAAATTGCATGGTTGGCTAGGGCTTGTTCCACTAATTCTATTGATATAAAATTTGCAATTTTTGGACGTGTGGATCAAAAGTTACAAGGTTTACAAATTTGCAAATCAATCTGATTCAAAAATCTGTTTTAAAACAAACTAGTGCCACGCGGCGTGTTCTCATTGGGTGGTACCGGTTCGCACGGATCGCGCTCTGTGGTTCGTTGGATCTAAACAGATCGCACGGAGCTGGTTGTGTACCCCTTCAGTGTTAAGTGATCTAATCGCAGGCGCATGATCTAAATCGCACGACGCACAACGCGTTAGCCATAGACAGGCGACGCTGGTGGCGGCAGGCGGCGGTGGCGTGTCTGGCTACGGCGGAGCTGGTGCTAGAGGAAGCGAGGAAGAGGTTGGCGAGGCTTACCAGACTCGTAGAGGCTTGCTGAAGCTCGAGGTGGTACTGGCTGGCGAAGGGGCGCACTAGAGTGGGAGTAATCGCTCGCCGGAGATGATGGCGGCGTCAGGCGGTTCTGGTGGTCGTCGAGGATGGGCCTGTAGTTCACTCCGAGGCAATACAAGGGTATGGTTAGACGCGTAGAGTCCTGGGGTTCACGTGAGCATGATTGAGAGGGCTCGGGGCGGTCTAGACTTACCAGGAAAACTCGCCGGAGAGAGAAGCAGACGCGGCGGCGCTTAGTCAAGATGGTTGCCGACGCTCTGGGTCACCAGAGGAAGTGTGGCTGGGGTCAGTGGATGCGCAAAGTGATGGAGATCCAGTGAGCGTGAACAAGAGAGGAGGGGGCGGCGTGTACTCACCGGAATTGTTCGCGGAACTCGCCGGAGCAGTGAGGGCGTGGGCTCGAATTGGGGCAGCCTAGAGGCAGAGGGGGAGGGTTGTCTGGGGGAAATGAGAGAGGGGAGGGAGGCGTTTAAGCACGCGTGGTCGCAGGGGGAGTTAAAGCCGCTATCAACGCGAATTGATCGCCGGTGTTACTGGCTGCAACGGCAGGGAGTGATTTGGGGGTTGAAGACGACGAACAGGAGAGGTGGGGCCTTGCTGTCAGCGAGGGAGAGAGATAGGGAGAGGGGTCCACTGGTCAGCGTCTCTGTGGGTCAGTAAATAAGTGCGAATCGTTTTCTGCAGGGGAGAGAGGGAGTGGGCTGGTTGGGCCTTGTTGGGCTGGCCAGTTGGGCTACTGTCTGATTCTATTTTTTTCTTTCTGAAAGCTTTATCTTTTTCTAATTCTATTTTCTGTTTTGGAATTCAAACAACAAATCAAACATTCAAATCAATTCAAAACTCTTCCAAACTTTGCCTTGAGTTATGGTTCTGTTTAACAACAATATTCCAAGTTCCAAAATAAAATAATATTTTTATTTTAGGGTCCATTAATAATTAAATAAAATGGACATTAGTTATTAAATCAAATGGGTTTTAATTTATTTAAAAACTCCATTTGAAATCCCAATAATATCAAAACCCAAACACCTCAGTAGGTTTTATTTGAGAATATAAAATACTTGGAAAACTTATTTAAATCAAATTAATAAGTTTTGATGTTTAATTAAAATAGTAAAACCTTTATTTTTAATAAACTTGGATATTAAGTCCTTACTATTTTATTTAAATAAACCTTTACTATTTTTATCAAATAAAATATTTTATTTCAAAAGCTTGGCCAAGTTTTAATTTGGCTTATAAAATAATGCTTATTTATATTTCTTCTTTTTTATTTGAAAACCAAATCTTTTTATTAAAAGATTCAAAATAGTAATTCCAAATATTTTAAAACTTTCTTTATTAATTGTTTATCTTTTTAAATCCTTTTAGGATATATTTGATCAAAATAGGTTTGAAAGATTCCAATTGGAATTAAAAAGTTTCTTCTCACCCCGAAAATCAACAAAGTTTTATTTTATTCATTTATTTTTCACATTACAAGATTTGGAAAATCTTGGGATGTGACATTAACGCGTAATATACGGCACAAGAATCACTAGCGATATTGGTTGTTAAGTCCTAGATGATATATTCCTAAGTAGTGGTATTCCAACTACCAGGTTTAATAGATTAGCTGATCACCCTAGATCAGTAACCAATAGTTCACATTATTATAAAAGTAGTGTTTTCTGACCTTTTTGAAATGCACGTGATGAGAACACTTGATTTGCAAAATACTTTATAGAAGATAATCAAAGGACATGAGCAAGTGTGAACTTGCCTTTTGTGATTGCAAGATTATGCACTCATGGTCTTTAAGACAATATAAGATCCAATATCTGAAATCAGCACCATTGGTCCGGTAAGTACTAATGTTTAAAGAAGCAAGATGCTATTATGCATAAGTAATGTAATGCAATTTCGTAAACTCGAATCCCGGGGACAATGTTGTTCTAGGGTTTTAATACTTGAAATGGTTTCTTTGGAATGTGTTATCCTTTTAGATTAAGTTCCACACTTGTGCTTCTTATGAAGGCTTGTGAGGTTGTGTGAACAATACATATTTATAATATTATACAACAATAAGATACACACATGTGGAATGTTACTCAAAGACTACTTATAGAAGAATTGTTTATCTTCAAATTTTACTTTACAAGTGATGGCATTTATAAGGAACTTAAGTGTTCACAATTCTAAGTATACAAGTAAAGTTTAAAGCAATGTGATTTTGATTAATTTTCATCTATTGACTATGATGGTAGTCCTTGAGTTTAGTTGTTAAGAGTTGGAGACATTATTATAAGATTTGTTGTTTGAAGTGGAAAAAAAAATAACATTTGAAGAAAAGATGTCTTTTCTAAGGTGTAAACAATCTTTATGGTTAATAAAATGTGGTTGATGTTGTTTGTGCTTGCTTGAATAATTTGGATTTGAGATGCTTTAGGTCTTAGTTAAAACGGACCAGAGTTAACTATAAAACAAATAATAAAGTGTTTAGCATTATATTTAAAGTCTTGTAGACTAAACATAACTTTCAAGACATAGATGGATTTCAAGATGTAATGCTGATGACATTTGTATCTTGTTCACTTCATAATGTTTCCCTAAGGATATTTTAAGAGTAGTAACACTTATATTTGAGTAGTAGTTTTCTAACCTTGTAAATATACAAAAGGATTTATCTCCTTGTAAGAGTATGGTTATGGTTTTTGAATAAGTAAACAATATTATTTACTACTTATGGATTCACTATAGTGCTTTGGTACGTTTATAAATTTGTAGTTGAATAATAACTCAATAAGATTGTATTTAAAATGTGTTGAACCATTTTTACTTTATATTATCAATATTTAAGACTAATACTATTTATTAGACTTAATTGGATAATTTTAGAAATATTAGCAATTTTGATTTATCCTTATATGAATTATTAACTAAGGAAATAGGTTTAAACTTAATTTGTTAAAGTGTTTAAATTTTTTTGTTTACTAGAAAAGTGGAATATTATATTTTTAACATGTAGGTATTATTTTTTTGATCATTTTGGTATATTACATGTATTTTGTGAATTATAAATAATAAGATTTGATTTTTATAAGCTTTATTACCTTATAAATACTTAGATAATAATTAATATTTAATTAAGTGAAATAATAATGCATGGTTATAGTCACTCTTTTTCTAATATTTTTGGTATTTTATTTATATTTTTATTATTTACCATTATTAAGATATGAATTATCAAAGCTTTATTATCTATAAAATCTTTATTAAATAATAATTATTTAAATAACTAACATAATAATGTTTTACGATAGTTTTAAGTTGTAGATTTTATTTTTCTAAATATTTTCATATATTACACATATTTTTCTAAATTATAAAACAAAAGTTATTGATTTAACAAGATTTAATGATTTTATTTCCGACATATTTAGATTTGGGTTTTTATCATTTACTTATTTCCTAAACAGACACTGAGCTTTTTACACCGCACATACATCTAGCCCCAGTCAATGACTGGTGGGGCCAATGCCACGTTGGTGTGCCACGCAGGATAAAGACCAGGTCAAACAACGCTGAGGTGGCAGAGTGACACCAGCACGATGTCATGCTGACATCAATGCGGCCTCCACCACCAGCGAATGGTCACCGACGGTGAACTACTGTGCTCTGACGAGAAAGACTGATGATGTTAGACAGAGGGGACCAAGGCGAACATATCGGTGGTGACACCGCTACTTAGTGGTCACCGCAAATACACCGGCGGCGATCTTCTGCGGCAGCCAACAACGGTGCTCAACGAAACAAGATCTACAACGAGAATCAGCAAGCGAAATTAGGGTCTAGAGATGCGCAAGCTTACCCCGATGTTGGTATAGTGGTCGATGAAGACGATGGTGCTCCGGTACGGTCTAATTTTCACGAACTCCGACGTTCACCGGCGGAAGGGAACAACGAAATCCTCACGATCCCTAGCGCCCCTTGTTTCACTGCTACCTCTCAAATGACAAAGACGGCGAGACACTTCTCCCTGACTACCCCATGGCCTCTAGGGTGGTTTCTACTAGTGACAAGGAGTGGCTCCAGTGAACTAGGGTTTCGGCCTTTTGCTAAACAGAGAGGATAAGGAGAAGTGAGGATGACCGAGTGCGAGGATGAGAGGCTTCGCGGTGGCGTTCTTATCCTCCCAGTAGACGACGGCGAGCATCTTGACGCCGGTGAGCGACGGCGTTCGCGCCACGTAGCTGCTTCAGCGGCAGCGCAAGGTGGACGACGACGATAGACCAGACAAAACTTAATTCCAGTTAGCTTATAATTTGGAGGGAAATTCTTATATGGTGATCCTTCATTATTATTTGATACTTAAAATTCTAGGAAATTATTATGGTTAATATTATTCCCATGAATTTAGGAATAACAATGTATATATTTTATTATAACTAACATAGGAATTAGGGTTTGAATTGTAAGTGCTTACCCTAGGGTTTAGGGTACTCAATATACTTTTTTTTATATGAGTAAATATTAATGGTTAAACATATTATCTTTATGTGTGATCTTTAATGATATCACCCATTAAAATAAAAGTTATTTTCTGGATTGTCTTATGGAAAAGAATTGATAAAGATAACTCCTAAGCACATATGGTTATGATAATTGGAAATGTCAAAGATTTACTTAAGTGATTTGCTATAGGAAACTATTCCTATAAACCATTATGGAAATAAGATGATTGATCCAATAGATAAAATAAATAATAATTTTGATTACAGAATTAAGGTTGAATGTGTTACCAAGAATTCTTATCCTTCATAATCATAATTCTTGATTTCTACTTAAAGAATTCCTTTCCTAGATATACTACTTCTTCCTATCTATCATCATGTGTTAACCTGATGAGCTTTACTTCACAAGAATATTCTTATCCACCTTTTATTCTTCTAAATCCCTTTGTAAATTCAATGAGCTTGACACTAAAGCTTTCATAATCCTAACATATCTATACTTGGTTATATCCACTACTCTACTGCTGATAACCCCTATTCCTACAAGTAATTACTTCAAACTCCATTTATACTCTTCCTTCAGCATCCATCACTAACATTACTCCAATAGATGTATATATCAAACTACTTTCCTCAAAAGCTTACTATCCTCTGAGACAAAGAACACTACTTTAATAACTCCATACTACTCTAACTTTAACTTAGTTATACTATATTAGATCTACTTGACTTCAATATTTTATACTCAACTTCACATCATTTCATGGTGACTTGTCATGGCTAACCTAGAATAACACATCTATACTAGGGTTCGATCATGTTCTATCCACCAATGTCACTTATACATGATATAAGTATTTAATCTTGGTGACTAAAGCATGATCATTATAATCCTTTGATCACTTATGGCTTAGATTTCTAGTTGGCTAATCAAGGCCTTCATCAATACCACATTACAGTTGTATTATAATTATCTTCTCAGTATCTCTTACTAAGCAGAAGGTATTATTCTATGACTAAACCTACTTGATCCAATAGGATTACTCCTTGGTAACTATCTTCAATGTTTATCATTATAATCTTCTTTGTTACCACATATATCTTTATTCAAGATAACTCTTATATCCATTCAGGAGTGAGTTAACTCCATCAATTATCATATTGATTTGATTATCTTCACACACTCCACTCCTATAGATGATACCTAAATCTAGCATTACCACTTATATCTTCTTACTTCCTTCTTTATAAGTTTAAAATTGATTGTGATGGTAAGACAAGAGTTGATAGATCAAGAATTGATAGGTTAAGAATTGGTGAATCAATAGTTGATTACTCAACATTGATGAACAATAAATATTAGAACAAGATTCAATAGAGATGATAAGGATTGATATGGGAAGAAAGATATATGGTGAATGATATTGACTTGGTTTCTTTCCTACTCAATCTCACTAAAGAGTTAAGGTTAGGTATTACCATGATACTCATGGTGTAAGTGGACAAGATTAAGGTATATCAAGATTTAGTTATTACACTCTCACTATTTGGGTTATATACTTAACTTGGTAGTCATGAGTGATTGTAATGAATGCTAGGTTATGATCACGTAAGGATATGGTATTAATCATTAAATAATAGGTTGCGACTTAGTTTATTACATTTGATCTACCCTTAGATCAAATCTTCCTTACTCAAAATAAGGTTTTAACAAAGGTCATATTAAAACTTATTGCAGTCAACTTGCTGATTTACTTCAATTCCATCAAGTTAAGAGAAGCTTCAATTACTTTGACAAGTTTTGTTCAAAAGCACAAAAACTATTCAGATTTACTATGCATGAATGCAATGCACACATCTGTGTTCAGCTTATTTCTAAGCTCTATTGCTGGGATGTTACAGACTCCCCCCTTAAAATAAACTTCGTCCTCGAAGTTCGTAAACTCTCACGTTTCGGAGTAAAGAATTAACTAGTGTTGGGTTACGGCATCTCTTAATTCCATGGTAATCTTAAATGGAAATAATTGTAGTATTCCATATCCAGATAGTTCCTTGTATTTTCCTCATACTTGGAATCTCCAATTTGTTGTCTCAATCCTCGAAAAATCCCTTTTACCATAGTCCCATAGGGATATGTCCTTATTAGGAAATCCTTAAATTGGAGTCTCTTATTTAGTTCATTTCCCTGATTCGATATCCTAATCCACTCCCTTATTTGATCATCGAATTCCCTTCTTATATTATATAAGATCTAGGAAGTCTCACTAGACATAGTTTTCAATTTCTATTAGACACTAGTTGTGACCAAAAGACTTACTTTTTGGTTTGTTATTGTACAGTTTACACTAGTATTCCTTCCAAAGATTTGTTTTGGCTCATTTAGTCCATACCCATCGGAATTTCTTGTTTGTATATACATGTCCAATTGGATATGCTTTAATCCTTCTCGAGGATTACTTAAGAGTTGTTTCCTTTTAAAATTAGTCTGTTAGGACTATTCTTCTAGATTTTACTTTGGAATTCAGATAACAATATTTCCATTTACTGTTTGCCCTCCCCCTTGGGGTTTACTAATGGTCTCTAAACTGCCTATATAATAACCCTTGGATTTTATTTAGGGTGTTTGTCTTTATCTAGCTTATACTGTACCTGTTTAAGGTCTTGTGAAAGAACCTACGGTATATCCACACAATTGTGGATCTCCGAAATAGCTCTTCCAAAATTATTTGCCTTACTTATTATTTGGACATTTTCGCTTTGATAGGCCTGATTTCACACAGAGTCTTGTAAGACAGTCGCTTTAATGTTTATACTCCTTCATGTCTTTATTAACTTAGGCCAAGTTTTATACTCTTTATGCAACTTTTAAGATGTTCTGATTAACTATTTTAACTGATACCCGCTGCGGACAAGATACCTATTGTGGTTCAGATGCCAACTAAGAATCATTCTAGGGTAGAGGCTTCACCCTACGGTTTATGACCTAATACTGGTATTCACTCTGAATTATTCTAGTTGGATTACCATCATGTTCTAAAACCTTTTTAGTTGTACTTATTCATGATACTTCCATGAATATGGTATAACCGCTTTATTAACTTCTTAGCAATATCTACTATTTCCGGTGAACTTAATTTCACTACTTCTCATTGCTTTATTCTTTATGTAAACCTCTTGCTTGGTATACGGAACCCGTCACTCCCTTACACGGATTCCCATTCCTATTTAGGTCTATAGCATCAAGTAATAACTGGGTGTTACCTCATGCATTTGCACACCAAGTCACACTTCATGTAGAGATCTAGCCAATCAAGAAGATTCAAGAACCAAAAGTCGACAAACAACAAAACATATACCATGTATTATACATAGGTTTTAGATAATTTACAGATGACTGACCGCTTCAATGGTTTGCCTCTCATATACATTACACAACTATCTTACAAGAACTTCCTGTTCTTGTGAGTATATCCTCACTTACTTCAGCAAACCCTTCAAACTACAATACTCATTACCCACTATGTACATTATTCAAGCAATCATCCCTTAGGACTTCGTTCCATTCTTACTTTCATCTTCCTCTAGTGCTTCCTGGAGTTCCGTCCATGATGACGTGAAGTCCTACGACTGCCTTCTGGAGCATAAGAGCATCCAGGAGGTGCATATTCTTGATTATAAGTACCTAGACTAAGATTAGTCATTGAAAAATGACTAGAGTTGGCGTAATCTTCTACAGGATATACCTGCTCTTCCGGCAACACTTCCTAAAAGTAAGATGGTTCCTTCGCCTTTTCTTGGATCCATTCTTACATATTGGTATAGTAGTTACCTGAATACTCCTCCAGGTAGATTGGATTTGTATTACCCCCATATGGTCCATAAGGCTCCCTAGGGTTATTGTTGGTTTCTTCTTCGATACCTGTATCACAAGGTATGCGATTTCCTATAGTTCCATCTTGAGATTCTACTCCCCGGTCATAACGGTTCTGCTCAGAGCTATTTGGAATAGCTCCCACCCATTCCTTTTGTTCGGAGATATACTTGGTCCATAGATCTTCAGGTGGCTAGGGTTTATTTTGGTAGTAGGCATAGGTTTCTGACTGTGGATCATCAAATTCGGTTTCCTCATACACTTCTCCTAAAGATATGTGTTTGGGATGCCTAGCTTCTTTATCTAACTTCTTCCTACGTGCGATTGCTTTATCAGGATTAGTAAAATCCTCAATCAACATATCCAACTCCTGAACTAGGACTTGGTGAGTGTTATGGTAAGTGTTTAGCAAAGACCGATAATGATCCATATACTCTACGGCTAGAGTAGGTTCAGTTTGGACTAGATGAGAGTGATCTAACTCATGCTCCATGTTTAAGGTTTCATGGGGTATAATGGTATGATTACTACCTTATAGAGCTTGGGACTTCTATTCTCGGATCATGGTTATGGCTGCTGTTACGACAATCTGATATGCAGATGCCATGCACCTTGCCTCTCCTTATGTCATTTCTCCCTTAAGTCCTAACTTCTTGGGTAGCATGATCATGACATGGTATTTAGCTAATACCTGCCCATCATAGTAACTGTAAATCTTGACCAAAAGTCTTGATTCACAATCCAAACTCCATAGAAGTTGTCGGAGATTATCTGTCCAATCCCCTCCGTAATCATTTAACGTCCTGTTCATCACTTGAACATTCCAGGGTGGATATCGAGGTGCCATGTAGAACTGTAGATAAGAAATTATCATCAGTCACATAGAGTTGAAACTCTTAATAATGATCGGAATTGCAATCCTACTAAAGAATTATCACACTAGCAACATGACAGGACTATTCTCAGTTGAATATCCATCATATTGCTGGAGAACTCTTTATTATTCCAAATCTGTTTCCTACAAGTTCTACCCATTTACTAGGTTTCCAACCTAAGGTCAAAGCATATGCTCTGATACCAACTACGGTGACCCAGCATACCACTGCATGATATAGTATACTATAGTCGTTGACATAACACTAATGAAACACCGTTCACCAGTATTACATCCCTTAGAGTGGTACAACAGAAACACATCAGGTCCAATACATGGCTAAAGGTTACAACTCACTCTGTACACAAGATCCAAAGAACATTCTAAGTTAAAGAGAGAAAAATAAACTTCTTACCAAGAAGAATCAGAAATAAACAACTCAGAATCTATCATACTAATAAGACTAGTATCTGAACTAAAGTCTGGCATTGCTTCTAATTGCAATTCACTATAGAAATAAGTTCTATGGCTAGAGATTATATTCCTATCTAATCAGAAACTTCGTCTTCACTTGAGTTGATGTATACGTTGACTTTCTTGACTTCATTAAAGAACTTTAGTTTCTGATGAGATTCTTGGAGCATATCTTGATGTAAAAAGCGTCTGTACTGGATTTAGAACCTAGCAAGGGTTAATAAGATACGTTGAGTACGAGCATACTCAGCAAGTTCACTAGAAAGGAGTGTTTGATGCACTATATCTACAGCCACAGACCAAAGGTCGTAGGCAATGCAAGTTTTCGTAAACATTTCTTCAAAAGTTGATTTTATTCTGAAAAGCTATGTCCGTTAGCCTTCACAGGTTTACCGAACTTTCATGGATTTCCTTTCCCGCCGCGTTCGTAGCTCCTTCCCGGAACAGGGAGTAACAAGTTACAGTTCTTACACTCTGTAGAGGTTTGTTACTTTTCCCATGAGAGATCAACTCCTTGTTGCACAACCAGGCAACTTATTCCCGTCCACAATTCCGTGATGTGGGGCCTAGTAGTTGGTCCAAGCCAATAACTGTCCTCTCCACGACCCCATATGTCTGCAGGATCCTTCGGGACTGGCTCACCTCCGTTAAGCCCCCTTTCGGGCAGGCTAAAACCCTGTTGAGTTCCCAAAGACTCTATGAATTGGTGATTCCCTGGCACGTGCCATATCAAATGGACTATTCCACTAAAAACCTGTAAAGGGAGTGTCCCAACCTTTATTAATATAAGGTGGTGTCCCCTGTGTTTACAATGCTAGTCCCTGGATCAATAGCTAGCATCCACAGTTTAGATGTAATATCAAGAAACAAAGGTCATAATATAACTTTATAACCAGGAATAACATAATTTTATTACATCTTTACATAGCTCATTTGGCTATTACATTACATTGCAGCAAAATAACTATAAGCATGGGGTCCTTCATCTTCAAAGTGCCACAGGCAATTGTTGGTTGTAGACTTTGTAATTCTAATCAACACACTTCACTAAATCAATCAAACCTACAACATACAAGTTACAGCCACAAGGGTCAATACATTTGAATTGTATTGGCAAGTGATACTATGGTAGTATAGTGGAGTCTAACATCTATATGCATTTGGCTAAGTGAAGTTGAGGCTTGCATTGCTCAAAATAGATTTTTCCTTAACATTTGAAAACACTAAGTTTTGTTTTGACAAAATCTTTTCCAAGACAACTCTCAATCAAAGATTGAAGATTTCCAAAAACCCTTGTTCAACCACAAGTTTTTATCTTAGAAATTTGAATGATGAGATTCTTGATTGCTTCCATGTCTTGATGCTCAGATTGTCCTTTACCAGGGACATGGCTAAGTACTTAGATTCTACACTCTACAGAGGTGGTGCACTTTCCCCACAAGACTTGGTTTCCCAAGACAAGATCTTTCAGAAGCCTTCCCTTAGACCAAAATGGACGTGCTCCAACCTATCAAACACTACCACCAACTGTCCATATGGCTAAGTTCTTGCAACCTATATGATCAAGGCAGAGCCCATAATGCCAAGTGGCTGCACTTGAAGCTTCTCAACATTTGACATCTCAAATCTCTTTGTTCCTGGGTGGCCATCCACAAGTGAGATACACAAGGTAAACCATAGACATGGGCCTTGTGAACCACTCAACCAAAATCCACCAAGCAATTACCATTCCACCCAGGTGATTCATTAACTTAGTTGTTTTATTAAACAAAACACAAGTCCTCAGACTTAGGAATTTTTCCATAATGTGAATATATGGTCCACCCATGTTTTCTATTAGCTAGGCTAAGCTTGATAGTAGTAGGAATCTTAACTTAGGAATTTTCAACTAAGGTTCCATCTACTAGGTTTTCCTATAGCAAGGTTTATACTTAGCAAAATAAAATCCATGCAAGTTTTACTTAGAGAAATCACTAATGCATAGTGAAAGTAATGGGACAAAAAGTATGAAGCATCACTTGCCTTTTTGGTAGAGGGTATAGGTTCACTCCTTGTCCTTGCAACAATCACACTCTTCAAGTCACTACAATTCAATCAAGCAAGGCACAAACTCAATCTACCAATCAAGCAAAACATCACATAAAATCATAAAGTCTAGGAAATGCATGCAAGCATGACAAGCTTTGTTTTATTTGAAAAAGTGGTTCCTAATGGGTCATAAACATTTGAAAACACCTAATGGTCATTTTGTAAAGTGGCAAAGTCATTTGCTAAAGGTTTCACCTCAAAAACCATTTTCAAAACAAAGTATCATTTTATGTGGTGTAGAAATATTTTTTACTAGGGCATTAATCTGTAGGGTTCACCAAATATGTTTTCAAACCATAAAACTTGGTGTTTGGGGTCAGAGAGTTTAAAACAAAACATTTCCCAAAAGTTTTCTTCCAAAACCATTTTTAATAAATAAACCACATTTCTATTTGACCAGAAATGGTTTTAAATCAAAGATTCATTCTTTTCCTTCACCAAATATATTTTTGAGACCACAAAGTGTTTCCTAGGGTCAGTAGGTTCAAATCACACCATTTGCCAAAGATTTTATCCCCAAAACCATTTTTGAACAATTTTTATAACTTAAACAAGCATACAAATGTTTCTGTAAAATCAACCATTTTTCCAGAAGCTTTTTACTAAACAAAAGGCATGGTTGGTTAGGGCTTGTCTTGCTGATTCCATTGATATAAAATTTGTAATTTTTGGACGTGTGGATCGAAAATTACAATGGTTTCAAAATGGCATTTAAATCTGATTTCAAAATCTGTTTTAAACAGAAACTGGCCACGTGGCTGTTCCTGATTCGTCTATACCGCTTCGTCGGATCGCACAGCTGCAGCCGTTGGATCTAAACTGATCGCGTGGCCCAGAACGCGTACCCCTTTGCTATTAAGTGATTCTATCCTATCCACCAGATCGGGATCGGACGGTTGCTGTGAGCTCGACCCTAAACGAGCGGCGCTGCGGCGGTGGCTGGCGGCGGAGCAGCCAGACGGTGGCGGCGCCGGCGATACAGGAAGCGAGGGTGGCTGGGAAGGTACTCACAACGTTCGCAGAGGCCTGGGGAAGCTCAAGGTGGTGCCGTCTTATCGAGGGGCGCACTGGAGCGGGCTTGATTGCTCGCCGGAGTTCCTGCTGGCGTCGGGTTCGCTCGGGCGTCGTCGGAGACGGGGCTACGATGCACGCTAGGACAAATGGGAGACAGGGTCAGACGCGCAAAGCTATGGCGACGATGTGTGCGTGAAGGAGGGGGCGCGGGGTGGTCGGAAACTACCTGTGGGGTTCGTCGGAGATGAACCAGACATGGCGGCGGCGGTTGTTGTCGCTGTCGACGCTCAGGGGCGCGCGCGAGTGAGCTGCGGCTGCAGAAAGGTCCGCTGGGGGATGCTGATCACAGCTGCGTACTCGAGGAGGAAAGAGGTGGCGTGTGCTGGCCGGAATCCTCGCCGGAGCATCGTCGGACAGTGGTGGTGTTTGAGCAGAATTTGGCAGCCTAGGGGCGTGTCGAGGTGGGGCGACAGAGGGGAAGTGGAGAGGAGGGGCAGGTGCTTTGACTTGCTTGGTCAAGGGGCTGATTAACGGCGTGGTTAACGCGTATTACGCCAGGTTTAATTCGCCTGCAACGGCCGGCGAGGGGGAGGGCGTAGTCCGCGGGTGGGAAAGAAGGGGGACGTGGCGGTGGGGTCCTCTGGCAGCGAGAGAAGGAAGAGGAAACGAGGTCCACGAGTCATTGGCTTAGTGGGTGTGAGTTCGAGTGAGAAAAGGTTTCGCTGAGGGAAAGAAAAGTGGGCTGCGAGTTGGGCCTTGCTGGGCTGCTGGTTGGGTTGAGTCCTTTGCATATTTTTTTTCTGTCTGAAACCTTTTTCTTTTTCCAATACTATTTTCTGTTTTGGAAATTCAAACAAACAAATCAAACAATTCAAACACTTCCAAACTTGTAATGAGTTTTTGGTTCTGTTTATTAACATAAACCAAATCCCAAAATAAAATAATATTTTCATTTTAGAGTCCATTTATAATTTAAATAAAATGGACACTAGTTAATAAATCAAATGGGTTTTTATTTATTTTAAAACTCCATTTAAAATCCAAATATTTTCAAAACCAAATCAGTAGGTTTTATTTGAAAATGAAAGATACTTGGAAATCTTGTTTTAAAATAAAATAACATTTTATTTTAGGATCCATTAATTAATAAAATGGATCTTAATTAATAAATCAAATAGGATTTGTTTTATTAAGATCTTTATTTTGAAAACTAAAATAAGACCAAAAAACACTTCAGTAGGTTTTATTTGGGAATATAAAATACTTGGAAAAGTTATTTAAAATAAAATAAAATAAAATAAATAAGTTTTGGTGTTTATTTAAAATGAGAAAAGCCTTTACTTAAATAAAATTGGATATTAAGTCCTTATTATTTTATTTAAATAAACCTTTACTATTTTTATCAAAACAAAACATTTTATTTCAAACATTGGCCAAGGTTTAATTTGGCTTTTATAAATATTCCTTATTTATAAATCCACCTTTTCTTTTGAGAACCAAATCCTTTTATTAAAAGATCCAAAATAGTAATTTTAAATATTTTGAAGTTTATTGTTTATTAAACTTTTTAAATCGCTTTAGGATTTTATTTGATCCAAATTGGTTTGAAGGTTCCAATTGGATTCAAAAAGTTTCTTCTGGCCCTGAAAATCAACAAAGTTTTATTTTGTTAATTTATTTTTCACATTACAAGATTTGGAAAATCTTGGGATGTGACAAAACCACTCATAGATAATCTAGACACCAAAAGTGTGGGGCATAAGGGTGCCCACCCATATGTTGGATCCACACAAGTAATCACAACGTCACGTTAAGGTCGTCTTGCCTCCATACGAGAGGAAAAGGATAGAACTGACTTCTCCATCCCATTCCAAATCTCATGGTTAACGCGTAATATACGACGCAAGAATCACTGGAGACATTGGTTGTTAAGTCCTAGATGATATATTCCTAGGTAGTGGTATTCCAACTACCAGGTTTAATAGATTAGCTGATCACCCTAGATCAGTAACCAATAGTTCACATTATTATCAAAAATAGTGTTTTCTGACATTTTTGAAATGCAGGTGATGACAACACTTGATTTGCAAAATAATTTACATAAGATAATCAAAGAACATGAGCAAATGTGAACTTTCCTTTTGTGATTGCAAGATTATGCACTCACGGTCTTCAAGACAATATAAGATCCAATATCTGAAATCAACATCATTGGTCCGGTAAGGACTAAAGTTTAAAGAAGCATGTGGCTATTATTCATAAGTAATAAAATGCAATTTTGTAAACTCGAATCTCGGGTACAATGTTGTTCTAGGGTTTGAATACTGGAAATGGTTTCTTTGGAATGAGTTGCCCCTTTATATTAAGTTCCACACTTGTGCTTCTTATTAAGGCTTGTGAGGGTGTGTGAACAATACATATTTATAATATATAAAACAATAAGATACACACATGTGGAATGTTACTCAAAGACTACTTATATAAGAATGGTTTATCTTCAAATTTTACTTTACAAGTGATGGCATTTATAAGGAACTTAAGTGTTCACAATTCTAAGTATACAAGTAAAGTTTAAAGCAATGTGATTGTGATTAATTTTCATCTATTGACTATGATGAGAGTCCTTGAGTTTAGTTGTTCAGAGTTGGATACATTATTATAAGATTTGTTGTTTGAAGTGGCAAAAGGAATAACATTTGAAGAAAAGATGTCTTTTCGAACGTGTAAACAATCTTTATGGTTAATATAATGTGGTTGATGTTGTTTGTGCTTGCTTGAATAATTTAGATTTGAGAAGCTTTAGGTCTTAGTTAAAACGGACCAAAGTTAACTATAAAAAAATAATAAAGTCTTTAGAATTATATTTAAAGTCTTGTAGACTAAGGTTAACTTCAAATACATAGATGGATTTCAAGATGTAACGCTGATGACATTTGTATCTTATTCACTTCATACTGTTTCCCTAAGGATATTTTAAGAGTGGTAACACTTATATTTGAGTAGTAGTTTTCTAACCTTGAGAATATACAAAAGGATTTATCTCCTTGTAAGGGTATGGTTTGTGAATAAGTAAACAATATTATTTACTACTTATGGATTCACTATAGTGCTTTGGTATGTTTATAAATTGATGGTTGAATAATACTCAATAAGATTGTATTTAAAATGTGTTGAACCATTTTGACTTTATATTATCAATATTTAAGACTAATACTATTTATTAGACCTAATTGGATAATTTTAGAAATATTAGCAATTTTGATTTACCCTTATATGAATTATTAACTAAGGAAATAGGTTTAAACTTAAGTTGTTAAAGTGTTTCAATTTTTTATTTATCACAAAAGTGTAATATTATATTTTTAACATGTAGGTATTATTTTTGTGATCATTTTGGTATATTACATGTATTTTTGTGAATTATAAATAATAAGATATGATTTTTATAAGCTTTATTACCTTATAAATACTTAGATAATAATTAATATTTAATTAAGTGAAATAATATGCATGATTATAGTTCCTATTTTTCTAAGATTTTTTGTATTTTATTTATATTTTTATTATTTACCATTATTAAGATATGAATTATCAAATCTTTATTATCTATAAAATCTTTATTAAATAATAATTATTTAAATAACTAACATAGTAATGTTTGACAATAGTTTTAAGTTGTAGATTTTATTTTTCTAAATATTTTCATATATTACACATATTTTTGTAAATTATAAAACAAATGTTATTGATTTTACAAGATTTAATAATTTTATTTTATTTCTGGAATATTTAGATTTGGGTTTATATGATTTACTTATTTCCTAAACAGACACTGAGCTTTTTTCACCCCACATACATCTAGCCCCAGTCACTGACTGGTGGGGTCAGGGCCACGTTGGTGTGCCACACGGGATAAAGACCAGGTCAAACAATGCTGAGGTGGCAGAGTAACACCAGCACGATGTCATGATGACATCAGTGCGGCCTCCACCAACAGCGAATGGTCGCCGACGGCGAACTACTGTGCTCCTACGAGCAAGACTGATGCTGTTAGACAGAGGGGACCAAGGCGAACCTATCAGTGGTTACACCGCTTCTTAGTGGTCACCGAAAATACACTGGCGACGAGCTTCTGCGGCAGCCAACGGCGGTGCTCAACGAAACTAGATCTACATCGAGAATCAGCAAGCGAAATTAGGGTCTAGAGATGCGCAAGCTTACCCTGATGTTGGTATAGTGGTCGATGAATACGATGGTGCTCCGGTACGGTCTAATTTTTACGAACTCCGACATTCACCGGTGAAAGGGAACGGCAAAATCCTCACGATCCCGAGCGCCCCTTGTTTCACTACTACCTCTCAAACGACAAAGACGGCGAGACGCTTCTCCCCGACTACCCCATGGCTTCTGGGGTGGTTTCTACTGGTGACAAGGAGTGGCTCCGGTGAACTAGGGTTTTGGCCTTTTGCTAAACAGAGAGGGTACGGAGGAGTGAGGATGAGCGAGTGCGAGGATGAGGACGAGAGGCTTCACGGTGGCATTCTTATCCTCCCAGCAGACAACGATGAGCATCTTAACGCCAGCGAGCGACGGCGCTCGCGCCACGCAACTGCTTCAGCAGCATCACGAGGTGGACGACGACGATAGACCAGACAAAATGGTACTTGGGCCTGGGCTTCTGTTGGGCCGTTGCGAAACGAGTGGAAGAGGCTGGCTGCGGCTTGTGAGCGACAGATAGAGAGGTGAGGAAATGGGCCGTGGGCTAGCACTACTTGTTTTGTCTTTTCCTTTTCTCTTTTCTGTTTTCTATTTTATTTTCAGATTTGTATTTTTAACATTTGATTTGAACTTTTCTTGTAGAAATTTATCTGCTAGATAATTGTAACAATACTAAAATGTATTTAGTATCATTTTGTGATCTTTTATTGTATAATGTTATATATATTTTTTATTTTCTTTTTATAGATACCTCACCTTTTAATATTCTGGAATAAGTTTTGTGATGGATTTTCTCTTCATGATAAACCCTGGATGTATATTAAGATGTTCCATTTCTTGTTTATAAAACTTAATTCCAGTTAGCTTATAGTTTGGAGGGAAATTATTATATGCTGATCCTTCATTATTATTTGATACATAAAATTCTAGGAAATTATGATGGTTAATATTATTCCCATGAATTAAGGAATAACAATGTATATATTTTATTATAACTAACATATGAATTAGGGTTTGAATTGTAAATGCTTACCCTGGGGTTTAGGGTACTCAATATACTTATATTCTTTTGTTGATATGAGTAAAGATTAATGGTTAAACATATTATCCTTATGTTTGTGATCTTTAATGATATCACCCATTAAAATAAAAGTTATTTTCTGGATTGTCTTATGGAAAAGAATCGATAAAGATAACTCCTAAGCACATATGGTTATGATAATTGGAAATGTCAAAGATTTACTTAAGTGATTTGCTATAGGAAACTATTCCTATAAACCATTATGGAAATAAGATGATTGATCCAATAGATAAAATAAATAATAATTTTTATTACAGATTTAAGGTTGAATGTGTTACCAAGAATTCCTATCCTTCATAATCATAATTCTTGATTTCTACTTAAAGAATTCCTTTCCTAGATATACTACTTCTTCCTATCTATCATCATGTGTTAACCTCATGAGATTTACTTCACAAGAATATTCTTATCCACCTTTTATTCTTCTAAATCCCTTTGTAAATCCAATGAGCATGACACTAAAGCTTTCATAATCTAAACATATCTATAATTCGTTATATCCACTGCTCTACTACTGATAACCCCTATTCCTACAAGTAATTAGTTCAAACTCCATTTATACTCTTCCTTCAACATCCATCACTAAAATTACTCCACTAGATGTATATATAAAACTACTTTCCTCAAAAGCTTACTATCCTCTGAGAGAAATAACGCTACTTCAATAACTCCATACTACTCTAACTTTAACTTAGTCATACTATCTTAGATCTACTTGACTTCAATATTTTATACTCAACTTCACATCATTTCATGGTGACTTGTCATGGCTAACCTAGAATAACACATCTATACTAGGGTTCAATCATGTTCTATGAACCAATGTCACTTATACATGATATAAGTATTTAATCTTGGTGACTAAAGCATGATCATTATAATTCTTTGATCACTTATGGCTTCGATTTCCAGTTGGCTAATCAAGGCCTTCATCAATACCACATTACAGTGGTGTTATAATTATCTTCTTAGTATCTCTTACTGAGAAGAAGATATAATTCTATGACTAAACCTACTTGATCCAATAGGATTACTCCTTGGTAACTATATTCAATGTTTATCATTATAATCTTCTTTGTTACCACATATATCTTTATTGAAGATAACTCTTATATCCATTCAGGAGTGAGTTAACTCCATCGATTATCATATTGATTTGATTCTCTTCACACACTCCACTCCTGTAGATGATACCTAAAACTAGCATTACCACTTATCTCTTCTTACTTCCTTCTTTATAAGTTTAAAATTGATTGTGATGGTAAGACAAGAGTTGATAGATCAAGAATTTATAGGTTAAGAATTGGTGAATCAATAGTTGATTACTCAACATTGATGAACAATAGATATTAGAACAAGATTCAATAGAGATGATAAGGATTGATATGGGAAGAAATATATATGGTGAATGATCTTGACTTGGTTTCTTTCCTACTCAATCTCACTAAAGAGTTAAGTTTAGGTATTACCATGATACTCATGGTGTAAGTGGACGAGATTAAGGTATATCAAGATTTAGTTATTACACTCTCACTATTTGGGTTATATACTTAACTTGGTAGTCATGAGTGATTGTAATGAATGCTAGGATGTGATCACGTAAGGATATGGTATTAATCATTAAATAATAGGTTGCGACTTAGTTTTATTACATTTGATCTACCCTTAGATCAAATCTTCCTTACTCAAAATAAGGTTTTAACAAAGGTCATATTGAATCTTATCGCAGTCAACTTGATGATTTACTTCAGTTCAATCAAGTTAAGAGAAGCTTCGATTACTTTGACAAATTTTGTTCAAAAGCGCGAAAATTATTTGGATTTACTATGCATGAACGCAATGCACACATCTATGTTCAGCTTATTTCTAAGCTCTATTGGTGGGATGTTACAGTGAACATGAAAATTAAGTTCCCACTTAGGTGTTATAAAACATTAAACTAGATTTCATTAATTCTGAACTCAGCTAGAGATAAACCTGGCTTTTTGCAAAACAACCTAGAGCTTAGCATTCCTACTTGAACCACTTTACTTGTTAGTGGTAGTTTGCGAGTACTTAATGAGTACTCATGGTTTTGTCCCTGGCTATTCCCATGGCCAGACTATGAGGAGGACTATCAGGATGATGGACCGCAGGAAGTCTACGACAACTAGGATCACCTCCCATCATTAGCATTGCCTGTGACCATGAAGATGGAGCTTCTCCCACGCTACCATTATTATATTATTCCGCTGCGGTTATTGTATTAAGACTGAATCATGAGATCCTTTATTTGTAAGACCTTTATTATGGTTTGTAATGTATGATGAACTATGGTACCAATCTGTTATGTCTCGCAAAAATGGTAATCCTCGGATTGCGATGTATGGCATACCAGGCATCTGGAATTGAAAATCCGGGTGTTGACAACAACCCAAACCACCGAAAACCCTGTCGCTGCTGCCGCATCAGAGAAACCTACGCCAACCTTTGCCGCCGCTGCCGCGACAGAGAAACTCACTGACATCTCTGCCGCAGCAGCCTCTGCTGCCAGCTCTCCTCACCATCATGCTGTAGCATCCTCTCCATTCACACCACCACCCCGTCACCCCCTATCGTTGACACACCCGACAGCCCACCCCAACCTTCCCCACCTCCTATTCTTCTTCGTACTCGTCGAACCACCAGTCACCTTCCCCCTCCCATATATCTCCTCAACCTCTCTTCCACCGTGACCTCTCCAATCCAGCACAACTACCTTACTCCCCTTCGCGATCCCTCTTGGCGTCTTGCTATGCAGGAAGAGTACGATGCCCTCATGTCCAACGACACATGGACTCTAGTACCCCTCCTCCCGGTGCCAATATCGTCAGCGGTAAATGGATTTTTTGACATAAACATAACTCTGACGGTTCCCTTGCTCGTCACAAGGCTCGCTGGGTTGTGTGTGGCTTCACCCAATAGCCCGGTGACTTCGATGAAACCTTTAGTCCATTCGTTAAACCAGCCACCATCCATATTGTTCTATCTCTAGCACTCTCTCAAGATTGGCACATCCACCAACTCGATGTTAAAAATGCATTCCTCCACGGCACTGTAGGGTTCGCAGCATAGAAAACAAAAATTTTCTTACGATGGGAACAACTATGTACCAAGATCTATCTACTAGATACAAACAACGGGCGGATGTATATCCGTAGAGAACATACCCTTGAAGACCGACAAAGCTTAACGAGTCCAAACTCGTGGTTGATGTAGACGATCTCTTGCCGATCTCAAGATCGAGAGGAAGTCCTAGCGTCGCAAAACAGCAGCGCATCCGTGCTCGCACACACGTTCAAGGCACCGAGCAACCTCCGCCTCCTCGCTCCAGCGATGCAGCGGAAGCACAACTCTTTCTTGCCGAATAGCCACCGAGAAACATGTATCTCGCTAGTACGAGACCATGGGGGATAAATTCTAGAGGGGGAGAGAGATCCTTCACGAGGAGGTGTGAGTGAGAAGTGAGAGGAGGGGATCCTTATATAAGGGAGGAGGGGGCAGCCCAAGGGGGCATGGCCGCCGGCCATGGAGGGTGCTCCCACCTCTCCCTCATTCATGTGGGTGGACACTCCACTCACAAAATGGCCCTTCAATTTTCTCCACTCAAAAACCCACTCAAATTCCCATTAAATTTCCACCAAATTTAATGCAAACTCTCATTAAATAAAAATCTTTTATTTTATTCAGAATTTTGTCAATTACTTTAATGACAAACATTCACAAATAACCCCTTGCTAGAATTCTATTTCACATGCATAACCACTTTATGCAATTTCACCCGAAAACCTGTTTCGGTATCTAGTGAAATAAATTCCTGCGCTTGTTCATTCTTTCGGCATGAAACTTTTGCTCCAATTGGATGTCGGTGTCTCTTAAGTGTGTCACCCTACGGTTCTTGAATAATGCGGACATGATCGAGACCCCTCTCGGATCAATAATCAGAAGCGGGATCTAGAGACCCATACTGACTCCCACACATTCAACGATGACTTTCTTGTGATCGTCGGAACCTTTTACGCTAGTATCTTAATCCCTTCGTTTCACGATATATTACATTTCCGAGATTCGATCATTGGTATCTCCATACGTAGTTTGATCTCGTTACTGACATGCACTCTTTTGTTGTTCCCGTGATATAACATTCTAGTGATCAAATCACTTGCTCGCAAGCTAATGAATGTGATATCACCGAGAGGGCCCAGAGTATATCTATCCGTCATCGGGATGAAAAAATTCCACTCTCGATCCATGAGCCTCAACATAACACTTTATTAGTTCTGAATCCATCTTTATAATCACCCTGTTACGGTGTGACATTTGATGTTATCAAGAAACTCTTCCGGTGTTAGTGATTAACATGATCTCATGGTCTAAGGATTAGGATCACTTTGTAAGTTGTTATAGCAATATAAACTCAATGACTTTGATCGTAATGCTATACTTCGGATGAATGTTCATCACACCATTACACTAATGTTGTGACCTCGTTATTAACAACATCCAATGTCCATGATCAGGAAACTTTGATCATCTTGTTAATCAACGAGCTAGTTTATAAGAGAGGCATAACTAGGAACTTCCTTTTTGTTTATTAAACACACATGTATTAATGTTTCCGTATTAATACAATTATAGCATGCAAAATAAACATTTATCATAAATAAGGAATACGATAATAACCACTTTATTATTGCCTCTCGGGCATATTCCCTTCAGTCTCCCACTTGCACTAGAGACAATAATCTAGTTTGAAAACTTGCATATCGAACACCTATGGATTTCTGGTGTTCCATATACGCAATTATAAGTGGTTAACATAATTTACGGATCTGATGCTTTCAGGTCCGTGTGTATTTGCATGTCTTTGCGTCTCCACACATCACTCATTCTCCAATGAGATGGCATTGTATAAATTTGGTCTTTTGGTGAGACCTTTAGTTCCTTGGGGTTAAAACACGTCGATACTATTGCCGTACAATATATCTTTAGTGTCAGCCCGTTGCGAACCACACATTAGTTTGATAACAAACTACTTGACACAAATGCCCTCCTTTGCTGCTACTATAGCAGTCATATACTTAGCCTTTTTGTTGTAGTATTCGTCACAATGTCTTAACTATGGATTTCATCCAAATCCATCATGAAATCTTCTTTCCATTACATTGTGTCACCCATAGTTTAAATTGAGATAAACTTAATTTGTATCTTGTGACAAACCTAGTATCAATGTAACGCTTTACAATGAACTATTTGTAATTGTTTGTCACCTCTACACAAATATATTCTTAGTTCTTTCAAAAAGATCATAAGAATATCCTCACTATCATCCAATGATCATTTTATGATTCATTCTGGTGTATGCTCATAACACTTAGAGCATAGGACATATCTGGATGTGTACATATCATGGTATGATTGATCAAAACATTCTCGTGATTTCACTCATCAAGTGTTAAAGCACTTGAATCTTGTTTCACTTATCAAGTGTCGATACACTTGAATCTTGATTCAATTCCTTTCCATGCAACAAGAACTGTTTCTTGTCGTTTCTATATTGAACTCCTTCAATATCTCATATATGTACGTTTGGCACAACCATATTGGCGTCACAGTCTATCCACTATAGACATTCACGCTAAATATTCGGGTTTTGCCTAGGTATTTCATCGAAATGAAATTCTTAACCTTTGTCAATAAAATATACATCATTTCTAATCAACAAGATGTCATCCACATAATGTATTAGAAATATGTCTCAGCGCTCCCACTTAATTTCTTGCAAATGCAAGCATCTTCATCGTCTCCTGATGAAAAACTCATTTTTCATCATGGTGAAGATTCCAACTCCGCCGGATGATTTTTCAACCATTTAAGTTTGCATGCCCTTTTAGCATCCTTTGAATTTAACAAAACCCTTTGGACCGTGTCCTATACACGTCCTAGGTAACCATTCTATTAGAAGAATTTTGTTTTGTTTATTCATCTATCATATGCCAAATTATATATAGTGGTTGCTACTTTAATCCGTCCAGACTAAATATCACTATGAAAGATCAAATCTTGTCATAGTCAACTCCTTGAACATTGTCGTAAAATACTTTACTGATATGTCGACTATTTCATAGATGTAAAACATCCATGTCTGTTTCTTTATAGGTCCAAATACGACCGATAGGTTTTTACACCTTTCCGGAGGGTCTTCCAAGTTCAAAACTTGATTTCTCGTGTATGGAACTATCACGGATTTTATGGCTTCAAGCCATTTGACGGAGTTAGGGCCCATCATCGCTTCTTTGTAGTCGGTTCATCATTGTCAAACAATAATGATTTACTCTCAAATCTCAATCATTTGATTGTTTATCCGACCTTCTTGGTTCAATAGGAACTTTAGACCTCCGTGACCGCAACCTTTGAGGCACATAAGCTATGAGCATTATGGCAGCCTCCAGAACCATTTTCGGCGCTGCGCAACTCAGCACATTTAGCTAAGGTTCGTTAACCTTATCAAAGTTCTATTGTCCTCCCACTTAACATTTATGAAAAATTCCTTCTTCAAGAAACTTCATGTTTCAAGCGATAAACCCTTTTGTCCTTGGTGTTATGGAGGAATAACCAATTGTTATTCAAAATAACCTACAAAGACATGCTCATCCGACTTTGGTTGTAAACATCTTACTTATGTTTAGCATACCAAAATTTAAGAAATGACAACTTGGGTTTTACCCCAAACCATAACTTCCATGGTGTCATTTCAAAGGATCAAGATGGAGCTCTTTTTAGTGTAAAAGGGGAAGTCTCTAAAGCTTTAATCTTTTAAAACATAATGGAAATTTTATCAATAACACCTTCGATCCAACCATGTCAAACAAGGTTTCATTACAAATCTCAAACACTCCATATTCCTATGGTGTTTCGTGAGATGTAAATCTAGGTGTTTTGCTAAACTTGTAACTCAAATAAATCCCTTTTATGATAAAATCATAATTCATTTATTTTTCTTGTTACACTTGTAACTCAAACAAATCCCTTATGATAAAATCATAAACCATTTATTTTCTTGTTACAATGATTTTGCACTTCATCTTGAAAGTCTTTGAACGTTTTCAAATATTTCATACTTTTTTCTCATTAAGTGAACATTCACTCAAATTTCCGGAGAAAGCATATTAAGATGAAATTCATCGCTTACGACTATACATAATGGACTACATACATCGATATGTATAAATTCCAATATTTTAGTCATTCGTTCTTCTTTGGCCTTTGAACGAAGTTTTAATTATCCCGAGGAAAGTCTCACAAGCGTCCTTGATCAAATCAAAGACTCCAAAAATCCATGAATATGAATATTCTTCATGTTTTCTTTCCAATATAATTTAAATAGCGATGTCACTTCGTAAGTGATCTTTCAATCATTTGTCTTGCGACATTTTAGCATTAGGTTTTATGGATGTGATTTCTCCAACTAGATTTGTAAATCATCCATCTTATATGGAATACGGTAATTATTTGAAAAACCTTTGTTCTCATAATACCTGATTCAAATAACAATTATCAAAACAAATCTTGAAGTCAAGCTTTGATGTCAATGAGAAATACAAACAACGGTTTGTTTGTTTTCGATGAACATCATCACATATTCTCTTGCTAGTTACTTAGGCCATTGTGGTTCATGAATTGCGTCGTTCTGTATGAAATTTCATACCAACCAATTTGGTATCTAATACCTAAGAACCACATTGTTTAACAAGCAAAGAATACAACCATAACATGTATATCATATATATACCTAAATTGGATATTTCCAATCTTTTCTTTTCTGCCAAATATATTTTATAGATTCTCTTTCAGCATTTCCTTTTCCTTTTTAAAAGAATCTATCAACATCAAAAGTGGCGCCATATACATGACATATAGTCCAAAGCGTGTATATTCAAATAATAATACCTTTGGACTTGCACTTTGAAGTAGATCACCATCATCAAAATGATCGGTATTCTTTCAAAATCCATTCTTTAGTAATCTTTTAGTGTAGTAAACACTTTACATACATCTTCTATTCATCCTTATCATGACAACTTTCATGATCAAGCTACTCTATCTTATAAAGGCGAATCGTGAGTATAACATTACTTTCCAAAACCCTTTTGGATGATTAGGATGTCTAGCATCTCCAACCTTCGTAAATGTTCATCCAATATCAGAACATATATTATACTCTATCATATTGCAACCAAAACATTGTTTCAGATATCGTTATATCTGCCACACATGATGGTTTCTGAAACAATTCTTTTAGCTCCTAGATAATCTTGATATTAAAACAATCAAGAATCATGGAGGCAAACATGATACTTAAGATACTAACACTGGAATTGTTACTCTCGATTTAATACCAACTATTAAATTTCACGGAGTAAATAGAGTTTGCTGAAAGTTTGCAATAGGACTTTAAACTTTAGATTGACAATCAACACAATATGATACCAGTTCGTAAAGTATATATCCAGAATTCTATAGTTCTATTATCTCAATTACAACTATGCATAAGGTGGTGAACGAATGCCAATGACTACAACAAATTATGCAAATTCACTTTGATTTAATTTATGATAAATTGAGTTCTACTAATCCAAATTATAAATGAACTCCCACTCAAAAACGACATCCCTCATGTATTTTTTTGGTGATTACATGAACCAAATCCACTACACCAAGTCCGATCATCACGTGAGTCGGTGTAGCTTCAAAGGCGAGCATCCATATGGTCATCATATCAAAACATATGACTCATGCTTAACCTTTCGGTCCGTGTTCCGAGGCCATGTCTGTACATGCTAGGCTCGCCAAGTAAGAACCTTAGTATTCGCGTGTGTAACTATCTTACACCCGAGATATGCTCGTGGATTCAAGTACACCCGATCATCACGTGATGTCTTGAAGCGACGAAACATTGTCGGTGCATACTTAAGGAAGAACACATTCTTATCTTGATATCTAAATGAGGGATCATCTTATTATGCTAATAAAACGCCAAACAAGCAATATAAGATGCAATCAAAACATCACATGTTTATAAGTGAAATGATATGGTTCTCGCATATGATCTCCATCATGTGCACCGTGGTATGATCTCTATCATACCTTTATGTGTAAGGCCAAGGTCTATGGAACTTACACGCTATGTGTGTTGTAAGAGTATCATTTCATACTTCTACTTACAACATCACCATATCATAACACTAGCCCAGCAACAATCTAAACTAGACGCCTCTAATTTATCCATTGCAAGTTTTACGTGGGTTAGGGCTTTCGAAGATAGAACCGTTCTTACCTACGAACATGAACCACAACGAGGATAACCAAATTGTTGACAACTCGTTGCAAATTAGATATTGACTATAGTAGGAGAGACAGACACCCGCTAGCCACTTATGCAAAACTAGTTGCATGTCAAGCGTGGAACAGGTCTCATGTGCGAGGACATGTAAAGTTTGTCCGGGCCGCTTCATCCCACTATGCCACCAATATCCAAAGTACAACTAAGAAGCAATAAAATGATCATCATCGCCCACATACTCATATGTGTACTACCCGTGCAAAGAATCTACGCATAGATCCGGCTCTGATACCACTGTAGGGTTCGCAGCATAGAAAACAAAAATTTTCCTACGATGGGAACAACTATGTACCAAGATCTATATACTAGATACAAACAACGGGCGGATGTATATCCATAGGTAACATACCCTTGAAGACCGACAAAGCTTAACGAGTCCAAACTCGTGGTTGATGTAGACGATCTCTTGCCGATCTCAAGATCGAGAGGAAGTCCTAGCGCCACAAAACAGCAGCGCATCCGTGCTCGCACACACGTTCGAGGCACCGAGCAACCTCCGCCTCCTCGCTCCAGCGATGCAGCGGAAGCACAACTCTTTCTTGCCGAATAGCCACCGGGAACATATATCTCGCTAGTCCGAGACCATGGGGGATAAATTCTAGAGGGGGAGAGAGATCCTTCACGAGGAGGTGTGAGTGAGAAGTGAGATGAGGGGCTCCTTATATAGGGGAGGGGGGAAGCCCAAGGGGGCATGTCCGCCGGCCATGGAGGGTGCCCCCACCTCTCCCTCATTCATGTGGGTGGACACTCCACTCACAAAATGGCCCTTCAATTTTCTCCACTCAAAAACCCACTCAAATTCCCATTAAATTTCCACCAAATTTAATGCAAACTCTCATTAAATAAAACTCTTTTATTTTATTCAGAATTTTGTCAATTACTTTAATGACAAACATTCACAAATAACCCCTTGCTAGAATTCTATTTCACATGCATAACCACTTTATGCAATTTCACCCGAAAACCTGTTTCGGTATCTAGTGAAATAAATTCCTGCGCTTGTTCATTCTTTCGGCATGAAACTTTTGCTCCAATTGGATGTCGGTGTCTCTTAAGTGTGTCACCCTACGGTTCTTGAATAATGTGGACATGATCGAGACCCCTCTCGGATCAATAATCAGAAGCGGGATCTAGAGACCCATACTGACTCCCACACATTCAACGATGACTTTCTTGTGATCGTCGGAACCTTTTACGCTAGTATCTTAATCCCTTTGTTTCACGATATATTACATGTCCAAGATTCGATCATCGGTATCTCCATACCTAGTTTGATCTCGTTACTGACATGCACTCTTTTCTCGTTCCCGTGATATAACATTCTAGTGATCAAATCACTTGCTTGCAAGCTAATCAATGTGATATCACCGAGAGGGCCCAGAGTATATCTATCCGTCATCGGGATAAAAAAATTCCACTCTCGATCCATGAGCCTCAACATAACACTTTATTAGTTCTGAATCCATCTTTATAATCAGCCTGTTACGGTGTGACGTTTGATGTTATCAAGAAACTCTTCTGGTGTTAGTGATTGACATGATCTCATGGTCTAAGGATTATGATCACTTCGTAAGTTGTTATAGCAATATAAACTCAGTGACTTTGATCCTAATGCTATACTTCGGATGAATGTTCATCACACCATTACACTAATGTTGTGACCTCGTTATTAACAACATCCAATATCCATGATCAGGAAACTTTGATCATCTTGTTAATCAACAAGCTAGTTTATAAGAGAGGCATAACTAGGAACTTCCATTTTGTTTATTAAACACACATGTATTAACTTTCCGTATTAATACAATTATAGCATGCAAAATAAACATTTATCATAAATAAGGAATACGATAATAACCACTTTATTATTGCCTCTCGGGCATATTCCCTTCAGGCACCCCCAATGATGAGGTCTACAGCCAACAACCCTCTGAATTCCTCGACCTAGCTCGTCCCAACCATGTATGTCTTCTTCTTAAATCCCTATATTGTCTAAAACAGGCCCCCCGTGCCTGGTTCCACCGATTTGCCTCCTTCACCACCAAAATAGGATTTCTAAATCCAAATCCGATGCCTCCCTTTTCATGTTTCATCAAGCTTCTGGCACGGCCTACCTTCTTCTCTATGTCGACGATATTATTCTCACTGCATCTACATCTCTCCTCCTTAATTCTCTCATCACCACCTTCAGTCATGAGTTTGCTATGAAAGATCTTGGCGCACTTCACCATTTTCTTGGCATCTTCGTCACTCGCACTCCTCACAGCCTCCATCTCTCTCAGCGACAATACATTCTGGATATTCTCTCCCGTTCCGGTATGAGTGACTACCACCCCTCTCCTACACCCATCGACACCAAAGCCAAATTACCCTCCTCCACGGGCAACCTCGTTCCTGACGCATTCTTGTATCGCAGCCTTGCCGGTGGCCTTCAGTACATCACTCTCACCCGACCTGAGATCTCTTATGCTATCCAACAAGTCTGTCTCTACATGCACGATCCCCGAGAACCTCATCTTCATCTCATCAAATGCATCCTTCGGTACCTCAAGGGGACCCTCGATCACGGACTTCTTCTTACTCCAACCTCTTCTCATACACTTCTCGCCTACTCAGATGCCGATTGGGCAGGATGCCCGAACACTCACCGATCTACGTCAGGATTTTGTGTGTTTTTTGGGGACAACCTCATTTCTTGGTCATCTCGACGACAGCCCACGGTATCTCGCTCCAGCACCGAGGCAGAATATCGAGCCGTTGTTGCTACTGTTGCTGAAACATGTTGGATTCGCAGTCTTTTTCAGGAACAACGTCGGCCTGTCAACACAACCACCATTGTATATACCGTGGCAACGTCAGTGCGGTTTACCTTTCTACAAACCTGGTTCAACATCGACGTACTAAACACATCAAGCTGGATATTCACTTCGTTCGCGAGAAGGTTGCACTTGGCGCTCTCCGGGTTCTTCACGTTCCGACCACCTCACAGTTTGCCGACATTTTTACAAAAGGACTGCCGCCAGCATTGTTTCACGAGTTCAAATCCAGTCTTCACATCGGTGATGCCCCGAGTTCAGACAACGGGGACGTGTTAGAGAGACCGGCTCGGCCTACTCTACCTAGCTATGTCTAGTTTCTTACTTGTACAATAATCTGTAATCTTGACTTGTACTCCAAGTCCACCGATGTAATCTGTGTATAAATAGATGAGAGGGGCAACCTCGAGGCGTACAATTAGCAGCCCGAGTCTCAAACTGTTGCAAATATTTAGCTTGATAACTTGCATACATTGTTGCTCGAGTTATATTTTTAGAACTTCCATATTTCATATTCCATATTTCACTTACCTGTTCCTATTTGATGAGTAAATGGAACAACGAGTACCATAAAGAGGACAAAGGTCAGCTCATGGACATAGGGTGGCCGGGCCCTTGACAATTGGCATGGCATGGCATAAAATACTACTGTGCCATGATGGTGGCAATCGTCTTAGTACCAGGTAAGGAAAGTACGTACCTGGAATACTCAGGTTAGTTTGTATCCGATGATGTGTACAACTAACACAAATACCTATGTATGACATGGACTAGTGATTATTCACTACCGAGGAACTAGCAATACAAGATGCACACGATGGAGGGAAGAGACAGCTAGCCTCCACTGGCAGGGATGGTTTTGGAAGCGGAGAAGATGATGCAAACAAGCATGGAGTTGCTTATGATCTCACGGTACGGCGTCCAGCGAACAGGTAAGAGAAAATATACACCTTTTAGAAATGTACTCCCCTTCGATCCATATTACTTATCACTGAAATAGATATATCTAGACATGTTTTAGTGCTAGATACATTTATTTTAACGAAAAGTAATACAGATCGGAGGGAGTAAGACATTTTAATTTTATAAAACAAATGTATCTAGATGAAAGTCATCTAGATACATTCATTTCACAACTCTAAGACGTCTTACATTTTTATATAAAGAGAGTATATGTGTACCAAAATAATATAAACAATGCATGTATGCACAACGTTAAAGCCGACAAACACTAAACGTGCAGTAATTTACGGTCTAATGAAGAGATATTGATATTCACACTAAATTTATATATTAAGATAAAGAACCAAAAACACCATGGGATCAGATCAAGTGAATTTATTTTCACTTCTATCCTTTTACTTATTACTATCCTGCTGAAACTTTCCCCTTTTATTGAGCTAGTGATGTTGATCGGAAGCTGTTTGCTTAAAAGAACATATATTATATATTGGTGAAATTTGCCCCTTTAACTCACTCAATGAGGTAATAAGAATAGTGCACTACACTGTTCTCCACTAATAGTAAAACTAACCAACTAACAACTTATTTCCTTTGAGTTGATTTTTATTTTGCAGGAAAAAGAATCTAGATGCTTAAGATTTAGTATAGAAGTAGATAGGTAGTCTAAGTTTTTATGTAATCTTCTATTTATTCTTTTGAAAAGAATCTTGTAATAATATTCTTATAATTTAATAAAGTTTCATTTTATTGTAATTTACTTCCTGTAGTATTCTTATTTGATATATTTATCTTCATTTATATTATTGTTATGGAATAAAGAAAAGAAATAAGAATTTATTTATTATTTAAAATTACTTGTCTTAAATTCTTATTATTTAAGATATCTTTAATATAATCAAACAGTACTACTAAATCATTATGGAAAACAATTTAATATTACTAACTTCTAATTTTCAAATATTTTCCAAATGATTTATATTCAAATTTGAATTCAATTTATTCCCACAAAACTCATTAATTCCTAAAGATCATGTTAAAATTTATAACAATCACTATAAAGATTTGGGTCTACGTCTAGCGAAAGAAACTCTGAACTCTTTAGGTTTTTGTTTGGCGAAAAATTTACCCACATTATGTAGATGAATGCATGAAATTGATTAGATTCCTATTTCTACCCTTCGTTGGGTATCTATTTGCTGGGGTGTTACAGACTTCACCCCCTTAAATTAAACTTTGTCCTGAAGTTTGCTGATGTCTACCTGAATAGTTCTGGATATGCTTCTCTTAGATCCTCTTCTTTCTCCCAGGTTGCTTCTCACTCGGGATGATGTTCCCATTGTACTTTGCAGTATTTGATTGCCTTGTTTCTTAGTATTTTGCAGTTCTTTTCTAGAATTTTGCAGGGTTTCTCTACATAAGTTAAATCAGCTTGTAACTCGATCTCTTGATGTGTGATTGCATCTGAAAGAACATGTGGGCCCCCATGTGTGGTTTTGGTAATTAATGACAATCTTCATGGACTAATGTGTGTATTAAGTTATACTTGTAGGAATTGTCCATTGGCTTCGCTTGGAGCATGTGTTGGCTTCAAGGTCGATGAAATGCGAAGAAGATGTGTTGTGCAAGCTCAAAATGCGCCATCTATAGAAGATCTCATGTTTTATGCTTGCCATCCTCGATGATCATGGATTGGTGATGAGGAATAAAGAAAGGCGTTCCATCTTGAGAAGGTCAAGTTCGTCTACATCGAGATCAAGTGGAATTCTCAAAGCAAAGGTATAATCTTGATAGGTTTTCCCTTTTGCCGGTCTCATGTTGTGTGTGAGAGACCGGGTTTAGGATAGATAACCATACTATCAAGAGGGGCTCTCGAATGAGTAACTCAATCACATTGTTCGGAGAAAGCTCAAACCTTTGCATACTTGCATCATCGTATTTGGTTGTTATTTGGTCTTATCCATGTGAGGATATAGAGCTTGTTGTAATCTCCATAACAAGCTCTTGTTCATCAAAATCGGATCTTCCGTTTGTATCTTGTTGCGATTTTGATCTTGGCGGCTTACCGGTTTCTCACCAAGTGAGGTATCTCACATTATTATACTCGATACTTTCTCACTTGGTGATAACCAATATTTTTATAGGCTAGCTCATGTCGTCCTCTTTCCAACGCAATTGGAATCGGGTCGATCGGAGTTACCAATCAAAAGTTATAGCCGTTTGAATATCTGCGTATTTAATTGAAAAAGAAAAGGTTTCAGTTTTCTGGGCCGAGCAGTAGTACCGCTCGGGCGGGCCGGTACTACCACCCGCCCTATTGCGCGTCGCCATGCTCTCTGCCTCTTCTGGTTGCTCTTTCCGGTAGTACCGGCCTGGCCCGGTAGTATCGCCCGTGTGGGTTGGTACTATCGGCCAGCCTAGGATCGCCCAGCGCCAGCCCCGTACGCCTTGCTCCCTGGAGTTTCCCTGTTCGCCTCACCAACTGCCTCCTGCTCGCGTGCGTGCGCGCGCCACCGCCACTTCCACTTCTCGCATGCGTGCGCGCCGTGTGGGCCCGCGCTGCGCTGACCCTGCCCCACCTGGTTGCGCACGCATCTCCTGGCTCGCCCGCTACCGCTGCTCGTGCGCATCGCTGCGCTGCCTCACGCGCCCGCTACCGCCGCTCGTACGCATCGCTGCGCAGCCTTGCGCTTGCGCGCGTGCCGCGTGTTGACCCACGCTAGCTTCCCGCGCGCTACGCCCGCCTGCCAAGATGCCCCCGCTTGCTGCGCGCGTGTCCCGATCCTTTGGCCCCACCTCTCGTGTGCGCGCGCGATGCCACACTGCCTCACGCCACGCGCAGCAGCCCTCGCTCCCGCTCGCATTCGCCATCCTGGCTCGACCCGCTCATGGCGCTGTTGGTTCTTTTGGTCCGGTAGTACCAGTCCGATCCACTACCGGTCCGTCCAGAAAAAATGCCTCAACTGGCAGATATTTGGCCCCTCCTTAAATAGCTTTCCTAATTATTCCTTCAAGCTGCTTTTTCTTCCTCTATTTTGTCCAAACTTTGCCCCATTGTTCTTATTCTCTCTATCTTGATTCAAGTCTTTCTCTCTGATGATTCTTGCCTATATTTGAGTGGAAGATAGAGGAGATCTAGATCTATGTTTTGACCAAACTAAAACATCTCTTTGTGAGTGTATCTTTGAGATCTAGATTTTGAGGGATTTTGTGTTCCCTTTTCTATTCTTCCTCTCTTGTTCTAGCAATAGCTTTAGTATCTTTGTTGGAACTTGAGAGTGAGGGATTTGAGCATCTTTGTGGTGTTCTTGCCTTTTGCATTAGGTGCATTGGTTTGAGTTCTCCCCGGAGGATTTGGTTCGTGATATTCATTGAAGCTTGTACCTCTTGGGTTCTTGGAACCCTAGACGGTTTTGTGTCCTTGGTGGCGTTTTTTGGGAGCCTCCAATTAAGTTGTGGAGAAGTGCCCCAACCTTGTGAGAGGTTCCAGATTTCCACCGACAAGTGCACCGATAGTGGAAGTGTGGATCGATACTATTGGGGTGAGATTCACTGGAGAATAAGGGAGGCCTTTTGTGGCGTAGGTGGTTTGATACCACCCCCTCTCAAAACAAGACGTACTCCATGTTGGGAGGAACTCGGTAAAATATCGTTGTCCCCGCGTGCCTCGGTTATCTCTATACCCGAGATCTTACTTATGCACTCTACTTTGTGATAGCCTTCGTGCTTGAAGTATATATCTTGCTATCACATAGTTGTTTGTCTTGCTTAGCATAAGTTGTTGGTGCACATAGGTGAACCCTAGACTGTTCTAGGTTTTGTGCTTAACAAAGTAAATGTTAGTTTTATTCCGCCTTTGTTGATCCACTCTCGGAAAAGTTTTAATCGCCTATTCACCCCCTCTAGGCGACATCTGTATCCTTTCAGCATCATCTAGAACTTTAAGATATTTTTGAAGTTGTCTAGAACCATCTAGCGCTCAACGTGACAGTTAGGGGTTACCTAGATGGGGAATGCGGACTTTAAGGTGTACTTTTGTAGCCCTACTCGGTGAATTGGTGTTCGTTATCCAACCGGAGAGTAGTTTAGGGTAGCATAGTGAAGAGAATGTATTTATGTGTTATCATTATTGGGAGTGTCCACTAGTGAAAGTATGATCCCTAGGACTTGTTTCTAAGCATTGAAACACCATTTACAATCAGTCATGCTACATGTTTGCTTGCTGCCTTTTTTATTTCAGATTGCAATTACCACTAATAATCATCCATATTACTTGTATTTAACTATCCCTTCGCTGAACTAGTGCACCTATATACCTGACAAGTGTATTGGGTGTGTTGGGGACACAAGAGACTTATTGTATCTTGATTGCTGGGTTGCTTGAGAGGGATATCTTTGACCTCTTCCTCCCTGAGTTTGATAAACCTTGGGTGATCCACTTAAGGGAAATTTTCTGTTGTTCTACAAACCTCTGCACTTGGAGGCCCAACACTGTCTACAAGAATAGAAGTGTGTGTAGACATCACATGAGTGCACTGAATCCCTCCAGCTTAGCTGAAAAGTCTGCAGAAACCTGTCCATCACTATCACCCACTTGCATCTCCTGAGCCCCATCCCTAGAGTAATCAACTGAATACTCAGATTTCGTTGCTCCCCAGGTGCTCTGTAGGGAAAGATAGTTAAACACTGGGTAATGTACATTCTCTGGGTTTTGATAATGTATTGGTGATTCAAACACCCTTTCTTCAGGATCTTCTTCCTTATCCTGACTTCCTCCAAGCATAACAATCCTGCTACTATTGTTAGTATTGGTTCTCGCTCCCATCCAGCTGGATTGTCCAACATCTCTGTCAGAACCATCCACTGACATTTGATTTCCTCGAGATCCATTAGGTGATCCCATTCTCCATCCATCAAAATTCTCAATAGGAAGTTCTGAATCAGATACTTCCTTGGAAGCCTGTGGTATAGGATATCTCGTATCTAAAGTAGGATCATAAGTAGGTTTACTCTAGGTGAATGAGGATATGGTTTAAAAGATACTAGATCTATAGGAATATGCTTGAAAATTGGATTAGATCTACTTACCGCTTCATTCTCTAACTGGGATGCTAACTTCTCCCTTCTTTCAGGATCATTTAGATCCTCCAACATATTATTCTTATCCTCCACTCTGACTTGATGTGTCTTATACAAAGACCCAACCATCAGTCGATACAAATCCATAAACTTGGAAGCTAACTTAGGATGCTTCTTTACTAAAGTAAGATGATCCAGTACTGGTTCTATGTCTATAGAATCATGAGGAATCACAGCAAATGTGCTTCCTTCTAACTCCTGGGCTTTGTGCTCTCAAATATTAGTTATTGCCTCCAGAATAGCAACATGATATGATGCTAAGTGACCTCCACCTTCACCCATGGGTAAATCGTGATATAACCCAAGCTTCTCAGTAAGTTGGATACTCACACGAAATTTGGCTAACATACAACCATCATAATATGTTATGGTATTCACTGGGATATCAGTTGAACAACCAAAAATCCTCAAAATCTGACGAAGTTGTTCAGTGAATGTCCCCTGATAATCATTGAGAGTCTCTTCTTTCCATACCAAAGTCTGTTTTGGAAATTTTGGTGCCATTTTCTCTGGATACAAAATATCTTAATTAGTAATCAGTATAATATTGCATCATAACAAAAGAATTATTGCACTAAAATATACAACGGAATATGCTCATTTGAATATCCATTATACTCTTTTAGAAAATTCTTTATCGTTGCTATAGACTCCTACAAGTAATACCCTTTACTAGGTTTCCAACCTAAAGTCAAAGCAATTGCTCTGATACCAGCTGTGGTGACCCAGCATACCACTGCATGTGTAGTACACTATAGTCGTTGACATGACATACACAAAACATCATTCCGTAAATATCACATCCCTCACAGTGGTATAATAGAAACATTGCGGGTCCATTGTAAGATCCCTCCTTTATAAAGGAAAAAGGATCCCTGTGATTGCAATGCTAGTCCCTGGATCATTGCTAGCATCCACAGTTTAAGATGAAGTACACAGATACAAAGGTCATTTATTACAGCCATTCCAGAGATAAACATAGTCTTTACAACTCCAAGGCCACAGGCCTAATACAAGAGTTTGAATAAGTAAATAAATAAAAGTCTTCATCTTCATGTGCCACAGGCAAACATGTTGAGTGTAGACTCATGACACCTAATCCTCATCAGAGTAACATGCAACATCACAAGTTACAGCCATAGTGGGTCAATACTTTGGAATAGTATTGGCAAGTGATACCTTAGTAAAATTTTAAGTGGACTAGATACTATATGCAATTTGGCTAAGTGTAGCTTGGCTTGCTTTGCTCAAAATAGGTTTTTCCTATTAGTTGAAATAACTAAGTTTTTCTTTGTCAAAACTTTTCCCAAGGAACCACCAATAGACATTGAGGTCCTTCACCCTTGTTCACCCACAAATTTTTACTTAGAAATTGGGATGAGGAGATTCTTGATAGCTTCCATGTCTTGATGCTCAAGTTGTCCATTGCCATGGACTTGGCTAAGTACTTAGATTTTTCCATCTGCAGAGGTTGTGCACTTTCCCCACCAGACTTGGTTTCACCAAGACAGGACCTTTCAGAAGCCTTCCCTTAGACCAAATGGACGCGTTCCAACCTATCATCCCACTACCACCAACTGTCCAAATGGCTAAGTTCTAGCAACCTATGTGATCCTGGCAGAGCCCATATTGCCAAGTGGCTGCACTAGAAGCTTCTTAACACTTGGCCTCTAAAATCTCTTTGTTCCTGGGTGGCTTACCACAAGTGAGATACACAAGGTAAACCATAGAAATGGGCCTTGTGTAACCACTCAACATAAACCTTTCCTTCCATTCCACCCAGGTGTTTCATTAACTTAGTTGTTTTATTAGGCAAAACACAAGTCCAAAGACTTAGAAATATTTTCATCATAGCATGTATATTTCACCAACCCTGGTTTGCTACTAGCTAGGCTAAGCATGGCATAGATAGTAACTTAACTTAGAAATTCCCTAGCAATTCTACAACTACTTAGGATTTCCCAACAAGGCATATAAGCAAAATAATATCATGCAAGACTTAGGAAAAATATTTCTAATGCTTAGTATAAAACATGGGATAAAAATATTCATGAAGTACCACTTGCCTTGGTAGTTGGGAGAGTAGCACTCCTCACAATCACAATCACTAGCACCAAAATCTACACAAAGAATGGTAGCAACAAATTACACACAAAACATATACAATCAAAAATACATGCATGCATGCAAGATGATATGTGATGATTTTTAAAACTCAACAAAGCAAGTATACAGTACTGATTCATAAACAAGTCAAAATCTTGCCAACCACCATTATTTAAACCCTAATTCATTTCCTAAACATTTCATAAACTCTAATTAGTCCTACACAAGTTTCTGCAAATAAAACCATTTTAACCAAAGCAAAACTTCAAACACATTGCATAATCAGAAACAGCTTGCTCTCCTGATTCCAACGGTATAAAATTTGTCAAATTCTAACGTGGGGATCAAAAGTTATAGCCAAATCAAATTCAAATATTAATCAGATTCAAATCCTGTTTTTAAATCTAAACCCTAGCCACGCGTATGTTTCTAATTGGCCCGTACCGGTTCGGGCGGATCGATCAACGAGAGCCGCATGATTTAACTAAAGATGCACGGCCAGATCTAACACGCAACAGTTCGTTAAGTGAACTAATCCTATGCGCTGGATCTAGATCTGACGGCCACGAATCAATCGAGCAAAACTGAGCGGCGCTGGCGGCGGCTACTGGCGGCGGAGAGCTCTGCCTACGGCGAAGCGGCGCTACAGGTCGTCCTAGGGTCGTCGGAGGGGCTTACCAGAACCGTGGCGACGTGCTGATGCTCAACCTGGCGGCGGCTTGGCAAGGGGCGCACGGAGTGGGCTGCTAGAGCTCGTCGGAGTTGTGCACGGCGTCGGGTGGTTGCACACGAAGTTGTTGCCGACGCTCTGGGTCTTCCTAGTACCAACCAGAGGCATCAGTAGCTGCGCAAGGACAAGGCGAACCTAGTCGTATGCGAGAGAGGTCAAGGGGCGCTTAGTGCTTACCGCAATCGATCGCCGAAGAAGAAGAAAGCGTCAGGCACTTGCGGTCGTCATCGTTGGCGAGTCTCCAGACGGTCCTAGCATGCACCTATAAGATGAGAAGATGCGCATGGATGTTGTGATCATTCTGGCAAACTTAGACAGCAAGGGGCGACGGGGTCTTACCGGAATCGCACGCCGGAGGTTGTCGGAGCTGCGGCGGTATGGGCAAGACTACGGGCGGCCTGGTGGCGTGGAGAGGAAATTGAGTGAGGGGAAATATTCGCGGTGAAGAGGGGGTTAAGTAGGCATGGGCTCGACAGGAAACGCCTGCAGATTCAATGGTAATTACGCCGCGTGATCAACCCCAGCAACGGCCCGCGGCGACGTGTTCTTCGCGAGATTTGGGGAAGACGACGGTGACGTGGACGGGGCCCAGTTGTCTGCGAGAGAAACAGAGGGGGAGTGGGGTCCTGGCGTCAGTCACTCGATGGGTGCGTCTGCGAGTGAGAGAGGGAGAGAGGGAACCCGGGTGGGCTAAATGGGCTAGTTTCTCTGTTGGGCTAGATTAGCAGCGCCAACCTTTTTCCTTTTCTTTATTCCTTTTTCTATTTCTGTTTGCATTTTCAGAAATCATTTTCAAATGGTTTCAAAAGCTATTTGAATTCAAACCTTTTCAGGATTTTTGTAGGGTGCAACATTCATATTTCTGGGCATAGAAACATGTGGTCTCTCTGTTCAAGCTTGGTTCTTTTGAACAAACAAAATAAACAGTGCTATAGCACTTGATTTGGAAATGTTTTGAAAATGGTTTTGAAACCTCATTTGTTCTATGAATTTTTGTCCAAACTCCACATTCAATCCAATCAACAAGGAAGCCAACAAAACTTGGTTTAAAACACTTATGCTCTCAATTGAGGATGGTCATTTGATTTAAGTTTGCTCACATAAAATAATAGCACTATGTGCTTCTGTTTTCTTGAAAATAGTTGGAAAATGATCTCAAAATTATATGCATGCATGAATGATATGCAATCTTTGAAATCATGATTTTAGGGATGTTAGAAATCTAACCCCCTTAAGGTGAATCTCGCCCTCGAGATTCGGATTGGCTAGCAAATAGGCGAGGGTGGTCTTTCCGAAGATCATCTTCTCTTTCCCATGTTGCTTCCTCTTTGGAATGATGATTCCACTGCACTTTGCAGAACTTGATAGTCTTAGTCCGTGTGACTCTTTCTGCAGTCTCAAGAATCTTGATAGGTTTCTCTTTATAAGTGAGATCACTTTCCAGTTGAACCTCCTCCAAAGGTATAGTATCCTTCAAAGAAGTTTCTTCCATTTCTGGATGACATTTCTTAAGTTGACTCACATGAAACACATTATGGACAGCTGACAGAGATTCTGGCAGTTCAATTTCATAGGCAACTTCTCCTTTGTGACTCAGAATCTTGAATGGCCCAACATATCTTGGTGCCAATTTTCCTTTGACTCCGAACCTCTTCACTCCACAAAGTGGTGACACTCTAAGATAGGCTCTATCACCAACTTCGTAGGTGACTTCTCTACGCTTAGGATCTGCGTAGCTTTTCTGTCGGGACTGTGCTATCTTCAACCTGTCCTTGACCAACTTGACCTTCTCTTTGGCTTCTTTGATGAGATCTGGTCCGAATAAACTTTTTTCTCCCACACCATTCCATAACAATGGGGTGGTACACTTTCTTCCATAGAGAAATTCAAATGGTGCCATCTCAATGCTGGCTTGATAGCTGTTGTTATAAGAAAATTCTGCGTAAGGCAGACTTTCATCCCAACCGGCTCCATAGTCTAGGGCACATGCCCTCAACATGTCTTCAAGAATCTGATTAGTCCTTTCTGTTTGTCCATCAGTTTGAGGATGAAAAGCGGTACTGAATTCCAACCTCGTTCCCAATGACTCATGTAACTGTCTCCAAAAATGGGAAGTGAATTGAGTTCCCCTATCAGACACAATACTCTTGGGCACTCCATGTAGACATACAATTCTACTCATGTAGATCTTAGCCAACTTAGCACTTGTATAGGTTGTCTTCACGGGTATGAAATGAGCCACTTTAGTTAGGCGATCCACTACTACCCAAATAGAATCATATCCTGATCTGGTTCTTGGTAATCCGGTAATGAAGTCCATACCAATCTTGTCCCACTTCCAATCAGGAATAGGTAGTGGTTGAAGCAAACCTGCTGGTTTCTGATGTTCCGCCTTCACTCTACTACACACATCACACAAAGCAATATGTTCGGCGATGTCCTTCTTGAGATTATTCCACCAAAATCTTTCCTTCATGTCCATGTACATTTTGGTGTTACCCGGATGAATGGAATACGGTGAGTTGTGTGCTTCTTGCAAAATCAGTTTCCGTAGCTCCGGATCTTGTGGAACACAGATACGTTTCCCATGCCATAACGTACCCTGTTCGTCTTCATGGAACCCTTTGGCTTTTCCTTTGCCAATCTTTTCTTTAATCTCTTCGATTTCTTTATCAATCTTCTGGGCTTCTTTGATCTTGTCCAACAAAGTGGGTTGAACATCCAAAGACATGAGATGTCCTTCAGGCACAATCTCTAATCTGAGTTTTCTGAATTGGGCACACAAATCATCTGGCAATTCTCCTTTGGTAAGGCCATTCACAAAAACCTTACGACTTAGAGCATCTGCTACAACATTTGCTTTACCGGGGTGGTATTGCAAACTTAAGTCATAGTCCTTAATGAGTTCTAGCCATCTTCTTTGTCTCATACTAATTTCCTTCTGGGTGAAGATATACTTCAAACTCTTGTGATCTGTGAACACTTCACAACGCTTTACCAAAAGATAGTGCCTCCATGTTTTGAGTGCATGGACGACAGAGGCTAACTCTAAATCATGAGTAGGGTAGTTCCCTTCATGAGTTTTGAGTTGTCTCGAGGCATACGCCACAACTTTTCCTTCTTGCATAAGTACTGCACCCAAACCATGATGAGATGCATCACAATATACTTGGAAATCTTTTTCCAAGTCTGGCAAACACAAGACTGGTGATGTCACAAGTCTCTTCTTCAATTCCTGAAAGCTGAGTTCACAACCTTCAGACCAAGCAAACTTCTTGTCTTTCTTTAGTAATTCCGTCATGGGTTTAGCTACCTTGGAGAAATTCTCAATGAACCTTCTGTAGTAACCTGCTAAGCCAAGGAAACTACGAACTTCTTTCATGGACTTGGGAGATTCCCATTCAGTTACAGCTGAAACTTTAGCAGGATCAACTGCTACACCATCCTTTGTCATAACATGTCCAAGAAATCCAACTTCATTCAACCAGAATTCACACTTGCTGAATTTGGCATAAAGTTTATGTTCTCTTAACTTCTCAAGTATCAAACGCAAATGTCCTTCATGCTCTTCTTTGCTCTTGGAGTAGACTAAAATGTCATCGATGAAGACGACAACAAACTTGTCAAGGAATTCCATGAACACCTTTTTCATCATATTCATGAAGTATGCTAGAGCATTGGTCAAACCAAAAGGCATTACGGTATACTCATACAATCCATACCTTGTAGTGAACGCTGTCTTAGGTATGTCTTGTTCTCTTATCTTGAGTTGAAAATAGCCTGACCGGAGATCAATCTTTGAGAACACACAAGCTCCTTCTAGTTGATCAAACAAGTCATTGATTCTAGGCAAAGGGTATTTGTTCTTGATAGTTACCTCGTTGAGTGAACGGTAATCTATGCATAACCTTTGACTTCTATCTTTCTTCTCCACGAACAAAACTGGGGCTCCCCAAGATGAAGAACTTGGTTGAATAAATCCTTTCTGCAACTGTTCTCCAAGTTGTTTCTTGAGTTCTTTCAGTTCATCAACTGACATTTTATAAGGTCTCTTTGCTATTGGTCCAGATCCTGGTACCAAATCTATAAGAAACTCCACATCTCTATCTGGTGGCATTCCCGGCAATTCTTCTGGAAACACATCCGGATACTCACTCACAATTGGCACACTGTCTATGCTAACCCCTTAAGAGAATTTAGCATACTCCTTCTTGCTTTAAAGTTGGTCTTGAATCTGATCCTTTTATTTTCTGGAGTTATGAGTGAGACAGTATGGTTGGCACAATCTATCACTCCCTTGTGCTTAGTCATCCAATCCATTCCCAAAATGACATCCAATCCTTGGGAGTTTAGAATTATCAAGTTAACGGGAAACTTATACTTCCCAAATTCTATGACTAGATCATGACATCCTGAATTCACTATCATTTCTCCACCAGGAGAACTTACTTTTATAGGACACCCAATAGTTTCTACCGGCAGTTCATTTCTTTCAACAAATGCTCTTGATATGAATGAATGAGATGCACCAGTATCAAAGAGAACAAATGTTGGAACAGAATTGAGTTTGAACTTACCAGCAACAGCATCAGGCTCCTCATAGATTTCCTCCACATTGATGTGGTTCACTTGTCCCTTCTGAAAAGGGTTGGGCTTGCTGGGTCCTTCAACTTTCTTTTCTGGGCATTCATTTGCATAATGCCCCATTTTCTTGCACTTGAAGCATTCAACCTGACTAATGTCCTTCTTGACAGGCTGACTTCCACTTCCATTACCACTGTGGTGGCTCTTGTATCCACCCTTGTGGTTCTTGTACTTGTCATTGTCATGACTACGGTGATGCTTGTTGTCATGACGGTTGTGGTTGTGGTGCTTGTTGAATTTCCCATGCTTGTGGGATCCTGAGCTTCCACTGTCATCATAATGGGAATGTTTATGTGACGATCCCGAGCTGTGCTTATCGGAGTGCTTTCTCTTTCTGCTTTCAACTTGTTTTATTTTGTTCTCCAAAATAGCAGCCTTGTCACAGAGAGACTGATAAGTGGGAACATAGGCCACAGCCAACTACAGATTCAGTTCATCATTTAACCCTTCGAGGAACTTTTCTTTCCTCTTAGCATCAGTGTCAACTTCATCCGGTGCATATCGCGCCAGATTGTTGAACTCCTCAATATATTCAGCCACGCTGCGATGGCGCTGCTTCAGGTTATGGAACTCCTTCTTTTTCAGACTCATCACTCCAGATGAGATAAGAGCAGTACGAAAGCCATCCTCAAAGATAGCCCATGTCACATCTTCTATGGGAGTGGTGATCTGGAAGTTATCCCACCAAGTGGCTGCTGGTCCTTCCAGCAAATGTGCTGCAAATCTGACCTTTTCAGCATCCGTACAGCCCACGGTTACCATGTCCTTGTTCACAGAGCGTAGCCAATCATTGGCCACCATGGGATCAGTCGTCCCTGAGAACTTTGCTGGCCTCAATCTCAAGAACCTGGTAAGCATGTCAAAACCCGGTGGGTTGTTGTTGTTATTGTTGTTATTGTTGTTGTTTTGGTTCTGGATGAACGTCGTCATCATCTGCATTAGCTGAGTTTGAGCGGTCATCATTTGCTGCATTTCTGGAGTGATGTTGTTGTTGTTGGGGTTGGGGTTTGCACGACGGGGAGGCATCTGTGGTTTGTTCAATAGAGATAAGAATGAGATACCCATAGATGCTTTCATGCACATTACATCACATAAACAACACAAGGCATGCAACATATAGATAAAGGTTCAACAACAAGATAACAAGTTCGCAAAGTAGAACACACAAGTAGCAAGCCATCCACATGTCGGATGGTCCAATAACAAGTTCTCAAACAACAAGTACGATAATAAATGATAAATGAGTAGTCAAATCTACTCCTCGGCATCAACCTCCTCCTCGACAAAGGTAAGACCTGCGTTCTCCATCGCGGTCTTGTATTCCTCGACACTAGTGGTCAAGGTCTCTATCTTGGCTTTGAGAGCCCTCTTCTAGGAACGAAGCCTCTCAATCACCGTCTGTTGTTGCTCGAGCTCGAAGTCCTTGGACTGCAGTTCTTCAGTCATGTCCCGGATCTTCTTGTTTCTATCATGGACTCGCTTCTCCTGACTCTTGAACTTCCTGTCCTGGCTCTCGAACTTCGCCTCCATCTCCTTGACTATCTCATCTTGCTTCGCGAAGAGCTTGTCTTTCTCGCGAAGCTGCACCTGGAGTTTGTCATTGTTGAGCATGACGTTGGTCCTATCAGTGTCCACGTGGCTAATGAGAGACTCTAAGTCCTAGAGGTACAGACGAATCGGCTCTGCTGTGTCCCTCGAATTGTCCTCGAAGTCAATGGACTCTCCATCCTCATCACGTCAACCGAAGACGTGGAAGTGAGTACCTCTAACCTGTCGGGAGTGTCTCCCTAGCAAACGTCCTATCAGATCCTGCATAACTACCTCAAGGCCTCTCTCCTTGTCATCATGCATGATCTTGAAGACGATGGCCTCGGTGGTAGGCTCTGTCTGGCATCCGGGCTGGTTGACCTTGAAGCCCCAGAGGTCTTTCCTCTCAAACTTGGTGAGGCGAAGCACCATGATGGTAGGAAGAGGGAGATTAAGCAAAGTAGTAAGCTCAACAATACGAGGACCAAAGCGAGTAACCTGGAACTCCTCAACAGTGCTGATGGTAACAGTAGGCATCTATTTATAAGATAGAAAAGTTAGAACAACACAATTCAAGATAAAACAAAAGATCATACATATCCTTGGAAATCAAACACACAAGTCATGGCATACATGGATCCATTACAACAACCAAGGTTCAACTTATTTTAAAGCAAAATTTTGGAAAATAAGGTGATAAGTGGTGGTCCAACTAACGTAGTACGTTTACAATCCTATCTCACTGGATCTGTTGGCTAGCACAATGTTTCTAGAAGCAATCAGCCTATCTTGCTCACATGACTCCATCACTAAGTCTATAATGTCTCCTCTTAAGGTTTGGTTGGTAGCTTCCAACTCTTGGGTATGTTTCTTCTCTTCCTTTAGATCATTTTGGAGGTTGAGCATTCTGCACTTGACTCTATCACCAAGTTCTTTGATGGTCTTCCAAGCTGCATCCCTTGCTGATTCAAAGAATGTGGTGTGCACCACTGAATTGGTGAACATGCAGAATCCTTTTTCCTGGTGATTGCCTTCCTTGTTTTTATACAAGTGAAGTTGCACCCACCAGTATTCAACTCCTTCATCCATCACAGGAAAACCTTTATACACAGCTGCACCTTGTATCTCTAATGCAACCATGAGGTCTTTGAGAGCCTTAGGGAATTCTGTCTCACACTCCAAAGTCATTGTCATGAGTGGTCCTTTCCTTACGGCTTCGTTGATGGAGTTCATCTACAAATAGAGATGAGGAAGAAGATTAGAAAAGTTTACGAGAAGAATAGACAAGTGTAGAAGTTGCTGAAATTTTTTCCTTAGTGGTTTCCAATCCTAGGGTCACAATCCTACAGGCAACACAGTGCTCTGATACCATCTGTAAGATCCCTCCTTTATAAAGGAAAAAGGATCCCTGTGATTGCAATGCTAGTCCCTGGATCATTGCTAGCATCCACAGTTTAAGATGAAGTACACAGATACAAAGGTCATTTATTACAGCCATTCTAGAGATAAACATAGTCTTTACAACTCCAAGGCCACAGGCCTAATACAAGAGTTTGAATAAGTAAATAAATAAAAGTCTTTATCTTCATGTGCCACAGGCAAACATGTTGAGTGTAGACTCATGACACCTAATCCTCATCAGAGTAACCTGCAACATCACAAGTTACAGCCACAGTGGGTCAATACTTTGGAATAGTATTGGCAAGTGATACCTTAGTAAAATTTTAAGTGGACTAGATACTATATGCAATTTGGCTAAGTGTAGCTTGGCTTGCTTTGCTCAAAATAGGTTTTTCCTATTAGTTGAAATAACTAAGTTTTTCTTTGTCAAAACTTTTCCCAAGGAACCACCAATAGACATTGAGGTCCTTCACCCTTGTTCACCCACAAATTTTTACTTAGAAATTGGGATGAGGAGATTCTTGATAGCTTCCATGTCTTGATGCTCAAGTTGTCCATTGCCATGGACTTGGCTAAGTACTTAGATTTTTCCATCTACAGAGGTTGTGAACTTTCCCCACCAGACTTGGTTTCACCAAGACATGACCTTTCAGAAGCCTTCCCTTAGACCAAATGGACGCGTTCCAACCTATCATCCCACTACCACCAACTGTCCAAATGGCTAAGTTCTAGCAACCTATGTGATCCTGGCAGAGCCCATATTGCCAAGTGGCTGCACTAGAAGCTTCTTAACACTTGGCCTCTAAAATCTCTTTGTTCCTGGGTGGCTTACCACAAGTGAGATACACAAGGTAAACCATAGAAATGGGCCTTGTGTAACCACTCAACATAAACCTTTCCTTCCATTCCACCCAGGTGTTTCATTAACTTAGTTGTTTTATTAGCAAAACACAAGTCCAAATACTTAGAAATATTTTCATCATAGCATGTATATTTCACCAACCCTGGTTTGCTACTAGCTAGGCTAAGCATGGCATAGATAGTAACTTAACTTAGAAATTCCCTAGCAATTCTACAACTACTTAGGATTTCCCAACAAGGCATATAAGCAAAATAATATCATGCAAGACTTAGCAAAAATATTTCTAGTGCTTAGTATAAAACATGGGATAAAAATATTCATGAAGTACCACTTGCCTTGGTAGTTGGGAGAGTAGCACTCCTCACAATCACAATCACTAGCACCAAAATCTACACAAAGAATGGTAGCAACAAATTACACACAAAACATATACAATCAAAAATACATGCATGCATGCAAGATGATATGTGATGATTTTTAAAACTCAACAAAGCAAGTATACAGTACTGATTCATAAACAAGTCAAAATCTTGCCAACCACAATTATTTAAACCCTAATTCATTTCCTAAACATTTCATAACCTCTAATTAGTCCTACACAAGTTTCTGCAAATAAAACCTTTTTAACAGAAGCAAAACTTTAAACACATTGCATAATCAGAAAGAGCTTGCTCTCCTGATTCCAACTGTATAAATTTTGTCAAATTCTAACGTGGGGATCAAAAGTTATAGCCAAATCAAATTCAAACATTAATTAGATTCAAATCCTGTTTTTAAATCTAAACCCTAGACACGCATCTGTTTCTAATTGGCCCGTACCGGTTCGGGCGGATCGATCAACGAGAGCCACACGATTTAACTAAAGATGCACGGCCAGATCTAACACGTAACGGTTCGTTAAGTGAACTAATCCTACGCGCTAGATCTAGATCTGACGGCCACGAATCAATCGACCAAAACTGAGCGGTGTTGGCGGCGGCTACTGGCGGCGACGAGCTCTGCCTACGGCGGCGCGGTGCTACAGGTCGTCCTAGGGTCGTCGGAGGGGCTTACCAGAACCGTGGCGACGTGCTGATGCTCAACCTGGCGGCGGCTTGGCAAGGGGCGCATGGAGTGGGCTGCTGGAGCTCGTCGGAGTCGTGCACGGCGTCGGGTGGTTGCAGACGAAGTTGTTGCCGACGCTCTGGGTCTTCCTAGTACCAACCAGAGGCATCAGTAGCTGCGCAAGGACAAGGTGAACCTAGTCATATGCGATAGAGGTCAAGGGGCGCTCAGTGCTTACCGCAATCGATCGCCGGAGAAGAAGAAAGCATCAGACACTTGCGGTCGTCGTTATTGGCGAGTCTCCAGACGGTCCTAGCATGCACCTATAGGATGAGAAGATGCGCATGGATGTTGTGATCATTCTGGCAAACTTAGACAGCAAGGGGCGACGGGGTCTTACCGGAATCGCACGCCGGAGGTCGTCGGAGCTGCGGCGGTATGGGCAAGACTACGGGCAGCCTGGTGGCGTGGAGAGGAAATTGAGTGAGGGGAAATGTTCGCGGTGCAGAGGGGGTTAAGTTGGCAGGGGCTCGACAGGAAACGCCTGCAAATTCAATGGTAATTACGCCGCGTGATCAACGCCAGCAACGGCCCACGGCGACGTGTTCTTCGCGAGATTTGGGGAAGACGACGGTGACGTGGACGGGGCCCAGTTGTCTGCGAGAGAAACAGAGGGGGAGTGGGGTCCTGGCATCAGTCACTCGATGGGTGCGTCTGCGAGTGAGAGAGGGAGAGAGGGAACCCGGGTGGGCTAAATGGGCTGGTTTCTCTGTTGGGCTAGATTAGCAGCGCCAACCTTTTTCCTTTTCTTTATTCCTTTTTCTATTTCTGTTTGCATTTTCAGAAATCACTTTCAAATGGTTTCAAAAGCTATTTGAATTCAAACCTTTTCAGGATTTTTGTAGGGTGCGACATTCATATTTCTGGGCATAGAAACATGTGGTCTCTCTATTCAAGCTTGGTTCTTTTGAACAAACAAAATAAACAGTGCTATAGCACTTGATTTGGAAATGTTTTGAAAATGGTTTTGAAACCTCATTTGTTCTATGAATTTTTGTCCAAACTCCACATTCAATCCAATCAACAAGGAAGCCAACAAAACTTGGTTTAAAACACTTATTCTCTCAATTGAGGATGGTCATTTGATTTAAGTTTGCTCACATAAAATAATAGCACTATGTGCTTCTGTTTTCTTGAAAATAGTTGGAAAATGATCTCAAAATTATATGCATGCATGAATGATATGCAATCTTTGAAATCATGATTTTAGGGATGTTACATCCATATTACAAACATACACACTTCATTATTATTACAATACCATAATTTTAGAACTTAAAGTGATTCAAATTTACAAACCAAATTTAAATAGTTTCAGCGGAAGTTTTTAAGTTTCAAACTAACAACCAGAATTGAGCTCAACAACTTATTTTATAAAGTATATGCTGCTCGGATCAATAGGTTTACTAATTACTAAGGCAACTACTCGGACTCTTTTCCCTCCACTCCATAGCGTATCTCATAGTCCACCCCTTCCACTCCTCCGGACAGATCTGGTTCCTCATAGAAGATATCCTCTTGTCCTTCTGCTGCGTACATCGGAGTGTCTTCTAGCTCCTTAGAGTCTAAGCAGGGGATCAAAGGAAAGAGTGAGTAACAGCGTTACCCAGCAAGTTCATTATATGCAAGGTGGGAAGTTTGATGCACCATCTACCACCTCAGACTATCAGTCCTTGGCACTATGCAGTTTTCATAAATATTTCTTCAAAGGTTGATTTTAATATCAAAAACTATGCCCATCAGCCTTCACAGGTTGACTAGAACTTCATGTAGTTCCTTTCCTGCCGCGTTCGCAGTCCCTTCGCGGAACAGGGAGTAACACGTTACAGTTCTTACACTCTACAGAGGTGTGTTGCTTTACCCATGAGAGATCAACTCCTTGTTGCACAACCGGGCGTACTTTCTCGTCCATAATTCTATGATGTGGGGCCGAGTAGGTGATCCAAGTCAATCACTGCCCCTTCACAACCCCGCATGTCTCCTTGGTGTACACCATGCCCACACATTGAATTATGGCAATGGTTTGTATATACCATTCAGATGCCAGAACTATCGTGGGATGTTGAGGGTTCCCACCCATATGCTGCTTATACTCTATGAATTACCAATTAATGCATGCAACAAGGATAACAACCATGACCCATGCATCCGGCTCCATGCGAGAGGAAGAAGATACAACTGACTTCTTCGTCCCATTCCAAATATCATGGTTAGTGCGTATTATACGACTCTAGAATCACTAATGTCATGGGTTGTTAATTCCTATGGTGAATCGTATGGAATTGGAAACCTAAGTCCCATTGCCAATCTTATATTTAACATCACTGAGGATGATAATAACATTTTCATTTATTTGTGAAAATAGTATTTTCTCGCTTTTCTTCCGAAGATAGATGATAACACACAATTTGCAATTATTTTGATAAAGACTCATCAAAAGGACATGAGCAAGTGATGAACTTGCCGTATGACTGCAAGGTAGTGAAGTCGGATGCTTGCACTCGACCTTGAGCTTCTATTTCTACAAAACACTATTATTGCCCGGTAAGGACAATATTTAAAGAAGAAATAATGATTATGCATAGTAATGCAATGCATCATTTATTGGTTATTTTCTTTGTGTTTTTACCCACCTTATTAATTCTTACATTCCTTTATTTAATAAAAGAAACTGTTAATGGTTAATTCCTAAAATTTTATAAATATTATATCTAATATCTTTATGATATAATATAATAATATAAGAGCTTAAAATTTATTTTTATTGAATTTTAACTCTTATTATTATTTTCTTAATATTATTTTAGGAATAATCATTTATATTTCTAAGATTTTACTTTTACTAATCTAAATAGCAATTTAGTATTTTTATAAAATACTATACTAACTTAGAATGATAAATTAATTTTAATTATTTTTAGGTATTTTATTTATTTTTATAAAATTCCCTTAAGGAATATATATTATAAAAATATTTAACCTAAATTTATTCTAACTAAAATTGAATTCTTAATTTTATTTGCTAGCTTATATTTTTGTGAACTCATAGATATCTTATTTGTATTTTTAGGATTTTTATTTTTAGGATTATTAAGTCCTAGGGGTATTTTGGTGTTTTACTAAATTATTTAGATTTTCTCTTAAAATTATAGGCCAAGCCCATTGGGCTAACCCTAGCCCGACCCGACCCACCAGCTGGTCAAACCCAATCCACTAAGGGGTACTAGACCATACCGTCCCAATACACGCATCGCCCACTCTCTCTCGCTCGCGTGTATCCTCTCTCTCGCCCCACCACAACATCATGCTGCCACCATCGTTGTCGCGCGATTCCGATCTCCACGGGACTCACTGGCCTCCGTGGTGCATGACGAGGTTGTCGAGGCTGCTCTGTCGACTTGTCCCATTTGATTTGACTCTCGGCCTCTCTCCTAGCCAGGCTGTCTCCACCCCGAACCCTAGGGTTTGGTGGTTGCCGGAGATATGGTGCTCCGCCGCTCCTGGTGGTGTTGTGCCATGGCTCTGGTGGCCCTGTGGTGCTGCTAGGGTTGCTCGTGTTGCTGTGGCCGCCGCGTCCATGTCCTGGCGTGGGTTGAAGCGCCTTCGGGTGCTCCCCGTGCCACTGTGGTCCTCATCATCAACTACTCTGCTTCCTCTTCTATAACCTAGAGAGGACCTCGGGTACGTTTTTCTACTCCCTCTTCTTATTCCCCTTTCGCCTCTCTTGCTAGCCTTTGTGTGCTTATAGTGAGGAATCCCTAATTAGGGTTCATCTTTGGTGTTAGGGTTCTACCCCTTTGTGTGGATCATTAAAGATAATGAACGATTTATGAGGAATTTGTGATTGTTATACTGTGCTGAATTATTGTCTACTAATGGACTTGGAATTGATTGTGGCCCTATTAGATAAATTTTTATCTGATATTGGATTACTATCATTGTACAAATGGTGGTGTTGTGGCTCTGATCTAGATTGATATCTAGTTATTAGTGAGGGTTAACTTGTTTCAGTACTAGAACATGTATTTGACTTCCTGTGTAATTAATATTGATGCCTCTATTGGTAGCTTCCTTATGCAAAACAAAATAATTCCTAATTACTATATTAGGAAGATGATTGAATAACTTATTGAAAGAGTTTGATTATGAAATCTCTTTTTGTAGAATTTGCTTGGTTAGAATGAATCTTTGTGACACCTTCCTTGGAATGGTACACTAGATTTATTCTAATACTGGGATGTTTTCTATCTATGTTCTAGAGTGGCTTGGTGTTAATAAGAGTTGAAAAACCTCTACTGGATAGATTAACCTATGATGCCTATTAATTTTATTTGGCCTGTGATGCTGGTCTGAGGCAAGGCTTGGTAAAAACAAATGTTTTTATCTGCTGCCTCCCTTCTCAAGTAATCTTTGATGGATAATCTCCAAGTATGATTACTACAGTACTTGGGAAATTAATTTGATAGTCCCTTGTGAGTATAGTATGACAAATCCTTACTGTTTAAGATGCATTCTTAAGATGTAATGATTTCTTGAGGTGCTACTATTCAAAAGACGTGCCTAGAATTATTCATTTAAGGATGCTTGTATATTTGGTTGTAAAAACAGGGATTGTTAACCAAGATCAGTGATCCACAAGCTGAGATCTTGGTGTGGTTTACAAAGATTGATTGTTAGCTTGTTTTATTTTCTTATGTGATGGATACACCTCACTTGGGTGTTTTTCTGAGAAGATTTCATATGAAACAACACATGATTTGATGAATTAGATAAGATTTATCATGTGATGGTTTTGTATGGACTCACCACACAGCTTAGTTGTTGGTGATGTTGATGTGCTGGCTGATCTTGCTGGCTTAATCTTGATGACTTGATCACTCCCTAGACCTTGTTCTACACCTCCTGGTACTGGTCCTGGTCCTCCTTGCTCCTATGAGATTGTACTTGTCCTTGCTATCCTCCTGCACCACCCCCTCCTTATGTCACCATCCTGTGGATGATTTGGTGGTTGATTGTGTGTCTTGGCTGGTGGATTTATTGGGGAGTTGGCAAGTTGTGTGTGTTCTTAGATATGTGCTTGGGAAGGTGTTGATGAAATGTGATGCCCAGCAACTATGCTGCGGCAGTGTGTTTCCCTTTTGACTGTTGGTACTGCTACTGCTATATCGACAACACACTGCATGCATTTTGGTGACTGAGCTGCTTTACAGTTTGGCTCATTAGGATCATATCAAGTGAATTTGTTTTCACTTCTATCCTTTTACTTGTTACTATCCTGGTGAAACTTGCCCCTTTTATTGAGCAAGTGATGTTGATTTGAAGTTGTTTGCTTAAAAGAACATATATTATATATTGGTGAAATTTGCCCCTTTAACTTACTCAATGAGGTAATAAGAACAATGAACTACACTGTTCTCCACTGAGAGTAAAACTAACCAACTAACAATTTATTTCCTTTTGAGTTGATTTTTATTTTGCAGGAACAAGAATCTGTATGCTCAAGATTTAGTATAGAAGTAGATAGGTAGTCTAGGGTTTTATGTAATCTTCTATTTATTCTTTTGTAAAGAATCTTGTAATATTATTCTTATAATTTAATAAAGTTTTATTTCATTATAATTTACTTCCTGTAGTATTCTTATTTGATATATTTATCTTCATTTGTATTATTTTGATGGAATACAGTAAAAAGTAAGAATTCATTTCTTATTTAAATTGCCTTGTCTTAAATTCTTATTGTTTAATATATCTTTAATATACACTAGTGGAAAACGACCCTGTCGTCTGGGCCATTAGTCCCGGCTGGGGCTGGGGCTGGGACTAATGGCCTGCACCAGACGGGCCTGAACCCCCAAACAACTAGTCCCAGGCCGGTTGGGTCCAGTAGTCCCGGTTTGAGACACAAATCGGGACTAAAGGGCCCGGGCCCTGCCGCTCGCTGCGGGCACCCCCTTTAGTTCCGGTTTATATCTCAAGCCAAGACTAGTGGTCCGACCCTATATATATGGCACATACCCTCCCCTCTCAACTGTTTTTTTCTTGGTGGGAGGTGGTGGGTTTGTGCTAGTTTTTTTCTTCTTCATATGCACTAGAGGTGTTCGGTGAAATGCCCGTTAGAGAAATGTGACTTTAGGTCACACAAGACAAACATGATATGAGGTGCCCGAGCCACACTTAAGTTTTCTCATCTTTGTTTCCAAGTGTGATAAAAGGTTAGCAACTATTTTCTCATTTAGACCGTGCGATACTAATTTGAGCATCGTGATTGCATTTGATATATATTTTTATGATACAGATGAGCCATCCATGGATGTACGATGACCGACGCTCTTCTGCTTTCAGAGAAGGAATGCGTTATTTTCGTCTTGTGGCCGAGGCGAAAAAGAGGTGGGATGGTTTTATGTGTTGTCCATGTGTTGACTGTAGGAATGAGAAGGCTCACACTTCCGCAAGAGTCATTCAGAGCCACCTGCTTCGGTCTAGTTTTATGCCCAGCTATAATGTTTGGACCAAGCACGGAGAAAGATGGGTTTCTATGGAAGACAGCGATGAAGAAGAGAACGATGATGACAACTACCGATCTATGTTTCCTGAATATGTTGATACCGCAATGGAAGACAATGAAGAAGAAGGAGGTGAAGAACAGGAACCAGATGAGACCGTTGATGATCTTGGTCGGGTCATTTCTAATGCAAAGCTAGACCGCGACACAGAAAAGGAGAGTTTGTAGTTCGAGCATATGTTATAGGACCACAACAAATTATCGTACCCAACTTGTGAAGATGGCCAGAAGAAGCTGGGTAGTGCACTAGAAATGCTGAAGTGGAAGGAAAAGACTAGTGTTACTAACTCAGGATTCGAAAAGTTACTGGTACTAATGAATAAGTTGCTTCCAAGAAATAACGAATTGCCCGCCAGTACATACGAAGCAAAGAAGCTCGTCTGATCTCTAGGATTATATGTGTAGAAGATACATGTGTGCCCTAATGACTGCATCCTCTACCGCGGTGAGAAGTACGAGAATATGGATAAATGCCCGGTATGCACTGCATTGCGGTATAAGATCAGCAAAGATGACCCTGGTGATGTTGATGATGAGCCACCCAGGAAGAGGGTTCCTGCCAAGGTGATGTGGTATGCTCCTATAATACCATGGTTGAAACGTTTGTTCAGAAACAAAGAGCATGCCAATTTGTTGCGATGGCAGATGGAAGACCATTAGAAAGACGGGATGTTGAGGCACCCCGCTGATGGTCGGCAGTGGAGAAAAATCGAGTGAGACTTCCCGGACTTTGCTGGTGACCTAAGGAACTTATAGTTTGGTCTAAGTACATATGGCATGAATCCTTTTGGGGAGCAGAGCTGCAGTCACAACACCTGGCCTGTGACTCTATGTATCTACAACCTTCCTCCTTGGTTGTGCATGAAGCGGAAGTTCATTATGATGCCAGTGCTTATCCAAGGCCCGAAGAAACCCAACAATGACATTGATGTGTACCTAAGGACATTAGTTGACGAACTTTTATAGTTGTGGTCCAAACCAGGTTTACGTGTGTGGGATGAGCACAAATAGGAGACATTTTACCTATGAGCATTGTTGTTCGTAACCATCAATGATTGGCATGCTCTTAGTAATATCTCAGGGCAGACGAACAAGGGATACAATGCATGCCCATACTGTTTAGATGAGACTAAAATTATATATCTGGATAAATGTAGGAAGAACGTGTACTCATACAATCGTTGTTTTCTTCCGCCTAGACATCCCTTAAGGAAAAAAAGGCAAGCATTTCGATAGCGAGGTAGATCACCGGAAGAAGCCTAACCCCCGTACTGGTGCTGATGTATTTGGTATGGTCAAGAATTTAAATATAATATTTGGAAAGGGTCCTGGAGGACAACCTGTTCAGAAAGACACCGACGGAAACGCACCCATTTGGAAGAAGAAATCTATATTTTGGGAGCTACCCTATTGGGAAGTCCATGAGGTCCGCTCTGCAATCGACGTGATGCACCTGAGGAAAAATCTTTGCGTGAATATTCTAGGCTTCCTAGGCTTGTATGGGAAGTCAAAAGATAGACCGGAAGCACGGGAGGACCAGCAATGTCATAAAGGATGAGATGACAAGCATCCAGGGCAGTTTCAAGGGCCTGCCAGCTATGCTCTTACCAACGAAGAGAAGGAAATCTTTTTTGAAGTCCTTTTCAGTATCAAGGTCCCATCTGGCTTCTCGTATGACATAAAGGGAATAGTAAATATGAAAGAGAAAAAATTCCAAAACCTAAAGTCTCATGACTGCCATGGCTTATGACACAATTGCTTCTGGTTGCATTGAGGGGAATTCTACCGAAAAATGTTCGACTGGCCATTGTGAAGGTATGTGCATTCCTCAAAGCAATTTCTCAGAAGGTAATCGATCCAGGCAGTCTATCAGGGTTACAGATTGATGTGGTCCAATGTCTGGTCAGCTTCGAGTTGTTGTACCCTCCATCCTTCTTCAATATTATGACACAACTCCTAGTTCACCTAGTCGAAGAGATTAGAATTCTCGGTCATGTGTTTCTACACAATATGTTCCCCTTCGATAGTTTCATGGGAGTCTTAAAGAAATATGTTCATAACCGTGCTAGCCCAGAAGGAAGCATCGCCAAGAGCTATGGAATAGAGGAGGCCATTGAGTTTTGTGTTGACTTTCTTCCTAACCTTAAGCCGATTGGTGTTCCTGGATCTTGGTACGAGGGGAGGCTGACCGGAAAAGGCACACTAGGAAGGAAATCAACATTTTGTAGGAACGGGGATTCTTTCAGTAAAGCACACTACACAGTTCTACACAATTCCACCTTGGTGGCTCCATATATCGATAAACACAAGATTATTCTATGCTCCAAAAACCCGGGGAAGCCTGACTCCTAGATTAAAGTGGAACACGAGGCTACTTTCAGCAGTTGGTTGCAGACACATCTCATGAATAACACCATTGTTGGAGATCAGCTGTACTTGTTGTCCAGGTTACCATCTTCGACTATATGTACTTTCCAAGGGTATGAGATAAATGGTAATACATTTTACATGATCGCCTAAGATAAAAAGTGCACCAACCAAAATAGTGGTGTCCACTTTGATGCAACAGATGACAATGGGCAGAAGGACACATATTATGGGTACATAGAGGAGATATGGGAATTTGAGTATGGACCTACTTTTAAGGTCCCTTTGCTTCGGTGCAAATGGGTCAAGATGACAGGAGGCGGGGTACATGTAGACGAAAAGTATGGCATGACAACAGTGGATCTCAACAACCTTGCGTACATGGATGAACCATTCGTCCTAGACAAAGATGTGGCTCAGGTTTTCTATGTGAAGTACATGTCTATGAAACCGATAAAAAGAAATCAACAAAAGAATACATCGTCCGATGAGCCAAAACGCCACATAGTTCTTTCAGGGAAAAGAAACATTGTGGGAGTGGATGGCAAGACAGCTATGTCAGAAGATTATAATAAGTTTCATGAAATCCCGCCCTTCAAAGTGAAAACTGACCCAAGCCTCCTATTAAATGATGAAGATCCTCCATGGCTACGACGCAGAAGAAAACCACAACATTAGATAGGGATGTTGGTGATCTATGTAATATATTAACCCTTTTATGTAATATCATATTGTGAATCATATTGTGAGTCAAACATTTTACCCAGATCCACATGCATGCAACATTGGTCATTTTGACCGAAAGCCATGAAAACTAATAGATCCTGCTCAATCAAACTGGATGACGAATCCCAGTGCCTGAGCCGCGGGAAGTGAAAACCCAAAGAGACGGAACCATCACACGAGCATAGCTTGGGTGAGATCCCTGAAGAATCTGCCAGGTATTGTTGACCCTGGTGTCCAACATAGCCATATAGCGATGGATGTGCTCGTCCTCCTCCCTGACACGGTGCCGTACCACCTCCTCGATGGCCGGCTCCCTCTGCACCCTTCTCGGACCAGGCGACCTCCACCAAAGAAGCTCCGGATCAACGATGACACCTGGATTCCTCACCAAGCTACGCATCCCGGAAGGTAGCACCATCCAGTGCCAGCCCGGTGGAGCCTAGTCTTGGACATGCCCGGCAGAGCCCAGTACTCCATCTTTGTCGCTGAGTCGACTACGAGGATGCGGGATGGGCATCCTAAAGTAGGCGGCGAGGAATGTGTGTATGTGTGGGTGGCCATGATGGTAGGCCTATAAATAGAAGGAAAGGACGACCAGGCTAGGGTGGGAAGCCAATAAATAGAGGGAAAGGATGGACAGGCTAGGGCGGGCAGCCTATAAATAGAGGGAAAGGCCTATAAATAGAGGGAAAGGGTTCATCTTTAGTCCCGGTTGGAGAAACCAACCACGACTGAAGGGATTGCGGTAGGCTGGGGCAGGAAGCACTAATGATAGGGGTGAGTGTCTGCATTATGTCGTGTGTCTTGTAGCTTGTCCCGGATGGTGTCGCCAACCGGGACTAAAGATGAATCTTTAGTCCTAGTTGGAGACACCAACCGGGACAAAACATGAGTTAGCAATAATAATAGGAGTGAGTGTCGACATTATGTCGTGAGTGTCTACATTATGTCATGCTGCTTGTACTATAAATAGGCATCCTTGTGAGTCCTCAGGCATATCCAAGATGGTTTGCGAGAGCAGGGACACCACTACAACCAGTTTGAGGGAGATAACAGAGGATCCTAGTCCTCCGGCATCTCCAACAAACTGGTCATAGAGGCACTCCCTAATATGTGAAATTAGTTAGATCCCAGGCATATTGATCTAGTTAGAGAAGTTACAAGCTACAAGATGGTGTGTGAGAGCAACGGCACCACTACAGCCAGCTTTAGGGATATGCCGCCGGAGCCTAGTCCTCCGACATGTCCCTAGAGTTGGTCATAGAGGCAATCCCTAATATGTAACTACACGCGTTTGGAGATTAGATCTTCATGGTAAGTACGAATCGGGACAACATCTTCATAGTTTGGGAAAGTCGTTCTACCAATCGGACTAAAGACCCTCCTTTAGTCTTGGTCCAGCCACAAACCGGGACTACACTCAATACATTTATTAATATTAAAAAATCAAGATGATACATCGGAAATGTATCTATAATTTTTGATGTTCCATGCTTGTTTTGTATCTACTTTGCTTTTCTTTGTCTACACTTTGAGGTGTTTTATATGTTTTCTGGTACTAACCTATTAACAAGATGCCACAGTGCCAGTTGCCTGTTTTCTTCTGTTTTTTGGTTCCAGAAAGGCAGAAAATCAATATTCTCGAAATTGGACGGGACAAAAGCCAAAGTAAATATTTTACCCTAGGGAACACGGAGCAAGAGTACGAGACGAAGGGGAGGCACCAGGGTATCTGAAGCTCTTCCCGGCACCCTCGATGCCAAAACCCTAAGTACCCGATCAATATTCCACGAAACCGTCTGTAGCTGCCGCCACCATCGTCCCTAGATCGGGGGGATCTGAAGCTCTTCCCGGCACCCTGCCGGAGGGGAGATCACTCCGGAGGCTTTTTCTTCATCATGCTAGCCTCCCGTATGAAGTGTGAGTAGTTCCACCTTGGACTACGGGTCCATGTAGTAGCTAGATGGTTGTATCTCCTCCTTTGTGCTACCATGTTTAGATCTTGTGAGCTCCGTTCATGATCAAGATCATCTATTTGTAATCATTCATGTTGTGTTTGCGGGGATCCGATGGATATTGAGATTACTATGTCAGATTTATTAATGGTTTTGTCTTATTGATTCTATCATGTCTGTGTTGTTTGTGATCTTGCATGCTCTCCGTTTCTAGTAGCTATCTTGGCCAAGTAGATGCTAGTGACTCCAAGAGGGGGTACTTATGCTCGATAGTGGGTTCATGCCTCTATTTAATATAAGGGAAGTGACCGAAATCTCTAAGGTTGTAAATGTGTTGTTGCCACTAGGGAGAAAACAATGGTCTCTTGTTCATGGAACAAGTGGATTGTGTACCTTACACACTTTTCTTAAAGCAGTTATCTGTTGCTTGCAACTTAATACTGGAGGGGGTTCAGATGATAACCTGAAGGTGGATTTCTAGTCATAGATGTAGTTGGATGGTGTTCTATGTATCTTGCTGTATTGCCCAATCAAATCTCATAGGATCATGAATGTCTAGTATTGCGTTGTTATGCCTTGCTTAGTCCTGTCAATTTCCCTACTGTAGTTTGTTTACCAAGCATGCCATGTTTGTTTATCTTAAGGAGAACACCTCTAGTGAACTATGGACCCCGGTCCAATATTTATCATTGATACTTCTTCCACTATTATTGTTTACTTTCTGCAAACCACTATTACCTTCCACACCATACAGTTAATCCTTTTTTATAGCAACCAGTGAGATTGACAACCTGACTGTTCGTTGGGGCAAAGTCTTGAGTTTGTGTTGCGTAGGTCTCCAAGTTGCTAGCAACACCTTTGAGTCGTTTCCTTCCTCCTACTGGTTCAATAACCTTGGTTTCTTACTAAGGGAAGACTTGCTGCTATGCTCATCACACCTTGCTCTTGGGGTATCCCAACAAAGCGCTACCAGGCACCATCAAGAAGTTTTCTGGCGCCGTTGCCGGGGAGGCTAAGGACGTCTTCACAAGGGTAGTACTTCACAAACTTTCTCTTTACTTTGTTTTTGTTTTGCTTAGTTTATTTTGCTTGGTTTTGTTTGCCTATTTTTATCAAAAACTCCAAAAGAAATACTTTAGTTTGGTTTGCTTTATCTTATCAAAAACACAAAAAATCAGTTCCTGCTCTAGTTACTACCATGTCTGGTTTTGGTCCAATCCATGTGTCACCTATGGAAAGGATCTTTACTTTCAAGCAAGAAAGTGAAGAGAGTTTCAAAGAATCTTGTCTAGAATCTCTGATTTACAAAGGAAAACTGAGCCTAAGATGAGTCTTAGCTTGGTTATTAATAGTTTCTACAACGGTCTTGCTCTTTGTTATAGATATGCTTTGGATGCTGTAGCTAAGAAAGATTTTTTCGATGTACTGAGGATGAAGCTTTGTATGCCATAAATAAGTTGATTATAATTTATAATATACCTAGCAAGTCTGATTCTTCCTTTATAAACATTTATGCTAGGTTGAACACTCTTGAGACCATTACAGTTGCTTTGAACAATTACTATAACATGCTTACAGAGCACCATGGTTATGTTCCAATAAATTCTGAGCCTTCAAAATGGTTTCCGACAATAAAATTTTCTATAAATAGTGAAACTTTTGATGCTCGTTGTGATATTATGTCTGAATTTTGCCTTATGCCTAAAGATATCTATGAGTCTTTGAATCTTTGGGGACTTGATGAAGGAGGAGAAGAAATATCTCTTACCAATAATGCAACTTTATTACCCATTGGAATAGCTGAAGGTGTATTTACAAAAATCTCATGGAAAGTGGTGTCTACTGATTATCTTGTTATTGAGTGTGTAGGAAAAGGACAAATTACACTTGGAAGAACCCTTCTGAAACACCTTGGAGCAATGATAGATGTGGGAAAAGGGATTATGCATTTTGCTTCTCCAATAAGTAATCATATATTACCTAAAGAGAAGAAGAGAGGTAAGAAAGGTAGGAGCAAGAGAGTTGATGTTAATTCTTCATTTGAAAATACTTGATTCTTGCTTCTTGTGCCTTACTTAAAGGCATTAAAGAAAAGTACTTATTGGGAGATAACCCAAAAGTTTTATTGAGTCTTGGAAGTTATTACTTCAGTAATGACCTATCCTTATCCTTTTTATTTGCTTTTTGTGCCAAGAATGACCTCTAATGAGAGGGAAGTAAGATTTGGGGAGTTGCTGTCCCGAAATAGATTTTTTTGCTCCACCATAAAAATTCGTGAGGAATCTCTGTTAGTCGGATTGAGCTGATATTTTCTGCATAAATCCCCCAGTATGTTAGCTAACTTCGTTAGTTTAACACCTTTTGATTTTAGCAACAGAAGGTCTTCGAAAAATCGGTTTCTATCTGCTGGTCTGTTTTGACAGATTTCTGCCATTATTTGCATTTGCTTCTTATTGATTCCTTTTTGGGTTGTTTTTGGGAAATTGAGCTTTTTGAGGGAATTTCTATAGTATCTTGTGTTTTTAGTGAAAGTTTTTCTGTTCTAAAGCTAAACTCAAATGTCTATTATCTTTTGAATACACTAATGTTGCTAATGAAGATTGTGTGAAGTTTTGTATGAAGGAAAATTTTCAGGTGTAGAGAGAGAATGATGTAATGAGATGAAGAATGGACAAAAGCTCAAGATTGGGGATGCCACCCCGTGTAACCCCAAGAAATATTCAAGAGGTACAAGTGTCAAAGCTTGGGGATGCCCAAGGCATCCCCTTCTTCATCAATAAAAATCTCAGGTCTTTCTAGACACTTTGTTTTTATTGTTTCATTCACTGATGTGTTGTTGTTGGAGCGTCTTAGTTTTTTTAGTTTGCTTAGTTTTCTTGAATAAAGTAGTTTGGACCCCCGTTCTCGCTGTCTTGTTTCAAATAAGTTGATTGGTGTTGGAGAGGAGTAGAAAGTTTTTGCTTGAGTAGTACAAGAGGAGCTTGCTTTGACTGTGACTTAGACTTTAGCATGTCATGCTAGGTGTTGTTTTGACTTTATGCTTAGTGATTATTTCTGTAGCATGACTTGTTCCAAACTATAACATCCCAAAAATATTAATCAAGATTATCAAGTTCCAATCACCCAAGTTTAGGGCTAACAAAAACTTTTGTTAATTAAAATCAATATGAATGCATGAATGCTTGTAGTGACTTGTTTGATTGCTATGAATGGAAAGGATTGGTTTTAATATGAGAACAACATCGTCTAAGTCATTTCCAAGAAGAATAAAATAAATAGAAAATCAAAAACAAACTATATAAGCAAATGGTCATTTTGGCCAAACTTGTTCAATAGACCACTTTGAGTGTTTCTAGTCCAAGTTTTCTAACAGAAACAAATCCAATTCTTTTCACCCCTTGCTAGACCAAGTACAGGTGAACCCAAGCCCACTTTGCAAACCCACAGAAACATTTTCCAAACCTATTCAAATGACATTTCAAAAATGAATCAAGTGTAGATACTAAGATCACCATTTCTCAAAAACCACTGAAACCAGTTCACCTTGACAAAGCCAAGCAACCATATACTACCAAGTATGTGACCAGAGCACCCACCAAATTTCATTCAAAAATTTGGAACTAAAATTCTTTTGGCCATTTCATCAAACACTTGGTGAGCACAGTAAACCCTGCCTAACTATCACTTTTTGTGATCAAAGCTTTGTATAATTCTTGTCTCCCATTTCTCACCCTTGTCCCCCTAGTGAGCACACCTGTATTGAACAACCTAGCAAGCTACCATTGTACCAGTGCCATGCCACCCGAGCTTCCCCCTTGCCGTCCGACCATGGCTAGCTAGCAGGAGGCATCGCCGCGCCTAGCCACCATGTCCAGGAGGCAGCTGACCGTCCATTGCCAGCCCCTGTCTAGCCCTCGCACGCAGCCAGACCCTGGAAGACAGAGAACATGCCACACCCATTGTCTCTGCACCATGCCAAGAGAACGCTAGAGCTCCACGCCTGACACGCGGGCACATGCCGCGCCTCGCCTTCGACGCCCGTGCCTGCAATCACCACGACACCAGCAACCCTCAGACATGCCTGTTCGCTGCCGCGCAACCTGTAGCACCCGTGCGTCGTCAAAGCCACTGTCGGTGCCGCATAGAGCACTAGCATGTTCTGACCATTATCGACCGCCCCTTGCTGCGCCATTAAGTCCTTGAGTATTGCCATGATACCGTGCACCGGCCTACACCCTCCGCCATGCCTATAGCTCACTACAACGTCGAACCTGACGAGCTCTGCCCATGCCGCTCTGAATCTCTCGCTCGGCTATAAAAGGAGGCCTCCCCAGCCTCAATTCGCCACACCATCTCGCTCCCTACCTCTCATAAAACCTCCCGCACCTCTCCCCAGAGTAAGGCGAGCTCAGCATTGTCGAAATTTAGCCAGAGTCTGCCGCGAAGGAGGAGAAGAGGAGCCGTTGATTGGAGCCACCCCAAGAGCCGTCGTGACCACCATTTGAACCGCCTTCATCGACAACGTCGTTCGCCCCCAACGCCGACCCTAGCTGGAGCCCTGGTGAGCCTCACACGACCCCCACTGCCGCGTTAGGGTTTAGACCTCACCGGCGTTGTTCGTCGTTGACGATGAGCCTCAGCCGTTAGATTAGATTCTAATCGCATGGTCCAGATTGCCACTTACCGCTTCGTGTAGACAGAGTCGCTGACGCGTGGGGCCATCACTTAACTCATCCCGCGCGCTGCGCAGTGCGCAGTGGGCCGGCCTAGTTAGTTCCTGCGCGACCCAGTAGATTCAAATATAGATTTTTCAATTTAGTTCAAACTCTAGTTCTGTCAGTTAATTTAAAAATCAATTCAGAGAGTTTCATGGAACCAAATTGCATGAAACCAAATTTTTTAGAAAGGTATTGAAAATTTTAATCCAAGCCCATTAGTTTCAAACCATTTAGAATTATAGATTATCTATAGTAAAAATAACAAGGCAGAGACTTTTCTGCATTCAAACATTTTCAAAAATCAACCATAAATGCTTTTATGTTGATTCCAACTCTCAAAAATCACATTTGACAAGATCTTTCTGAATATGTAAAAAGATATAGGTTTACTTGCAGTAAAAATGGACAAGTATTAAAAGAATCCCTCATAGGCATTTTTAGTCACTTTAATTAATTAAATTAATAATGTTAAACATTATTAAATTGTCACACCACATTAAATCACATTCCAAAGTATTAAAATATGTGGTGATGACATGTGTCAACATGATCTCATATTTTAATTGGAAAATATTAAATATTAAGTAGTTTTTCAATGAGTAGAAATTACTTTTCCAAAATAAAATAAACAAGACTAAGCCATTAATCCTTGTGATGATTGTGATGATGCTAGATCATCTAGTGTGAACCTTTGTGTTCTAAATAGAAGTAGTTAAGTATTTTTTGGTGATTGTTGTACCTCATATTTATTTATAGATGCTAGTACCGACCAAGGATACGAAGAGGAAGGAGACTACTACGAAGAGGAAACAGAGGAGAACTTCAACCCCTGCACTACTCAAGGCAAGCTACCACTTGCAGGTTTCTTAACCATGCATGCTACACTATGCAAGCTAACACTTGCATGAAAACTATGCAAACTAGATGCCTTAGGCATATTTGATTATACCACTTGATTATATCATTTGATTATACCAAATGCCAGTTTTACTTGCAAGCTTTACTCTTTTTATTTCTTTATCAAAGTTCTTTATTACTTCTAGTATTATTTAGTGAATTTTGGATGTATCAATGAATAGAGGAAAATTATGATATAGAATGGTGATGCAAATTGGACGTATCAACTTCCCCAAGCTTAGACCTTCGCTTGTCCCCAAGCGAAAACTAAGCTCAGTAAACATGTCCACAAGTTTATGGAGTGAAGTGTCGATAAAAGAATACACTTACCATTACACAACTCATAGAAGAATGCAACTCACCATTACATAACTTAGCTTGCAACAAGTACATGAGTCACAATAGAGATGCATAAATATAAATCATAATTGGAATTGGCAAAATCTTGTTCTTGGTCAGAGAACAGCTGGCAAACAGTTTCACAAATAAAGCTTTTGAAGAAGTTTAAAACAGGAGCACTCTTTGCTCAAAAGATTTTTCACAAAGAAGGCTTTCAAAGTAGTACTCAATAGATAAGAGTTTTGTGCAAACAAGGAAGATAAAGAACATGATTGAATAAATCACCATATGAATGCTTGCAACATAACAACTCAAATGCTTGCTGGAGATATAGAGGAAGTAGGTTTACTGACTCAACTTAGAAAATAGGAGAAAGGTCCCTTCATAGAGGGAAGAAGGGATTTCAAGTCATAAAGAGTTTCCAAAAGACTATGATACTCACTAACTTTGAGCCCTCATTTCCCTATCATAGGCATATTGAGATGATTAAGGTTAAAGTGAACAAGGACGGAGTATATGCTTGACGAAATATAAGTTGGCAATCTCATGTCCCTTGAGTACGAGGGCCACTCCTCATGCTACTCAACTTTAGTCACCGGTAAGTTCTTGTCATTGTAAGTACATGTGTATCATAAAGAACCGCCAACGGGGTACCCATTGCACATGGTATAGGAGCTATCCCATAACCAAAATGACAAGGCAAGTAGACAATGAGGATGCTTTTTATTGAGGATGCTTCACAGAGTGCTCATTATGGTGATGCTACAAGTTTCCACCATGATTAGGCATGGCTTAGGCTAGCGGCCCAGGCGTTTCTCTAACACACATACATCACTCCATGGACTTACAAGCTCCCTCTTTATTTCACACTGTCGACATACACAAACAAAAGAGCATGATATCAACTATGTACAACGTACATGTGCAATGTTGAAAGCGTTCCCCGTGACATCATGGTTCTGCTAATTCCAACGTATAGATGCAAGCATATACAACTTCGATGACACAATGGTTCAAGTCTATTAGGGGCAAGAAAATAAGGTGTGCCATCAAGTTCGTGAGAGCTTTACTAACTAGTTTTGACATAACAAAATACTTTTTAATTCTAATGATAGATGAATCTTGAGAATTTGCTTGGAATAGCAATAATGCTAATAGGTATATATGGTGGACACAAATGGCACAGGTTTCGGTTCAAAGGGTTTGGAAACATGAGAAGTATGCCTTCTCAAAACAGGTTTTTGGCTAGCAAGGCTGGGTAGCAAGCAAAAGAGTTGAAAGAAACAAGCAAACCTACAAGTGATAAAGCCAAACATGCAATCTTCCTTGAAGACACAAAATATCTTAAATAAAGAATACTAAGCTTATGAGCCAACAAGAAAGAAAATAAATGATACAAAATACCTGTAAGCTTTCAAACCTCAAAAAGTGTTGCTACTGACTAGAGCTCGATTTGCCAAAAACAATTTAGATTTACTTGATTCTCCCAAAGTGATGCCAATACTGATCAACAAGATCCATCATATAATAGAGATTGCAAACTAAAATAAGAAGTGCGAAAAGTAAAAGATGAGACTTCTCATTAATATTCCATAAAGGCACTCACACCAAGGGATACATAGATAATCAACTAAAGGAGAGATACTTCCACATGCAAACCAACCTATAAGATAACCTCTCTACCAAAGATATGAATCCACTAAAAAGGTAAAAGATAAAAGATAATGATGGTGATACCGTGGCACTCCCCCAAGCTTGGAACAAGCCAAGGGGATGCCAAAACCGATGACGAATTACTCCTTCAGTGGTGGTGGTGTTCTCTTGATAAGCTCCTCAATCAGTTTCCTCAAATCCTCAATCTCAAAGGTCAGAGTACGAATCAACTCCAAATTTTGCTCAATGCGGTTCATGATCATATCGGACTGAGATCCCCAGTCCTTGCTATTCTTTCCCTAGTCTTCCTTCTTAGTGTGTTCCTCCCCTGCATGGTTAGACCGAGGCATATCCCACATTGAGGGCAAGTTCCCTTTGGGCACCTGTTGGTATTGATGCTCATGTATAAGAGTATGGAAGGGTCTCTTTGTACGTGGAGGAGATGACCGTGGATTGTAGATAAGACGCGGAGGTTTCCCTCCTATAGACATCTGTGTTGTCCTCTTAAGATTGGTAGGTTTTGCCACCACTCCAATTCTTGGGACGGTAGTGCGAGTGTACGGTTGCCTTTACTCCTCCATGTCTTCTTCATCCCCTACCAAAATCTCCTCCTCCTTGGGGTTTTGAGGATCATCTTCCTTGCGCTTCTTGCCTTTGTCGTTGGCGGAGACCATGGTGCTCTAAACTTGAGAAGATTTCATGACAGAAATAGATCAAAACGAAAACACTATGCATGAACCTTGGGGGATCCGGGGGGTTATATTTTACGAAGTTTCAAAGCATAAGGAAGGTACTGATACGAAAACGAGGCGGAGACGGAGCTCGGGAGGCTCACACCCCCTCTAGGCGTGACCAGCTGGGGCCCATGCCTAGGGTGGGTTTGGCCACCCCGGCCTCCGTTTCCTCCTCTGTTCCTTCTCGTAACTTTCCTTATGTAATAAAAACATCAAAAATATAAAAATATTGGGCTTTCATGAACCTTCTGTTTTCACCACTTTTACCTATTCAAAGACGAACTCTGCAGACTCCTTTTCTCCTTCTCCCGGAAATTCCTTTCCTACAAGTTCTCACACAAACCTTAATGGCAACATTAGTGTAAGCAAAAACAATAAACCTTTAGTTTCACACTTCAACTGAAATCCATCAAAATAAAAGCTTCTTGTAAGAGGCAAATGCAAATGATAACATAAATCTGTCAAAACAGACCAACATGCAAAGATTGATTTTTTCGAAAATCTTCTGTTGCTCAAATAAAAAAGTGAAAACTAATGAAAGTTGGGTAACGACCTGGAGAACAATCTCAGAAAAATACAGCTCCATCTGACGTACTGAGCTCCCTCGCGAATTTTTACAATGTAGCACAAAAATTTTCCCAGGATAGCCACTTTTCACAACTCCTCTACTTCTCAAAAGTAGTTGATCTTGACACAAAAACCAAAACAAAAAAGATAAGGAGCAGTTATTAGAGAGGTAATAACTTCCAAGACTCAACCAAACTCTTGGTATATCTCCCATAAAGTACTTTTCTTTAATGCCTTTAAGTTAGGCTTGAAAGTTTCAAAGATGCTCACAAAGGAGATATATATTTGAAGTGAAAAAGAGCATCAAGAAGCAAATAACGAACACATTTGAGTCTAACCCACTTCCTGTGCATGGGGGTATCATGCGAAAACAAATTGTTGAAACAAAAAGCCACTAGCATAGGAAGACAAAACAAATGCAACTTCAAAGCTTTCAACATAAAATGGGGAAACTTAACATTATTGAGGTGCATAAAACCATGTTTCCCTCTCTCATAATAACTTTTAGTAGCACTTTGAATAAAGTTGACAATATAACTGTCACTGGCAACAACTTTATCATAAGAATGAGCATACTTACAGTCATCAAAAAGAGGTCTAAGGTCATAAACCGGATCAATAGAAGCAAGTTGTTCCATCCTGAAATCTTTGTTAGGAAAACTACTTTCACAAGGAGCTTTAGAAAATTTGGAAAAGTTAAACTCATAAGAATTTCCATCAAACTTAGTTAAAACTTTTTCCTTCTTACAATCTATAATAGCTGCACAAGTGTTCAAGAAAGGTCTACCAAAAATGATAGGGAAAGTATTGCTAGCTGCTGAATTAAGCACTAGAAAATCAGCAGGATACTTAATCTTACCACATAGGACTTCCACATCTCTTACAATACCAATGGGGCAAATGGTTTCCTTATTAGCAAGGTGAATAACCACATCGATGTCCTCAAGCTCACAAGGACCAATTTCATGCATAATTTCCCTATAAAGCTCATAAGGAATAGCACTAGAACTAGCACCAATATCACATAAACCATAATAACAATGATCGCCAATTTTAACAGAAAGCACAGGAACACTAGCTTTTCTACCTTTACTAGGATGAGAGATAATATTAGAAGCGTCTTCATAGAAGATAATATGCTCATCCTCTATATTTCTAGTGACAAGATCTTTCACAATAGCTACCATAGGCTCAATATTAATTTGCTCATCGGGCTCCACAGTTTTCTTTGCACTTTTGCTATTTTCACTAATCATCATATAATACTCCTTTACCTTAGCTGGGAAAGGTATTTTCTCAACATAAGGTTCAGGCACAATATGATTAGTAGTACAAACTTCAGTACTCCTAAAAGGAACATGACTAACAACATCTTTGTGAGGTGCATGATACTTATTCCACTTCTTCTTGGGAATTTCTATATAAGAGGCAAAGGCCTTAAAACAATTGGCAATACTTTGGGAATCAGGACCAAACTCATTGCTAATATCACAGAAGTCATCAGTTCCCATAAAAGATCTTATGCATTCATAATCATAATTTATACCTGACTTTCTTCCTTTGTCATTCTCCCAAGCTTCAGTGTTTTCTTGAATACAGTCTAGGAGATCCCATTTAGCTTCTTCCTTCATACGTGTGAATGATCTAGCACAAGAAGCATCTAGCAAATCTTTATCATGAAGAGAAAGCTTAGCATCAAAGTTATTGATAATAATATTGTTAGGGAATTCATGAATAGGACATTTAAGCATAAGTAACTTCAATCTCCCCCAAGCTTGAGCTGTACTTTCTCCATCACGAGGCCAAAAGTTATGTATCAGATTTCTATCCTTATGAATCTCACTGGGAGGATAGTATTTAGAATAAAAGAGAGATGCCATTTCCTCCCATTCCATGGATTGTCCATTCTTCAGTAGCTTATACCATTCTTCAGCTCTCCCTTTCAAGGATATAGAGAGTAACTTCTTCTTCACCTATTCAGTTGTGATACCTGCACACTTAAACAACCCGCATAATTCATGGATAAAAAGCAAATGATCACCAGGATGGACAGTTCCATCCCCAAAATAATAATTATCCATAACACGATCAACAATACTTGTAGGCATCTTAAAATGATCTATATCAACTGGTGGTGGTTCATCTACTACCCTAATAGTGGTAGTAGTTTTCCTAAACAGAAAACCAAGTGGGTTATCCATATTGGAAACAAAGTAACAAAGAGAAACAAAAATAAATACTCACAGTAGAAGTTTCCTTTACCAGTTCCACTCTTCAATAGCGCTTCACTCCTCGGCAATGGCGCCAGAAAATAGTATAGATGACCCACAAGTATAGGGAGTGTATCGTAGTACATTCGATAAATAGGAGTGTCGATCCCAACGAGGAGAAGAAGGTGTTGACTAGTGGTATGGAGCAGGAAATCTCTGTAAATACTTAGCAAACGTATTTTTAGTGGTTTTCTGATAAAGCAAAGAAACAAAGTGTGGCACCCTGGATTTACGGTCCGAGAATACCCGTTATGCATACAATTCACATTCCCATGATTAGTGAGCCGTGAGCATAACCGACTAGTATCATTAAATCATCCTTACATTAACGAATACAAAACTTACAAAGAGGCCATTATGGCGATTACAACACATGTAGCAGAAGTCTTCAGTGCAGAGTCCGTGCCTTAACCCACAGGAAACTATCTAGGAAGACGGCCTAGCTCGCATAGACGTCAGCACCTTCGTCGCTTCTTATCATCTGCAATCTGGTCGAGTAAATGACCAGGGACAATGCCGGTGAGTACTTTGAATGTACTCGCAAACCACCGAGACAAGGGTAAGAAGAAACATGCATATTTTGGCTGTGGTGAGAAAGCTCTATACTACAGTTGTTTTTGAAAGAGAACCTAACACTGGCATCTCTATATCTTTGTTGAAAAAGAGTTTTTGTAAAGTATACCTCCTTTTTGAAAATCTGGACCTCACCACATCCTTGTTAAAAAGATTTAGAGAATGTTTTGTTGTAAAACCCTTTTTAAAACCTTATCAACCATCTCTGGTCAAATCACATATTATCCTTATCTTTCCTCGTGACCAAGTCTCATCCTTTATCTTATCTCAACTTAACCGAAGGGTCCTCCTAGCACTTGCCATTCCAACCGTCCTTGTCCATGGACACTACTATTCGAATAGATTACACTCTGCAGAGTTTGTGCACTTTACCCCAAGAATCAATACATCCGCCGGGATAAAACCACGGCCTTCTACACACGGTAGACAGGGGCTCGGATAATCAAACCTACGCTTTTCCTTTGTCGATCCCTATCAACAGCGGCTTTTCCTTTTGGGTTTATCTCTTCGGTACGAGTATGGGGTACTACGACCCTGGTCCTTCCTCCTGTACTGACCCTACCTCCGGACCAAAGCCTGACCGGTAGCAATAGTGACAATTCTTCCATCCGTACTACCTAAAAGGATACCGTCCACGAGAGACCCAATTGTTGCATCGGTACCTTGCCCCCAGCAGCCCGGATTTCAGGGGATTTCTCCCCTTTAGCAAGTAAGAGCAGCCCCAGCTAATGACCACAAACTACGAGATAAGCCCCAGCGACTGGGGTAATGTGGTTGCACGGGTAAAATTGTTCCTGACATTGGCTTAGAACATCCCTTCCTTTCTCTTAATTAACTTTCTCTTCATCCACCTCATATGTTATTTTAGTAATCTTCCACTTGGAAAGGATGCCTCTTTCCAAGGGTTTTATTTTGAAAACTTTGCAGTAGGGTATAACCCAAAATAGTTTTATCGTTGGAAAACCGTGGGTTCCAAGGGGGAAGATGCTAATCATATTATCCTCGTTCTAAGGGGTAAAGTAGGTGTAAAATAGGGTAGGTGTCCAATGGACACCCATTCATAACTTGGAGGAGCCAAGTTACTCACGTTTATTCCTTTGAATCAAACCATGTCTGTGATCATGCAATTTATAAACGAGATATAAAACAGTTGATAAACAGGAGTAGGTGCATATATGAGTTCAGGGATGGTGGCTTGCCTGTGACCAGCGAGAAGTCCCTTGACGGTGTTAGAATACCAGATACCAGTGATAACAATAATAAGATAAGAATAACCCCGATCCTTCTTCTTCTCGGCGTCTTACAAACGCAACTATCGCCATTTATCGAGCGGACATGCAAGCAAACAATACATTAATCAATACAAGGCATACAAGCAACAAACCAAATAGCAAGTAAAGGATATCTACAAGATCAACATCAGTGGGATGTTGGAGGATTGATGTGATTGGATTGGAAGAAGAATTGGAGGAATTAGGGAAAAGGATCCCTTTGGATTTGCAATCGAGGAACTACCTAAGAGAGGGGGGGTTTGGCCAAGGGCTTGATTTGTATGATACCATTTTATAACAATGATACCATCAGATAGGTATTGATAAAATGAAGCCAACAAAAGTGGTTTCACTATTTTATCAAATTTCCTTGATTTATAAAGAATTTTATAGTGGATAAAAAAGTCTAGTTTTAGGAAATAATTCACCATAACTTCTCTGGAGTTCCAAAAATTATTTCCTTCGGTGATTGGGTATGCTTTGATGGATTGATTCCAAAGGAGTTGGAATCTCCTCAAAACAATTACCATAATGCCCTTGAGATATTCTCAAGGGTAGTACTGGCTGGGATTTGTATTTTTGATCAGATTTATTTTATAGAAGCTTTTTAAGTGATTCCAAGGACACATGCTAGGTACTGAGAATAGCTTTCTGTAGAAATTGGAATCAACCTTTTTCGATTTACATATCTACTGTAGTGATTTTACTAGTGAATAAACCATGCACATAAGGGTTTAATTCACTAAATATCAATAGTGACTCATAAAATAATGATCTGCTATATTTAGTAGGGTATAGATGTGTGTGTCATCTTAGAGTTGGAATTAGGTCAAAACCTCAATTGGTTTGACCTAGAGAATTTTCTAAAGGCAGAAAAGTATTTACTTTGTTATTTTTGTTGCCAGAAAACTAGGAAGCAAAACAAGATGAGGCCTATGGGAGTATGATGGGTATGGGTGATACTTTCCTGTATATATTTGATTTACCCCATTTGGACTAGTAGAATTTTCTGGAGATACTATTTAGTGATCTAGACAGATCTTAGGAGAACATTTATCATATTTATTTTAAATCCTCAAAATTGATAAAAAATGGCTCTACATGTTAGGGAAAAGGTGTAGGCTTGTATGGGATTTTAGATCTGGGCATTTTGGTTTCGTTTTATATTTTATTTGTACTTAACCTAAACAGGGGTGTTGTAAATCTGGGGAAATATATAAAAGGGGAGGGAGGTTCTGGGCTAGATCTGGCAAGGGAGTGGGCTACAAGGGGGGCTCCCGGAGCTACTTCTGGACGCGTCCCTGAGCAACAAAAACCGCAGAGGGGAAATAAGGGAGGGTAGTAGAACATGCTAGGATGACATGTAGACGCAGAGGGAGAGAGAGAGGGGAGTGGAGCCGTGCTTTGTTCTTGACCATGGCCGAGAGGCTATTTTCTTCTCCTTCATCGAGTAAGCCTAGGCAGGGGAGCTCTAGAGTGGGAGGTGAGAGGTGGGGGAGTGAATGAGTTAGAGAGAGGAGTGGCTGGCTGGCCCTTAGCCCTTTTATTGCAAAACCGCATGGGCAATGGTTGGTGTGGCTCATGGATGAGCATGGAGCTGGTCCATGGCCTCCTCATTGGGTGCTAAGGGTGGTGGGGAGTGTGTTGGGGGTTCTTTTGGTTGTGTATCTAGCAGAGAGGGAGTTGGGGGCTACAAAGAGTAAAGAAATGGGGACTGACAAGACAATTCCTTTGCCTCCTACTTAAGCAAACATGTGGGACAATGAGTGTGGGGCATGCTACAGTGCTAGTCGACTAGGGGAGAGAGTGCTGGTGCTGGGGAGTAGTACTTGACAAGGTTTGGTGATGATTGGATTTGATTTGAAACAAGATTTGACTAGTTTGCCAAATTTGATCAAAACTTGGGTTGTGAAAGAAGTTTGAAAATTTGCATTGGAGAAATTGTGGAAATGGTACTAGTAGGTGGAGTAGATCAAATAATCTCTCCAAGATTTAAATGGGATTTTTCTGATGATTATAATTCTATTTAAATGCACTTCTTCAAAAAGTGCAGAAACAGATTATGGAAGCTTAGATGATATTTTTATGTTGGAAAATCTTGGTTTCTGATGTGATATGGTCCTAAATACCATAACACACATCGTAGAATTTTATTGGGATTTATTGAGGTGGATAGGTATTTTTGGGGAATTATTTCTTGTTTCTGCCATTTAAGAAAAAGGGCAAAAAGAAATAATAAAGAATCTCAAAAATATTTATTTTTGAGGTGGGAGGAGGGGATATGATATATTTGCCTCAAATGTGCCTTGAATTGGCAAGGTTATTTGGAGGAGCGCAAACTTGCCTTTAAGGGCAAGGGTTTTGAGGAATTGATAAACAAAGGAAATAAAATAGTTTAAAGATCCAAATAATTAGGGAAATTATTTGGGGATGCTTATATACCGGGTAGATGATGTACACTTGATGTAGGAATCAATATCAACCTTGGTTTTGAAAGAAAGTGGGGGAAAAGAGGGGAAACTAGATTCTGGGGGATCTAGGGTTTAGTTATTCTGATGCCACCTAAACAGGGTTGGATTAGGGAGCTCAGAGCTCACCTAGGTACAACGGGTATATGGATGATTATACCATGTCATATGGATGATCATGGAAGCAAGAGTTGGGCTTGGTTGGATTTATGGTGATGTAGAGGAGATGGCAAACTTTGTTGAAAATAAGGCTGCCATAACAGATACATCAGGTAGCCTTCTAAACCATGTCGGTTTAGGAAGCACAAGGCTCCAATGGAAACAAGTGAAGTGGGGATTGATAGGCTATGATTAGTAGGTCATAACCATGCAAAGAGTTGGTCAAGGGGAGGTGGCATGTAGATGTGAGCTTCTGCCAAAGTAGGCAAGATGATAAGATTTACAGAAAAGATTATTATCTTGACTACAAAACCATCATGGATGAGTGGGAATTAGAATGTATTAGCCAAGGTAAAGAGTGGGATTTGGTACTACTAATAATGTACTACAAAATGGTTCAAGTACATTCTCAAGAATGCACATAGGTTGGAAGAGGTAGGGCTCCAAAGATTGAATCTAGATAAGAAATCCAGACAGCCATTTTGGCAGATTTGGTGATTTTGACTAGTATGCAAGAGGTAGACATTTGAGAATATGAAAGAGGAGCCAAGAAATATCTTTTGTAAAAGTAGTTTTTGTAAAATAGGGTTGATATGAGGAGTACACAACTAATACACCAATAGTTGCTTGAGCACAAGCAAACAAGTAAACAAACATTGCAAGAAAAAGTTTTTGTTCCCCCTGATTTTTGCCTTCTGGACAGTTAATCAGGGTTGCTGAAATTGGGATGTTATAGACCTTTCCCCCTTAAAATAATCTCGTATCGAGATTAGGGAGGAGTAGGGTTGGGGTGATAACATCCGCTTAACAATATCAGCGGTGGAAATGATTAGGCGCTAATAAGTTTTGCAAAGACCCAACATGGTTAGTCATGCGTTAGAGCCGAGGGGCTTCGGATTTGGGGTGTTTGGATGAAACGAGTGGAAAAGACACAGTCTTTTACCCTGAGGACAAGTCTAGGTAGGTTTGACGTTGGCGGGGTACTTCCTTCTTGAGGCGAGACGACGAGTTGAGTCTTTGATATTCCTTTTTCTCGGGGTTGACTTTTCTCTCTCCAAGGTCTTGATACACCGGGGTGTTGACGGGGCGGTCAACCTTGGAGTGGAGGACTTTCTTTAAGTACCTTCTGACGCTGGAGTGCCGATTGTCGTTCTTCTAGCCGGGTCAATGATTTGGGTTGGAGGGGTGGTCAGCTCTTGACGCTAACTAATGTTCGACTCTCGGGGTCTATCGAGTTTGGGCGGGAAAGATGCAGTCTTTCCCCCTTAGAGAAAAACTATGGGTGATTGGTGAAGTCGCCGACTTTCTTGGGTGGAGTCGTATGCTGGTGTTGGAGAAAGGTGCTACATCTTTCCTTCGAGGTTGCTATCTTCCGTCAGCGTTTGTCGAATCCGCTTCATGAGTTAGGGGGTTTACCGGATTGGCGTCTATTAGCATCCAAGTAGTTAATTCTGAGCTAGTTAGGGGGTTCAATGGGTTGGAGGATTGTCGTTGGAGTTTTGCGGTCTAGGAAACGAGGTCCTTTGGAATGAGGTAGTTCCAGGTCTGATGCAACATCGTGGGTAAGACATGCAAGGAACAAAATTACTCTTGCATATCATCTAACGGGGTTCATCCCTAATTCGACAGATTTGCGCCGACCAATGGCGAAGGTACTTGACGCCTTACTGACCAGGTTTCAAGACGATCCATCACTTGCTAGAGGTTAGTAGAGTAAGTGGGTAGGGTACGAAGGATTATTTCGAAAGTGCTCCTTTAATCTTGTAGTCGTCCTTGGGTTGGGTACCGACCTTGGTTACTGTATATACTCGGGGTCTGAGGGGCCTTCAGCTCTTTAGTAGCGAGGGTCGTGCCTTCTCTGTGGTTTTTGCTGCCACGAGTGGATCTTTTGGGGGGGGAGTGGTGACTTGAAGAGGGGTTGATACTCATGAAGTGGATAGCTCTTCATTCTCCGTCTCGGGGTTTGCAGATTCGGTGGTCTTCTTTCTAATCCTTGGAGAGCAGTATTGGCGGCACCAGGTAGTCTTGTCACCTTGATTCTGAATGTCTCGATTGTTTGTGAGGATCAAGCAGTCTTTTGGAGATTGTTGAGGAAGTCTGTGTTCTGTTCCTCTAACAACTCTAAAGGTGGTGATTGGGGAAGATTCTTGGATTGGAGATCTTCTGGTATGATCTTCTCATGGTAGGTCTTCTGGAATAGAGTGGAAAGACGTCGTATTTCCACCTTAGAGCTTTACTTGGGGTCGTTGAGGTTGTGGTCGATCCTTCGCCTTGGGGCATTAGAGGGATACTGGAGTTGAGGTCTTCGGTTGACGCCTTATTGCGACTACCTTCCTATGGTTATTACCTAATGAAGCCGTATAGGTTATCTTGTGATAGTTTTAGCGGTTAGCAATGCTTATTATTAGTCCTTAGTCGAGGTGGAGGCATTTTGGTTACAAATGGATTGTCCTCACTTGAACTCGTTTGTGTTTCTTTGGTTCGATGACGGAGTAGACTCGTTTTCTTTGGGCCTTCTTATATTCTGGCTTCTTGGTGAAGACTTCATGTTGACTTGGCGGAGGGTTTATTAGGCTTGTTGCTCTTTTGGGGTGATTAGAACTAAGGCACGAGTAGGAGTTGTCAGGGATTTCTTTAGGTGGCCATCCTGCTGAGGAGAGGTTTCCAGCTAGGGGGTTGCGAGGGTTAGCGTCGGGAAACGCCTACATGGTGTTCATACAATAGGATCGAGTGATCTGAGGCAGACAAGCAACACATTTTAACCATCACCCAATCACATGACAAACATGCAGAGCGTACCATAGATACTAAGGGGATGACTACACGACACAAGGGGAATTCCTATATTAGTGATGCTAATCCTAAGTATGGACGTTACGGGGGTCTTAACTTCTGTCTTGCCATTTGTTGTCATCGGTGTCGTACTTGATCAATTTGGGGCGATGAAGGACTTCATTGGTAGGGCGATCTTGTAGTGTCTTTCGTCGTTGGTAGCTCCTTTGGTTTGCTTGTCTTGGTGTCTCTTCATTCCGGGATCTCCGTCTTCATAGCCTCCAAGTCGGACTCTTTTTTTGAAAACGGAACATTTTGAAGTAGACGAGAGATAGAGTAATCATTTTTTCAATCCTTTTAAATCAGAGAGGATAAGAAAAAGAAATGATTTGAAAAGCTTTTGAGAAATAGTTTTCGAAATCCAGTGTTTTCAGAAATAGGGGTTATCCTGTCTAACATCCATGCTAACTAAGGTCTCCTACAGTCAAGATGGCTCTGTTACCATGTCTGTGGCACCCCGGATTTACGGTCCGAGAATACCCGTTATGCATACAATTCACGTTCCCATGATCGGTGAGCCGTGAGCATAACCGACTAGTATCATTACATCATCCTTACATTAATGAGTACAAAACTTACAAAGAGGCCATTATGGCGATTACAACACATGTAGCGGAAGTCTTCAACGCAGAGCCCGTGCCTTAACCTACATGCAACTAACTGGGAAGACGGCCTATCTCGCATAGACGTCAGTACCTTCGTTGCTTCTTATCATCTGCAATCTGGTCGAGTAAACAACCCGGGACAATGCCGGTGAGTACTTTGAATGTACTCGCAAACCACCGAGACAAGGGTAAGAAGAAACATGCATATTTTGGCGGTGGCGAGAAAGCTCTATACTATAGTTGTTTTTGAAAGAGAACCTAACACTGGCATCTCTATATCTTTGTTGAAAAAGAGTTTTTGTAAAGTATGCCTCCTTTTTGAAAATCTGGACCTCACCACATCCTTGTGAAAAACATTTAGAAAACATTTTGTTGTAAAACCCCTTTTAAAACCTTATCAACCATCTATGGTCAAATCACATATTTTACTTACCTTTCCTCGTCACCAAGTCACATCCTTTATCTTATCTCAACTTAACCGAAGGGTCCTCCTAGCACTTTCCATTCCAACCGTCCTTGTCCGCGGACACGGCTATTCGAATAGATTACACTCTGCAGAGTTTGTGCACTTTACCCACAAGAATCAATACATCCGCCGGGATAAAATCACGGCCTGCTACACACGGTAGACAGGGGATCGGATAATCAAACTTATGCTTTTCATTTGTCGATCCCTAGCAACGACGGCTTTTCCTATTGGGTTTATCTCTCCGGTACGTGTATGGGGTACTACGACCCTGGTCCTTCCTCCCGCACTGACCCCTACCTCCAGACCGAAGCCTGACCGGTAGCAATAGTGAAAATTCTTCCATCCGTACTACCTAAAAGCATACCGTGCGCGAGAGACCCAATTGTTGCACCGGTACCTTGCCCCCGGCAGCCCGGATTTCAGGGGGTTTCTCCCCTTTAGTGAGTAAGAGCAGCCCGGGCTAATGACCACAAACTACGAGCTAAGCCCCAGCGACCGGGGTAATGTGGTTGCATGGGTAAAATTGTTCCAGACATTGACTTAGAACATCCCTTTATTTCTCTTAATTAACTTTATCTTCATCCACCTCATATCTTCTTTTAGTAAATCTTCCACTTGGAAAGGATGCCTCTTTCCAAGGGTTTTATTTTGAAAACTTTGCAGTAGGGTATAACCCAAAATAGTTTTATCGTTGGAAAACCGTGGGTTCCAACGGGGAAGATGCTAATCATCTTAGCCTCGTTCTAAGGGGTAAAGTAGGTGTAAAATAGGATAGGTGTCCAATGGACACCCATTCATAACTTGGAGGAGCCAAGTTACTCACGTCTGTTCCTTTGAATCAAACCAAGTCTGTGATCATGCAATTTATAAATGAGATATAAAATAGTTGATAAACAGGAGTAGGTGCATATAGGAGTTCAGGGATGATGGCTTGCCTGTGACCAGCGAGAAGTCCCTTGACGACGTTAGAATAACAGGATACCAATGATAACAATAATAAGATAAGAATAACCCCGATCCTTCTTCTTCTCGGCGTCTTACAAATGCAACTATCGTCGGTTATCGAGCGGACATGCAAGCAAACAATACATCAATCAATACAAGGCATACAAGCAAAAAACCAAACAACAAGTAAAGGATATCTACAAGATCAACATCACTGGGATGTTGGAGGATTGATGTGATTGGATTGGAAGAATATTTGGAGGAATTAGGGAAAAGGATCCCTTTGGATTTGCAATCGAGGAACTACCTAAGAGAGGGGGGTTTTGGCCAAGGGCTTGATTTGTATGATACCATTTTATAAAAATGATACCATCAGATAGGTATTGATAAAATGAAGCCAACAAAGTGGTTTCACTATTTTATCAAATTTTCTTGATTTATAAAGGATTTTATAGTGGATAAAAGTCTAGTTTTAGGAAATAATTCACCAGAACTTCTCTGGAGTTCCAAAAATTATTTCCTTGGGTGATTGGGTAGGCTTTGATGGACCAATTCCAAAGGAGTTGGAATCACCTCAAAAAAATTACCAGAATGCCCTTAAGAAATTCTCAAGGGTAGTACTGGCTGGGATTTGTCTTTTTCGTCAAATTTATATTGTAGAAGATCTTTAAGTGATTCCAAGGACACATCCTAGGTACTGAGAATACCTTTCTATAGAAATTGTAATCAACCTATTTGGAGTTACATAGCTACTATAGTGATTTTACTAGTGAATAAACCATGCACTGAAGGGTTTAATTCACTAAAATCAACAATGACTCATAAAATTATGAGCTTCTAGATTTAGTAGGTTATAGATGTGTGTGTCATCTTAGAGTTGGAATTAGGTGAAAACCTCAAATGGTTTGACCTAGAGAATTTTATAAAAGCAGAAAAGGCTTTACTTTGTTATTTTTGTTGCCAGAAAACTAGGAAGCAAAACAAGATGAGGCCTGTGGGGGTATGATGGGTATGCGTGATACTTTTCTGTATAAATTGGATTTACCCCATTTGTACTTGTAGAAATTTCTAGAGATACTATTTAGTGATCTAGACAGATCTTAGGAGAACATTTATCATATTTATTTTAGATCCTCAAAATTGATAACCAATGCCTCTGTATGTTAGGTAAAAGGTGTAGGCTTGTATGGGATTTTAGATCTGGTCATTTTGGGTTCGTATTATATTTTATTTGTATTTAAACTAAACAGGGGTGCTGCAGATAAGGGGAAATAGATAAAAGGGGAGGGAGGTTTTGGGCTAGATCTGGCGGGGGAGTGGGCCGCAAGGGGGGCTCCGGAGCTACTGCTGGACACGTCCCTGAGCAACAAAAACTGCATAGGGGAAATAAGGGAGGGTAGTAGAACATGCTAGGATGACATGCAGACATAGAGGGAGAGAGAGAGAGGGGCATGGAGCCGTTCTTTGTTCTTGACCATGGCCGAGAGGCTATTTTCTTCTCCTTCATCAAGTAAGCCTAGGCAGGGGAGCTCTAGAGTGGGAGGTTAGAGGTGGGGGAGTGAATGAGTTAGAGAGAGGAGTGGCTGGCTGGCCCTTAGCCCTTTTATTGCAAAACCACTTGGGCAATGGTTGGTGTGGCTCATGGATGAGCATGGATCTGGTCCATGGCCTCCTCATTGGGTTCTAAGGGCGGTGGGGAGTGTGTTGGGGGTTCTTTTGGTCATGTATCTAGCAGAGAGGGAGTTGGGGGCTGCAAAGAGTAAAGAAATGGGGATTGACAAGACAATTCCTTTGCCTCCTACTTAAGAAAACATGTGGGACAAGGAGTGTGGGCCATGCTACCGTGATGGTCGACCAGGGGAGAGAGTGCTGGTGCTGGGGAGTAGTACTTGACAAGGTTTGGTGATGATTGGATTTGGTTTGAAACAAGATTTGACTAGTTTGCCAAATTTGATCAAAACTTGGGTTGTGAAGGAAGTTTGAAAATTTGCATTGGACAAATTGTGGAAATGGTACTGGTAGGTGGAGTAGATCAAATAATCTCTCCAAGATTTAAATGGGACTTTTCTGATGATTATAATTCTATTTAAATGCACTTCTTCAAAAAGTGCAGAAACAGATTATGGAAGCTTAGATGATATTTTTTATTGGAAAAGCTTGGTTTTTGATGTGATATGGTCCTAAATACCATAACATATATTGGAGAATTTTATTGGGATTTATTTAGGGTGATAGGTATTTTTGGGGAATTATTTCTTGTTTCTGCCATTTAAGAAAAAGGGCAAAAAGAAATAATAAAGAATCTCAAAAATATTTATTTTTGAGGTGGGAGGAGGGGATATGATATATAGGCCTCAAATGTGCCTTGAATTGGCAAGGTGATATGGAGGAGAGAAAACTTGCCTTTAAGGGCAAGGGTTTTGAGGAATTGATAAACAAAGGAAATAAAATAGTTTAAAGATCCAAATAATTAGGGAAATTATTTGGGGATGCTTATATACAAGGTAGATGATGTACACTTGATGTAGGCTTCAAGGTCAACCTTTGTTTTGAAGGAAAGTAGGGGAAAAGAGGGGAAACTAGATTCTGGGGGATCTAGGGTTTAGTTATTATGATGCCACCTAAACAGGGTTTGATTAGGGAGCTCACCTAGGTACAAGGGATATATGGATGGTTATACCATGTCATATGGATGATCATGGAAGCAAGAGTTGGGCTTGGTTGGATTTATGGTGATGTAGAGGAGGTGGCAAACTTTGTTGAAAATAAGGCTGCCATAACAGATACATCAGGTAGCCTTCTAAACCATGTGGGTTTAAGAAGCACAAGGATCCAATGGAAACAAGTGAAGTGGGGATTGATAGGCTATGATTAGTAGGTCCTAACCATGCAAAGAGTTGGTAAAGGGGAGGTGGCATGTATATGTGAGCTTCTGCCAAAGTAGGCAAGATGATAAGATTTGCAGAAAAGATTATTATCTTGACTACAAAACCATCATGGATGAGTTGGAATTAGAATGGATTATCCAAAGGAAAGAGTGGGTTTTGGTAGTACTAATAATGTACTACAAAATGGTTCAAGTACATTCTCAAGAATGCACATAGGTTGGAAGAGGTAGGGATCCAAAGATTGAATCTAGATAAGAAATCCAGACTTCATTTTGGCAGATTTGGTGATTTTGACTAGTATGCAAGAGGTATACATTTGAGAATATGAAAGAGGAGCCAAGACATCTCTTTTGTAAAAGTAGTTTTTGTAAACTAGGGTTGATATGAGGAGTACACAACTAATACACCAATAGTTGCTTGAGCACAAGGAAACAAACATTGCAAGAAAAAGTTTTTGTTCCCTCTGATTTTTGCCTTCTGGACAGTTAATCAGGTTTGCTGAAATTGGGATGTTACATAAAGTGCAAGTAATAAAGACAACGAACAACTGCAGCAAGTGGCCCGATACTTTCTTATCGAAGGACCATCCGGTGGAAATACTTATAAGGACCAAACGTTCTCGAGGACGCATGGGAATTTTGTCAAGTGCTTTCACTTCAAATAGCTGAGTACCTTTCTTTGGTGTTGTAAGTGTTGTGTGGGTGAACCTGGGCTAATGTACCGACTTTAATTGGACTAATACATACTTGGGATTAAACCCCCTGCAAGCATCCGCAACTACAGGAAACCAATTAAGATATAAACCTAACCATAACCTTAAACTCTGAGATCCTACACTCCCTTGTGCACTGGTGTCCTAAAGGGGGTTTAGGTTTCTGTCACTCCGGCAACCCCACAATTAGTAGCCAAATACACAATGCATTCCCCTAGGCCCATAAATGGTGAAGTATCATGTAGTCGACATTCACATGACACCACTAGAAGAATAGAACCACAACTTAAATACTTAACCATTGAATAGTAAGTCAACACAAATCCACTACTAACAACATGACTTCTCCCATGTCCTCAATAACTAAAAGAACTACTCATAAGACATCATATGGATCAAGATCAAAGATGATATGGTGATGGATAACAATCTGGGCATAAACAATAATCCAATGGCTCCACTCACAAGCATCAACTACAATAGTAATCAACATCGGGAAAGTTTCCCCTAAGAACTAATGCAAGATCCAATACAATTGTTACAGCGGGATGAATGTAACATCCCAAAAATACCAAACTTAGATTATCAAACACTAATCATCAAGATTAGGGTTAACAAAAACTTTTCTAAATAAACTCATGAATGCATGTATATGTGTATGCATGGATTTTGAATTTCTTTAAAAACCACCTTGTTTGTGTGATCCATTGCTCGTAAAATGTTTCTTAGGTGAAATGAACATCATCTAAAACATTTCCCACACTTTCCTTAAAGACAAGTAAATCAAAACAAATATATTAAGTGAATGGTCATTTTGGCCAATTTAACTCCCATGCCTACTTTGGCTGTCTCAAACTTTCAGAACCTAACAGAAACTTTTCTGGATCTTTGCACCCCTTGAATGTACTCATAACAGAGTATCAAGGCCCACTTTGTGATCATCCAGAAACTTTCAAATGCATAGTTTAAATGACAATTCAAAATTGAATCTTCTTCATATGGGAAGATCCCACTTTTTCAAAACCCACTCAAACAAGCTCAACTTTAAAAACCCAAGCATCTGCAGACTCACCAACACCAATCTAGCAAAACCACCAAAAATCATTTCAAAATTCAAAACTTGATTTCATGCGGCCATTTCATCAAACAGGTTGCAGACACAAATCAAACAAAACATCAAACACTATAGTGTGCAGTGATTCTTGCCTAACTTGTTCCCTAGTTAGCTCACACACAACTCAGTAGATCATCTAGAAAGATTAGCCCAACACTAGAACCCCTGTGAGCTTGCCATTGCCATTAATGGTGAACAGCCGAGCACCCCAATGTCACCCCATTGTGGACAGCAAGCTAGAGGAAAAACTAGCCGTGCCAACCTTGTCTAGGAGGCATCCCACCGTCCACCGCCACTCACTGTCCCAGCCGCAAGCGTTGCCAAGCCCTGGACCACGCGCACAAGCCGCGCCTAGACCATGCCGAGCGTGCGCCAGAGCGCCACCCCCGACCAGCATCCACAGACCGCGCGCCGCCCTCGCCGCGTGCATACATGATCGCCATCAACCCAGGAGACCGCCAGACATCCCCATTTGCCGCCCCGTGCCGCACAGCCACCACCGTCGAAGACGCCGCCTCTGCCGCGCAGAGCACCAGCCGTTCCAGACCAAACCACACCGCCCCATGCCTCGCGTCCATGTCGTTGAGCATCGCCAGGAGACACAGCACCGTCCCCTACCCTTGCCCATGCCAATAGCCGCCTGTAACGTCGCCCCCGACGAGCTCACAGTGCGCCCCGACGGTCCCCTCGCTCGACTATAAATAGTGGCCACCCCGCTCGATTTCTTCACACCATCTCACTCCCCTCTCCTCACTGATCGTGCCACACCATTCTCAGAGCAAGGCGAGCACCACCTCGCCGGAATTTCACTGGAGCCTGCCGCTGCCAGAGAAGAAAGGAGCCAGCGATTGGATCCGCCCCAGGAGCTGCCGCGACCACCCCTGAGTTCGTCGTCGTCGACTTCGTCGTTCGCCCGCCTCGCCGACCCTCGCCAGTACCCCGGTGAGCCCCCAGCGACCCTCACTGGCCGCGCTAGGTTTCATTCTCGCCGGAGTTGTCTCGCGTCGACGATGACTCCCAGCCGTTAGATTAGAACTAGATCGAATGACCCACGTTGCCCCATACCGCTTCGCCCAGCCCCGTGTCACTGACGAGTGGGGACACCCACTTAACCAGCCCGCGGGAGCACTGCGCTTAGCAGGCCGGCCCGTTAGAATTTCCCGCGCAGCCTAGTTATTCAAATTAAATCTTTTTCTATTTCAATTCAAACACACTTCTGTACCCAACTTCAAAAATCAACCCAGAGCAATTCAGTGCACCAATTTGAATGAAACCAATTTTTTTGGAAAGGTCTGTGAATGCTGAATCCAAGCCCTTTGGATTCAAGTCATTTGGATCTCTAGATCACCCCTGGTAAAAATAACAAGGCAGAAGCTTTTCTGCATTCAAACATTTTCCAAATTTAAACCATAATAGCTTTTGAGTTGATTCCAACTCTCAAAAATCACATTTAACCATACCTTTCAGAATATATAAAAACATATAGGTTTACTTGCAGAAATATTGTTCAAGTAATAAAAGAATGCTACACAAGCATTTCTAGCCACTTTAATTAATTAAAATAAAAGGGTAAAACCTTATTAAATTGTGACACCACTTTAAATCACATTCCCATGGACTACAATATGTGGTGATGACATGTGTCAACATGATCCCATGTTTATTTTGGAGAATATTAAATCTTAAGTAGTTTTTCAATGAGTAGAAATTACTTTTCTAAAAATAAAAAGATTTAAAACCAAGCCTTAACCTTGTAATGTTAGAGATGATGCTAGATCATCTATAGGACCCTTGTGTGTGATGATTGCAAGTAGTTAAGTATTGTTTGGTGATTGTGTACCTCGTATTTATTCATAGACGCTAGTACCGACCAAGGATACGAGGAGGAAGGAGGATACTACGAAGAAGAAGCCGAGGAGAACTTCAACCACTGCTCTGCACAAGGAAAGCTGATACTATACCAATGCAAGCTAGTAACTATGCAAGCTTATACTGATATTGATGCAAGCTAACCCTTGCAAGATACCCTACTGATGCCACAAACCCATACTTGTGATATGAGTACTATATGCCTTAAGCATATGTGATCATACCCCCTTGATAAACCAAATCCTAGTTTTATGTGCAAGCTTCTTACTTTATTTCTTTATCAAAGCTTACTTAGAGTCTACCTAAGAGTTTGGTAGATACTAGACAGTTGTGCTGAAGGTTGCATAAAAAGAATAAAAGTTGGCCTAAGATAGAAACCTTGATCTCAGCCTAAGACATGAGTTTGAACTTAGTTAAAACCCCACTAGTTACCACCCCTCCTTAGTACTACCCCACCTGTAGATGCTAGTGCTAAGCATAAAACTTGATCAACTTTAGATGGGAATACTTGGTGGAAAAATGGTTATGAAAACCTTGGAATGATGGATCATTCTATTGAAATGTTTTGGACATGTGTTTCCAAACACTTGATGATTTTGGTGATGAAAATGTTGAGGCATGAGCCTTAGCCCCTTTATAAAACTGATGGTTGTCTGGATGCGATACCATTCCAATTTTATCGTATAACCACAATACCCGAAGATTGGGTAGGGCTTGACTAGAAACTTATGTACCTTAGTATTAGTTCCCTCACGGCCAAGGTCTGAGCTAAGGCTACCTTGTGAAGATTGTCCACCTGTGTAGTACCCAAGATGACAGTTGGTCATGGTTGGGAGGCCATACTCACAGGAGAGGTGCTTATACTAGGGCGTGTAATCGAAAGGTTAGGATTGATTATCCGCATACTGAGTATGGTGAATTCAGGATTTGTTCCTGACGGATGTATCGAATGTTGTGGTGAAAGTGTACAATCTCTGCAGAGTGTCAAACTATTCGAATAGCCGCGTCCGTGGTTATGGACAGTTGGAGTGGCCATACTGTTCCCCCGTCAGACTTTTCAAAATGACTTGTGAAACAAATTGAGACTTTGACTTGACCACAACAGAGTTGTGACTTGAATTACAAGATCCCACTTAGGAGTTATAAAAGTGTGACTAGCTTTGGAACTGAGTAGAGATAAACCTGGCTTTTTGCAAAACAACCCTAGAGCCTAGTGTCCTATTATCCAAAAAAACCCTTACCTGTTAGTATTAGTTTGCGAGTACTTAAAGAGTACTCATGGCTTTGTCCCTGGCTATTCCCATGGCCAGACTATGCAGAGGAGTACCTGGAAGATGGACCCCAGGAAGGTTACGACAACTAGGATCATCTCCCCTCGTCAGCATTGCCTGTGACCCTGAAGATGGAGCTTCGCCTACGCTACCGTTATTATTACGTATTCCGCTGCTTGAAGTTGTATTAAGAACTGGATCATGAGATCCCTATTTGTGTAAGAACTTATGTACGGTTGTAATGGATGATGTACTATGGTATCCAATTCTGTTATGTCTCGCAAAAATGGTAATCCTGGGATTGCGATGTATGGCATAACAGGCATCTAGGATTGAAAAATCCGGGTGTTGACAAGTTGGTATCAGAGCCATCCTGACCATAGGATACCCTAGTTAGACTGGACGTTGAACCAAAAACTTAGTTTCAAAACCAAAGAAAAACAAATATTTACAAAAACCTATTCTCATTCTTATCTCTTTGATTCTTTCATAAAAATTCATGTTCCTCAAAAACTCTTGAAAAATACATAAAATTTTGACACACTTGATCACTCTGCTAATCTACTCATCCTCTATTTTTATAGATGGACGTGAAGTATAGCAAATTTTATCAGTTGGGGAATGGAGGAGACCTTATCTTTGAGAGGGGTCTGGATTAGCTTTCGGAACTTCTGGAGCATCCACACCCCGAGTTCTTCGGAGCTCAGCTCAATGATCAAGGAGGAGGAGATCTGCAGTGGTTAATTGTTGCAAGTCTCCGAGGAAAGATTGAACCTCCCACTGCGGAGGGAATTCAGTTTACCTTAAGAGAGAACCACTGGCTCGATGGACTTGCCAGAGCAATGCAGGAATCTCTCTCCCGTCTGAGTGGGCAGAGCATCAATCAGATCAAGGGTACTCGCTTTGAGTTTTTCCCAAGGCGTGATGCAAATGGACAACCACTGGAAGCCCCATACCACCCCGAGCTGAAGACTCAATTGGACCACCTTAGCTTCATGATGTATGATCGTCAGCAGGAGTTGGACAACTGCCGTGACTATTGCAACCACAAGTCTGCCATCATCAAGACGAAGGATCAGACCATAGCCATGCTAGCAAAGGATCGCAAGTCTCGTCGCCGTCAGCTCGACAAGAAGGAGCGCATTATTGCCCGTCTTTGCCACCGCATCTCATCTCTGGAAGAGACCATCCACGAGAGGGACATGCAGTTGGAGGAAAGCGAGAATGCCGGAGAGGATCTTCGTGGAGACCCTTACTCTTATCTCTGTGATGACGATGATTTTCTGGAGGATCAGGCCATGGACTTCTTCACCGATGAGGATGATTTCTCCTTCATCGATGATAATGAAGATGATGAAGCCACAGACTCCGAGGAGTAGTAGCACTTGATCACTAGCGTAGTGAGTAGTATTCGGTCCCCCTGTATCGTAGATTCCAGAATGGTTCTTAAAACCATCTGTTTTCCTTGTTGTGGTGTGTGTTGTACTGTATGCTAGGAATGAATGAATGAAAAAGCAAGTTGCTAGAAAAATCTGAGTCAAACCTTTAAAACTTTTCAAAGACCCCAAAGTATCGCCCCAACCCATCTCCAAGATTTGCCCCAAGAACCAACAGACCCCCTATGACCCATCCAACCTATCCCAACCGTGGAAACCCTAGAACTAGAGGAAATCACAACAACCCCGGCAACTCTAGTAATTTCACCCGTGCCCCACCCAAGTTCAACACCAACAACGCTACCACCAATCCCAACACTGCCCCGAGGACTGGAAGTAATGTTGTGCCTGTCGCAGCCAAGGACAAGTCACAAGTGACCTATTATGACTGTGGAAATAAAGGCCACTATTCCAACGAGTGCCCCAACAAGAAGAATGCTACAGCCCCTAATACCAATGTCCCAGCTCAGCAACAACGTCGTGTTCAGCCAGGAAGGAGATTTGCCCCAGGAAATTCACTCAACCGCAATGGCCGTCTTTTTCTCATGCATGATGAAGAAGCTCAGGAAGCGCCAGACGTCGTGCTGGGTATGTTTTTTGTTAATTCAGTACTTGCAAGAGTGTTGTTTGACTCTGGTGCATCGCATTCATTTGTCACCGAAGAATTTGCATGCACTAGTAAAATTCAACCAACCAAACTGAAGCATGTGATGATTGTGCAAATCCCAGATCAACCACCAAGGCTAGGCAAATTTGCAAAGCCGTCCCTATCCGAATCCATGGCATAGATTTTTATGCTAATCTAATAGTACTCGGAACTAAAGGTTTGGAAGTAGTACTAGGAATGGATTGGATGTCCAAACATAAGGGATTGATTGACTGTGCTAAGAAAGCCACCACCATGACCAGTACCACTGGAATAACAGTCGAACATATATCTGAAACCTTACCTCGCCAATTCAAGTGTAACAAGAGTCTAGCCCAACCTACCATTGACCAAGTCTGGATAGTCTGTGAATACCCCAATGTATTTCCAGATGTTTTGCCCGGCATGCCCCCAGATCGGGATATCAAGTTTATCATTGAACTAATCCCTGGAACAGGACCCATAGCCCAGAGACCCTATAGTATGAACCCATCAGAGTTAAAAGAACTGAAGAAGCAACTGGATTCCATGCTAGAAATTGGACTAATCCAACCAAGTGCGTCACCATGGAGATGACCTGTCTTGTTTGTAGACAAGAAAGATGGAGGTAACCGTTTATGTACGGATTATCGAAAGTTGAATGATGTCACCATCAAGAACAAGTACCCCTTGACCAAGATAGAAGATTTGTTTGATCAGTTGACCGATGCCCAGGTGTTTTCTAAGATTGATCTTAGAACTAGCTATCATCAACTCAAGATTCGTGTAGAGGATATTCCAAAGACTGCCTTTACCAACAGATATGGATCGTACGAGTATACAGTCATGTCTTTTGGATTAACCAATGCCCCCGCTTATTTCATGAATCTCATGAATAAGATTTTTATGGACTTCCTAGATAAGTTTGCCATTGTTTTCATCGATGACATTCTGATTTATTCCAAATCAGAAGAAGAACATGAGCTACACCTAAGGACCATTATTGGAACCCTTAGAGAGCATCAGTTGTATGCAAAGTTTAGAAAATGTGAATTCTGGTTACAGGAGGTAGGATTCCTCGGTCACATTGTATCAGCCGGAGGAATTGCCGTTGACCCTGCCAAAGTGAAAGATGTAGAAGATTGGCAAGCCCCAACCACTCAAACCCAAGTTCGTGCTTTTCTCGGATTGGCGGGATATTACCGCAAATTCGTAGAAGGATTCTCGAGTATCGCCCGACCCATGACCCAATTGCTAAAGAAGGACAAGAAGTTTGAATGGACAGACAAGTGTGAAGCGAGTTTTCAAGAACTCAAGAGGAGATTGATATCAGCCCCAATCCTAATCATGCCGGATATCACGAAGCCCTTCGATGTGTATTGTGACGCATCCAAGATTGGTCTCGGATGTGTGCTAATGCAAGAAGGCAAAGTTATATCTTATCTCTCTCAACAATTGAAGCAACACGAGAAAAACTATCCAACCCATGACCTCGAACTCGCAGCCGTAGTTCTAGCCCTGAAGACATGGAGACATTACTTGATGGGAAATCGTTGTGAGATTTACTCGGATCACAAGAGCCTAAAGTATATATTCACTCAGAAAGAGTTGAATATGAGGCAGAGAAGATGGATTGAGCTAATCAAGGATTACGACCTGGACATTCACTATGACCCTGGTAAAGCCAATGTGGTAGCCGATGCCCTTAGCAGATTGCCGTGCCGCTTGAACTCCATGATTTTGAAGGAGCAACCAAGTCTGCACAAGGAGATGGAAGATTTTCGAATAGAATTAGTAAGTGAAGGATTTTTGGCTAGCATAGAACTTCAGCCCACTTTGATCAGTCAGATTAAAGAGGCGCAGAAGGGAAATGCTAGTATCGACGGAATCAAGCGTCGTATCGGTACAGGCAAAGTACCCGGATTCACCGAGGACGAAGGAGTTCTGTGGTACAAAGGACGCCTTTGTGTACCAGCAGATTCGGAGTTAAAAGAAGTTATCTTGAAGGAGGCTCATGATACTCTTTATTCTATCCATCCCGGAGGAACGAAGATGTATCAAGATTTGAAGGAGCAATTTTGGTGGCATAAGATGAAGAGAGAAATCGGAAGCTATATCGCCAAATGTGATATATGCCAGCGAGTCAAGGCAGGACATCAAAGACCCGCTGGATTGTTGCAACCTTTGCAAATTCCGGAATGGAAATGGCATTCTGTAGGAATGGACTTTATCACTGGACTACCTACTTCTAGTAGGGGAAATGAATCTATCTGGCTCATAGTGGACAGATTGTCCAAAGTCGCCCATTTCTTGCCCGTCAAAACCACCTATCAGAGTTCGAAGCTAGCGGAGTTGTACATCGCTAGAATAGTTAGTTTGCACGGAGTCCCCAAGAACATAGTATCGGATCGAGGAACTCAGTTTACCTCGAGATTCTGGAAGAAAGTCCAAGAAAAAGGTTTAGGAACCCGCCTATATTTCAGTATCGCGTATCACCCTCAGACCGATGGACAAACGGAGCGAGTAAACCAAATACTCGAAGATATGCTTAGAGCATGTGTGCTAGAATATGGATCCAAGTGGGAAGACTGTCTGCCGTTTGCAGAATTTTCTTACAACAATAGTTACCAAGCCAGTTTGCAAATGGCCCCATTTGAATTCATGTACGGAAGAAAGTGTCGCACCCCTTTGAACTGGTCGGAAGTAGGAGAGAGTCAGATCTTTGGACCCGACATCCTACGAGAAGCAGAAGAGAAGGTTCACAAGATTCGTGAGTACCTCAAAACCGCCCAATCCCGACAGAAGAGTTATGCCGACAAGATACGTCGAGACCTCGCCTTCAACATCGGAGATTTTGTTTATCTGAAAGTGTCGCCATTGAAGGGAATGCAGCGTTTCCAACTCAAAGGAAAGTTAGCCCCCAGATATATCGGACCTTTCAAAATTTTGAACCATCGAGGAGAAGTATCTTATCAATTGGAACTACCTGAAGAGATGTCAGCTGTGCACAATGTGTTCCATATCTCATTACTTCGCAAATGTCTCGAAGTCCCCGGGAAGACCGAAGTGTTCAAGAATATCGATCATCGGACCATAGAGATCAAAGATGACCTGACCTATCCCGAAGTGCCCATCCGCATTTTGGAAGAAGCTTTTCGAACTACCCGAACCCGAAGCATCAAGTTTCTCAAGATTCACTGGAGCAACCACACATAAGAGGAAGCTACCTGGGAACGCGAAGATCACATCAGGACGGAGTTTCCCGATCTCTTCAAATCCTAGGTAATCTTTTCGTCCTTTTTCAAATCTCGGGACGAGATTTTGTTTAAGGGGGGAAGGTTTGTAACATCCCAAAAATACCAAACTTAGATTATCAAACACTAATAATCAAGATTAGGGTTAACAAAAACTTTTCTAAATAAACTCAGAATGCATGTATATGTGTATGCATGGATTTTGAATTTGTTTAAAAACCACCTTGTTTGTGTGATCCATTGCTTGTAAAATGTTTTTTAGGTGAAATGAACATCATCTAAAACATTTCCCACACTTTCCTTAAAGACAAGTAAATCAAAACAAATATATTAAGTGAATGGTCATTTTGGCCAATTTAACTCCCATGCCTACTTTGGCTGTCTCAAACTTTCAGAACCTAACAGAAACTTTTCTGGATCTTTGCACCCCTTGAATATAGTCATAACAGAGTATCAAGGCCCACTTTGTGATCATCCAGAAACTTTCAAATGCATAGTTTAAATGACAATTCAAAATTGAATCTTCTTCATATGGGAAGATCCCACTTTTTCAAAACCCACTCAAACAAGCTCAACTTTAAAAACCCAAGCATCTGCAGACTCACCAGCACCAATCTAGCAAACCCACCAAAAATCATTTCAAAATTCAAAACTTGATTTCATGCGGCCATTTCATCAAACAGGTTGCAGACACAAATCAAACAAAACATCAAACACTATAGTGTGTAGTGATTCTTGCCTAACTTGTTCCCTAGTTAGCTCACACACAACTCAGTAGATCATCTAGAAAGATTAGCCCAACACTAGCACCCCTGTGAGCTTGCCATTGCCATTAATGGTGAACAACCGAGCACCCCAATGTCACCCCATTATGGACAGCAAGCTAGAGGAAGAACTAGCCGTGCCAACCTTGTCTAGGAGGCATCCCACCGTCCACCGCCACTCACTGTCCCAGCCGCAAGCGTTGCCAAGCCCTGGACCACGCGCACAAGCCGCGCCCAGACCATGCCGAGCGTGCGCCAGAGCGCCACCCCCGACCAGCATCCACAGACCACGCGCCGCCCTCGCCGCGTGCATACATGATCGCCATCAACCCAGGAGACCGCCAGACATCCCCATTTGCCGCCCCGTGCCGCACAGCCACCGCCCGCCGTCGAAGACGCCGCCTCTGCCGCGCAGAGCACCGGCTGTTCCAGACCAAACCACACCGCCCCATGCCTCGCGACCATGTCGTTGAGCATCGCCAGGAGACACAGCACCGTCCCCTACCCTTTGTAGGGTTTCGCAGCATGGAAAACAAAAAATTTCTACCGCATACAAACAAACAAGCCAAGATCTATCTACTAGATTGTAGCAACGAGTCGATGGAATAACTCACCCTCGAAGATTCCAAAGTGTTTAACGAGAGCGGATTCTCGTGGGTGATGTAGTCGTACTCTTCCCGATCTCAAGATCGCGTAGACGATCCTTCCGGCGCTGCGTTCCGGCAGCGCTCCCGCAGTCGGTCACACGTTCGGTACTCGACGAAGACCTTCCTCTCCCTTGTTCCAGCAGGCAACAGAGGCTGTAGCACTCTCCTCGCGATTCCGGCAGCACAACGGCGTGGTACCGGAAGTAGAGGGGAGATCTCTCAGGGCTTCGCCTTAAGCCGGAGCGTGTATGGTGAACTATGAGAGAGCCCTCGACGATATAGGGTTTAGACACGCCGAGGAGGGGGCAAGCCGGCGGCTAGGGTTAGCTAGGCGGCGGCGGCGGTTTGCCCTAGAGCGGCAGCGGCGGCAGTGGAGGTGGCGGCGCCGGCGGCTAGGGTTTAGAGGTGGAGGAGTTGTGTGTCTAGGAGGGGAGCCCTGCCCCTCCTCTTATAGGTGGAGGGAGGCGCGCCAGGGGAGGGGAGTCCCTCCCCAACTCGGACCCAAGGTGGGCCGGCGGTGGAGGTGGAGGGACTCCTCCCCAACTCGGATTCCACCTACCCTCCACTTCCCAAAATTAGCCGTTTGACTTTCAAATTGGCATTTGACTTTTCAAACAAGGATTTGATTAAATCCTCTATTTTGTTCAGCGATGACACTTAGTACATGATGCAATCATACCAACTTGATATAACACATTCATGTACCCTTCCCCTCCGGAGTGCCGGACATTCCGGAACCTTCTAGAACATTTGAAAGAACATGTTGGGCCCCCATGTGTGGTTTTGGTAATTAATGACAATCTTTATGGACTAATGTGTGTATTAAGTTATACTTGTAGGGTTTGTCCATTGGCATCGCTTGGAGCATGTGTTGGCTTCAAGGTCAATGAAATGCAAAGAAGATTTGTTGGACAAGCTCAATATGCGAGGTCGATGATGAGGAATTAAGGAAGGCGTTCCATCTTGAGAAGGGCAAGATCGTCTACATCGAGCTCAAGTGGAATGCTCAAGGCAAAGGTATAATATTGATAGGTTTTCCCTTTTGCCGGTCTCACGTTGTGTGTGTGAGACCGGATTTAGGATAGATAACCCTACTATCAAGAGGGGCTCTCGTATGAGTAATTTGGTCACATCGTTCGGAGAGAGCTCAAACCTTTGCATACTTGCATCATCGTATTTGGTTGTTATTTGGTCTTATCCATGTGAGGATATAGAGCTTGTGGTAATCTCCATAACAAGCTCTTGTTCATCAAAATCGAATCTTCCGTTTGTATCTCGTTGCGATTTTGATTTATGCGGCTTTTCGGTTTCTCACTAAGTGAGGTATTTTACATTATTCTACTTGATACTTTCTCACTAAGTTATGACCGTTTGAACATTTGCTCTATTTAAATTAAAAAAGAAATGAAAAAAGATTTTTCTTGGCCTGTACGGGCCTAGTACCGGACACAACTGATTCAGCCGCCCGTCTTTGATGTGGCCCGGTACGCCCGGTACAAATTTCCGGTACTACCGGACGGCCCAGTTTTTCTTTCCTAGATTTGATCTAGATCCAGCTCGCCCTTTCGCGTTGACCCGCTGCCGCTCGCACATCGCTCGCTGGCTTGCTCGCGTCCCGTGCGGCGCCGCTCCCTCTTCGACGCGCTGCGCTTGCCTGCCGAGTGGCAGCGCTGGGCCCGCACAGGTTCATGCGCGCGCGCCCGCGCCAATTCCCGCGTTCGCCTGGCTGTCCCGCCGAGCCTGCCGCCTTGCTGCTGCGCACGCGCGTGCGTGCGTTGCTGCGCTGCTGCCGCTCGTTTGACCGCATGCATGCTCCGCTGCTGCCTAGCTGCTGCGCTGCGCTGCGCGCGTGCTGCCCAGCTGCGCACTGCCTGCTTGCCGCGCTCGCTTGCTGCTGCGCTGGCACGCGCGTGTGCCTGGCCGCCGCGCTGTCGCGCTGCATGCTGTTAGGCCCACTGCCGCTGCACTGCATCGCTGCTGGCTGCTGCTTCTCTCTCTCTGACTTTCCCCTTGCTCACATATTTTCTGCAATTGTTTTGGCAGCGACCGGTACTACTGCTTAATTCCGGTACTACCGGTCCACACAGAAAATTGCCCCAAACGGCTAGATTTTTGGAGCCCCTATTTAAGACTTTGTCCGTTTTTAGTTTAGATAACTTCTCTATTATCTATTAGGCTAAACTTTGTCCACACTTGCTCTAAATCTTGAAGCTTGCTTAATCTTTTTCCTCCGATGATTCTTGCCCATATTTGAGTGGAAAAGAGAGCAGATTTAGCCCCACGTTTTGACCTAACCGATTCATCTCTTTGTGAGTGCATCTTTGGAGATCTAGATTTTGGGGGATTTTGTGTCTCTCTTTGATTCCTCCTCTCTTGTTCCCCCAATAGCTTTAGTATCTTCGTTGGAACTTGAGAGTGAGGGATTTGGGCATCTTTGTGGTGTTCTTGCCATTTGCATTTGGTGCATTGGTTTGAGTTCTCCTCGGAGAATTTGGTTTGATTTACTCATTGGAGTTTGTCCCTCTTGGGTTCTTGGAACCCTAGACGATTTGTGGCCTTGGTGGCATTGTGGCCTTTTGTGGCGTCTGTTGGGAGCCTCCAATTAAGTTGTGGAGTTGTGCCCCAACCTTGTGAGAGGTTCCGGTTGCCACCGACAAGTGCACCGATAGTGGAAGCGTGGATCGATCCCGTTGGGGTGAGATTCACCGGAGAATAAGGGAGGCCTTTTGTGGCGTTGGTGGTTTGATACCACCCCCTCTCCAAACGAGACGTACTCCATGTTGGGAGGAACTCGGTAAAATATTGGTGTCCCCGCGTGCCTCGGTTATCTCTATACTCGAGCTCTTTACTTATGCACTTTACATTGTGATAGCCTTCGTGCTTGAAGTAATATATATCTTGTTATCACTTTGTTGCTTAGCATAAGTTGTTGGTGCACATAGGTGAACCTTAGTTGTTTCTAAGTTGTGCTTAAAAAATTAAACACTAGTTTTATTCCGCCTTTGTTGAGCCACTCTAGGAAAAGTTTTAATCGCCTATTCACCCCCTCCCCCTCTAGGCGACATCCGTATCCTTTCAATTGGTATCAGAGCCCGGTCTCTCATTTTAGGCTTCACCGCCTTAAGAGTAAAGATGTCGGCTAGGGGATTAGTGCACAAGGACACGCTCACATTCGATGGCACAAATTATGATGTTTGGAAAATTCGCATGCTTAATTTATTTCGGGAAATTCACCCAATTATCGAGGGCTATCTATATGTAGGTTTCTCTTCTCCTATGGATACCCAAAACGAATCTTTAGAGGAGAAGTTGAACTCTCATATAGATGCTCTAGCTACTAAATTTTTTTTGCATGTTGTGAGCAATGTAGTTCTTTCATCTATCATGCCTTATTCAAGCGCTCGTGAGATATGGACCAAGCTTTAAGATAAATATAGCAAGTCCAACATTATTGAGGATGATTGTGTTGCTTCCACTTCCGGTCGAGATGAGTTCTCATCGTCTACCACTTCACCAACATGTGATTTTTCACAAGGTAATGATATGGTGAGTGGTGATAGAAATTGCAATATGGATAGTGTGTTCACTATTTGTAATCCCTTATATCTATCTAGTTGCAATGATCTATCTTTGGACCTTAACACTTCTAGCACTCAAAATTCCTCACATGCTTGTGTTAATAGTCCTTGCATATCATGTAGAAATGACTTGAACAAATCTCATGATGATATGATCATGTTGTCTTGTTGCCATGATAAAAATGCTTCTATTTCCTCTAGTGCTTGTGTTGCTAACCATGTAGAGGAAAATGAAGATTCTATGGGCCAAGACAAGGTCTTGAAGAGAGCTTCAAGTGTAATCTCATCATCACCTTCCTCCGGTTCTCACATGTGCCTTATGGCTAAGGGAACAAAGGTAACCTCTTTGAATCCCATTGTATCTCATGATGATGATGAGGTTGAGAATGATAATGATGATTATAGAGGTAAGTATGATATTACCTCTATTAAGAAAATGGGAGAGGTTGTCTATAGTGCTCTCTACAAAAATAAACTTGCTTCCTCCAACCTTCTTGAAATCTTTAATTATGCTATGGAAGGCAATGATCTTATTGAGGAGCAAGAAAACATAATTGATGAAAAGTTTGCACTTGAGCGTGAATATGCTAATGAACTTGCTCAAGTAAAGGACTCCCTTGAAGAAGAACAAACCACCAAAGAATCTCTTGAGGAGACTTTTACTCTAGAATTATCTAGAGTAAAGGAATACCATGATAGAGAACTTGCGATGGCTAACTCCTTCAAGATTAAAAATGATAAACTTGAAGTTGCTTATGCTAAACTTATTGAGGATTTTGAGCACCTCAAAAATGGCTCTAGGGTCATAAAGGGTGAGCTCATCAAACTCACCGAGTCACATGAGCAACTTAAAGCCTCATATTCAAAAGAGCTTGACAAGTTGCCCTCACCTCTTGGTAATAGTAATGATGCTTGTGATACTAACTCTATTTCTTGTGAAGCATCTATTTTGAAGGAGAATGTTGAGCTAAAGGCTCAACTTGCTTTGCTAACTAGCAACTACGGGAAATTAGAAGAAAGCCATGTTAAGCTCTCAACCTCGGATGAGGATCTCCTAGTCGCCCATGGTAGGCTAAAGTTGGCTCATGAGGCCATCTTGTCAAAGGTAACATCTAGTGGGCCTCATGTGGACATTAGCACTATATCTACTCCAAATGTTATATTGCCATGTGCTAGTCCTTGTAATTCATCCTCTCACAACCATGCTATATCTCGTGATGAATTACATTCCTTGCCTTGTTGCTCTAACAATGTAGCATCTACTTCCTCTAGTACTTGTATTCAAACTAACCATGTAGAGGAAATCAAAGAGCTCAAGGCTCAAGTCACTTCTTTGAAGAATGACTTGAAAAAGGGTCATCAAGGGAAGGCCGCACTCAACAAAATCTTGAGTGTGCAAAAATCCCCCAATGACAAGAGTGGGCTTGGATTCAACTCCAATGTCAAGAACAAGTCCACTATCATGTTGAAGCACAAGGATAACAAGAAGATTGGCCAAGATCAAGTCAAGAATCCGGCCAACATTGTTTGCTTCAAGTGCAAGGAAGAAGGGCATCATGTCAAACATTGCCCATTAAAGAAGAAGTCCCTTGGCAAGAAGCAACAAGGGAAGCGGCCTCAAGCTCTACATATTGTTAGAGATGGGCTTCCTCCCAAGAAGACTCAAGCTCTTCCTCAAGTTGTTTCTTCATCCAAGAAGAAAGATGGCAAGAGTAGAACTTGCTACATATGCCGCGAGAAGGGGCACATTTCTTCCTCATGCACTAGTGGTATCTCCTCATCCCATCCTATCTTGATTGATGATGCTTATTCACTTCGTAAGGATGAGGTTGGCAATGTGTTTGCCAAATTTGTTGGTGCTCAATGTGGTGTCAAGAAAAGAACCAGTTGGGTTGCCAAGCCTATTGTGACTAACTTCTTAGGACCCAACTTGGTTGGGGACCAACAAGCAAAAACTTGATCAATATGTGTGTTTTGGAGGGCATTGGAGTCTTGGCTATATTATGAAGAATTGAGGGATCTTCATCAATTATATTTGTCAAGCCAAGCCATTTGGATTATCATGATTATATTATATTCCTAATGTTCCTCCTTGCGGTAACATATGCTTAACTCATTACATTGAAAGTTACTCGCCCCTTGTGCATGTGTTGGTTTTGTATCTTCCATGTTTTTGTACATGTTGTGCTTTCCACTTAATTATCTTGAGATATCAATCATATTTGTGTATGATTAAGTGGCACAACATGTATGTGTGTTTCTTGTGCTTGAGCCTTACTTGTTTATATTTGGTATCTTATTTGGCTCTTGTGAGAGATTAATTGACTATCCCATTTTGGGGGAGTGCTATGCTTAGGCATTCCACAATCCTAAAAATGTGTGTACATGAGGAATACCACCTAGCATTTATATTGGGATATTATCTAGTCTCTATGTGGTACAATTCTCATGATAAATGTAAGTTTTATAATGTCCATTAATTATCTCTATTTGTATTATTTTCCTCGTATTGGTTTTTATAGTAGTGTCACATTATGGGGGAGTCATATGCTTAGTGCATATTACAATCCTAGAAATTGTGAATATTCGAGGTTGTGTCACTTAGAATTGATATTGATAATTATCTAGCACCTATGTGACACATTTGTTCATACAAGCTCCAATTTGATTGAATGGCTTTATTGATCTTATTTTGGATCTTGTATATGAGAGTGATTCTTGGTATGTGTTTCCTCATATTTAGATATATATTCTCATGGAAACCATTTGCTTCAAGTTACTCTAATCACTAGTGATTGTGTGACTATTGGAAGCTACCAAGAATCGTGTTTGAAGTATCATGCTCAATTCTTATATTTAGTTATATGCTTCTTGTTGTGTGAATATGATATTGGATATCCGTATGAACTACCTAGGGAAGATTATTCTCAATTCTTCTTGTCCTTGGACAATTAGTACCAAATTTATGGTAGACTTTATTGATCATATTCACTTTGGCCTTTGCTTAATGTTGTCCTATCTTTGGCCAAGAAAATGTTTTGTGTTGTCTCCCAAGCCTTCCTTGCTTCTTGTGGATCTTCTTATTTTATTGATATCCTCTTGTGTTTTACTTAATGTAGGTAGTAGTGATGATATCATTTGTGTGCATTTTACATTCAAAAGGAAAATCCTACATAATGCACTATCCATGGGGGAGCTTTCCTATATTATTTAAAACACTCATATTTACGATTCTTTGTTTGATCCATATCGGGTCTTATGTGCTTGGAACTTCAATCTTTTCGTTTTGGTATTTTGTGCCATCATGTTAAGTTTGGGGAGTTTGGTTTCTTGTTGGAACCTTGCTCTTTTTGGGAGTTGGTTTTGTCTCATTCCTTGTTTCTTGATTTGACCATTTTAGAATGAGATAAATCCTTGAGCATTTTTATTTCTATCTATTTTTGCTCTTTTGGCCTTAGCCTAGTTCATTTGTTGAACTTGTGATCTTTCATGTGTTGAATTGGTTCTTTGATACAATTTGGACACCGCTTGTCTTGTCACACTCTTGTGTGTGCCATCTCGGTTTACTTGGTGTTTTGTTCAAATTGTATCTCCTTTTTGGTTCTTGAAATCTTTATGCATGCATATTTACTATATGATTATATTATGGCATGCTTGCTTTCTTTGATCCAATATATAAGGGAAACTCCACCAATTCCCATCGGCTAAGTTGTGCATGAAATTCAATTTCATATCAATGTGAACATAATTATGTGGAGTCTCTCCTATGTATTGTAGTTTCTCTAAGTACTTTGGACCCAATAAGTTTGGGGACCATTTTGTACTTAATTGTGTTTTAGGTACATTGGAGATATATTGGATGCTTGTCTTTCATTTTTGAAGAAATGATACTTAGAAGAAAATTTGAGGCAAGCTATAGGATGATCAACGAATTCATATCCTCTACATCCTACCAATCATATCTCGGTAACAAGTATCTCGTTCTCATGCTCACATATCTTGATTCCAACCGTCTGTCGGTTGCCTTCTAGCATGAATTAACGTATTTGAAATTGTTGTAGTTCTAGCCATGGTTTTAAGAGGACTCTCTAGTGTATATGTGTTTAAGTGTCACATCCCAAGATTTTCCAAATCTTGTAATGTGAAAAATAAATTGACAAAATAAAACTTTGTTGATTTTCAGGGCCAGAAGAAACTTTTTGAATCCAATTGGAAACCTTCAAACCAATTTGGATCAAATAAAATCCTAAAGGGATTTAAAAAGTTTAATAAACAATAAACTTCAAAATATTTAAAATTACTATTTTGGATCTTTTAATAAAAGGATTTGGTTCTCAAAAGAAAAGGTGGATTTATAAATAAGGAATATTTATAAAAGCCAAATTAAACCTTGGCCAATGTTTGAAATAAAATGTTTTGTTTTGATAAAAATAGTAAAGGTTTATTTCAATAAAATAATAAGGACTTAATATCCAATTTTATTTAAGTAAAGGCTTTTCCCATTTTAAATAAACACCAAAACTTATTTATTTTATTTTATTTTATTTTAAATAAGTTTTCCAAGTATTTTATATTCCCAAATAAAACCTACTGAAGTGTTTTTGGTATTATTTTAGTTTTCAAAATAAAGATCTTAATAAAACAAATCCTATTTGATTTATTAATTAAGATCCATTTTATTAATTAATGGATCCTAAAATAAAATGTTATTTTATTTTAAAACAAGCTTTCCAAGTATCTTTTATTTTCAAATAAAACCTACTGATTTGGTTTTGAAAATATTTGGATTTCAAATGGAGTTTTAAAATAAATAAAAACCCATTTGATTTATTAACTAGTGTCCATTTTATTTAAATTATAAATGGACTCTAAAATAAAAATATTATTTTATTTTGGGATTTGGTTTATGTTAATAAACAGAACCAAAAACTCATTACAAGTTTGGAAGTGTTTGAATTGTTTGATTTGTTTGTTTGAATTTCCAAAACAGAAAATAGTATTGGAAAAAGAAAAAGGTTTTAGACAGAAAAAAAATATGCAAAGGACTCAACCCAACCAGCAGCCCAGCAAGGCCCAACTCACAGCCCACTTTTCTTTCCCTCAGCGAAACGTTTTCTCACTCGAACTCACACCCATTAAGCCAATGACTGGTGGACCTCGTTTCCTCTTCCTTCTCTTGCTGCCAGAGGACCCCACCGCCACGTCCCCCTTCTTCCCCACCCGCGGACTACGCCGTCCCCCTCGCCGGCCGTTGCAGGCGAATTAAACCCGGTGTAATACGCGTTAACCACGCCGTTAATCAGCCCCTTGACCAAGCAAGTTAAAGCGCCTGCCCCTCCTCTCCACTTCCCCTCTGTCGCCCCACCTCGACACGCCCCCAGGCTGCCAAATTCTGCTCAAACACCGCCACTGTCCGACGATGCTCCGGCGAGGATTCCGGCCAGCACACGCCACCTCTTGCCTCCTCGAGTACGCAGCTGTGATCAGCATCCCCCAGCGGACCTTTCTGCAGCCGCAACTCACTCGCGCGCGCCCCTGAGCGTCGACAGCGACAACAACCGCCGCCGCCGTGTCTGGTTCATCTCCGACGAACCCCACAGGTAGTTTCCGACCACCCCGCGCACCCTCCTTCACGCACACATCGTCGCCATAGCTTTGCGTGTCTGACCCTGTCTCCCATTTGTCCTAGCGTGCATCGTAGCCCCGTCTCCGACGACGCCCGAGCGAACCCGACGACAGCAGGAACTCCGGCGAGCAATCAAGCCTGCTCCAGTGCGCCCCTCGACAAGACGGCACCACCTTGAGCTTCCCCAGGCCTCTACGAACGCTGTGAGTACCTTCCCAGCCACCCTCGCTTCCTGTATCGCTGGCGCCGCCACCGTCTGGCCGCTCCGCCGCCAGCCACCGCCGCAGCGCCGCTCGTTTAGGGTCGAGCTCACAGCAGTCGTCCGATCCTGATCTGGTGGCTAGGATAGAATCACTTAATAGCGAAGGGGTATGTGTTCTGGGCCACGCGATCTATTTAGATCCAACGGCTGCAGCTGTGCGATCCGAGCGAAGCGGTATAGACGAATCAGGAACAGCCACGTGGCAAGTTTCTGTTTAAAACAGATTTTGAAATCAGATTTAAATGCCATTTTGAAACCATTGTAATTTTCGATCCACACGTCCAAAAATTACAAATTTTATATCAATGGAATCAGCAAGACAAGCCCTAACCAACCATGCCTTTTGTTTAGTAAAAAGCTTCTGGAAAAATGGTTGATTTTACAGAAACATTTGTATGCTTGTTTAAGTTATAAAAATTGTTCAAAAATGGTTTTGGGGATAAAATCTTTGGCAAATGGTGTGATTTGAACCTACTGACCCTAGGAAACACTTTGTGGTCTCAAAAATATATTTGGTGAAGGAAAAGAATGATTCTTTGATTTAAAACCATTTCTGGTCAAATAGAAATGTGGTTTATTTATTAAAAATGGTTTTGGAAGAAAACATTTGGGAAATGTTTTGTTTTAAACTCTCTGACCCCAAACACCAAGTTTTTTTGGTTTGAAAACATATTTGGTGAACCCTATAGATTAATGCCCTAGTAAAAAATATTTCTACACCACATAAAATGATACTTTGTTTTGAAAATGGTTTTTGAGGTGAAACCTTTAGCAAATGACTTTGCCACTTTACAAAATGAACATTAGGTGTTTTCAAATGTTTATGACCCATTAGGAACCACTTTTTCAAATAAAACAAAGCTTGGCATGCTTGCATGCATTTCCTAGACTTTATGATTTTATGTGATGTTTTGCTTGATTGGTAGATTGAGTTTGTGCCTTGCTTGATTGAATTGTAGTGACTTGAAGAGTGTGATTGTTGAAAGGACAAGGAGTGAACCTATACCCTCTACCAAAAAGGCAAGTGATGCTTCATACTTTTTGTCCCATTACTTTCACTATGCATTAGTGATTTCTCTAAGTAAAACTTGCATGGATTTTATTTTGCTAAGTATAAACCTTGCTACAGGAAAACCTAGTAGATGGAACCTTAGTAGAAAATTCCTAAGTTAAGATTCCTACTACTATCAAGCTTAGCCTAGCTAATAGAAAACATGGGTGGACCATATATTCACATTATGGAAAAATTCCTAAGTCTGAGGACTTGTGTTTTGTTTAATAAAACAACTAAGTTAATGAATCACCTGGGTGGAATGGTAATTGCTTGGTGGATTTTGGTTGAGTGGTTCACAAGGCCCATGTTTATGGTTTACCTTGTGTATCTCACTTGTGGATGGTCACCCAGGAACAAAGAGATTTGAGATGTCAAATGTTGAGAAGCTTCAAGTGCAGCCACTTGGCATTATGGGCTCTGCCTTGCTCATATATGTTGCAAGAACTTAGCCATATGGACAGTTGGTGGTAGTGTTTGATAGGTTGGAGCGCGTCCATTTTGGTCTAAGGGAAGGCTTCTGAAAGATCTTGTCTTGGGAAACCAAGTCTTGTGGGGAAAGTGCACCACCTCTGCAGAGTGTAGAATCTAAGTACTTAGCCATGTCCCTGGTAAAGGACAATCTGAGCATCAAGACATGGAAGCAATCAAGAATCTCATCATTCAAATTTCTAAGATAAAAACTTGTGGTTGAACAAGGGTTTTTGGAAACCTTTAATCTTTGATTGAGAGTTGTCTTGGAAAAGATTTTGTCAAAACAAAACTTAGTGTTTTCAAATGTTAAGGAAAAATCTACTTTGAGCAATGCAAGCCTCAACTTCACTTAGTCAAATGCATATAGATGTTAGACTCCACTATACTACCATAGTATCACTTGCCAATACAATTAAAATGTATTGACCCTTGTGTCTGTAACTTGTATGTTGCAGGTTTGATTGATTTAGTGAAGTGTGTTGATTAGGATTACAAAGTCTACAACCAACAATTGCCTGTGGCACTTTGAAGATGAAGGACCCCATGCTTATAGTTATTTTGCTGCAATGTAATGTAATAGCCAAATGAGCTATGTAAAGATGTAATAAAATTATGTTATTCCTAGTTATAAAGTTATATTATGACCTTTGTTTCTTGATATTACATCTAAACTATGGATGCTAGCTATTGATCCAGGGACTAGCATTGTAAACACAGGGGACACCACCTTATATTAATAAAGGTTGGGACACTCCCTTTACAGATGGTATCAGAGCATTGTGTTGCCTGTAGGATTTGTAAACCTAGGATTGGACAAAACCCCTTAGAAAAAGATAGGAGTTGTATTTGTTCCAAAACTTATTTACAAACAATCTTGTAAACTCTTTCCTCAACCATTTTGGTTTTGATTCTACATCTCTTCTATTTCAAACTTGATGGACAAAACCTACCCCATGGCCAAAGACTTCACCATGTGCAAAGGACTTCATCAACTCTAATGACTTCAACATCTTCAACATTTTCACCAAGGACTTCAACCTTGGATATCACTAAAGACAAGTGAGACAAGAAATGTTACTCAAGATTTGGGAACTAAGGAAACGCAACTTAGAAGGAGCCATCAACACCTTTGAAGTTTTTATGACCAAGAAATTTTCCCAAGGAAACCATGATCTCATGCAAGAAGAATCAACCAAGAAGGATGGAAAGATTACAAGTAAACCCTATAGATGGACCACCATATTTTAGTTAAGTCAAACACACCAACTTATGTGGTGTAACAAAAATATTTTGTTGCCTAAAAATGTGATTGAACTTTGTTGTTTGAGTGAAATGTTGTTTGTGATTGCTTGCACATTGCTTGTGTGAATTGTGATGTGTGTGATTAGAAATATTCCCTTAGAAATATTTTTGCCTATTCTAATCCCAATCCAACCCAAACAGATGACTTCTCCAAGAAACTCCAACATCAAGGATGGTGACAACAACAACAACAACCAAGAGGACAACATGAGAGAACTCATATCAACTCAAAACCAGTTGAGCCAAGAGACAATTTAGCTTTTAGCCAACAACAATGGACTAGACCCAGCCATACAAATGATTTTGAAACTTCAATCCCAATTGTTGCAAGGATTGGTTACTCAAATGATCAACATGGGAGAAAACTTTTCCCAGAGAGCTAATGACAACAAGGATGACAAAGATGTTATTCTAAAAGGAACCCAAGTTAGCAATACTTGTGAAGTCAAGGATCATGCATCCAAGGAGCATGAAGATCAATGCCCCAAGAAGAGAGAAAGATCTCCCACCTATGAAGAACCTGAACTAGAAGAACTCCTAGCTTTGGAGAGACCCAAAAAGAATAAGAAGAAATGCCCCAACCCTAACAAGGAGGATATTACTCAAGTGCAATGTTACAATTGCAAAGAGATGGGACATTATGCCAATGAATGCCCAGAAAAGAAGAAGAACCAAAGAAACAAACAAGAGGCAATGATACCAAAGGAAAAGAAAGATATCAGCCAAGTGATGTGTTTCAAATGCAAGGAACTAGGCCACTATGTAAAAATTGTCCAGAAAAGATGAAGAACAAGTTAAACAAACGGATGAAGGATCTCAACCTTGGCCCATGAGTCAAGTGTGGAAACAAAGGACACTATGCAGAAGGTTGCCCAGAGAAGTTTCCCCAGGATCCCAAGCAAGCCAAGATGTAATTTAGTTTGAAATTTTTTAAGGGTGGTAGTACCCTAGATGTTTTGAACCAACTTGTAACCCCTAGCCTCCCCAAATCTCGGGACGAGATTTATTTTAAGGGTGGTAGCCTGTCACATCCCAAGATTTTCCAAATCTTGTAATGTGAAAAATAAATTAACAAAATAAAACTTTGTTGATTTTCAGGGCCAGAAGAAACTTTTTGAATCCAATTGGAAACCTTCAAACCAATTTGGATCAAATAAAATCCTAAAGGGATTTAAAAAGTTTAATAAATAATAAACTTCAAAATATTTAAAATTACTATTTTGGATATTTTAATAAAAGGATTTGGTTCTCAAAAGAAAAGGTGGATTTATAAATAAGGAATATTTATAAAAGCCAAATTAAACCTTGGCCAATGTTTGAAATAAAATGTTTTGTTTTGATAAAAATAGTAAAGGTTTATTTAAATAAAATAATAAGGACTTAATATCCAATTTTATTTAAGTAAAGGCTTTTCCCATTTTAAATAAACACCAAAACTTATTTATTTTATTTTATTTTAAATAAGTTTTCGAAGTATTTTATATTCCCAAATAAAACCTACTGAAGTGTTTTTGGTCTTATTTTAGTTTTCAAAATAAAGATCTTAATAAAACAAATCCTATTTGATTTATTAATTAAGATCCATTTTATTAATTAATGGATCCTAAAATAAAATGTTATTTTATTTTAAAACAAGCTTTCCAAGTATCTTTTATTTTCAAATAAAACCTACTGATTTGGTTTTGAAAATATTTGGATTTCAAATGGAGTTTTAAAATAAATAAAAACCCATTTGATTTATTAACTAGTGTCCATTTTATTTAAATTATAAATGGACTCTAAAATAAAAATATTATTTTATTTTGGGATTTGGTTTATGTTAATAAACAGAACCAAAAACTCATTACAAGTTTGGAAGTGTTTGAATTGTTTGATTTGTTTGTTTGAATTTCCAAAACAGAAAATAGTATTGGAAAAAGAAAAAGGTTTCAGACAGAAAAAAATATGCAAAGGACTCAACCCAACCAGCAGCCCAGCAAGGCCCAACTCGCAGCCCACTTTTCTTTCCCTCAGCGAAACGTTTTCTCACTCGAACTCACACCCACTAAGCCAATGACTGGTGGACCTCGTTTCCTCTTCCTTCTCTCGCTGCCAGAGGACCCCACCGCCACGTCCCCCTTCTTCCCCACCCGCGGACTACGCCCTCCCCCTCGCCGGCCGTTGCAGGCGAATTAAACCTGGCGTAATACGCGTTAACCACGCCGTTAATCAGCCCCTTGACCAAGCAAGTTAAAGCGCCTGCCCCTCCTCTCCACTTCCCCTCTGTCGCCCCAGCTCGACACGCCCCCAGGCTGCCAAATTCTGCTCAAACACCGCCACTGTCCGACGATGCTCCGGCGAGGATTCCGGCCAGCACACGCCACCTCTTGCCTCCTCGAGTACGCAGCTATGATCAGCATCCCCCAGCGGACCTTTCTGCAGCCGCAGCTCACTCGCGCGCGCCCCTGAGTGTCGACAGTGACAACAACCGCCGCCGCCGTGTCTGGTTCATCTCCAACGAACCCCACAGGTAGTTTCCGACCACCCCGCGCCCCCTCCTTCACGCACACATCGTCGCCATAGCTTTGCGCGTCTGACCCTGTCTCCCATTTGTCCTAGCATGCATCGTAGCCCCGTCTCCGACGACGCCCGAGCAAACCCGACGCCAGCAGGAACTCCGGCGAGCAATCAAGCCCGCTCTAGTGCGCCCCTCGACAAGACGGCACCACCTTGAGCTTCCCCAGGCCTCTGCGAATGCTGTGAGTACCTTCCCAGCCACCCTCGCTTCCTGTATCACCGGCGCCGCCACCGTCTGGCCGCTCCGCCGCCAGCCACCGCCGCAGCGCCTCTCGTTTAGGGTCGAGCTCACAACAGCCGTCCGATCCCGATCTGGTGGATAGGATAGAATCACTTAATAGCGAAGGGGTACGCGTTCTGGGCCACGCGATCTGTTTAGATCCAACGGCTGCAGCTGTGCGATCCGAGCGAAGCGGTATAGACGAATCAGGAACAGCCACGTGGCCAGTTTCTGTTTAAAACAGATTTTGAAATCAGATTTAAATGCCATTTTGAAACCATTGTAATTTTCGATCCACACGTCCAAAAATTACAAATTTTATATCAATGGAATCAGCAAGACAAGCCCTAGCCAACCATGCCTTTTGTTTAGTAAAAGCTTCTGGAAAAATGGTTGATTTTACAGAAACATTTGTATGCTTGTTTAAGTTATAAAAATTGTTCAAAAATGGTTTTGGGGATAAAATCTTTGGCAAATGGTGTGATTTGAACCTACTGACCCTAGGAAACACTTTTTGGTCTCAAAAATATATTTGGTGAAGGAAAAGAATGATTCTTTGATTTAAAACCATTTCTGGTCAAATAGAAATGTGGTTTATTTATTAAAAATGGTTTTGGAAGAAAACTTTTGGGAAATGTTTTGTTTTAAACTCTCTGACCCCAAATACCAAGTTTTATGGTTTGAAAACATATTTGGTGAACCCTATAGATTAATGCCCTAGTAAAAAATATTTCTACACCACATAAAATGATACTTTGTTTTGAAAATGGTTTTTGAGGTGAAACCTTTAGCAAATGACTTTGCCACTTTACAAAATGACCATTAGGTGTTTTCAAATGTTTATGACCCATTAGGAACCACTTTTTCAAATAAAACAAAGCTTGGCATGCTTGCATGCATTTCCTAGACTTTATGATTTTATGTGATGTTTTGCTTGATTGGTAGATTGAGTTTGTGCCTTGCTTGATTGAATTGTAGTGACTTGAAGAGTGTGATTGTTGCAAGGACAAGGAGTGAACCTATACCTTCTACCAAAAAGGCAAGTGATGCTTCATACTTTTTGTCCCATTACTTTCACTATGCATTAGTGATTTCTCTAAGTAAAACTTGCATGGATTTTATTTTGCTAAGTATAAACCTTGCTATAGGAAAACCTAGTAGATGGAACCTTAGTAGAAAATTCCTAAGTTAAGATTCCTACTACTATCAAGCTTAGCCTAGCTAATAGAAAACATGGGTGGACCATATATTCACATTATGGAAAAATTCCTAAGTCTGATGACTTGTGTTTTGTTTAATAAAACAACTAAGTTAATGAATCACCTGGGTGGAATGGTAATTGCTTGGTGGATTTTGGTTGAGTGGTTCACAAGGCCCATGTCTATGGTTTACCTTGTGTATCTCACTTGTGGATGGCCACCCAGGAACAAAGAGATTTGAGATGTCAAATGTTGAGAAGCTTCAAGTGCAGCCACTTGGCATTATGGGCTCTGCCTTGATCATATAGGTTGCAAGAACTTAGCCATATGGACAGTTGGTGGTAGTGTTTGATAGGTTGGAGCACGTCCATTTTGGTCTAAGGGAAGGCTTCTGAAAGATCTTGTCTTGGGAAACCAAGTCTTGTGGGGAAAGTGCACCACCTCTGCAGAGTGTAGAATCTAAGTACTTAGACATGTCCCTTGTAAAGGACAATCTGAGCATCAAGACATGGAAGCAATCAAGAATCTCATCATTCAAATTTCTAAGATAAAAACTTGTGGTTGAACAAGGGTTTTTGGAAATCTTCAATCTTTGATTGAGAGTTGTCTTGGAAAAGATTTTGTCAAAACAAAACTTAGTGTTTTCAAGTGTTAAGGAAAAATCTATTTTGAGCAATGCAAGCCTCAACTTCACTTAGCCAAATGCATATAGATGTTAGACTCCACTATACTACCATAGTATCACTTGCCAATACAATTCAAATGTATTGACCCTTGTGGCTGTAACTTGTATGTTGCAGGTTTGATTGATTTAGTGAAGTGTGTTGATTAGGATTACAAAGTCTACAACCAACAATTGCCTGTGGCACTTTGAAGATGAAGGACCCCATGCTTATAGTTATTCTGCTGCAATGTAATGTAATAGCCAAATGAGCTATGTAAAGATGTAATAAAATTATGTTATTCCTGGTTATAAAGTTATATTATGACCTTTGTTTCTTGATATTACATCTAAACTGTGGATGCTAGCTATTGATCCAGGGACTAGCATTGTAAACACAGGGGACACCACCTTATATTAATAAAGGTTGGGACACTCCCTTTACATTAAGTTGAGATGAGTACATGTAGTTGGGACTATACAAAATCATGCACATGATCCTCCAATCCCAAATATGTCAATCTAGCAATTTTATTGCCTATCATTTCCTCAACTTCTCTCATATGCAATAGTGAGATTTTGCTAGTCTATTTTCTATTATGATACTTGTTGCCTTTCTTCATATATTTCAACTTTCTCCTTTTTCCCTTGGTGATAGTTGTAATATATGTAGTGTGTTTGTGTTTGAAGTCCATTATGTACTATAAGATCTATGTGAGCCTTTGGCCATGCTTTGAAGCAAAAATCTTATTGGTATATGTTGTGACTTCATTTTTGCTTCCATGTGCTTTATTGTATATCTTCCTTGTATGTGCTTGTTTCTTTATGGGCATATGTCTTTGTGATGTCATCCACTTAGAGACATATACACATATGAGAAGATAATTTTAGTTGATTTTTAAAATCCTTGGAGACCACCTTTCTATTCCTTTTGATTCTTTGGTGGCTTCCAAATTTAATTGCCTATGAGTGCTTGTTCCTCTTGTTTGCATCTTTTGGCACTCATATTTATTCTCTCATGCCTTGTATTGTTAAATGAACTTGGATGAGTGAGGATTCCATGATTATGCACCTTGATTCCAAATACAATTATCATAATTGGTGCATTATCTTTGGGGAGCTCATCTAATTCATCTAATAATGCACATTTGTCTTCTTTCTCATTTGTTGTGTTTTAAATACTTATGGGGGAGAGAGGATTCCATATTTGTGCAATATGTATTCTAATGCATTTATGTTGAATAGTGCACAAATCTTGGGGAGCTTCTCTATTTGTTATTTAAAGCACTCTCTTGCTCATATCATAATATCTTGTAGGTTCCATTTGGACTCATTTGTTGTTTTCAAATTGGTTTGTCGGACCTTGTAGTAGCTTGCATCATTTGACTTTATTTTTGCAATCTTCGGGTCCTCGATATAGTTCTACTCCCTCCCAAGTATTCAACATTGGATATGTGCGAAGGCACACCTTTGGAGGAATTATTACTATATTTGCCTTCTAGAACTTGTCACCCATTTCGGCAATCGATGCCAATGGGGGAGAAGTTTTAGAGGGTTTAAGGGAAGTTAGTTTATGCATTGAGTTTGTTCTTGTGCATTTATTGCTCATGCTCTTGCATCTTTGTTGTTGTTTAGCATGTGGTATATATAGAGGAAACTCCACCAATGATAATGATTGGCAATATATGCAATGAAATTCAAGTTCATCACACATGCATAGATTGTGGGGGAGTTTGCTCTATATATGATGGTGGTATCAATATCACATACTTTTGTAGTATTTGATATTGGTATTACCATTTTATTCATTAAAATTCCTTATATAAACCCTCTTAAAGGGATTGTCATCAATTACCAAAATGGGGGAGATTGAAAGAACATGTTGGGACCCCATGTGTGGTTTTGGTAATTAATGACAATCTTTATGGACTAATGTGTGTATTAAGTTATACTTGTAGGATTTGTCCATTGGCATCGCTTGGAGCATGTGTTGGCTTCAAGGTCAATGAAATGCAAAGAAGATTTGTTGGACAAGCTCAATATGCGAGGTCGATGATGAGGAATTAAGGAAGGCGTTCCATCTTGAGAAGGGCAAGATCGTCTACATCAAGCTCAAGTGGAATGCTCAAGGCAAAGGTATAATATTGATAGGTTTTCCCTTTTGCCGGTCTCACGTTGTGTGTGTGAGACCGGATTTAGGATAGATAACCGTACTATCAAGAGGGGCTCTCATATGAGTAATTTGGTCACATCGTTCGAAGAGAGCTCAAACCTTTACATACTTTTATCATCGTATTTGGTTGTTATTTGGTCTTATCTATGTGAGGATATAGAGCTTGTGGTAATCTTCATAACAAGCTCTTGTTCATCAAAATCGAATCTTTCGTTTGTATCTCGTTGCGATTTTGATTTATGCAGTTTTTCGGTTTCTCACTAAGTGAGGTATTTCACATTATTCTACTTGATACTTTCTCACTTGGTGATAATCAATATTTCCACTTTTTATTGAGAAGCCCTTGTCATCCTTTATCCAACGCAATTGGAATCGGGTCAATCGGAGCTACCGTTTAAAAGTTATGACCGTTTGAACATTTGCTCTATTTAAATTAAAAAAGAAAAGAAAAAAGTTTTTCCCTGGCCTGTCCGATACTACCGGGCCCAGTACCAGACACAACTGATTCGGCCCGCCCGTCTTCGATCTGACCCGGTACAAATTTCCGGTCCTACCGGACCGGTCCGGTAGTACCGTCCGGATGGGCCGGTACTACCGGCCGGCCCAATTTTTCTTTCCTAGATTTGATCCAGATCCAGCTCGCCCTTTCGCGTTGACCCGCTGTCGCTCGCACATCGCTCGCTGGCTTGCTCGCGTCCCGTGCGGCGCCGCTCCCTCTTCGACGCGCTGCGCTTGCCTGCCGAGTGGCAGCGCTGGGCCCGCACAGGTTCATGCGCGCGCGCCCGCGCCAATTCCCGCGTTCGCCTGGCTGTCCCGCCGAGCCTGCCGCCTTGCTGCTGCGCACGCGCGTGCGTGCGTTGCTGCGCTGCTGCCGCTCGTTTGACCGCATGCATGCTCCGCTGGTGCCCAGCTGCGCACTGCCTGCTTGCCGCGCTCGCTTGCTGCTGCTGCTGCTGCGCTGGCACGCGCGTGTGCCTGGCCGCTGCGCTGCCGCGCTGCATGCTGTTAGGCCCACTGCCGCTGCACTGCATCGCTGCTGGCTGCTGCTTCTCTCTCTGACTTTCCCCTTGCTCACATATTTTCTGCAATTGTTTTGGCAGCCACCGGTACTACCGGTTAATTCCGGTACTACCGGTCCACACACAGAATTGCTCCAAACGGCTAGATTTTTGGAGCCTCTATTTAAGACTTTGTCCGTTTTTAGTTTAGATAACTTCTCTATTATCTATTAGGCTAAACTTTGTTCACACTTTCTCTAGATCTTGAAGCTTGCTTAATCTTTTTCCTCCGATGATTCTTGCCCATATTTGAGTGGAAAAGAGAGCAGATTTAGCCCCACGTTTTGACCTAACCGATTCATCTCTTTGTGAGTGCATCTTTGGAGATCTAGATTTTGGGGGATTTTGTGTCTCTCTTTGATTCCTCCTCTCTTGTTCCCCCAATAGCTTTAGTATCTTAGTTGGAACTTGAGAGTGAGGGATTTGGGCATCTTTGTGGTGTTCTTGCCATTTGCATTTGGTGCATCGGTTTGAGTTCTCCTCGGAGAATTTGGTTTGATTTACTCATTGGAGTTTGTCCCTCTTGGGTTCTTGGAACCCTAGACGATTTGTGGCCTTGGTGGCATTGTGGCCTTTTGTGGCGTTTTTTGGGAGCCTCCAATTAAGTTGTGGAGTTGTGCCCCAACCTTGTGAGAGGTTCCGGTTGCCACCGACAAGTGCACCGATAGTGAAAGCGTGGATCGATCCCGTTGGGGTGAGATTCACCGGAGAATAAGGGAGGCCTTTTGTGGCGTTGGTGGTTTGATACCACCCCCTCTCCAAACGAGACGTACTCCATGTTGGGAAGAACTCGGTAAAATATTAGTGTCCCCGCATGCCTCGGTTATCTCTATACCCGAGCTCTTTACTTATGCACTTTGCATTGTGATAGCCTTCGTGCTTGAAGTAATATATATCTTGTTATCACTTTGTTGCTTAACATAAGTTGTTGGTGCACATAGGTGAACCTTAGTTGTTTCTAAGTTGTGCTTAAAAAAGTAAACACTAGTTTTATTCCGCTTTTATTGAGCCACTCTAGGAAAAGTTTTAATCGCCTATTCACCCCCCCTCTAGGCGACATCCGTATCCTTTCAACATTCCCGATGAAAACACCGGAATCATTCCCCAACTCCGAAACAGGACTTTCCTTATATGAATCTTATTCTACGGACCATTCCGGATCTCCTCGTGATATCCCGGATCCCATCCGAGACTCCGAACAACATTCGGTCTCTTTCTCATCATTCCATAACTACTCAAACAACGTCGAATCCTTAAGTGTGTCTCCCTACGGTTCGTGAATTATGCGGACATGATCGAGACACTTCTCTGAACAATAACCAATAAAGGAATCTGGAAATTCATATGGCTCCCACATATTTCTACGATTACTTTGCGATCGAATGAACCACTTACATATGATACCAATTTCCCTTTGTCTCACGATAGTTTACTTATCCGAGGTTATGATCGTCGGTATCTCTGCATACCTAGTTCAACCTCGTTACCGATAAGTACTCTTTTCTCGTTCCCGTGATATGTGATCCCTTGTGAGCCAGTCACATGCTTGCAAGCTAATTGGATGACATTCCACCGAGAGGGCCCAAAGTACATCTATCTGTCATATGGATGGACAAATCCCACTTTTGATCCATGTGTTTCAACCAACACTTTCTGAATACTCAATGCCACCTTTATAGCCACCCAGTTACGGTGTGGTGTTTGATGTCATCAAAGCATCCATCCGGTAAAGGTGATATGCATGATCTCATGGTCGAAGGAATTAGGTTACTATGTATCAAAAAGCATATAGCAATTGAACTATTAAAATGACTTGATCTTTATGCTACGCTTATCTATAGGAGTATGTCCACCATATCATTCTCCTAACGATATGATCTTGTTGTTAATAACATCTCAATGTTCATGATAAGGAAACCACAATCATTTATTAACCAACAAGCTATATAGAGGCTTTACTAGGGACTTCAATTTAAGTTTACAAATCACACAAGTATTAATGTTTCCTTGTTAATACTATTATAGCATGATTGTAAACATTTATCATAAACACAAAGATATAATAATAACCATATTTATTATTGCCTCTAGGGCATATCTCCAACAGTCTCCCACTTGCACTAGAGTCATCTAATCTAGATTACATGGTAATATACCGAACACCCATGGCAGTTTGGTGTTGGTCATGTTTTGCCCTCGGGAGAGGTTTAGTCAACGAATCCGCCACATTCAGATCTGTGTGTACTTTGCAAATCTTTATGTCCCCATCTTGGACATGTTCTCGAATAGCATGAAAACGTAGCTTGATATGCTTCAGCTTCTTGTGTGACCTTGGTTCTTGCGCATTGGCTATGGCGCCCATGTTATCACAGTAGATAGACATTGGGTCCAGCGCACTAGGAACCACACCCAGCTCTGTAATGAACTCTTTCATCCATATCGCTTCTTGTGAAGCCTCTGAAGTAGCCATGTATTCTGATTCAGTTGAAGATCTCGCCACAACGCTTTGCTTTGCAGTCCTCCAGCTAACTGCTGCACCATTCAAAGTAAATACGTATCCAGATTGTGATTTAGAATCATCCGGATCGGTGTTCCAACTAGCATCGGTGTAACCATTAACAACGAGCTGTTCATCACCTCCATAAGAAAGAACCATATCCTTAGTTCTTCTCAAGTACTTAAGGATGTTTTTGACCGCTGTCCAATGATCCACTCCTGGATCACTTTGATATCTGCTAGTTAAACTAACATCATATGCAATGTCGGGTCTAGTACATAGCATGGCATACATTAGAGATCCTATGGCTGAGGCATAGGGAGTTGTACTCATCCTTTCTCTATCTTCTGCCGTTGTCGGACTTTGAGTTTTACTCAAGGTCGTATTGGGCAACATGGGCAAGAACCCTTTCTTGCTATCTTCCACTCCAAACCTCTTTAGAACTTTGTCCAAATATGTACTTTGTGACAATGATATTAGGCGTCTCGATCTATCTCTATAAATCTTTATGCCTAATATGTAAGCTGCTTCGCCAAGATCCTTCATTGAAAAACTATTATTCAAATATTCCTTGAAACTATTAAGAAGGTCTACATCATTCCCAATCAATAATATGTCATCTACATATAGTATTAAGAATGCTACAGAGCTCCCACTCACTTTCTTGTAAATACAAGCTTCTCCATAAGTTTGTATAAAACCAAAACTTTTGATTACCTTATCAAAACGTTGATTCCAACTTCAGGATGCTTGCTTCAATCCATAGATGGACCGTTGAAGTTTGCATACCTTGTTAGCATCTTTAGGATCGAGAAAACCTTTGGGTTGCATCATATACAACTCTTCATCAATGTCTCCATTGAGGAATGCTGTTTTGACATCCATCTACCATATCTCATAATCATAATATGCAGCGATTGCTAACATAATCCTCATAGATTTTAGCTTCGCTACTGGTGAGAAAGTCTCATCGTAGTCAACTCCTTGAATTTGTCGAAACCCTTTTGCGACAAGTCGAGCTTTATAGACAGTAACATTACCATCAGCATCTGTTTTCTTCTTGAAAATCCATTTGTTCTCGACAGCCTTCTGGCCATCCGGTAAGTCCACCAAAGTCCATACTTGGTTTTCGTACATGGACCCAATCTCGGATTTCATGGCTTCTTGCCATTTATTGGAATCTGGGCTCATCATCGCTTCCTCATATATCACAGGGTCATCGGTGTTGTCCACCAACATGACACTCATAACGGGATCATACCAATCTAGAGTGGTACGAGTTCTCGTTGACCTGCGAGGCTCTGTAGCAACTTCAACCGAAGTTTCATGATCATCATCATTAGCTTCCTCTCTTATTGGTGCAGACACCACAGGAACTTCTTCCGGTGCTGCGCTACTCGCAAGTTCGAGAAAAGGTTCGACAACCTCGTCGAGTTCTACTTTCCTTCCAGTCACTTCTTTCGAGAGAAATTCTTTCTCTAGAAAGGATCCATTCTTGGCAACGAAGATTTTGCCCTCGAATCTATGATAGAAGGTATACCCAATAGTTTACTTCGGGTATCCTATGAAGACGCATTTTTCCGCTTTGGGTTCAAGCTTGTCCGGCTGTAACTTCTTTACATAGGCTTCGCACCCCCAAACTTTAAGGAACGACAATCTAGGTTTCTTCCCAACCATAATTCATACGGTGTCGTTTCAACGGATTTAGATGGTGCCCTATTTAAAGTGAATGCGGCTGTTTCTAATGCATAACCCCAAAATGATAGCGGTAAATCTGTAAGTGACATCATAGAACGAACCATATCTAAGAGAGTTCGATTACGACGTTCGGACACACCATTACGCTGTGGTGTTCCCGGTGGTGTCAATTGTGAAAGTATTCCGCATTTCTTCAAATGCTCGCCAAACTCGTAACTTAGATATTCACATCCACGATCAGAACGTAGAAATTTAATATTCTTGTTACGTTGATTCTCTACCTCACTTTGAAATTCCTTAAACTTCTCGAAAGTTTTAGACTTATGTTTCATGAAATAGATATACCCATATCTACTCAAGTCATCCGTGAAGGTAAGAACATAACGATAACCACCGCGCGATGCTACACTCATTGGACCACACACATCGGTATGTATGATTTCCAATAAGTCCGTAGCTCGCTCCATCATACCAGAAAATGGAGTCTTAGTCATTTTTCCCATCAGACATGCTTCGCATCTTTCAAGTGATTCGAAATCAAGTGATTCAAGAAGTCCATCGGAATGGAGTTTCTTCATGCGCTTCACTCCAATGTGACCAAGACGACAGTGCCACATATAGGTCGAGTTATCGCTCGATTTCAAACGTTTAGCCTCAATGTTATTAATATGTGTATTTCCACTATCGAGATTCAATAAGAATAGACCATCTATCAAAGGTGCATGTGCATAAAACATATTAATCATATAAATCGAACAACCATTATTCTCGGACTTAAACAAGTAACCGTTTCGCAATAAACAAGATCCCGATATAATGTTCATGCTTAACGCAGGCACCAAATAACAATTATTTAAGTATAAAACTAATCCCGATGGTAGATGAAGGGGTAGCGTGCCGACCGCGATCACATCAACCTTTGGTCCGTTTCCCACGCGCATCGTCACCTCGTTCTTCGCTAGCTTCCGTTTATTCTGCAGCACCTGTTTCGAGTTACAAATATGAGCAACCGAACCAGTATCAAATACCCAGGCACTACTACGAGTACTAGTGAGATACACATCAATAACATGTGTATCGGATATACCTTTCTTCTTGATGTTGCCGTTCTTCAAATCCCCCAAGTACTTTGGGCAATTCCGCTTCTAGTGACCTTCTCCCTTGCAGTAAAAGCACTCAGTATCAGGCTTAGGTCCAGCCTTGGTCTTCTTCGTCGGCGTGGTAACTTTCTTACCACCCTTCTTGAAGTGTCCCTTTTGCTTAGACTTGCCTTTCTTGAATTTGGTGGTCTTATTGACCAACAACACTTGGTGCTCTTTCTTGATATCCACTTCTGCAGATTTTAACATGGCAAAGAGTTCTGGCAACGTCTTGTTCATGTTCTGCATGTTGTAGTTCATCACAAAGTTCTTGTAACTTGGTGGTAGTGATTGGAGGATACAATAAATCCCCAAAGCATTAGGAATCACTATACCCAAGCTTTGAAGTTTGTTTGCGTGCCCAGACATCTTAAGCACATGCTCACTGACGGAGCTGCCCTCTTCCATCTTGCAGTTAAAGAACTTTTCAGAAGCCTCATAGCTTTCAATTGCCGCATGAGTCTCAAAGATCAATTTGAGATCCTCGACAATATCATATGGGTCTAAATTCTCAAACCTTTTCTGAAGCTCCGATTCTAAACCATACAAGATAACACACTGAACTGTGGAGTACTGAGTCTTTCGAGTGAGGTAAACATTCTTTACTTCATCGGCAGCATCAGTTGCAGGTGGGTCACCCAGCGGTGCATCCAGCACATAGGTCAAATTACCAGCTGTGAGGACAATCCTCAAATTGCGGAACCAATCCGCGAAGTTGCTTCCATTGTTTTTCAACTTTTCTTTCTCTAGGAACGCATTAAAATTGATGGTAGGGGCTGCCATTGATCTACAACATATTTGCAATAGTTTAGACTAAGTTTATGACAAATTGAGTTCAAATTAATAATAAAATTAATCTAGGTGAACTCCCACTCAAAACATTATCCCTCACATTATTTTAGTGATCACACGAACCAAATCCACCACATCAACACCGATCATCACGAGAGTTGATATAGTTTCAGTGGCGAACAATCGACATGTTCATCATATCTACTATATGATTCATGCTTTACCTTTCGGTGATCCGTGTTCCGAGACCATGTCTGTACATGCTAGGCTCGTCAAGATCAAACCTTAGTTTCCGCATGAGAAAATCTGGCTTGCTCACGTTGTATACACTTGCGGAATCTAACACACCCGATCATCACGTGGTGCTTCGAAACAACAAGCTTTAGCAACGGTGCTAACTAAGGGTGAACACTTTATGACTTGAAATTCATGTGCATGAGGGATCATCTTATAATGCTACCGTCGTCTACTAAGCAATACAAGATGCATAAAGGATTAACATCACATGCAATTCATAATATGTGATATGATATGGCCTTTTCTTCTTTGTGCTTCCGATCTCCATCTTCAAGCACGAACATGATCTCCATCATCACCGGCATTGCATCAAGGTCAATGACGCTTCTTCATGGTTGTCGTCCACCGGCTTCAACTATTACAACTACTTTGAATAGACACGCGGGTCTTAACATAAATTAAAGACAACCATATGGCTCCTGCCGGTTGCCAACTTACAATAAGGAACATTGCATACATCAAATATAATCACAATCATGGCCATATCACATCACTGCACACCCCTGCAAAACAAAGTTAGACGTCTCTACTTTCTTTGCATGTTTTACGTGGTTTGGGGCTTTCAATAAGTGTCGTTCTAACTTACGAACAAGAACCACAACATTCATACTAGCATTGTTAATCACCCGTTGTAAATTGAATCTTAACTATGCTAGGAGAAACAGGCACCCTCAAAGCCACTTATGCAATACAAGTTGCATGTCAAGCGTGGAGCAAGTCTCATGAACGATGTCATGTAAGGTTAGCCCGGGCCGCTTCATCCCAACATCCCGCAAGATGCAAAGTACACAAGAATCAATCGACAATAAAAGCATCAACGCTCACAATGATCATTGTGTTCTACTCGTGCAACATATCTACATATAGACACAGCTCTGATACCACTGTAGGGTTTCGCAGCATGGAAAACAAAAAATTTCTACCGCATACAAACAAACAAGCCAAGATCTATCTACTAGATTGTAGCAACGAGTCGATGGAATAACTCACCCTCGAAGATTCCAAAGTGTTTAACGAGAGCGGATTCTCGTGGGTGATGTAGTCGTACTCTTCCTGATCTCAAGATCGCGTAGACGATCCTTCCGGCGCTGCGTTCCGGCAGCGCTCCCGCAGTCGGTCACACATTCGGTACTCGACGAAGACCTTCCTCTCCCTTGTTCCAGCAGGCAACAGAGGCTGTAGCACTCTCCTCGCGATTCCGGCAGCACAACGGCGTGGTACCGGAAGTAGAGGGGAGATCTCTCAGGGCTTCGCCTTAAGCCGGAGCGAGTATGGTGAACTATGAGAGAGCCCTCGACGATCTAGGGTTTAGACACGCCGAGGAGGGGGCAATCCGGCGGCTAGGGTTAGCTAGGCGGTGGCGGCGGTTTGCCCTAGAGCGGCGGCGGCGGCAGTGGAGGTGGCGGCGCCGGCGGCTAGGGTTTAGAGGTGGAGGAGTTGTGTGTCTAGGAGGGGAGCCCTGCCCCTCCTCTTATAGGTGGAGGGAGGCGCGCCAGGGGAGGGGAGTCCCTCCCCAACTCGGACCCAAGGTGGGCCGGCGGTGGAGGTGGAGGGACTCCTCCCCAACTCGGATTCCACCTCCCCTCCACTTCCCAAAATTAGCCGTTTGACTTTCAAATTGGCGTTTGACTTTTCAAACAAGGATTTGATTAAATCCTCTATTTTGTTCAGCGATGACACTTAGTACATGATGCAATCATACCAACTTGATATAACACATTCATGTACCCTTCCCCTCCGGAGTGCCGGACATTCCGGAACCTTCTAGAACATTCCCTATGAAAACACCGGAATCATTCCCCAACTCCGAAACAGGACTTTCCTTATATGAATCTTATTCTCCGGACCATTTCGGCTCTCCTCGTGATATACCGGATCCCATCCGAGACTCCGTACAACATTCGGTCTCTTTCTCATCATTCCATAACTACTCAAACAATGTCGAATCCTGAAGTGTGTCTCCATACGGTTCATGAATTATGCGGACATGATCGAGACACTTCTCCGAACAATAACCAATAGAGGAATCTAGAAATTCATATGGCTCCCACATATTTCTACGATTACTTTGCGATCCAATGAACCACTTACATACGATACCAATTTCCCTTTGTCTCACGATAGTTTACTTATCTGAGGTTATGATCGTCGGTATCTCTGCATACCTAGTTCAACCTCGTTACCGATAAGTATTCTTTTCTCGTTCCCGTGATATGTGATCCCTTGTGAGCCAGTCACATGCTTGCAAGGTAATTGGATGACATTCCACCGAGAGGGCCCAGAGTATATCTATCTGTCATATGGATGGACAAATCCCACTTTTGATCCATGTGTTTCAACCAACACTTTCCGAATACTCAATGCCACCTTTATAGCCACCCAGTTACGGTGTGGTGTTTGATGTCATCAAAGCATCCATCCGGTAAAGGTGATATGCATGATCTCATGGTCGAAGGAATTAGGTTACTATGTATCAAAAAGCATATAGCAATTGAACTATTAAAATGACTTGATCTTTATGCTACGCTTATCTATAGGAGTATGTCCACCATATCATTCTCCTAACGATATGATCTTGTTGTTAATAACATCTCAATGTTCATGATAGGGAAACCACAATCATTTATTAACCAACAAGCTAGTATTATATAGAGGCTTTACTAGGGACTTCAATTTAAGTTTACAAATCACACAAGTATTAATGTTTCCTTGTTAATACTATTATAGCATGAATGTAAACATTTATCATAAACACAAAGATATAATAATAACCATATTTATTATTGCCTCTAGGGCATATCTCCAACACCCTTGACCATGCCAATAGCCGCCTGTAACGTCGCCCCCGACGAGCTCACCGTGCGCCCCGACGGTCCCCTCGCTCGACTATAAATAGAGGCCACCCCCGCTCGATTTCTTTACACCATCTCACTCCCCTATCCTCATTGATCGTGCCACACCATTCTCAGAGCAAGGCGAGCACCACCTCGCCGGAATTTCACTGGATCCTGCCGCTGCCGGAGAAGAAAGGAGCCAGCGATTGGAGCCGCCCCAGGAGCTGCCGCGACCAGCCCTGAGTTCGTCATCGTCGACTTCGTCGTTCGCCCGCCTCGCCGACCCTCGCCAGTACCCCGGTGAGCCCCCAGCGACCCTCACTGGCCATGCTAAGTTTCGTTCTCGCCGGAGTTGTCTCGCGTCGACGATGACTCCTAGCCGTTAGATTAGAACTAGATCGAACGACCCACGTTGCCCCATACCGCTTCGCCTAGCCCCGTGTCACTGACGAGTGGGGACACCCACTTAACCAGCCCGCGGGAGCACTGCGCTTAGCAGGCCGGCCCGTTAGAATTTCCCACGCAGCCCAGTTATTCAAATTAAATGTTTTTCTATTTCAATTCAAACACACTTCTGTACCCAACTTCAAAAATAAACCCAGAGCAATTCAGTGCACCAATTTGAATGAAACCAATTTGGTTGGAAAGGCCTGTGAATGCTGAATCCAAGCCCGTTGGATTCAAGTCATTTGGATCTCTAGATCACCCCTGGTAAAAATAACAAGGCAGAAGCTTTTCGGCATTCAAACATTTTCCAAATTTAAACCATAATAGCTTTTGAGTTGATTCCAACTCTCAAAAATCACATTTAACCATACCTTTCAGAATATATAAAAACATATAGGTTTACTTGCAGAAATATTGTTCAAGTAATAAAAGAATGCTACATAAGCATTTCTAGCCACTTTAATTAATTAAAATAAAAGGGTAAAACCTTATTAAATTGTGACACCACTTTAAATCACATTCCCATGGACTACAATATGTGGTGATGACATGTGTCAACATGATCCCATGTTTAGTTTGGAGAATATTAAATCTTAAGTAGTTTTTCAATGAGTAGAAATTACTTTTCTAAAAATAAAAAGATTTAAAACCAAGCCTTAACCTTGTAATGTTAGAGATGATGCTAGATCATCTATAGGACCCTTGTGTGTGATGATTGCAAGTAGTTAAGTATTGTTTGGTGATTGTGTACCTCGTATTTATTCATAGACGCTAGTACCGACCAAGGATACGAGGAGGAAGGAGGATACTACGAAGAAGAAGCCGAGGAGAACTTCAACCACTGCTCTGCACAAGGCAAGCTGATACTATACCAATGCAAGCTAGTAACTATGCAAGATTATACTGATATTGATGCAAGCTAACCCTTGCAAGATACCCTACTGATGCCACAAACCCATACTTGTGATATGACTACTATATGCCTTAAGCATATGTGATCATACCCCCTTGATAAACCAAATCCTAGTTTTATGTGCAAACTTCTTACTTTATTTCTTTATCAAAGCTTACTTAGAGTCTACCTAAGAGTTTGGTAGATACTAGACAGTTGTGCTGAAGGTTGCATAAAAAGCATAAAAGTTGGCCTAAGATAGAAACCTTGATCTCAGCCTAAGACATGAGTTTGAACTTAGTTAAAACCCCACTAGTTACCACCCCTACTTAGTACTACCCCACCTGTAGATGCTAGTGCTAAGCATAAAACTTGATCAACTTTAGATGGGAATACTTGGTGGAAAAATGGTTATGAAAACCTTGGAATCATGGATCATTCTATTGAAATGTTTTGGACATGTGTTTCCAAACACTTGATGATTTTGGTGATGAAAAGTTGAGGCATGAGCCTTAGCCCCTTTATAAAACTGATGGTTGTCTGGATGCGATACCATTCCAATTTTATCGTACAACCACAATACCCGAAGATTGGGTAGGGCTTGACTGGAAACTTATGTACCTTAGTATTAGTTCCCTCACGGCCAAGGTCTGAGCTGAGGCTACCTTGTGAAGATTGTCCACCTGTGCAGTACCCAAGATGACAGTTGGTCATGGTTGGGAGGCCATACTCACAGGAGAGGTGCTTATACTAGGGCATGTAATCGAAAGGTTAGGACTGATTATCCGCATACTGAGTATGGTGAATTCAGTATTTGTTCCTGACGGATGTATAGAATGTTGTGGTGAAAGTGTACAATCTCTGCAGAGTGTCAAACTATTTGAATAGCCGCGTCCGCGGTTATGGACAGTTGGAGTGGCCATACTGTTCCCTCGTCAGACTTTTCAAAATGACTTGTGAAACAAATTGAGACTTTGACTTGACCACAACAGAGTTGTGACTTGAATTACAAGATCCCACTTAGGAGTTATAAAAGTGTGACTAGCTTTGGAACTGAGTAGAGATAAACCTGGCTTTTTGCAAAACAACCCTAGAGCCTAGTGTCCTATTATCCAAAAACCCCCTTACCTGTTAGTATTAGTTTGCGAGTACTTAAAGAGTACTCATGGCTTTGTCCCTGGCTATTCCCATGGCCATACTATGAAGAGGAGTACCTGGAAGATGGACCACAGGAAGGTTACGACAACTAGGATCATCTCCCCTCGTCAGCATTGCCTGTGACCCTGAAGATGGAGCTTCGCCTACGCTACCGTTATTATTACGTATTCCGCTGCTTGAAGTTGTATTAAGAACTGGATCATGAGATCCCTATTTGTGTAAGAACTTATGTACGGTTGTAATGGATGATGTACTATGGTATCCAATTCTGTTATGTCTCGCAAAAATGGTAATCCTGGGATTGCGATGTATGGCATAATAGGCATCTAGGATTGAAAAATCCGGGTGTTGACAATGAAGTGGTGATGATGGTGCTGGTGGAGATGATGGTGTGGATTACGATGATGATGATACCGATGAATTCTAGCTTGATGAAGGTGTTGATGGCGACGATCTCCCCTCTCCGGGAAGGAATTTCCCCGGCAGAAATTTGTCTGCCGGAGAGCTCTTTCTCTCCTGGTGTTTTCCGCCCCGCATCAGCGGCGGAAGTCTTTCTGTGGTCCCTCCCCTAGTATTAGGGTTCCAAGAGGAAGATATAAGCGAGAGGTCGGAGTCGGGAGCTGACCAGGTGGGCCACAACTGCCCTTCTGGCTTCCTTCGTCTTCTGGGAAAATATAATTTTCCAATATTTTTCTGGTATTTTTCTAATCTTCGTGATATTGCATCAAAACACCTCTTTTTCCATCAGAAATGTGACTCCGGCAGTCCATCCTCCAAGAATCATCCAAAATGCAAAAACTGAGGAAAAGACATAAGTAATACCTCATAATAAGACATATATCAATGAATAGAGGCAAATTATGATATAGAATAGTGATGCAAATTGGACGTATCAGGTTGTGATATGAAAACTAAGCTCCCACTTAGGTGTTCTAGCACATTAAACTAGTTTTCGTTACTTCTAAACTCAGTTAGAGATAAATCTAGCTTTTTGCAAAACAACCTAGAGCTTAGGATTCCTACTAAAACTATCTTACTTATTAGTATTAGTTTTCAAATAATTAAAGAGTACTCATGGCTTTGTCCCTGGCTATTCCTCTGGATAGACTATGAGGAGGACTACCAGGATGATGGACAGCAGGAAGTCTATGACAACTAGGATCATCTCCCATCGTCAGCATTGCCTTTGACCCTGAAGATGGATCTTCGACCATGCTACTATTATTATTCCATTGCGTTGATTGTATTAAGACTGAATCATGAGATACTTTATTTGTAATACCTTTATTATGGTTTGTAATGGATGATGAACTATGGTACCAATCTGTTATGTCTCGCAAGGTAATCCTGGGATTGCGATGTATGGCATAACATGCATCTGGAATTAAAAATCTGGGTGTTGACACAAACAATTGGGATTTCTTAGAGTGCTTTGAAGGAATCATGCGTTGTTTTAGCATACAAAAGCATAGTATTGTGGTATTCTCCTTTGATGCTTTGTTTGGGTTGACTTGGCACATGCTTACACCATGTTATGACTATGAACAAGTCACCATAGCCTCTATGATCATTTAGTCCTTGGCTTGTAGTACCACTTTATGCTTTGATTAGTAATGTTTTGTCGCTCTGCATGATTATGGCAATTATTGATCTCTTAGTTGGTCGTTCCCAGTCTTTTGCTAGACTCCACTTGTATGAGTAAGCTCTACTCATTCATCCAACTCCCAAGAAACCAAGTTATTCCAAAGGGACCACTATAAATTCCTATGCATGGTGTGTTACACCATTCCAAGTATATTCTTGTTTTCATCTATCTTCCAATTAAAAAGTATTTTGTTATGTGAAAACTTAGTGATTAAAGCTATCACAAACTTGATGGCACACTTTATTTTCCTTACCCCTAATAAACTTGAAGCATTATGGCATTTATGTTGTATATGCTTGCACTTATACGTTGGAATTAGCAGAACCGTGTTGTCACGGGAAACGCTTTCAACATTGCACTTGTACTTTGTACATAGTTGATATCATGCTCTTTTGTCTATGGATGTCGCCGGTGTGAAATAAAAGGGGAGCTTGTAAGTTTATGTAGTTATGTATGTGTGTTAGAGAAACGCCTAGGCCGCTAGCCTAAGCCATGCCTAATCATGGTGGAAACTTGTAGCATCACCATAACGACATCTATGAAGATTTCTTCTTATAAAAGAAGAGAAATATTGAAAAGAGGAAAGACAGAAAAAAGCACCATTTTCCCATGGTAAATAAGAAGATCGCTGAGATGCTCATTGTCTGCTTGTCTTGTCATTTTGATTATGGGATATCTCATGTATCATGTGCAAGGGGTACATGTACTTACTATGACAAGAACTTACAGGTGACTAAAGTTGAGTAGCATGAGGAGCGGGCCTCGTATTCAAGGGACATGAGATTGCCAACTTATACTTTGTCAAGCATATACTCCATAGTTTGTTCAATTTAACCTTAATCACTTTAATATGCTTATGATAGGGGCAATGAGAGCTAAAAGCTAACAGTACCATAATTTTTGGAAGATCTTTTTGAGACTTGAAATCCCTGCTTCCCTTATGAAGGGCCTTTCTTCCACTATATTTAGTCTTCACCTTCTATCCTTAGGCACCAGTTAAGAGAGCATAGTTGCCATTCTTAGTTCTATGTGCATTGTCCCAAAACTTATTGATTGATGCATATTGTTGTTATTACTTGTTCTTGTGATATTTGTATCTAGTCACTCTTATGAACTTTGAAGGTGTCCTATGCATCTATTTGATACTCCATGAGGGACAAGCTGAATGCCACTATGCCATGTTTTCTGTTTGTGAAACAAACAAACGTCTTTTAATGCATGTTATTCATGATCTTTGTTTGTAGCCTTTCATGTTGCATGCATAGTTATTGTGTCTTACTGTTAGAAATCCATCTTTCATGCTCATGTTTAGAGTTCTTAATTTGATCCCATCTTTCAATGCTTTCAAATGATTTGATCTTGATTTTGATGGTGCATGTCACCTCAAAAATTATTCTTTTTATCAATTACCTACTCGAGGACGAGCATGAGTTAAGCTTGGGGATGCTTGATACGTCCGAAATGTATCTATAATTTTTGATATTCCATGCTTATTTAGTATCTACTTTGCTTTGTCTACACTTTGAGGTGTTTTTATACGTTTTCTGGTACTAACCTATTAACAAGATGCCATAGTGCCAGTTTCCTATTTTCTTTTGGTTTTGGTTCTAGAAATGAAGAAAATCAATATTCTCGGAATTGGACTGGACAAAAGCCAAAGTCAATATTTTACCGTGGGTAACACAGAGCCAGAGTACGAGACGGAGGGGAGGCACCAAGGGGCCACACCCCCTTGTGGCACAGGCTAGGGCTAGCCATGACTGGGGGGTTGACCACCCTGGCCGCCCCTGCCTCACCTATTCGCCTATAAAGACCCCCAATGCCAAAACCCTAAGTACCCGATCAATATTCCACGAAACCGTCTGTAGCTACCGCCACCATCGTCCCTAGATTAGGGGGATCTGAAGCTCTTCCCGGCACCCTGCCGAAGGGGAGATCATCCCAGAGGCTTTCTTCTTCATCATGCCAGCCTCCGGTATGAAGTGTGAGTAGTTCCACCTTGGACTATGGGTCCATGTAGTAGCTATATGGTTGTATCTCCTGCTTTGTGCTACCATGTTTAGATCTTGTGAGCTCCGTTCATGATCAAGATCATCTATTTGTAATCATTCATGTTGTGTTTGCGGGGATCCGATGGATATTGAGATTACTATGTCAGATTGATTAATGGTTTTGTCTTATTGATTCTATCATGTCTGTGTTGTTTGTGATCTTGCATGATCTCCGTTTCTAGTAGCTATCTTGGACAAGTAGATGCTAGTGACTCCAAGAGGGGGTACTTATGCTCGATAGTGGGTTCATGCCTCTATTTAATCTAAGGAAAGTGACGTAAATCTCTAATGTTGTAGATGTGTTGTTGCCACTAGGGAGAAAACAACGGTCTCTTGTTCATGGAACAAGTTGATTGTTTACCTTACACACTTTGCTTAAAGCAGTTATCTGTTGCTTGCAACTTAATACTAGAGGGGGTTCGGATGATAACCTGAAGGTTGATTTCTAGTCATACATGTAGTTGGATGGCGGTCTATGTATCTTGTTGTATTGCCCAATCGAATCTCATAGGATCATGAATGACTAGTATTGTGTTGTTATGCCTTGCTCAGTCCTATCAATTGCCCTGATGTAATTTGTTTACCTAGCATGCCATGTTTGTTTATCTTAAGGAGAACACCTCTAGTGAACTATGGACCCCGGTCCAATCTTTACCATTGATAAATCTTCCAATGTTATTGTTTACTTTCTACAAACCACTATTACCTTCCACACCATACAGTTAATCCTTTGTTACAGGAACCGGTGAGATTGACAACCTCACTGTTCGTTGGGGCAAAGTCTTGAGTTTGTGTTGTGAAGGTCTCCAAGTTGCTAGCAACACCTTTTGTAACATCCCAAAATTACTAAACTTGGATCATCAAACTTTAATCATCAAATTTAGGGTTAACAAAAACTTTGCTAAATAAAAATATGAAAGCATGCATGGTGTATGCACTTCATTTGGAATTCTTTTGAACCAACTTGTTTGTGTGTTCCTTTTCTTGTAAATGGATGCTTAGGTGAAATAAACATCATCTAAAAAATTCCCAAACTTTTCTCAAAGACAAATAAATCAAAACAAAGCTAAATGAGTTAATGGTCATTTTGACCAATTTAACTCCCATGCGTACTTTGGCTGTACCAAACTTTCAGAACTTAAGAGAAACTTTTCTGGATCTTTGCACCCCTTGATTGTAATCATAACAAAGTATCAAGGCCCACTTTGTGATCATCCAGAAACATTCAAATGCATAGTTTAAAGGACAGTTCAAAATTGAATCTTTATCATATGAGAAGATCCCACCTTTTCAAAAACCACTCAAACAAGCTCAACTTTCAAAACCCAAGCATCTGCAGACTCACCAGCACCAACCTAGCACACCCACCAAAAATCTTTTCAAAATTCAAAACTTGAATTCTTGCGGCCATTTCATCAAACACATTGCAGACACAAATCATCAAAATCTTAAACACTATTGTGATCAGTGATTGAAGCCTAACTTGTTCCCTCTCTAGCTCACAACAATCTCAGTAGATCATCTAGCAAGTTAAACCAAGCACTAGCCTCACTGTAAGCTAGGCAATGACATCAATGGTGAATAGCCGAAGCTCACCATGCCACCCTAGTGGAGATAGCAAGCTAGGAGGAGATTTAGCCGTGCCAACCTTGTCTAGGAGGCAGCCCACCGTCTACCGCCACTCCCTGTCCCAGCCGCGAGCGTTGCCAAACCCTGGACCACCCGCACGAACCGCGCCCAGCTCGCCAGCAACCATGCCGAGCATGCGCCAGAGCGCCACCCTCGACCGAATCCCACAGACCGCGCGCTGCCCTTGACGCGTGCATACATGATCGCCACCGACCCAGGAGACTACCAGACATCCCCGTTCGCCGCCCCATGCCTCATAGCCACCGCTCGCCGTCGAAGACGCCGCCTCTGCCGCGCAGAGCGTCGCGTGTTCCAGACCAAACCGCACCGCCCCTACGCGTGCATTAAAGCCGTAGAGCATCGCCAGGAGACCACCAAGCGATCGCCACCATCGGCCATGCCTCTAGCCGCCCGTAGCCATGTCGCCACCGTCGCCTGCCCATCCCGTTCGGTCTCATCGTCGCGACTATAAATAAAGGCCACCCCCAGCCGAATTGAGAACACCATCTCACTCCCCTCTCCTCACTGATCGTCCCACCCCGTTCCCGGAGCAAGGCGAGCAGCACTTTGCCGGAATTTCATCGGAGTCTACCGCTGCTGGAGAAGAAGGGGGGAAGTGATTGGAGCCGCCCCAGGAGAAGCTGCCGGTACCAGGAGGTTCGCCGTCGTCGACTTCGTCCTTCGCCCGCCTCGCTGACGCTCGCCTGAATCCCGATGACCCCCAACGACCCCCACTGGCCGCGCTAGGTTTCTGTCTCGCTGGCGTTGCCCAACGTCGACGATGACCCTCAGCCGTTGGATTAGAACCAGATCGAACGCACCACATCGCCCCATACTGCTTTGCACCCCTCGTCTCACTAACGCGTGGGGACAACCACTTAACCAGCCCGCGTAAGCGCTGTGCTTAGCAGTCCGGCCCAGTATCGCTTCCCGCGCAGCCCAGTCATTTGAAATTAACATTTTTCATTTTCTTTCAAACACACTTCTGCACCTAGATTAAAAATCAACCCAGATCGATTCAGTGAACCAAATTGAATGAAACTGATTTTGTTAGAAAGGACTGGGAATGCTGAATCCAAGCCCGTTGGATTCAAGTCATTTGGATCTGTAGATAATCCTTGGTAAAAATAACAAGGCAGAAGCTTTTCTGCATTCAAACTTTTTTCAAATTAAAACCATAATAGCTTTTTAGTTGATTCCAACTCTCAAAAATCACATTTAACCATACCTTTCAGAATATATAAAAATATAAAGGTTTACTTATAGAAATAATGTTCAGGTAATAAAAGAATGCCACATAGGCATTTCTAGACACATTATTTAATTAAAATAAAAGGGTAAAACCTTATTAAATTGTGACACCACTTTAAATCACATTCCCATGGACTAAAATATGTGGTGATGACATGTGTAAACATGATCCCATGTTTGGTTTTGAGAATATTGAATCTTAAGTAGTTTTTCAATGAGTAGAAATTACTTTTCTAAAAATAAAAGGAATTAAGCCAAGCTTTAATCTTGTAATGTTAGTGATGATGCTAGATCATCTATAGGACCCTTTTGTGTGATGATTGCAAGTAGTTAAGTATTGTTTCGTGATTGTGTACATCGTATTTATTTATAGACGCTAGTACCGACCAAGGATACGAGGAGGAAGGAGGATTCTATGAAGAACAAGCTGTAACTACCTCGGTGAATTACGCTCCTAGTTACAAGCCTGGATGAGCGGAAATGGTTAAAATAGTACGGTGGGGCCCAAATGCCACTCAAAGGTAGACCTTTCGGCCGTCCTAACCATTTCCAAACATCGGGACAAGAACGGGCGGCGTAATCGGCAGGCGAAGGGATCAACTACATACACAAATGAGTATGTATGCAAGCCACCATACAATGTTTCTCAGAGTCATTCCATCTAAAAAGAAAGGAAATATAGCAACGCCATACGGCAAGATCCAAATATCCTAGATATAATAGTTTAGGATATCTCCTCATACATCAAACATCAGAGTATCAGGCGGAAGCGGAAGACAAAATCCGAGTACGGATAAGAAGCAAATCGGCATAAGATGCCCCATAAATAAACACATCCCGCCCACAGATCTCACGGATCCCCGTTCCCGGAATCTCTACACCGAATGATCGTTGCCCACATCGTCCGTCTCCTCCACCCAGTATCCATCTTGCGAGTTTACCTGTCCATCTGAATCAAACAATTTATCGTGTGAGACCCTAGGGGTACTCAGCAAGTCTTTATGCCTCTAAAGGGGACACAACCTGGGGTGACGCAATTGCAGCAAAAGATAAACCCTAGCAATTCTATAGATACTCGCTAACCATCCGCCTAACCAGAGATAGATGGATGTCCGTGAATTAATAACAACAGTTATAACAGTAATATCAACAGATCCATCCTCCTCCTCGCTTACCGACGAGGAAGCGGACGAACAACCCCCCATCCGTTGGCAGTTTTATTATCCATTCCATGAGTGTTGCACTATTTACTAGTCAGGTACTTAGTCAAATTAAAAGAGGTACTTTAGTTATGCTTGTCTATGATCTGCTCCAAGTCGTCCATAACCGTGGACACGGCTTTCAGAAAGTTTTACCCTGCAGGGGTGCACAAATAGCAACACACACTCGATCAACCTCAGAAAAACCAAATCAAAACCAACGTGGCAGTCACGACAAAGCGATTACAGGATTCAGAAATATTTCAGGGGGCCACCCCATTAAGCTACCCGCAACGAAGCTGGCCGGCTACGAGACGGACTCAAGGTTTGTGGGGCCGGCTGTAAACGACTGGGAACCCCAAAATGTGACTGGGCTTGTCGATAAAGCGAAAACGGGTCACGGTCCTAAACAGTACAGGTGCAGTACCTCGCACAATTTAAATAAAGCAGTAAAGCATGGCATAAGTACAGGATAGTAAATAAAACCTCAAACTAGTTTGTGGCCCCAAGAAATAAGAATGAATCAAGCTCTGGCTCAGGGGGGTTCATAAGCCTCCCGGATGTGGATAGCGCGAATATTCAAGGAACAGGAATCAAGTACTCGGGGTCCTACGGGACACAAGTGAGCCTGAAAAACCAAATAGCAAATATGGCTCACCGATGCCACTTTCATTAGTTATCCCATTACTACTCAGATTAAGTTATATAGGTACCTCGTTATCCATCAGACACTCACATACCCTACACATGCTGTTCTACGACTCGCATGGCTCAAACAACTCCTGTAGTAATGGCTCATGGGATGGAGGAACAAGCTTCGGTGGGGTTTAAAAGTAAAGGCTATGCAATACTTGGGATTCAGATTAATGCAATCGCGACTCAATGATGCAAGAATAAGATAGAGGCAATAGGTACTATATGTATGCAAGCATGTGGTAGTGCTTGCCTGGCAGCTCAGTTGAAGCGAGGGATGGATCTGGGTAGTGCTCCTGGGTTTCTTGATATATCCCCTGCTCAGCGTCTATTCGAAGAAGAACCAAACAAACAAGGGCCAACATAAATAAAGTGCACAAGCATATGAACAAAATGCGACAAGCAAACAATCATGCCATGATGAATGATGCACAATTTGCATGGCAATAAAGTAGCATGGCATGGGTGAGGTGTGTAATACAAGAATAAAACATTTTATGGGGTTTTAATCACATTTTATACTCAAATTAGTTGCTGTATACTTTATATTTATATGATGCATGCTTCAAAACAGATAATGGAATGCATAAACAGAAAGGTCTCGTCGAGCTAATCATTTTAGACATATTATTTGTCAAATTTGGAGTTATAAATCAAAAGTTATTAATTAATTAAGGGAAAAGGGCATTTTATTGTAATTTAAATCAACTTGAAATTTTAAGTGTCCAAAATATATTTTGAAGGCCATATTTGAATTCCTCACATTTTTCTGATTTCAAAACATATATTATTTGTATTATTTGGGTTTATATTTTAAAAGTTATTTGAAAACAGATTTGAAATTTGAATTTAATTTAATTTGAAAAAGTTTGAATTAAAACAGAACACAGAAATACTTTTGTCACTCGCTCAAAGCTAGCCACAGTCAATGACCAGTGGGTCCAGCGCTGACTCAGCAGCACAGCGCGCAGAAAAAGGTTTTTACACCGCGGGTTGAGCTAGCCTCAGCGACTGACGGGTGGGGCCACAGCATCTCCAGGGCCACACGCGGGCGCGCCAGCGGGGACGCGACACGTGGGGGATCCAGAGTAGTGCGGGTTAAACGCTCAGATCTGCGGGGTGTTTTCTGCAAGATGGTCGGAGAGGCTGACGGTGGGCTCGGTTGTACCGCGGGTTTAGGAATAAAAGCTAGGGGGGGTTTATGCAAAAAGGCGACGCGCACTGTGCTTCTTCTCTGAACCCTGACGACGGTCGGTGCTCGACAGGGCGCGGGGCGCTGCACGCGGGATTCGATCCGGGGACCTGGCGTGCGCGCGCGGAGGCGGCAGCCACTGCGGTGGCGGGGGTTGGTGCTAGGAAACTGCTGCGTGGCCAGATGAGGTCCTGCGACGCGAGGAGCAAGCAGACGCACGCGCTCGTCGGTGCATAGAGGGTGCTTGACGGAACGTACGTCGCAGCCAGGACACGACAACGATGGCGAGGGTGTCTAGGAGGTGGGTCAGCTCACCGCGAGTTGGTCGGTGTGGTTGGATCTGCTCGAGGCGTAGGTGATCGGCGACGACGCAGATGGACCGGAGGCTAGGGTTTTGCGTCGGTGGTGGCGGTGGTCTTCGGCTCTAGCCCTTCCTCTCCTCGACGGCGGGTACAGGGTGAAACAGGGTAGCGTCCTCGATCTCCCAGGCCACTTCACGGACGCTCTGCACGACTGGATCAACGGGACGTGGTGGCGGCCGACGGTGGCCGGCGAGAGAGGGTGGCCGGAGGTGGAGAGGAAGGAGAGGAGAGGGCAAGCTCTAGGGCGGATCTGGGAGAGGCAGAGAGGTTGCGGGACGGAGGGAAAGGTGAGGGAGAGGCGTGGGTGCCGTGTGGGAGCAGGTAGGGTTAAAGGTGGCTCGGTGCCACCTTTCTCTCCTCCTCCTCACGTGCTTGGGGCCGGGCAGGACCAGGGCAGGGCAGGTGGTGGTGGGGCTGCCAGGTGGGGACGGCCGGTTGGTGGAGAGACTCGGCTGGGGCCCTCATGGCAGAGAGAGAGCTAGAGAGAGAGGGGTAGGTTCGGGTAGATTCTAGGTTTGGAGAGAGGGGGTTATGGCTCGGGTTAGGGCTTGGTACTAGGGTTGGGGTAGCTAGGTGGGTCAGGGTTAGGAACCAGGTGGGGCCGGCAAGGTAGAGAGAAGAGAGAGGCCGAGAGAGAGGGGTGATATGGTGGCTAGGGTTTGGTTTAGATGGGGGGGTGTGGTTTAGAGAGGATGGTAAAGAGAGAGGAGAGATGAGTGTATGGTTTAGGGTTTAGAGAGAGATAAGATGGGGTGATTCTCTTTTGGCAAGATCAAGCATGATCATGACAAGCTCAAGCAAGATATAGCCAAAAGAGAGAAGAGAAGAAAAGGTGGTGATGGCATGGATGGAGATGGTGATGGGGTTTTAGATGCTTGCATGCTTCAAGCAAGGTCAAGCATAAGAGGGGTAGAGGGAGATATGGGGAAGATCCACTCAAAGATTCAAATAAAAACCAGAAACTAGAATGGGGTGGTTCTTGCATGGGCCATGCATAAATAATTAATACCATGCTTATTTTTGTGAAAACAAGATTATTTACATGGCATTATTCCTATGCATTCCCAAAAGTGGGATTAAGCCAAGCAAAAGAATTTAAAGGAAAGTTCCAAGTGGAGTAGATGGAGATGATCACATTTGATTATAATTGGGACTTGCTAGTGTGTATATTCCACTAGATGCCTACTAGTCCCAAAAATATTCCCACATGAGCATAAATCCATAATAATCCATATGGAAGCTAGGAAAAAGGGTTCCACTCACAAGGCATGCAAAGGTGGCCATGTGGCTCTCATATATCAATAATGTGAAAACAACATGATGCTAAGATGAGAGCATGTGGAAATAGAATTGGATCCATCCCAACCCATATGAGCTAGAGGTAAAACCCAAAAGAAAAACAATTGCAAGCTCATGGATAATGGAATGGTGGAAAGATGGGGTGATGACAAGAAAGGTGGTGGAGTTAATAAAAGATATGCCCCCAACTCAACTTGGGCATTTAAACAATATATCAAGAACCAAATACAATATCAAGAGGCAAAATACAATTAATGATGCATATGAGATAAGAACCAACACAAAAAGGGTTTTATATGATGCTCAAATGCAAGGTGGCATGATGACATGAGCATGATATAATTATGATGCAACAATTATATATTTGAAGTAGCCATTATATTACTAGACCAAGTAGCATTACAATTGTTAGACAATTGGGATGCTACAACTCTCCCCCACTAAAGAAGAATCTCGCCCCGAGATTCCTAGGAAAAAGAAAACAACACAAGGAGAGGCGGTTGTTCGAACGAAGGTGACCCTCACGTTCCCAAGTTGATGAACAACGGAATGGTGCGACCACTACACCTTGCAAAACTTGCTAGACTTGTTGCGAGTCTTGCGTTTTGCTTGAGAAACAACGGGTTAGAAGAGTTGAAGGATTGTCGTGAGACAAGAAGGATAGGATGGACATAGCTCCGGTTTCTCCCAAGAAACATGATAAAAGAATAGAACCACTTGTGAAAGAAGGGACAAGATGATGTATCATGGATAAAGAAAGGCACACCGTTAAGATTAAAGATTTACTGATGCGAGAGAGGATGAATCTTTATCTCGCCGGAAGAAAAAGAGCTAGATTGGAGAGGTTTGAACCACTATGACAATAGCATCGTATCTCCTCTCGGATTTAAGAAAAGAAGTTCGGAAACAATATTGTCTTCAAACAATAGAGTCCCTTGATATCATCGGAAAGATTTAGTTAGACATCGTCGAATTAGATTCTTCTTGCGCTGGTAAGAACCAAAGGATCACGCAATTGAGGTGCGCGGATATAACTTACAGAGATTGATGCGAAGCTAGATCATGGTGGAATCCCGAGAAGCAAAGAATATGGAGGATCTGAAGTTTATTGTGGAGATACTTATTGCTTTGTTTAGCCTTGAGGCTAACGCAATAGATTTGCGGCTGATGGCATCAACCATAATTGGCTTTACCATAGAAAAAGAATTGATGAAACAAAGAGAGAGAGTTTCCTTTCATCTTGTTTGGGGATGCCGAGCATCGGTAGAAGGACGAAGACAGAAAAGAGTTTGCGTTTGTTTCCACCAGATAATTGAAGATTTTGCTCCAGCTAGAATAGACAGACCCCCAACAAGAGATTATTGATTACTTTCTTCGAGAGAGCACTCCGGAAAAACAAAGACGGAAGTAAAAGTATCAAGGGATAAAGGCCACTTCTAACTTCCGCGGAATGAGTGAAATCACATTAATTCACCAATTCAATGTACAAAAGCGAATGATAAGAGTAGTGGTATGGTAGCTACTCCATCCCGCACTCAAAGCATTACTCCGCACATGAATAAGAAAACCATGCAACCCAACTACCAAAACAGACTGAAGGTATTGATAAGAGAAGCTCATGGAACTCCGTTAGAAAACAAGAATAGATGCAAACGATTCACCGGATTCAAGATAGATAAGGGTGATGATGTTGTCGTCATGTCTGAAGTACCAAGCCACCGGAAAGATATGAAGGAAGATTACGGAGAAGAACTGCAAGATTCAACAACTACAGAAAAGATAGCACCAACTTGAACAGAAGGAATACAAGATCTGGAAGGTCTTCATGGCCTCCGGTGGATTGAGCATAGATGATAGAGCGAGAGGGTTTCAAGAGATTACTTAACGAGACAGAGGTGAAAAGAACTCCATGTTCTTCTTGAAATGATTGAGAGAGATTTAGCGGTCTTGAGGAAAATCTTCAGCAAAACGACGATGATAACTTGCCAACAAGGAACAACTCCGGATTGGTTGAAGATGGAGGATGGAATTAACAATGGACTTGCTAATTCCAGAATTGAAGCAGTGTATTTAGCAGAAGGACGTGGTCGAGATAGGTGACTTCAAGAAGCCAGAATTCTCACTTTGAGACTTTGCACACAGGCAGTGCTTACGAAGCTTGAGAGAAAGAGACACAGATGATCTTCCATGTCCTTCCATTGATATGGAATAGACAAGCATATTATCAACATATACCACCATGGATTAACAAGATATTCCCAGAATACCAAGTTCAAAAGGCGAGAGAAACGAACAAATGCTCGAACACTTCCTGAGCTCAACGCTCTTAGAAAGATCAAATTAAGAGCACGGGTTCGTGTTGAAGAAGATGCACTGGGAGAATAGATTATCTGGTCCTTCGGAAGAAAAAGAGATGTCACCTGGTTCACATTGTCGATCGGATCACCGGTTACAAAGATAAAGAGATCTTGGATAAAGAAACGATGATAGCTCATACTTCAAGCAAAGCTACCAGAGACGAAAAGATGCAATTCCCTCGTCTCAAAGAGAATTTTGCAGATATGGAGTTCAAAAAGATGTGCAGCATGATGAACAGATGATAGACCGCCGTAGTGCCTTGAGAAACTCCGGATTGCCAAAGATGCTTGAATATGCATAGATATGATCACGGTGTCCTCAAAATCACAGGAGATAACCGTCACCATTTGGAAGGTAGTGTTGATAGCATTTTCCATATTCCACTCACGATAAGTGTCATATAGCTATGCCGAGAACCAATTACAATCACCAGCATCGGATCGACACATGTTATGTAAATAGCCCAAAAGAATTGGAGACGAAAAGAAACTCCAGGATTAAGCACCGGTGACAAAAGAATGAGTTAGCATGGACATGCTGATAAAAGGGAGATAGGTAATGTTTCACACACGACTGGAAAGGAGTGTGGAAACACAGATGTATCAAAGAAAATTTTTCTGCATTTTTCGGCATTAAAATACCAATAGATGCGCAAAAACACTTATCAGGTAGAGATTAGCAATAGATGCTTTCACAGAATGTGGAGTTGCTAGAAGGAAGGACACCCTTAAGAAGATGGCACCGGTTAACAAGGAGTCAGATAGATCGTGCCGGTTTTCAAAAGCCTGTCAATATGGAAGGTACCAACAATTGATAACCAAAGGCAGATTGTGATAAAAAATTGGATGCAACAGATAGACAAAGAATTACACACACACACTTTCTATGGTACTACGGAAACCCAGAACACGTGAATCCTAGTTTGAATTTTAAGAAGAGGATTGAAAACGTTACACTTCCTTACCAGAAAAAGGTGGTGGTTGGGTAAGAAGAAAAGTGGAAGCAGTCCTACTCTCACGTTTTGTTTTTCCCTAGTATACATAGCTACCCAAGATATTTGCTAGACTGACACCGACCATTTGGCTGAGACCCTGAAGGTCGTGATGGCTCTGATACCAATTGTAACTACCTCGGTGAATTACGCTCCTAGTTACAAGCCTGGATGAGCGGAAATGGTTAAAATAGTACGGTGGGGCCCAAATGCCACTCACAGGTAGACCTTTCGGCCGTCCTAACCATTTCCAAACATCGGGACAAGAACGGGCGGCGTAATCGGCAGGCGAAGGGATCAACTACATACACAAATGAGTATGTATGCAAGCCACCATACAATGGTTCTCAGAGTAATTCCATCTAAAAAGAAAGGAAATATAGCAACGCCATACGGCAAGATCCAAATATCCTAGATATAATAGTTTAGGATATCTCCTCATACATCAAACATCAGAGTATCAGGCGGAAGCGGAAGACAAAATCCGAGTACGGATAAGAAGCAAATCGGCATAAGATGCCCCATAAATAAACACATCCCGCCCACAGATCTCACGGATCCCCGTTCCCGGAATCTCTACACCGAATGATCGTTGCCCACATCGTCCGTCTCCTCCACCCAGTATCCATCTTGCGAGTTTACCTGTTCATCTGAATCAAACAATTTATCGTGTGAGACCCTAGGGGTACTCAGCAAGTCTTTATGCCTCTAAAGGGGACACAACCTGGGGTGACGCAATTGCAGCAAAAGATAAACCCTAGCAATTCTATAGATACTCGCTAACCATCCGCCTAACCAGAGATAGACGGATGTCCGTGAATTAATAACAACAGTTATAACAGTAATATCAACAGATCCATCCTCCTCCTCGCTTACCGACGAGGAAGCGGACGAACAACCCCCCATCCATTGGCAGTTTTATTATCCATTCCATGAGTGTTGCACTATTTACTAGTCAGGTACTTAGTCAAATTAAAAGCGGTACTTTAGTTATGCTTGTCTATGATCGAGAAACTGTGCTCCAAGTCGTCCATAACCGCGGACACGGCTTTTAGAAAGTTTTACCCTGCAGGGGTGCACAAATAGCAACACACACTCGATCAACCTCGGAAAAACCAAATCAAAACCAACGAGGCAGTCACGACAAAGCGATCACAGGATTCAGAAATATTTCAGGGGGCCACCCCATTAAGCTACCCGCAACGAAGCTGGCCGGCTACGAGACGGACTCAAGGTTTGTGGGGCCGGCTGTAAATGAATGGGAACCCGAAAATGTGACTGGGCTTGTCGATACAGCGGAAACGGGTCACGGTCCTAAACAGTACAGGTGCAGTACCTCGCACAATTTAAATAAAGCAGTAAAGCATGGCATAAGTACAGGATAGTAAATAAAACCTCAAACTAGTTTGTGGCCCCAAGAAATAAGAATGAATCAAGCTCTGGCTCAGGGGGGTTCATAAGCCTCCCGGATGTGGATAGCGCGAATATTCAAGAAACAGGAATCAAGTACTCGGGGTCCTACGGGACACAAGTGAGCCTGAAAAACCAAATAGCAAATATGGCTCACCGATGCCACTTTCATTAGTTATCCCATTACTACTCAGATTAAGTTGTATAGGTACCTCGTTATCCATCAGACACTCACATACCCTACACATGCTGTTCTACGACTCGCATGGCTCAAACAACTCCTGTAGTAATGGCTCATGGGATGGAGGAACAAGCTTCGGTGGGGTTTAAAAGTAAAGGCTATGCAATACTTGGGATTCAGATTAATGCAATCGCGACTCAATGATGCAAGAATAAGATAGAGGCAATAGGTACTATATGTATGCAAGCATGTGGTAGTGCTTGCCTGGCAGCTCAGTTGAAGCGAGGGATGGATCTGGGTAGTGCTTCTGGGTTTCTTGATATATCCCCTGCTCAGCGTCTATTCGAAGAAGAACCAAACAAACAAGGGCCAACATAAATAAAGTGCACAAGCATATGAACAAAATGCGACAAGCAAACAATCATGCCATGATGAATGATGCACAATTTGCATGGCAATAAAGTAGCATGGCATGGGTGAGGTGTGTAATACAAGAATAAAACATTTTATGGGGTTTTAATCACATTTTATACTCAAATTAGTTGCTGTATACTTTATATTTATATGATTCATGCTGCAAAACAGATAATGGAATGCATAAACAGAAAGGTCTCGTCGAGCTAATCATTTTAGACATATTATTTGTCAAATTTGGAGTTATAAATCAAAAGTTATTAATTAATTAAGGGAAAAGGGCATTTTATTGTAATTTAAATCAACTTGAAATTTTAAGTGTCCAAAATATATTTTGAAGGCCATATTTGAATTCTTCACATTTTTCTGATTTCAAAACATATATTATTTGTATTATTTGGGTTTATATTTTAAAAGTTATTTGAAAACAGATTTGAAATTTGAATTTAATTTAATTTGAAAAAGTTTGAATTAAAACAGAACACAGAAATACTTTTGTCACTCGCTCAAAGCTAGCCACAGTCAATGACCAGTGGGTCCAGCGCTGACTCAGCAGCACAGCGCGCAGAAAAAGGTTTTTACACCGCGGGTTGAGCTAGCCTCAGCGACTGACGGGTGGGGCCACAGCATCTCCAGGGCCACACGTGGGCGCGCCAGCGGGGACGCGACACGTGGGGGATCCAGAGTAGTGCGGGTTAAACGCTCAGATCTGCGGGGTGTTTTCTGCAAGATGGTCGGAGAGGCTGACGGTGGGCTCGGTTGTACCGCGGGTTTAGGAATAAAAGCTAGGGGGGTTTTATGCAAAAAGGCGACGCGCACTGTGCTTCTTCTCTGAACCCTGACGACGGTCGGTGCTCGACAGGGCGCGGGGCGCGGCGCGCGGGATTCGATCCGGGGACCTGGCATGCGCGCGCGGAGGCGGCAGCCACTGCGGTGGCGGGGGTTGGTGCTAGGAAACTGCTGCGTGGCCAGATGAGGTCCTGCGACGCGAGGAGCGAGCAGACGCACGCGCTCGTCGGTGCACAGAGGGTGCTCGACGGAACGTACGTCGCGGCCAGGACATGACGACGATGGCGAGGGTGTCTAGGAGGTGGGTCAGCTCACCGCGAGTTGGTCGGTGTGGTTGGATCTGCTCGAGGCGCAGGTGATCGGCCACGACGCAGACGGACCGAAGGCTAGGGTTTTGCGTCGGTGGCGGCGGTGGTCTTCGGCTCTAGCCCTTCTCCTCCTCGACGGCGGGTACAGGGTGAAACAGGGTAGCGTCCTCGATCTCCTAGGCCACTTCACGGACGCTCTGCACGACTGGATCAACGGGACGTGGTGGCGGCCGACGGTGGCCGGCGAGAGAGGGTGGCCGGTGGTGGAGAGGAAGGAGAGGAGAGGGCAAGCTCTAGGGCGGATCTGGGAGAGGCAGAGAGGTTGCGGGGCGGAGGAAAAGGTGAGGGAGAGGCGTGGGTGCCGTGTGGGAGCAGGTAGGGTTAAAGGTGGCTCGGTGCCACCTTTCTCTCCTCCTCCTCACGTGCTTGGGGCCGGGCAGGACCAGGGCAGGGCAGGTGGTGGTGGGGCTGCCAGGTGGGGACGGCCGGTTGGTGGAGAGACTCGGCTGGGGCCCTCATGGCAGAGAGAGAGAGCTAGAGAGAGAGGGGTAGGTTCGGGTAGATGCTAGGTTTGGAGAGAGGGGGTTATGGCTCGGGTTAGGGCTTGGTACTAGGGTTGGGGTAGCTAGGTGGGTCAGGGTTAGGAACCAGGTGGGGCCGGCAAGGTAGAGAGAAGAGAGAGGCCGAGAGAGAGGGGTGATATGGTGGCTAGGGTTTGGTTTAGATGGGGGGGTGTGGTTTAGAGAGGATGGTAAAGAGAGAGGATAGATGAGTGTATGGTTTAGGGTTTAGAGAGAGATAAGATGGGGTGGTTCTCTTTTGGCAAGATCAAGCATGATCATGACAAGCTCAAGCAAGATATAGCCAAAAGAGAGAAGAGAAGAAAAGGTGGTGATGGCATGGATGGAGATGGTGATGGGGTTTTAGATGCTTGCATGCTTCAAGCAAGGTCAAGCATAAGAGGGGTAGAGGGAGATATGGGGAAGATCCACTCAAAGATTCAAATAAAAACCAGAAACTAGAATGGGGTGGTTCTTGCATGGGCCATGCATAAATAATTAATACCATGCTTATTTTTGTGAAAACAAGATTATTTACATGGCATTATTCCTATGCATTCCCAAAAGTGGGATTAAGCCAAGCAAAAGAATTTAAAGGAAAGTTCCAAGTGGAGTAGATGGAGATGATCACATTTGATTATAATTGGGACTTGCTAGTGTGTATATTCCACTAGATGCCTACTAGTCCCAAAAATATTCCCACATGAGCATAAATCCATAATAATCCATATGGAAGCTAGGAAAAAGGGTTCCACTCACAAGGCATGCAAAGGTGGCCATGTGGCTCTCATATATCAATAATGTGAAAACAACATGATGCTAAGATGAGAGCATGTGGAAATAGAATTGGATCCATCCCAACCCATATGAGCTAGAGGTAAAACCCAAAAGAAAAAAAATTGCAAGCTCATGGATAATGGAATGGTGGAAAGATGGGGTGATGACAAGAAAGGTGGTGGAGTTAATAAAAGATATGCCCCCAACTCAACTTGGGCATTTAAACAATATATCAAGAACCAAATACAATATCAAGAGGCAAAATACAATTAATGATGCATATGAGATAAGAACCAACACAAAAAGGGTTTTATATGATGCTCAAATGCAAGGTGGCATGATGACATGAGCATGATATAATTATGATGCAACAATTATATATTTGAAGTAGCCATTATATTACTAGACCAAGTAGCATTACAATTGTTAGACAATTGGGATGCTACACAAGCCGAGGAGAACTTCAACCACTGCTCTGCACAAGGCAAGCTAACACTTGCAAGATACTCTACTTTAGCAAGCTTTACTAACCAAGTGGACCAATGCAAGCTGATACTATACCTATGCAAGCTAACACTTGCAATTATGAGAGTTAAATAACCTATGCAATGCACTAAGCATGCTTGGTTAGATACATTTGATGATACCCAATCCTAGTTTTACTTGCAAGCTTATTACTTTATTTCTTTATCAAAGCTCTTACTTAGAGTTACTGGAATAAAGGGTAAATACTAGAAGGATAATTGAAGGTTGCATAATGAGCATAAAATTTGGCCTAAGCTAGATAATCTTGATGTCATCCTAAGGCATGAGATTAAACTTAGTTAAACTCCACTAGTTTACCACCCCCCATTAGTGCTTACCCCCACTTGTAGATTCTAGTGCTAAGCATAAAACTTGATCAACATTAGGTGGGAATACTTGGTGAAAATGGTTATGAAAACCTTAGAATGATGGATCATTCTACTGAGATGTTTTGACATGTGTTTCCGAACACCTGAGGATTTTGGTGATGAAAATGTTGAGGCATGAGCCTTAGCCCTTTTTAAAACTGATGGTTGTCTGGGTGCGATACCATTCCAATTTATCGTACAACCACAATACCCGAAGATTGGGTAGGGCTTGACTGAAAACTTATATACCTTAGTATTAGTTCCCCCATGGCCAAGGTCTGAGCTGAGGCTACCTTGTGAAGATTGTCCACCTGTGCAGTACCCAAGATGACAGTTGGTCATGGTTGGGATGCCAAACTCACAGGAGAGGTGCTTATACTAGGGCATGTAATTGAAAGGTTAGGATTGATTATCCGCATACTGAGTATGGTGAATTTCCGGATTTGTTCCTGACGAATGTATCGAATGTTGTGGTGAAAGTGTACAATCTCTGCAGAGTGTCAAACTATTCGAATAGCCGCATCCGTGGTTATGGACAGTTGGAGTGGCCATACTATTCCCCCGTCAGACTTTTTCAAAATGACTTGTGAAATGAATTGAGACTTTGACTTGACCACAACAGAGTTGTGACATGAGATACAAGTTCCCACTTAGGTGTTATAAACTTCAATTAGCTCTCTTGCTTCTGAACTTAGTAGAGATAAATCTGGCTTCTTGCAAAACAACCCTAGAGCCTAGTGTCCTATTATCAAAAACCCCTTTCACTTGTTAGTATTAGTTTGCGAGTACTTAAAGAGTACTCATGGCTTTGTCCCTGGCTATTCCCGTGGCCAGACTATGAAGAGGAGTACCTGGAGGATGGACCCCAGGAAGGTTACGACAACTAGGATCATCTCCCATCGTCAGCATTGCCTGTGACCCCGAAGATGGAGCTTCGCCTATGTACCGTTATTATTACGTATTCCGCTGCTTGAAGTTGTATTAAGAACTGGATCATGAGATCCCTATTTGTGTAAGACCTTATGTATGGTTTGTAATGGATGATGTACTGTGGTATCCAATTCTGTTATGTCTCGCAAAAATGGTAATCCTGGGATTGCGATGTATGGCATACAGGCATCTGGGATTAAAAACAGCGGGTGTTGACACCTTTCAGTCGTTTCCTTTCTCCTACTGGTTTGATAGCCTTGGTGAGGGAAGACTTGCTGATGTGCTCATCACTTCTTGCTCTTGGGGTCTCCCAACGAAGCACTACCACGCGCCATCACGAGACCACGGAGTTGGGACTAAAGGCCCCCCTTTAGTCATGCTAATATCTAGCACTATAGTACACAGATTCAGGGTCATCTTCGTCTTCGTCATCATCGTCGTCATCGTGGTCGTGGCTAGGCGCACGCGAATAGATCCTCAGCCCAGCCATGTCATATTCTAGGGGCACCTGCCACTCTGGCCTCGGATTCATGAAGCGTGGGGAGGGGGCTCCCGGATGACGACACCGCTACACCCGCGACCTTCACTATCACCACCCTTCTTATGGATCTGTGGCGGCTGCGGGTACCGTAGGCGAGGATGGTCTCCCCTGGCGATGTAGCGCATCAGGCCAATGATAGTCCGATTCGCCCACCACAGGCGGCGACCGGCTTCATTGTGGTTCACCGGGGGAGGGTCGTCACCTTCGTACCTGGCGAGCTCCCTTTCCTACCAGTTAGAAAAGAAGGCATTCTAGGTGTCATAATTGTCGGGATCCCACTGGGAATCCATCCGCTGCGCTGGCGTGAGCTCGTGGTAGAAGTGGTTCGTGATGGCCGCCTGGCGTGCGGAACCTTGAGGGACAGGAGGGACAGGAACCCCTCCAGCGCTCAACATCTAGCCGGCAGGCAAACGGTAGCCCGGCGAGCACGGGTAGCTGGAGGCGCATAACGCCTCGGTCTCCTCGAGGGTCAGAATGGCCCAATAGGCGTTGTCCATTGTTGTGAGAGAGGAAGGTGTGTATGTGTGCATAGCCAAGGCACGGTCGGCCTATATATAGATGGAAAGGTCGGGAAAACATGGCGGGAAGCGGTGGGAAATGTTTGTAGTCTCGGTTAGTGGCTACAACCGAGACTAAAAACTTCGGTCAGAGGGATATGACAGGAAAACTTGGCAGGAAGCAGCGGGAAATGGCGGGAAATATCTTCAATCTCGGTTAGTATAATTATTTGACAAGTTAGTATAATTACTTTTATAAAACAGAAAATGGTTTTTGATTACTTATTCAAATTCAAGCACTTTTCATTTTGAAAGTTCAGTAAGATTCCCAAATATGCAAAATATAATATTTAATGCATTTTTAAATTGATAATGGAAAAATGGTTAATATCTGACTAGTTAAAATAATTATTTTATAAGACAGGAAATGGATTTGGATTACTTATGCAAGTTTAAGCACTTTTCATTTTAAAGTTTAGTGAGATTCAAAAATATGCAAAATATAGTAGTTAATGCATTTTTAAACTGACAATGGAAAATGGTGAATATTTGACTAGTTAAAATAATTATTTTATAAAACATAAAATGGATTTGGATTACTTATTCCAATTTAAGCACTTTCATTTTGAATGTTTTGTGAGATTCAAAAATATGCAAAATATAATAGTTAATGCCTTCTTAAATTGATAATGTTAAAATGGTTAATATTTGACTAGTTAAAATAATTATTTTATAAAACATAAAATGGATTTGGATAACTTATTCAAATTCAAGCACTTTTCATTTTGAAACATTAGTGAGATTCAAAAATATGCAAAATATAATAGTTAATGCATTTTTAAATTGATAATGGCAAAATGGTTAATAGTTTGTCTAGTTAAAATAATTATTTTATAAAACGGAAAATGGTTTTGGATTACTTATTCAAATTCAAGCACTTTTCATGTTGAAAGTTTTCTCAAATTAATATGTATGTAAAAAATCTATAATTTAAATGTTTAAACAATTTATTCAAAAATTTGAAAAAAAAACAGCACAGCGCGTTGGTTTTGGCCCAGTGCACGCCCTAATTTGGGACTCATTCCCGGCTCTAATCACTAGCCGAGGCTAAAGGGGTGCCCAGCACGCACATAGCCAAAAAGCCATCCCCCTCTAGACCCGGTGTGTGGCACCAGCTGGGACTAGAGGCCCCCCTCTAGTCCTCGCCACCGGTGCACCTCGCCCCCACCACCGGCCCACCTCCCCCGCCACCGCCTGCGCCATCGCCTGCCGCTGGCGCAACCCTCCTCCTTATCTAGCTAGGTAATTAATTAGTATAGGATTATTGTTAGTGTATTTTTTATTAGTATATGATGATTAGTATAATATTATTAGAATTTGTATATGATTAGTATAGGATTATTATTATTTTAGGATTATTATTAGTATAGGATTAATATATATAGTGTATTTTTATTAGTATATGATGATTAGTATAATATTATTAGAATTTGTATATGATTAGTATAGGATTATTATTAGTTTAGGATTACTATTATTATAGGATTAATATATATAGTGAATTTTTTATTAGTATATGATGATTAGTATAATATTATTAGAATTTGTATATGATTAGTATATGATTATTATTAGTTTAGGATTATTATTAGTTTATGATTATTATTAGTTTACAATTATTATTAGTATAGGATTAATATATATAGTGAATTTTTATTAGTATATGATGATTAGTATAATATTACTAGAATTTGTATATGATTAGTATATGATTATTATTAGTTTAGTATTATTAGTATAGGATTAATATATATATAGTGTATTTTTTATTAGTATAATATTATTAGAATTTACATATGGTTAGTAAAGGATTATTATTAGTTTAGGATTATCATTAGTATAGGATTAATATATAGTGTATTTTTATTAGTATATGATGATTAGTATAATACTATTAGAATTTGTATATAATGTAATATTATAAGTTTTGTAGGGTATGAGGTGTAATAAATTATATTGTAACCGGAGTTAGGGTTAGGGTTGTGGTCCTCGCGGGTGACCAGAGTTAGGGTTAGGGTGGTGGTTCTCGCGGGAAGCCGGAGTCGCCCGCCTCCCCGCGCCTCTCCCGCGGTGCCCCGCCACCGCGCGCCACCAGCCACTGCCATCGCCACCGCCTGCGCCAAGTATTTTTATAGAAATAATAGTGTATAGGAATATCTGTGTATAGAAATATTTTGTATGCGAATATTTTTTGTTATGTTCAAATAATGTGTGCATTCTGCAATAATATTGTGTGCATCTCGTATTTTGCAGAAACTATGGATCCACCTAGTCCAATCCGTATAGACCTAGATTCAGAACAAATTCTCGAGTATGATTCATGATGCTGATCCATCCAGTGAGGTATCAACCTCGAGGTATCTAAAATCATCCGGTGAGGGAGAAGAGATAAACCAAAGAGAGGAAGAAGCCAACAACTCCAATGATGGAGAAGCCCATGGACGCGTGACGAAACCGGCGAGGTATATATATGATGTCCGATGATCACTGGATGTACGGGAGTAGCTGTATGTACCGAGTTGTATATATATATTATTGACGAATGTTTCTTCTCTTAGGCCTCCACATCGAGCAAAAAATCCAAGCGCGGCCCAGCCAAAAAGTTGGATGCCCATACTAATTATGAAATTACGGCGGTCTAGGCACAGGGCGAACCAATGGAACCGGAAAAAAGATGCAAGTGTATTGATACAACAATGTGGAGTTGTTGTTAGAGATCGCGTCCCGATCACCCGTTCGAGAGTGGCATAATACCAAAGAGGCGGAAGTGAGGAGTGTTCTATATATCGACAAAAGGTACTAAGAGGGTCTTTTTAATGACCTCATGGCACATTTCAAGCTGCCAGAATGTGAGACTGATACCGAGACGGCTGAAATGAGGAAGAAAGTCAAGCAGTTTGCTCTTAAGAAGATGGCCGACTATTCAAGAACTGGAAGAAATCATTATTGCTAAAGTATAAGAAGGACAAGAAAACTCCAAAATTCGAAGGCTATCTAGCGAAATAGCAACATTACTGGGACGCATTTGGGGAGTATAGGAAGTCAGGAATTGTAGTGGAAAAGTCAGAAAAAATAAGGTAAATGATGCAAAAAAGAAATATCACCATAACATGGGGCTAGGGGGCTATGCTACTGCCATGCCAAAGTGGGATGCAAAAGAGATGTCTGCTAAAGGGATCATTCTAGAACCAATTCGCGAAGAATGGGATTTGAGGGCAAGAAATTGGTTCCTTGGGCATGGGAGTGAATATGGAGAAGTTACAGGGGACCTTGTTTGTAGTGACGGGATTAGGGTACCCAGGGATACATGGCTAAAAGTGGTGAAAGAGATTAAAGAGGGGATAACAAAGTTCCATCCCGATAGAGAGAAAGACTTGATGACCTTGGTCCTCGAGAATGACGAACACGGAGGACGAGTCCGAGACCTTAACTCTAGTTTCACGTGGGAGACTGGGTTTCCTAAGGAAGAAGGTACTTATAGAAGCCGAACAAGAGCAAAGAAGCGACGGGAGGAGGAGGATGGAGACAAGTTCAACCAGCTGCTAGCAAGAGTTGAGAAGCAGCAATAGCAGATCGATGAACTTAGAGGAGTAGTGCGCCTGCAAGATCCTCCACTCGATATTACCGCCAACCCATCTCAACGGAGAAGCAACATGGATGAGTTGGAGGTCCTGTCTGATGATGCAAGTATGATAGATGGCGGTCCCGGCTACCCCGTGGATGGAATCAAGGAGGAGATATCTTATGAGCTCCATCAGAAGTTGAAGAACATATCCGTGAAGGTGGCGGTCGGATGTGCTTTACCTTGTCCACTTGAAGCACGTTGGCATGGTCGTGATATTCCACCTCGGTATGCTAAAGTCGGGGTAGATCAAATCGTAATGGAGTGGGAGTCAATGGAGCTTGACATCCCTGGACCTGAAGGTGAGAGGAAACTCGGAGAAGTACTGGGTGGTATCATTCTATGGGACAAGAACAACATCAAGTTTCCAGGCTCGTCCCTAAGGCCAACACCCCCTCCGAGTTGTCACAGGTCACCTTCACCTCCATAACCTACAAGAATCCCACCCCATGATGACTACGACCACCACATCGCGAGTCCATCTCGATCTCCGCCGTAGGGTCAGCAGTCTTCGCCGCCCGCTAAGGACAATAAGAGGAAGCGTGCTCCGTCAATGAGTACTAAACAACGCAGCATCCTAAAATGGAAAATGTCGCCCCTCCCAACAGTGCCTTATAATAATCTTCCCATCAGACCTTATAATAGTACTGACGCGGAAAATGGTGATCACAAAGGCCGAAGTTGCTGCGTATTTTGAAAATAAAAATCTCGAGCCCGCTTTGGTATACACCGAGAAGCAAAAGGCGTATGCACTTGATTTTCTGAATAGAAAATCGCAATATGAGTTGCACCATAAGCCAGATGACTATCTACGCACACTTCAGAAAGAAGTGACAAAGAGGAAATCAAGTAAAAGTGCAAGCGGGAAAAAAATCAGCAAGTACAGGTGCAAGTGGGAGCAAAATAGCAAGCAGTAAAATATCATACGTTCCCCTTCTCGGACAACAGGACAAACAATTGATCGCACCCCTCAAGGTGTTTTCCAAAAACATTCCCCATACACTAAATATGGAAGAAGCTGCGGAGTTGGCGGCCAGTATGAGAGTTAGTATTGCTGAATTTTAGGCTCCCAAGACGTCCTTCTACCCAAGGCTATTGTAGTCCGTATATATGTCGAAGGGGAGGATTTGGTCAGCAAAGAGAGGCTGAAATAACTACCAATACAAATGCGGAATCTCAATCAATGGTTCTCGACGGTCATAGAGCAGGGGAGGACAATGCTCATAGCCAAAGTCCCATGTGAGTACTACTTCAGACCCAATGAGGTCCATATTGAGTTTCCAAAACTATTCTAGTTATACCATCTTGATACCCTGGACAAATCTATCCTCAGCTGCTATTGTCTGTAAGTTGATGAATTCATTGTCTACATGTTCATTTTTTCAGTTGTTCAGTTCATTACATGTAATTATCCTCATTATATCCTTTTGTACTCTATTATTATGCAGAATGAAGATCCAGGAATGAAAAATAAGATGAATCTATAATGTTGGGTTCATTGACCCAGATAAAGTACATATAAACACGCTAACGTCAAACCCCGAGGAAACAGAGGAAAACATTTTAAGGTTTCTAATGGAGCAAAATTTCTGTGACCACACACTGTTTCCTTACAATTTTAAGTGAGGGTCTTACTCTGTTGTACACATTCACTTTTTATTACTCGATGAGTTACTGATGTATATATAAATATTTGCAGCTTCCACTAGATTCTTCTAGACATTCAACTTGATAAGGGAAGAGTTGAAGTCATGGACCCATCAAAGAGAAACCTGGAAGATTTCCACAGCATGCAGGACATGCTTCAGAAGTAAGTTTCACTCTATATCGGCATCTTTTGTTGATTTCCTGAGATACCAGGTAATGAATAACTCATTCATTCATTTTCTTCGCCGGGAAGAGTATGGATCCGATTCAAGCGTGAGGTTACGGGTGTATTTAGTTAGAAGCTGAAGTTTAAGGCGGTCTCGGTAAGTAGCACGTGATATGTCCATGCATCTCTTTACTTCTAGTTTCATTACAATAATGATGCTAGATTATTATTTTGATTTAATTATATTCTCGTAACGTGCGCGAGGCAGCCACAGGGGTCGAATCTATGTGGACTCTATGTTTGCGAGTGCATTCACACGTTTACCACTGAGTACAATGATTATAGAGTCGACCTAAGCAATACATTCACACCATCATTTTATTATCGTCACTTTTTGTTATCATGATTGATATTCATATTGATCTCCTTTTTCTTATATAGCTCGAGAGAATGCGGGATCAACTCATACCAGAGCAACGCGTACTAGAAATTGCGGAGGAGCTGGCGGGATTTTTTTTCAAAGAGATCATAGGCGATGCCGGAGAATTTAGTGTGAATAGGCGCCACTGATCTCCATGTGATCGAACAGACGGGCTCTAGTCCTGGTAATTATGATCTCCATTTAACTATCAAAATTGTATATATTTGTATGCTCGATATCGTAATACAAGTTATCTTATATATGCACGAACGTGTATGATATGTGGTGGCATAAAAATATTTAAAAACTATGTTGAAATGAAAAAAGAAATAAATAAAACAATACAAAATAAATGCTCTACTGCGGCAGAGAAAGGGCACAAAATGCTGTCGTGGCAGAGAACCACTAGTCCTGGTCCTTAACACCAACCGGGACTAGTGGGGGTGCACCCGGAGCGCGCCGCGGCGGCCACATGGACAACCATTTGTCCCAGCTGGTGACTAGGCCGGGACTATTGGTTGGGCCTCTAGTCCCGCTTGGTTAGTCCTGGTTTTAAAACTGGGACTAGAGGCCCTTACGGCCCGGGACTGGAGGCCATGTTTCCACTAGTGATAATCAAACAGTACTGCTAAATCATTATGGGAAACAATTTAATATTACTAACTTCTAATTTTAAAATATTTCCCAAATGATTTATATTTCAGATCTGCATTCAATTTATTCCCCCAAAACTCATTAATTCCTAAAGGTCATGTTAAAATTTATAACAATCACTATAAAGAGCTAGGTCTACCTCTAGATAGTGAAAGAAACTCTAATCTATTTAGGTTTTTATTTGGCAAAACATTTACCTAGATTTTGTAGATGAATGCATGCAATTGATCAGATTCCTATTTCTACCCTTCATTGGTTCCTATTTGATGGGGTGTTACATAGACACCATCAGTTGGACACTAAACCCGACGGAATGTATAGTGCCAGCTAGGCATACCAGGCGCAATTCTATGGCTCCTTCCCCAAGTTCAAAGCTTAGAAAATTTGGAATCCGCACGCGAAGCCCAAATGCAAGCTCTTTGTCTAGCTAGCCATGCATGAAAAACTGCTCACAACTAATAACCTTGCTACTAGGGGATGTACCCATGACCCCATTTGTGTGCTTTGTCTTCAAGCTCCAGAGACGGCAGCGCACCTCTACAAAGACTGCCCATTCACCATAGCAATGTGGAACCTCATTCAAGCAAACAATTCTACTATGGGGGGAGCTCTCGTCACGAGTACACCTCCATCTTGGAATGGTGGGACAATATGATGATGGGAAGGCCGCAGAAGAGAAACAAAGAATCAGTGGCTATTTTCTCTATGTGATTTGGAATGCGTGGAAAGAAATAAATAGGTGAATCTTCACTAATCGGCGGCTAACTTATATTGAAGTGGCTGACATTACCAAGGAGGACATGCTCGCGCCTTCACGACCTTCAGGCCTGCCATTCTTCTTGAGCCTGATTAGGCTATGTTTTGTATTTGAAATTGTTTGGTGCTTTCGGCATGTTTACACCTTAACTAAAACATGCCACTCTGTATGTTTGGATTTCGGTATTCCCCCTATCTTTTATGAAAAGGTAGAGCTCCTATAGGTTGCTCCAAAAAAATACATCGTATGAAGTGGTGATGATATTTGTGTCTACAACATATTTTTGTTTCCTCATGGATTGGTATTAACTTACCTTTTTCCTTGTTCTGTATGGTTGATGGCTTGATGCATAGGCTTAAGATATTCTGGAGTCAGCAAAAGTGACGCCTTCAAAGAAAAGAGGATCTCAATCTCTCAATGGTATGCCACTATGTAGTGTAATTAATATAAAGGCGATGTGTACGAAACAGGAGTGTGTTTGTGTCCAAATACATATTTTTTTCCCGATGGATCATGGATCCCTTTCGTGAATTTCTTGCAGCGTAATGGTCACAATCGAACCATAATTTTCCATGGTCCAGTGAGCTCTGATTAAGATTTTTATTCAAAGTAGAAGTTTCCATGAAGTTAGGCTTCTTGGTTGTAGATGATCGACCCGAGGGGTAGATAAAACATAGGTAGATATTAACATGGTTCCATCAAAATTTTGTCAGCTAACAATCTGGTTAAGTTACTTCACCTTGCTTATGAAAATGGCTTTCTATTTCAGCAGGTATTGATTTGAATTTGTCAAATGGAAAGGTATCTCCCCAAATGTGACAAGTGGATTGGAAGTTTCTACACATGCCATTTCCATGTTACTACACCTGGTGGAATCACCATGATCAACACCAACTAATTGTACTAGGAAGTTCTCTGCATGGAAGATGGTTATTTTATTAGGAAGGTCATTGTTAGAAGATAGTATCTGGATGGATTTACCTGACATTGATTCACATATCTAAATCATATTTTATTTAGGTTGATGTAAAATATGTTCTGGTAGATTCTACTCTACGTATGATCAAGTTGTGAATATTCATGGAGACGTGCGTTGCACATACATGATTACTAGTATCATTTAGACTCCATCAAGGTCTCTGATTTCTGCTGCAAAGAACTGAATATATGCCCACAAATTCCAGCGTCCCACTAGGTGTCAACACCCGGATTTTTAATCCTAAATGCCTGCTATGCCATACATCGCAATCCTAGGATTACCATTTTTGCGAGACATAACAGATTGGTACCATAGTTCATCATCCATTACAAACCATAAATAAGGTCTTACAACAAATAAAGGATCTCATGATCTAGTCTTAGTACAATCAAGCAGCAGAATAATGTAATAACGATAGTGTGGGAGAGGCTACATCTTCATTGTCACAGGCAATGCTGACGATAGAAGATGATCCTAGTTGTCATAAGCTTCCTGTGGTCCATCCTCCCGATAGTCCTCTTCATAGTCTAGCCACGGGAATTACCAGGGACAAAGTCATGAGTACTCTTTAAGTACTCGCAAAATAACACTAACATGTAAATGGTTTGAGTAGGAATGCTAAGCTCTAGGTTGTTTTGCAAAAAGGCTAGGTTTATCTCTAGCTGAGTTCAGAAGTAAAAAAATAGTTTAAGGTTTTATAACACCTAAGTGGGAACTCATTTTTCATATCCACAACCCTGTTGTGGTCAAGTCAAAGTCATGATTCATTTCACAAGTCATTTTGAAAACATCTGACGACGGAACAATATGGCCACTCCAACTATCCATAACCGCGGACGCGGCTATTCGAAAAGTTTGACACTCTGTAGAGGTGGTACACTTTCACCACAATATTCGATAATCCATCAGGAACAATCCTGAATTCACCATACTTAGTATGCGGATAATCAATCCTAACCTTTCAATTACACACCCTAGTATAGGCACCTCTCCTATGAGTTTGGCCTCCCAACCATGACTACCTATCATCTTGGGAACTGCATAGGTGGTTAATCTTCACGAGGTAGCCTCAGCTCAAATATCGGCCGCAGGGGAACCCATACTAAGGTATATAAACTTCCAGTCAAGCCCTACCCAATTTCGGATATTGTGGTTGTACGGTAAAATTGGAATGGTATTGCATCCAGACAACCATCAGTTTTATAAAGGGCTAAGGCTCATGCCTTAACATTTGCATTATCAAAATCATCTGGTGTTCAAGAACACATGTCAAAACATTTCATTAGAATGACTCATCATTCTAAGGTTTTCATAATCATTTTCACCAAGTATTCCCATCTAAAGTGATCAAGTTTTATGCTTAGCACTAGCCACTAAAGTTGGGGGTATACTCTAATAAGGGGTGGTAATCAAGTGTGACTTATCTAAGTTCAATCTCATGCCTCTGGATGACATCAAGATCTATCTAACTTAGGACAAGTTTTATGCTCTTTATGCTACCTCTAATATCTTTCCAAAACTTACAAGTCACTAAGTAAAAGTAATAAAAAGCTTTGATAAATAAATAAAAATAATCAAGCTTGCAAGTAAAACTGGGATTTAGTGTAATCAAAGGGGGTATAATCACATGTGCCTAAGGCATCCAGTTTGCATAATCCAGTTGTAGTGTTAGGCTTGCAAAGTTGCAAGTGTAAGCTTGCATAGGTAACATGTAAGTGGTAGCTTGCCTGGTGCAGTGCAGTGGTTGAAGTTCTCCTCTGCTTCTTCCTCGTAGTAACCTGCTTCCTCTTTGTATCCTTGGTCAGTACTAGCGTCTATAAATAAATACGAGGTACACAATCACCAAAAAATACTTAACTACTTCTATTTATCACACTAGGGTTTTCACTAGATGATCTAGTATCATCACAATCATCACAAAGATTAAGGCACTAGACTCATTTATTTCTTTTAGAAAAGTAATTTCTACTCATTGAAAAACTACTTAAGATTTAATATTCTCCAACTAAAACATGGGATCATGTTGACACATGTCATCACCACATATTTTAGTACATGGGAATGTGATTTAAAGTGGTGTCACAATTTAATAAGGTTTAACCTTTTTATTTTAATTAATTAAAGTGACTAGAAATGCCTATAGGGCATTCATTTATTACTTGTCCATTATTACTGCAAGTAAACCTAGATATTTTTATATATTCAAAAAGGTCTTATCAAATGTGATTTTTGAGAGTTGGAATCAACTCAAAAGCTTTTATGGTTGAATTTTGAAAAATGTTTGAATGCAGAAAAGTCTCTGCCTTGTTAATTCTACTATAGGTGATCTATAATTCCAAATGGTTTGAATACAACGGGATTGTATTAAGAATTTCAATACCTTTCTAACAAAATTAGTTTCATCCAATTTTGTTTAGTGAATCTCTCTAAAATGATTTTTGAATCTACTGCCAGAACTAAGTTTGAAATTAAATAGATAAATCTAATTTCAAACGAACTAGGTCACGCGGGAAAGTTAACTGGGCCGGCCCACTGCACACAGCGCGCGCGGGCGGGTTAAGTGGTTGTCCCCACTAGTCAGTGAGACAGGGGTGCGAAGGGGTACAGGGCTATTACAACCGTAATATTAGATGTAAGATCAACGGCTAAGGGTCGTCGTCAACGTCTGAACATAACACGACGAGCACGAACCCTACGCGGCGAGTGGGGGTCTGTGGCGGCTCACCGGGGCTCAGGCGATGGTAGGAGATGGGGGCAAACGACGAAGTCGACGACGGCGGTCCTCATGGTACTGGTGTCTCCTCCTGGGATGGCTCCAATCGACGACGCCCTTCTCCTCCAGCAGTGGCAGGCTTCGGCAAAATTCCGGTGATGGGGCGCTCGCCTTGCTCCGGGAAGAAGTGGGCACGATCAGTGAGAGGCGGGGAGTGGAATGGTGTGAAGAAATCGAATGGGGAAGGCCTGTATTTATACTGCGATGAGGGAACCGAAGGGTGCAGGCTGAGCTCGTCGGGGTCAGCTTCACAGTGAGATATGGGCATGGCCGAAGGTAGGGGACGGTGCGCGGTCTCCTGGCGAAGCTCCACATCTTGATGGCGCAACAATGGGCGGTGCGATTCGGTCAGAACGCGTCGACGCTCTGGGCGGCACCGAGTGCAGTTTTGATGGCGCACAGTGGCTACGGCTCGCGCGGTGGCGAACGGGGTTGTATGGGAGGTTCCTGGGGTGATGGTGATCACGTACGCAGGCAGCGAAGGCGGGGTGCGGTCCGTGGGAGCGTGTCAAGCGCGGCGCTCTAGCGTGCTTTGGACATGGTCGCAGAGAAATGGGCATGAGCGTTCTCTGTGGTCCAGTGCCTGGCAGGGGTCGAGGGCTGGATAGGGGGTAGCGGTGGACGGTGGCGTGCTTGCTAGACACGGTGTCTAGGCTCGGCACTTGCTCTGGCTAGCTAGCCATGGCCGACTGGCAAGGTTGCTCTCGGCATGGCACGGAATGGTGCAATGGTAGGGGCTAGGTGTGTTCAAGGCATTGGTTGGCACTTGGGGAGACAAGTGTGATCAATGGTGAACAATGGTTGCAAAGATCACTGCTCAAAACAGTAAAGTTTGGCCAATTTGATTTTCTATCTCCAAGTGTTTGATGAAGAAATTCAAATTTGAATTTTGGGTTGAAACTTGGTGGATGCAATGGTCATATATTAGGTAATATCTGGTTGCTTGGATTTTTCAAGGTGCACTAGTTTGGTTGGGTTTTGAGAAATGGTGATCTTCCCATATGAACTAGATTGGAATTTCAAATGTCATTTGAATAGGGTTTCCAAATGTTTCTGCGGGTTTGCAAGGTGGGCTTGGGTTCACTTTCACTTGGTATAGAAAGGGGTGAAAATAAATGGATTTGTTTCTGTTTGAAATCTTGGACTAGAAACACTCAAAGTGGTCTAGTGAGCAAGATTAGCAAAAATGACTATTTGCTTATTTTGTTTGTTTTTAAATTTCTATTAATTTGATTCTGCTAGGAAATGATTTAGATGATGTTGTTTTTTCCCTTAAACCAATCCTTGCTATTCACAACAATCAAACAAGTCCATTCAAGCATTCATGCATTCATCACATACACACACGCATTCATATTGATTGTAATTAACAAAAGTTTTTGTTAACCCTAAATTTGGGTGATTGAAATTGATAACCTTGATAAATATTTTTGGGATGTTACACTAGGGAAATTGAGATCCGTCTCCACAGGTAGAATCCCCTCTTGCCAAAATAATGATGGGAAAATATAACGAAAGGTGCCGCTTAACTTTTCTACCGTGTGGCAGTTGACGTGCGCAAACATGTCACTCTGATCACCAATTCCTCGTGTCCTATACCATCATGTTTAAATCTTATCCTCTCGTAAGTTTCTCTGAACCACAAACTCTCTCTCTCTCTCTCATACCACGATGGTGGACACCACGACAGGGCTAGGAGCACCGCATCGGAGAGGTGTCGGATCACCGCATCGGGGAGGTGCGGAGCTATGCACCACCGTGCCGAGTACACGGTGGAGAGGGGCATCGCCAAGCACGCCGCGATAAGGGGCGCCGCCGAGCATGTAGCAGAGAGGGGCGGCGCCGTCGAGCATGCTGCTATCAAGCATGGAGGCATCTGTCGGCAACCACGAGTAGGCTGCCACCGTCAAGTGCACAGAGGCGTCCTCGACTTGACAAGTACATGGAGGCCTGCTTGGTAGCTTGGCATTGTGAATCTGGCAACTAGGCGTTGGGAAACCGGCAGTTGGGCACTGGGAGCCTGGCAATCGGAGTAGGAATTTGGCAGCGTTGAGAATCCAGTAGCTTGGCGCTAGGAGCCTGTAAGTCAGACTAGGAATCTAGCAGCTGGGCATTGAGAATGTGGCAGGCGAGCGCTGGGAATCCGGCAGCTAGGCGCTAGGAATCTGGAATCTGGGAGTAGCGCGCCACACGCCAGACGAGCTGGACCTTGAATATTTTATTAAGCCATGGTACAACTGCATGTGTAGTCCTCGTCTTTTGCTGGCACATGGCCCGAATGCCCGAATGCATGCCTGTTTGACTAGTCAAAATGGGCTATATTTCTACCGCCGCACGGGTCAGACTGATATGCGGCGCCGCTGGTTATCACAGTCCAACAAATATTGAGACAAAAAATCGCTGAAAATTGGATTTCATCACTACATTATACTCCCTCGGTTTAGAAATATAAGACATTTTATCTTTGTGAAATGAATGTATCTAAATGATTTTCAGTGTATAGATTCACTCCGAATCTATACATAAGAACCGTCTAAATACATTTGTTTTTTGTTTTCATAAAGCTAAAACGTTTTATATTTCTAGACACAAGGAGTAGTAATCAAATCAATCTAGTGCGGTGCAGTGCCAACACAAATCCTCACCAGCTCACCAAGATGGAAGAAAAAAATACAGAGGAACAAGATTTTTAACCATCAGCAGTAGAAAATGGCGCATGTATAGACTGTAGAGTTGCCAAGTCATTGTTGCAGAGTTGTGTCAGCCTAGGGTCGTGATTGCTTGCCCTTTTTTTCATTTATCACATAGGGTCGGCTGAAAATAAGGTCGTTTGTCTTATTAGGTCACACGGGTTTCTCGTACCATACAAGATCTAAAACAGTCAAAACTTGGTCCGCTAGGAATATTTAAATCAGGTATTTTCGCAGGACATACTGTTCTTGTGCAAAAAGCAGTGAAACAGCGCGCCGTGCGAGCTCGGCGATGGTGCGACCCACAAATTTTCCTCAAAAGCTGGCGGGAGAAATTTCGTCACCGCCGTTAGAGCGCGGTGGTATATATCACCATACGGATCACCATGTAGTGCCGCCCTACCATTTCCCCATTTTCCGATATCTCAAGCTCTCCTTGATCTTTATCGGCCAGCAGGTAAGCGGTGGTGGTGGTTGTAGATCGGCTGGTGCATGCGTTCTTCTCCAAGATATTCGGCGGCGACGTGCTCCGATCCTCTCATGCCGGTGAGTTTTCATCAAACCGTAGATTTAGTAGCTTCGATCTGTTAACCCATGCCAGATCTGATTGTAGTTTGCGTTAGATCTGTGATAGTATGCCCATGAACTGCTTGGTAAGTTCATAGATCGGTGTTTTTGTGCCCTTATTGCATGTTTTTGTGCATCCGTGATTCATGTAGGACATGACTCCTGATGAGTTTAGCTAGTCCCTCGTGGATTCTCAGGAGATCTTTGTCACTGAGACCCAACCCTAGTTTCCGCCCTTGAGGCCCACCTATCCTCGTGGATTCTCAGGAGATAGTGTCTCCGCCTCTGATGACCAGGTACACGGTGGATCAGATTGTAGAGGAAGCAACCAGGATCGAGACCAAAAAGGCCATCAAAGCTAGAAAATCCCACAACACAGGCAATAGGGTGAAGGGAAGCATGAAGTGAAAACGTTCCTCTCCATGTTCGTGCTCAACAAGATGTGTGAGATCATCAAGAGCGGCATGAGGGCGGAGAAGGGGTTCAAGGAGGTGCGCCTGAACCTGTTGCTCCGAAGGTGTTTGAGTTTTGTAGCATCGAGATGTCCTCATAGCATGTGTACAACCACCTGCGTAAGTGGAGGACCAGATGGATCCATGTGTCCAAGCTCAGGGACCTTAGTGGAGCTGGATGGGATGAAGAGACTAGCACCATCATCTTGGAGGATGCCCACTATAGGGGACACATTTCGGTACTAACTAATTTTAGTTAATGCACTAACATCCCTTTTGTAACCTCTCTAACTACCGCTAACCTCGCTGAAATTCCCTCTCTTAGGATCACCCCAAGGATGTCGAGTTTCTAAACAAGCCTATCCTCAACTATGTACAGATGCAGACCATCTTCTCCTACGGCCTTGCCACTGACAGGTTTGCCATGGGATCAAGCGAGCCTCTTGGCGAACCAAGCCCTAAGTATGGGAATATCCAGGAGTCAGAGATAGTGGTACTTGATGACGATGACGAGACCGATGCCGCTGTAGGTTCTCCTGCTCCAGGCGTTGGTCCTAGCAGTGGCACAAATGCTACAATTACTGATGGTGGGTTTGATCCTTGCAATAAGAGGAAGAGGTCGTTGCTAAGAGAGGAGGACATCATCACCATCACGTGCATGACCGAGGCCGTATATGCGGTGGTAGTCTCCATCACCACTTCTTCACCTCCAGATGTGTACCTAGCCCTCTACAACGCCGTCATGACCGCCACTGGCTTCAACCCTGAGGCACTGATGGTGGCGCTCATCCACGTATTTGGCAACAGGGCCCATGGCAATGGCTTTGTTCAGATGGTGGAGGAACAGAAGGTGCTATGGCTTAGGACCTTCGTGGCCAAGAACTACTACGTGTAGTGCTTGCTCCGTGAGCAAGGAGATGATGGCGGTGGTGCATGCATGATGAAAAAGAAGTTGTATATTTTGAAGTAGCTAGGGACTTGATGAAAACTTATGCCTGTTTACTGTAAGGTGGTATATACTAACCCCTCACATGATGGAGAACTAATGTGGTGGTAGGATGACATCATAGATGTTGGTGGTGATTGCTAGGATCACACTAACTTGTTAGGTTGGAACTGTTTATGCTTTTGCCCATATGATCATGCATGCTTAAGTAGATTATGTTTATTGCCTCATGTTTCTGAACTTGATCTGCCTGATTTAGTCGTGATCCTTATGTTGCATATGTTGTTATGTCTCATAGAAATACAACTGGTACATGGTGTTCTATGGCAAGCATCCATGAATCTACAAGACATGGAAGGAGTGTAGCCAACAAGTGATAGGTTATAAGTAAAACCTCAATAAGGGGTTTAAGACTTTAGAGGATGCACAATTAGCCTACTCTGAGTTCTTAGCAGAGGGTGTACAGGCCATGAACAACAATATAGCTCCATAGCCATCACCACCGGCCATGGACAACAATGACGGAAAGCAACTTGCAGCTCAACTGGTTCTTCCTGAACAACATGTTGCACCTCAACAAGGTGAAAGTATGATCAAAGACCTCATCATCATCAGACTGATCATGTGGATTGTGTACTAGTACTTGTTCTGATGTGTGTGATCGATCGTGTCAGGCCTTGAACTGTTAAACCCTCATGAGTAGTTGCTGGTAATCTCACCATTTTACTGTGCGAGGTAACCATATCGGGTCTTACGCGGGCTCCCAAACGTGCATCTTTGAATCATCCTAGCCCAATCTAGGAAACCAAAAAAAGGGGCCAAACATGCTCCCCAAGTCGGGAAACCAAAATACAGGCTACCATATAAACAGCCAATCCTGGCTCGAGCCCAATCTCCCCACATGCAGCATCCGCCAGGCCAACTAGCAAAAACAGGAAATTCCGGCTCGATCAACCAAACATGCCCCTGATTTCGCGGTATGGGGCAGTGGTAGTGGAAGGCTTCAAGGGAGAGAGCGGGTTTTCACTGTAATAACGTCTCGACCATCCTAGAGAGACAGAGGAGGTCAGGGCAGGTAGGTCGGGCATACATCATAGTGTAGCGAGACAGGAAGTACAACAGTACCAAATCCGATATGCAGAATTATTTGCAGCATCGCATTATCTTCCTTTTTGAACGTATCACCTTCACCTAGAGATGAAAGTTTTGAACCTTTAGGCTACCCGCTATTTTAGTCTAGTACAAATAAATGAACTCGTTTTCTCAAAAATTTAAGATTTAACAAAACTTAGTTCAATTTTTCCTACTAAGGAGGGTAGATGGTACCCTAAAGGTTCTCAGTTTGCATACTTATCTTCACCTCACAATGGTCTAGCCCTTTAGATATGGTACGGCAGCCACCCTGTCCATGGGGATGAAGGCCTTCAAAAAGGAAAATCATCGGGGGTGTCAGCGATGGCGATGAGTTCCTGACAGGGGTATCTCCATCAGCTTCCACATCAGGCACCCCCATACTGGCCATGAAAAGGAGGAAAAAGCATCATAAAATTGGGTGCATCGTTCATAGGTGGACCTCTCCACCGGTAGAGTGAGTCTCAGATCTAAAGAGCACAAAACAGATTAGTAGGCAGAAGATTGAAGTGGAGGAGCTCGTTGGGAGGCCACATCCGCCTCCTACAGTCACTCTCGCTGTCGGACCTAGTCCATGGCCGTCGTTAGCCAGGAGACAGAGAAGGCCCTGAGGGGAAGAAATAAATGCGGGGAAGCACCTAGACTCCCTCGATCAACACTTGTCCACGCCCATCTTCGGCCCACCAGCTTGTTACCTTCGGCGACGACTATTACTTCGCCAGAGGATGAGAAGGATAGGAAGGCAGTGATGGTTACTGGCAGCAGTAGCACATCTCAGTCTTTGTAGGAGGCAGTGGTCGAAGTGGTGATTTTCAGGTCCTTGGCTGGCTGTAGATGGTGGTGCTTCTTGATTTGATGCGTGGGGCTCTAGCCAAATTCGGCGGCGGCGCATGATTATTGGATCATCAGGGATCTCGATGGAACTCGATTTGGAGCTTCAATGCGGATCCAACTCCGACGAACATATGACTCAATTTGGTTTGGTTGCGCCATGATGGATTCAACCTTTTCTACCGGATACACTTCCTTCGCCGCTGGATCCGGTCGCTAGAATGATTGCTGCTGGGGGCTGCCTTTAGTCAACTAGGGAGGGGAAAATAAGAATGAAACGATTTTGTGGCATGAGGGCATAATATAGTATGTTTTTTGGTGGGAGGGTAAAAAGTTCTAAATAAAAAGCTGGTTGACTGAAGGTGAAGTGCGACAACATCCATTTATAATAATATCATAACAAAGAATTTACAATAGTTTGGTAGAAAAAATACTATTTATAATAGTTTGGTAAAAGACAATAGTAATGACTTTACAATGTCGTAGACCTAACACAAGAACGACTACAGGGGCTCATCTGTGTGATACTCGTAATCCTAATCCAAGATATCCTTCAGGAAGCCATCAAAAAGTACTACTCCCTCCGATCTATATTAATTGTCTCTGTACTAAAACATGTCTAGATACATTCATTTCTGCGACAAGTAATATAGATTGGAGGGAGTACCTCTTGATGGAAATATGTCCTAGAGGCAATAATAAATGTGTTATTATTCATATTTTTGTTTCATAATTAATTTTATCGTTCTGTGATATAATGGTATTAGTTCCAAATAATGTGTGTTTGGAGGAAAATCCTAATATATATGTGGGATAATGAACACCATATAAAGATATCCCCGGTCATCTTCTATGACTAGTATGTATGTCAACGATAGTTTCGGTTTCCTAACTAAGGGCAAAGTGACAATGTGATTGTGGTGTTGTCGGTGACATATGTGATCGGAGTTTTTGGAGAACAACGATGATGGATAGACCCAAACTTGAGATACTATGAAATGCATCATCAGTATAGTTATCAGTTTAATCTCATAAGACATTGTATTGCCTTTACTATAAATCGTTTGACCATGAGACACATGTGAACTTGGGAACAATATGGACTGGAAAGATTCTCCAAATGTTTCTCTGAATGGAGTAATTATAAAGTTGATGCTTGTTCATATCGGATGGTTCGCCAATCATTCATATGGTGTGCTTGTGGGAATTTATAATCCTGATGATGGAGAGATACACACTAGACCCACTCATGTACTGTGATGTTCATCATCGTCTAGCGGAATATGGGATCAAGTTCTTGAACACAGGAACATCGACAGTACGGGATAAGTAAAGAGTATAAGCCAGAAAACAAGAATAACATAGTGTTTCATCTTGAGCAATGTAAAGTATCGACGAATTAATACGATATGTATCAGACTCAATATTATGGTGCACCCAATTAATAACTGCATGTTATTTGCGAGGGTTTCTACTTGTATCTAGACACTGATAGTAATCATTGTCATCGGAATGAGTTCCGAACATGTCCGCAAATATCCGAACCTAACGGGTCACACACTTAAGACGCTTACGGAATTTTAGAATGTGAGTGTGAATGAGATAGCTGAATGAAGTAATTCCAAAAGGGTGTTTCAGAGCATCTCAGAATATTCCTAAGGAGTCCGATATATCACCAAGAGTGGACGGGATGGTTCCGGACACTAAAGAGGACGTTGGGAATATTTTAGGAAGGTTTTGAATTAATTTGGAGGTGTCCGAATGTTAATTCGGAAAGCTTCAGAATAAATATTTATATTAATAATTAATTAGTATTTATTAATATCCTAGTGGGTCCCATGGGCCAGAGGGCCTCATGGGCCCAGTGGGCCACACACGCGGGAAGGGGGACTCTAGCCGAATAGGCTAGGGCCCTCCACTAGGCCGGCGAGGTGGGGGTGAGGCCATGCGGGTGCAGGAGTCTTCCCCGGTCTCAAACTTGACCCCAAGTTGGTTTAGGGAGAACTCTGTATTTTATGCGGATTTCGTATTGGATACAGACTTCCTCTCTCTCATATTGGTGGAAGAAAGGAAAAGAAGGAGTCCTTGTAGGATACTAATCCTTGTCCTACTCTCCTCTATGGAGGAGGGAATCCGCCTATATATACGAGGGGAGAGGGCCAAGGAAAAGACACACTAATCCACGCCCTACCCCAAGCCACCTCCACCATGCCACCACCGCTGTCACCCATCTCTGATGTCCCGCCACCTCCCCGTGCCACCGCCCGCCGCTGCCGCTCACCGCTGCCAGCTGCCGTTGCCTCGGTCTGGTCCCTTTCCTATTCCTCGTGTTGTTTTCTTCGTCACGTGGAGGATATATTCACCAAAGCCCGGAGTAGCTCCTTCTTCTACCCCGTATACATCCAATATTGATGGACAAGGAGTGGTGCCAAATCATCATCAGCATGTTCCCGCTTCATCCGCGAGTTCTTGATCTCGCCTCAATGTGGTGTTGTCCTTGTTGCATGTGTGGATACAGGTGGAGGTGCGACACTTTAAGAACTAGTTCTTCGGAGCCGTCCGTGGGATAATACATCTCCTCGCGACTCGCTAAGGCTTGTTGCAGGGATCAACGCACGATCAACCTTGTCAGCAATAAACTTCCGCCAGTTTGATCAACAATGGTATGTTCCGTTACCTTTACCTTGCATTGGATCTTGGTTATGCACTAGAATTTTTTGTTTTTGTAGCGCGTTCCCCAATAGTGGTATCCGAGCGGTCTATGCATAGGCACAAGTACAGATAGAAGAATCATCAAATTCTAGCATTGTTAATATTGTTCTTGCTACCCAATTTTTGCAATTTGGATCTTGGGAACATTGTGTGATTTGCAGCCCGGGCCGACTTTACGATCTTCGGATCGGGACTGGTTTGTGAATTGTACTTCGGGTATACAAAGCAACTTTGTCGAGAGCCTGTTTTTCTGCAATAGTCGAGAGAAATTTTGCACATTTGGCTTTTGTGAATTTGGCGAAGTTCACACGGGGGGTCACGCATATTGATGAAGTATAGTGAAGCTATTATACTATTTATAGTGCAATGGGGGCACACCGCGAACAAGTCAAAAAGCAACTCGATAAATGATGATGCTTACTTACCACATAGGTAATGAATGGATTTCTACGTAACCATAGAGCCCCGTAAGTTAACAAAGCGTGTTAGAGGCGTCTAACTTGTTTTTGCAGGGAAGTGATGTGGTATAGCAATTTGATTTTTTGCAATATGATGTATGAGATGTATTATGTTGTAACCTCATAGGGCATGAGTGTCATGAGCCGTGGTGATTTTCATATTGTTCTTGTAATAGCCATAGTTGTTTTTACTTTATTATCTAGAGTAGCAATAGTTGTAAAAGTAATGATTGGCAATGACAATCAAGAAATGATGGACCTCGGTGCTATGCCCAAGATGTGTGGAGGAGTACATGACGCCGGAAGACGTTGATGATGGAGATCATTGACGCAAAGTGTTATACCATATAACTATATGAATTGCATGTGATGTTAATCCATTTATGCACTTTATTTGTTGCATGGTAGTCATAATAAATAGGGTGATCACTCACTTAAAATTATCAAGTAATAATGTGTTCCCCTTAAGTTAGGCACCACATAACATGGTCTTCGAACTGGTGTGGGTCATGTAACTGTTGGGAATATGCCCTAGAGGCAATCATGTACGATGATATGTTTGGAAAGCATGGCCATGTAGGACTCAGTTAAGTGTTAACGAAGGCGACCGAGTAAGAGTTAGTCGGATGAATCACTTATCTCAGATCAAGAAGAGAGTCAGACTACTTAAGGGATGACAATTATTGGCCTATAGTCCGACAAGGTATATTGTGAGGCAAAAGGGACTCGGACACAAGTCGCATTGGAAAGGCATGTCGTCATGACTCTTTGGTACTTGGGAGTCGGCATGTTCTGCTAGGAGCCTCTACCGACTGATCGATTGAGAGTGGGACTCCAATTGTGTCCAAGTAGCCATGAGCCTGTGGGGTCACACACTTAAGAGGGGGAGCAAGTTCAGATTGGATCTGAACCAGAAATCTGGTTGGGTTAGACCCAAGCCGGATTTGGACTGAGTTAGTGAGTCAAACTCACAGTGACTAATATTATATGAGCTTTAATGAATGGGCCACAAGTAAGTGGAGCCCACTTTCACTCCCTATATATAATGGTGCGCAGAAACCGAGGAGGGTTAACGGTTAGGTCATTCCATGTGTTGGAAACCCTAGCTCCACAACAGTCCTGCCGTCGTACTGGACCTAGCAGTCTACCGCCGGTGCTCCTCCTCGTACGTGTGGATACCAGCAGAGGCGTTGCACGATCAACGCTTGGACGATCGTTGATTTGATCGAGACCGTGAGGACTGCACTGCATCAACAGACATACTACATTAGTAATCTGCAACTGGGCGTCTAGTGGTAATCCTCGTGGCCTTCTACCTGAGCTGTATCTTGGGATCACCATGTTAGAGGGAATTTTTTGTTTTATCTCTGCGTGGCCCAACAATAACATGGGCGCACCTAGCGACGTTCATACTGTGGGTGTGAAACTGTCGCACTACTGGTAAACTAAGGTTAACGTCTAGAGTATGGAACACAAGAATCAAAAGATTAATAAGAGTCATATGGAGATATGATTGGTATGCATATCTACCGGTGTTATTCCCCGATGCACGATATAACATTGGTGTCGGGAAAATAAGTTTGTGGATCTTGGACCACTAAGTATCAATCATGAGAAATATTTATTTTAGTGGGAGCTACACTCTGGATTAGAGTTGTTAATCTTATGTAGTTCATTAATAATGAAACAATTTCTAAATGAAGTTGCAAATTGTTTGTAGATCAATGGCACACAACAACAACTTCCCTTTAGCTGGTATATTAGAGAAATAGAAACTGCATAAATCTGGTACAAATTTTGTGGATTGGTTCCGCAACATAAGGATAGTACTGAAAGGTGCTAAGAAAGACTATGTCTTGGAAGCAACTCTTGGTGATTCTCCTAGTGATAACACAACTCAGGATGCAGAAGATGTCACGAGTATGTTCAAAGGTTGTAAGCGCTAAGCGTTCCCTTTCCTTCTGAACTGGGAATGCACATAATCCTAAAATCACTCCCTGGGTTTGTCATGCACTTCAACATGCATGGGATGAACAAAACATTGGCCGAACTATTCGCCATGTTGAAGGTGGATGAAAAGGACATACAGAGGAACACCAATCATGTGATGATGGTGAAGAAAACCACTCGGTTCAATAAGAAGAAGTCTAGGGGAAACAAGAAGAAGGAGGATGTGCACGGCTCCTCTAACAAAGGAAAATAATGTAAGCCAGGTACTGCCCCGGACGCTGAGTGTTTCTTCTGCAAGGAAAAGGGTCACTGGAAGAGGAACCGTCCAAAGTACTTAGCGGAGAAGACGAAGACTGGATCGTCTAGTTCAGGTATATCTGATATACTTGTTATTGATGTTTACTTGCAAGGTAACTCTTGGATATTTGATACCGGATCGGTTGCTAATATTTAAAATTCGATACAGGAGCTACGAAATCCTAGGAAGCTGGGCAAGAATGAGGTGATGATGCACGTCAGGAATGGAACAAGCTTTGCAGTGATTTCCATTGGCACACGACCTCTATATCTGTCGCCAGGATAAATATTAGAACCTACTAATTGTTACTTTGTGCCTGCATTATGTAAGAATATAATATTAGGATATTATTGAAGGGAATATGCCCTAGAGACAAATATTTAATGGAGTATTTCATAAAATTTATGATTAAGTTTTATATCATGCTATAGCTTTATTGATTAGGAAACGTCAATACACGTGTGGTATACAAACAACCAGTAGTTCCCAATGAAACTCTAATCACTAGTTCATTGGTCAACTGATGATCAAAGGTTTCCTGATCATGTTGGAGCCTCGTCCCCAAATTGACAATGGACTCATTTCATTAGATTATGAGATGGTGACCATACCCTATCTATAGCATCGTATCATGATCATGTCACTAAGTTTAGGTTACGATGATTAGGAAACATAGTGACTCTTTGTAGAGGGAGCGACCCAACCTTTATATAACATAAGGTGGTGTCCCCTGTGTTTACAATGCTAGTCCCTGGATCAATAGCTAGCATCCACAGTTTAGATGTAATATCAAGAAACAAAAGTCATAACATAACTTTATAACCAGGAATAACATAATTTTATTACATCATGCATAGCTCATTTGGCTATTACATTACATTGCAGCGGAATAACTATAGTCATGGGGTCCTTCATCTTCAAAGTGCCACAGGCAGATGTTGGTTGTAGACTTTGTAATCCTAATCAAACAATCTTCACTAAAATCATTCGAACCTGCAACATTACAAGTTACAGCCACAAGGGTCAATACATTTGAATTGTATTGGCAAGCTTCACTTCTATGTATAATATGAATGGATCCTATCAATACATGCATATTTGGCTAAGTAGAGTTTTAGGCTCATTTGCATAAAGCAATAATTTATCCTATCGTTTTCAAAATGGTTTTGGTCCTTTGTCAAATCTCTTTTCCAAGAATCCCTTGAACTCCTTGGTAGACACTCAAGTGTTCAAGTCCTTGTCAAAATCCCTTGAGCTCCTTGGTAACCCCAAGTGCATCAAGTTTTATAAAATCTCATGAGTTCCTTGGTAACCCCAAGTGTTCATGTTTTCATCAAAATCTCTTGAGCACCTTGGTAACCCCCAAGTGCATCAAGTTTTATAAAACCTCTTTGAATTCCTTGGTAGACACTCAAGGGCATCAAGTTTTTATTTTAGAAGTTGGAATGTCGAGATCTCCCATAGTTCAAACTTTAGTTGCTCAGTATTGTCCATAACTGGGGACACGGCTAAGTACTTAGATTTTATTATCTTCTGCAGAAGGAGTACACTTTACCCACATGTCACAATCCCATCCTTTTGCCACCAGTGGCCTACTGGATTAGTGCTCACCAAGATGGAGTACTGGCAGATTGAGAATGTGACGAAGTCTTTCCAAAAGGTCCTCCCATACACCATTGCTAGCTTGCCTTCAACACCCATGTAGGATTCCAGGTCCCCATGTCCAGTTAACTGAAGACAGTGCATGAGTCTTCCCAATATAGTTGACTAAGCCAGAGCCATAATAGCATGTGGTTGCACACGAAAGCCACAATTGGAGAAACATGTTCAATCTCTAAGTTTCCTAGGTGGTTTTCTTTTGGAGCACAACACAAAGTGATTCCCATAGACATGGTTCCTTTTGTTGCCACCCTCTCCAAAACTTAAAGTATCCTCCACCTAGGTGGTTCATTGAGTCCTTGTTTTATTATGTAAAACACAAGTTTTTTTCTCAACCTTTGTAAAATCTCAACATGTATCTCTCTTCAAAATATAGCATGGCTAAGCATGTAACAACTACATTGTTTTTACTAAGGAATGTATAGGGTATTCTAATAGGATTTAGCATAGCATAAGTATAGAAATTCTTTTCATGCATGTTTCAAAATCCACTAAGTATAATGAAAATAGTAGGACTTTAGATGATAGTGTAACTTGCCTTTTTGGTAGGGAAATGATGGTTCACTCCTTGATCTTGCTAGTCTCACACTTTTCTAATTTCACTACAATCAATCAAGCAAGCATAGTATCAAGTAGCATTCCAAACCATTAATCATTCAACAATTCACACACACAAAACAATGGGATCTAAATCATGCATGTAAGCATGCAAGAGATGGTTCTATTTGCAAAGATGGTCTTCACTAGGCTTCTAAACTTTGTAAATTCCAAATTGGTCATTTTTCCAAAGTGGCAAAGTCATTTGCAAAAGGGTTTTGTCCCAAATCCATTTTTAAATCCAATCATCATTTTATGTGGTGGAAAATATTTTTATCAAGGTAACAACTTTAAGTTGTTCACCAAATGAGTTGCTATTGCAAAACTTGGTGTTTTGGGTTAGTAGGTTTGTTTCAAATCATTTTCCCAAAGCTTTTGCTCCAAAAACACTTTTTAAAATAAAACCATTATTTTCATTTGGCTAGAAATGGCTAAGTCAAATAATCCATTTTAAATTTTACCAAATCCATTTCCAAGTCCATGGGTTGGTTCCTAGGGTCAGTAAGTTCACATCAAAACGATTTGCAAAGGTTTTAACCTTATAAACATTTTTGAATCATTTTTCTACTCTAAATAAGCACACAAAAGTATCTGCAAAAACAAATGCTCTAATGGATACTATTTGCTAAACTAAGGGCAGGGTTGGCTAGGGTTTGTTTCACTGATTCCAACGGTATCAAATTTGTAAATTTTGGACGTGTGGATCGAAAGTTACAAAGGTTTGAAATTGCAACTTAAATCTGATTTCCAAATTCTGTTTTAAACAGACCTGGCCACGCGTCGCAGTCTCATTGGACGGTACCGATTCGGCCGGATCGGCAACATGGCGCGTTGGATCTAATCAAATCGTGCGGTCCAGAGAACGTACCCCTTCGCGGCTTAAGTGATCTATCGTAAGTGTCGGATCGAGATCCTACGGTGCTAGCGTGTTTGACCATATGCGAGCGGCGCCGGCGGTGGCTAGTGGCGGCGACGGTCAGGCAGTGGCGGCGCTGGCGAAATAGAAAGCGAGAGAGGGAGGGAGTAGGCTCACCAGATTCGCAGGAGGCTGGGGAAGTTCGTCGTGTGGTCGACGGGGCAAGGGGCGCTCTGGTACAGCTGCGATTGCTCGCCGGAGTAGAGAACAACGTCGGGTGGTCCTGGTTGTGGTCGGAGTCGTTGCTACAGGTCATGAGAAGAACAATCGAGGGTATGGTTAGACGCAGGAGATCACGGAGATGCTGTGTGCGTGAACGAGAAGAAGAGGGGCGACCGGAAACTACCTGTGGGGTTCGTCGGAGTTGGAGCGGACGGCGGCGTCGTTCAGAACTTGTTGCAGACGTTGCTCTGGGGCGCCCGCGGTTGTACAAAGAGTACTGGGAGATGCGCCAAGGAGTGGTGAGTCTCCTAGTGTGCTCAGGGAGGCGCGGGGCAGCGAAGCTCGGCTGGATTTCGATGAGGAAGGTCGTCGGAGACAGAGGAGCTTGGGGAAGAATTGGGGCGTCTAGGAGCGCGTTGAGATGGGGCGACAGAGGGGAAAGGAGGAGGAGACATGAGCATTTAAGCCTGCGTGATCAAAGCGGGTAACGGTGGTCGCGTTAAGGCGAATTAAGGCCGCGAATTCATCGGCAGGAACGATGTCGAGGGGAGGGAGAAGAGGTCGCGCGGGGTGTGGACGATGAACAGGGGGGAGTGGTGTCTACCTGGCAGTGAGAAAAGAAATGAGGGGAGGGTCCATCAGTCAGTCTCTCTGCGGGTTTGCGTTTAGGTAGAAAAACGTTTCGCGCGAGAGGGAGTGCTTGGTTGGTTCTGGGCCTTTCTGGGCTGCTGGGTTGGGTCAGGTCCAAATCCATATTTTTTTCTTTCCTGAATCTTTTTCTATTTCTATTTCCAATTTCTGTTTTGAAAACCAAACAACAAACCAAACAAACAAAACAAATCAAACATTCATCAAACTTTCATTTGAATTTGGTTCTGTTTAATACATAATCCAAAGTTCAAAAATGAACTAATATTTTAAATCTTTTTAGGTTCCATTCATTAATTAAATAAAATGGACCATGGTTTATTATTCAAATAGGGTTTGATTTTATTAATAAAATCTCTATATGAAATCTAAATAATTTCAAAACCAAAACACTTCATTAGGTTTTATTTGAGGATATAAAATACTTGGAAAACTTATTTGAAATAATTTAATAAGTTTTGAGGTTTTAATTAGAATGGTAAAACCTTTTATTTAAATAAAAAAATGGATATTAAATCCTTATTATTTTTATTTTAAATAAACCTTTGCTATTTGTATCAAACAAAATGTTTTTATATCAAAAGCTTGGCCAAGGTTAAATTTTGGCTCTGTAAAATAATCCTAATGTTAACATCCTACCTTTTCTTTTGGAAACTAAATCCTTTTATTTAAAAGATTCAAAATAGTAATTTCCAAAATATTTTATTTTTCCTTTGTTTAAAATGTTTATCTTTTTAAATCCCTTTAGGATTTTATTCAATCCAAATAGGTTTGAAGTTCCATTTGAATTCAAAAAGTTTCTTCTGGACTTGAAAATCAAACAAAGTTTTATTTTATTCATTTATTTTCACATTACAAGATTTGGAAAATCTTGGGATGTGACACTCTTTCCTTAGACCGTGAGACCATATCAAATTACTGTCTCCCGAGGATACTTTGATGGCACTTAACATCACTCGGTGAAACGGTGATCATAAGGGTGTCGTTGGGTGTCCAGAGGAACAGGTTGAGGAGACTTCATCAAGAGAAGGATTTGTCCATCCGCATGACAAAAGATACTCTGGGTCCACTTGGATAAGTTATATCCATAAGCTGCGCAACGTGTAACTAAGTCACGGGTATATCACTTATCAGATCGAGTAAAGAAGGTATTATCGGTAATGAGGTTGAAACCAGACATGGAGATGTCATTTGATCATATCTCGGACAATATAGTATCACAGAGACAAAAGTAATAATACACAGTCTTTACGGTTCAACGAAATTTTTTGTTGAGTACACATGTGGTCATTATGGGCATCCAGGTCCCGCTGTTGATCATTGGTCAGAGAGGAGTCTTAACCATATCTGTAGTATTCTCGAACTATTGAATAGCACACTTAAGGGCTTGATGAAGCTTAGAGATCATTATTGGCTAGTTTGGAATTATTGAAGAAGTGAGAAGAGAGAGACCAAAAAAGTTCTAAGGAGATCCGAAGGTGTTCGGAGAAAGGATAAGGAAAAAGGACCGAAAAGGGTTTTTGGATAAATGGTGATTTAAATATATATTAATTATATATTAATTATGAACTAATATGTTGTAAATAAATATTTAAATAAAGATCTATAAAGGCGTCTTATAAGTTAGGAAAAATCCTAGAGAGATTTTACGTAAAAAGAAACGGATATAAAAATACTAAAAGAGAATTCTATAGCGCATGTGGGCGGCAGATTGTTGCTGCCGCCCATGGTGGCGGATAGCGGAAACCGCGCGCGTGAGTGCAGGGCCGCGGGGGGGGGGGGGGGGGGGGGAGGGAACTAACCCACCCGACGCCAGCAGCCACAGCCACGCCTCGAGGCCGCACGAAGAGCGACCGGCTCCCCGGGCGCCAGCCGCTGTAGCCTGGGCGCTGGGCCATGAGGTGGGCATGCGGCCCACCCTGGCCAACTGCCGCTGCCTCCAGCCGCCACCCCCTCTATCGCTCGGGCCAGCCCCTGGTGGCCCACCCGGGTGTTGTGGGGCCCAGCTGGCGTGGGAGTCTGAAATCTGCCCTTTTCCTTGTTTATTTTAGTCCCACATGGGGCACCTAAGGTGGAGGGAACCCCTCCCTCCTCCTATATAAAGAGGTTCCCATAGGAGGATTAAAACACACCAATTTCCACCTGGAAATAAATAAGAGGCATGTGTTGCCTCTCTCTCTCTCTCGATCGTGGCCCCCTTCTCAGGGTTGTGCGAGCAAGGTGTTCTTCACCGCGGAGCACCATCGCGCTGCGGGATTCTGATCTAGGAGATCTACTTCCACATTCTTGGCTGGATCAGAGAGAAGAGGGGGTCGTCGTTGATGGCTCAAATGATGTAGATCTCATTGGTAACCCCAAGTGGAAGGTATGATGAGCACAAGAGCAAGTTTCCCTCAGTTATGAAACCAAGGTTATCAAACCAGTAGGAGAAAGAACCAGCTCCCAAGGTGTTGCTAGCAACATGAAACCTGCATCACACAACTACAATACTTTGCCCCAACTTATAGTGAGGTTGTCAAGCTCACCAGTTTGCTGAAAGCAAAGGATTAAATGTATAGTGTGGAAGAAAATAGTTGCTTGTAGGAATTGCAGAAAGTAAACAGTAGATAGTAGATTGAATATCAGTGGGAAGGAATGGACCAGGGTCCACAGTTCACTAGAGGTGTTTCTCCATAAGATAAATAACATGTTGGGTAAACAAATTATAGTTGGGAAATTGACAGATTGAGAATGTAGAATAATGCATGTACATGGCATGATGATTTATATAATATTCATTTGGGCATTACAACATAATACATAGACCGTAACCCAACTGCATCTATGACTAATAATCCACCTTCAGGTTATCATCCGAACCCCTTCCAGTATTAAGTTGCAAGCAACAGATAATTGCATTAAGCAAAGTGTGTAAAGTAAACAATACAATTGCCCTTGGACAAAGGATTGTTGTTTTCTCCCTAGTAGCAATAGCACATCTACAATCTTAGAGGTTCCTGTCACTCCTCTAGATTAATAGAGACATGAACCTACTATCGAGCATAAATAATCCCTCTTGGAGTCACAAGCAACTACTTGGCCAGAGTAACCACTAGCAACGGAGAGCATGCAAGATCAAAAATAACATAGACATTATAGAATCAATAATCAATCTTGACGTAGTACTCAATATCCATTAGATCCCAACAAACACAACATGTAAGATTACAAATAGACGATCTTGATCATGATAGGCAGCTCACAAGATCTAAACATGATATCACAAAGGAGGATAAACGACCATATAGCTACTGCTATGGACCCATAGTCCAAGGATGAACTACTCACACATCACTCCGGAGGCTAGCATGGTGATGAAGAAGGCCTCCAGGGTGATCTCTCCTCTCTGGCAGCGTGCCGGGAAGAGATTCAGACCGCTCCCGATCTAGGGACGATGGTCGCGGCGGCTACAGACTTTTTCATGGATTTATGATCAGGCTCTTAGGGTTTCTGCCTCGGGGGGTTTATATAGGAGAGAGGGCAAGGTAGGTTGAGGGCTAGGGGCCCACACCATGCCCTGGCGCGGCCTAGGGTGGGCCCATGCCTAGGGGTTGTGTAGCCGCACTGTGGCGCCTCTTCGTCCCCCCTCTAGACTTCGTCTTTGTTACGGTAAAATATTGACTTCGGCTTTTGTTCCGTCCAATTTCGATAATATTTCTTTACTAGCTTTTCTGAAACCAAAAACAGCAGAAAACAGGGAACTGGCACTACGGGATCTTGTTAATAGGTTAGTTCTAGAAAATGTATAAAAATGCCTCAAAGTTTAGACAAAACATAAGATAGTTGGTACAAAACAAGCATGGAGCATCAAAAATTATAGATACATTTACGACGTATCAGTCGTCAAGAATCGTACGTGTGTGACTCCCTCTTGCGGCACCATGCTTTTGATGCTAGGAGTTGTCGGAGCCACATGACTTTGTGACCTTGAGGTTAGCGTCAGGGCATCTTTTTTATCCATGTTCCTTGCGGTATGTTAACCGCGCTTGGACTTCAAAGGTATGAATACCGTATCCCCTCCTGTTACTACATTACTAGTAGATAGATCCTAACATTAGGGTTTCGATCATAGAGAAATTTTTGTTTTCTACTCTCGAACCCAACAATTGTATCTTACAAGCTGGTTATTCATTTAAATCAGAGAATAATGGTTATTCGATTGCTATGATGTCTTCTATGCACACGCTCATGTGAAGAGTGGGTTTTTTATGATTGATCTTGATTGTGATCACTAGTACAAACGCGTTACTTAGAGTAGTCAATTGCCCATAGGCCCCAGCCGGTTTCTTGTTCTGGCTCAAGCGCATAGCTTCTAAGAGCACACCACCTGAGACGATTTTCCTTTGTGGCTCTAAGATACGCGCCCTCAAATGATGCAAAATGGAAACATCTCTAACACGTATGAGCTATAGACGGCCAATATTTCTGACCGCTTACAAGAACTCCTAAACCTCAGACGACCTATAATGGGGACCATCTCCAATAGTTAGGCGACCCGAGTCGGATTCTAACAAAGACCATCTCTAGAACTAGTGTGCTTCGAAGCGGCGTTTTAAAGTGATTGTCACTAGTGTGTCTAAACCATTTTAAATAGTAGCATGCTAATTCAAACTCGATCATAGGTAACATGACACATAATCATGATTCAGTAGCCAAATAGACAGATTAATGCAAGAACTTATATATAGCAGCTCGATCGCGGTAACATTAGCTAGATAGTTGGGGAAATCCATAAAAAATTAGACATTACACATTATGCAGTACATAAAAAGTGCATTCCACAAATTAATCAGCTTGTATAATTAGTACTCTCTAACAAACTAGGATTGCATTTATAATGGGCCGCCCGGTGGAAGTTGCTGAACTAGAATATGTACCTCTCCATTATCTTTTTCATCAAAAAAAGAAAATGCTATCCTGCTTTAGGTTGAAGCTTCTCACAACCTTCTCCAATCCAGTCGTCAAGATTGCATTTGACCAAGCTCCCATCTTCATCCTAACCATATTTGGCTTTTTGCTCTTCATTTGCCAAACATGGACATCTATAGGTCCATCAAGGCAATCCTTTAGGTATTTTCTTATGAACCCATCTCCAAATGTCTGGGAAAGTATAGAGAATTGAAGAATTAGCATGCTTGTGATTACTGGAAGTATTTAAATATCACAGGATAGCTTGTTGATAACATGATCAAGGATATATTATCTTACCAGATTGCACTTCTTTTGCATGAAGATGAATAGGGAAGCCTGCAGATGCAGTACTTTATTTTTGGTTGGAATTCGGGTTCACACCAGTCTAAGATGAAGTCTACATGAACTTATTTTAGATACATGTCGATTCCAAAAAGGCTCTTCTTATCAAAATCAGTGCCCCCCTAGTGTTGAGACCTTGATGCAACAACACATACAAATTTCAATGCGGTGGAATATTAATGTCTACCGTCTAAATGTGTACAAAACAGACAAATGCATTTTTTATGTTCTTTTGATACCTCTAAACTCAATCCTCTCAGTGGGATCTTCATCTGATGACTATAATTAAAAACCACCAAAGTTAGTGCAAAAATTGTTGTCACTAGAGAGCATTATTGCATCGTCACTGCAGGTTCCCATCTGTTAAATAGATAGAGACAGAGAGCATATTAATACAATCAAGATGCAAGCATACTATTGAAGTGAAAATTAAAATAGGTACAGATACCAATGAAGTGTCAATTAAATCTTTATTGCTAGAAGTGACAATTGCAGATTTTGAGATTTATAGAAAGATAAAAGAGTTGGGACAGATGCAGGCTGGCGGGGGGAGGCTCTCCTGACGGTGTCATCGGGTCTTTGCAGCTCAGTAACCCTAAACCTTAAATTCGATAAGCAAAATGGTAAATTCCATGGCAAATATTCTAAACCAAAGCTGCTGATTTAGGGTTTTGGGGGTTTGGCTCTCACACATACCTATCTAGACAATGAAGAGGTCCTCGGAGGCGAGGGAGAGCGTCTGCACCAAACGGGACCAAAGGCAGCAGTGGTGGAGAGGCAGGGGCGGTGGAGGTGTTGGAGGACGGTGGCAGTGGACAGTGGTCTGGGCAGGCTTGGAAGAACAAAAGTGGCACAAATCTGAAATATTTATCCAAATATTTTTAAATATTTTCCACCAAGTACTATCCTCAGATGGCTGCAAGTGGGAAACGTATCTAAGAACATCCTTTATCCGGATATTTCATATTTTGCCGCCAAGTACATCCCTAGCAAAGTGGACTAGTAATTTGAAAAGAGATAATATTCGGTACTCCGTATATATTGTGAACTCCAACGTTTGATTATCCTAAAATTTTAGAATTATTCATAATTTAAAGGCAAAGAAAGGTGTGTATACATGCTTGCTAGAGTGAAATTGAATCCCCTAAGACTAAATGAAGTTCATAAATAGAAGAAAATAACTGGCGTAGTACAAATCTTTGATCTTTATCCTGAAAGGCATGATGACTAGTGTTCTTGCACTTGCTGCAGAGTGATACGTTGTAAACCTATCTATAATTTTTGATGTTCAATGCTTGTTTAGTATCCACTTTGCTTTGCTTTGTCTACACTTTGAGGTATTTTTATACACTTTCTGGAACTAACCTATTGACAAGATGCCACAGTGCCAGTTGCCTGTTTTCTGCTATTTTTGGTTTCAGAAAAGCTAAAAAATGAATATTCTCAGAATTGGACGGGACAAATAGCAATCTTCATATTTTTCCCTGAACGATACGGAAAATCGAAGCAGAGACGGAGTAGGGCACCAGGGTGGGCACACCCTAGGGTGGTGTGGGCCCACCCTAGCCACGCCACCAGGGGGTGTGCCCCCCCTGGCTGCCTCCTCGCCTTGTCCCTTTGCCTATAATAAACCCCAGGGGAGAAAACCCTAAATCATCAATCATACATCCACGAAAAGTTCCGCAGCGCCGCCACCACCGAAGGGGAGATTCGGGGGACAGAAGTCTCAGTTCCGGCACCCTGCCGGGACGGGGAAGTGCATCCGGAGCCATCGCCATCAATCTCCACCACCATCTCCATCGCTGATGCTGATTCCCATGATGAGGAGAGAGTAGTTCTTCCTCGAGGCTAAGGGCTCTACCGGTAGCTATGTGTTCATCTCTCTCTCTATATATGCGTGATCTTGTTGTGGTCATGAGCTTTGTAATCAAGTAGATCTACTCCGTTACTCAAGAGCTTTAATAGATCTCTGGCTCTCCCCACGTGTGTGAAAGTGACAGCGTGCCTACCATAGTGGCACTTAGGCTAGAGTCTACATAAATACTCAAGTGCTTCAATAGATCTCTGCTCTCCCCACATGTGTGAAAGTGACGGTGTGCACGCCGCGGTGGCACTTAGGCTAGAGTACATAAATTTTATCATGAGTATATTTGGAGTTGGATGTCTTTATGAAATTTTGGTGTTTGTTGGAACCATCTAGCGCTCAAGGTGACAGTGTGGGGTTATCTAGATGGGAAAAGCGGACTTTGAGGTGTGCTGTCATAGACCTACCATGGATTAGAGTTATCCAACTGGAGAGTAGTTCAGAGTACTATCATGAAGATAATATATTTATTGAGAGTGTTCACTAGTGAAAGTATGATCCCTAGGCCTTGTTTCAAAACATTGAAACACCGTTTGCAACTAGATCTGTTACATGTTTGCTTGCTTCCATATTTTTGCCTTCAATCTTTTCCTTCCTGTCAGAAGCTCTTTTCTGGCACCACTACCACTTATAATCATCCATACCAGTTGTATTTCACTATCTCTTCGTCGAACTAGTGCACCTATACACCTGACAAGTGTATTGGGTGTGTTGGGGACACAAGAGACTTCTTGTATCTTGATTGCAGGGTTGCTTGAGAGGGATACCTTTGACCACTTCCTCCCTGAGTTCGATATACCCTGGCTGATCCACTTAAGGGAAACTTGTTGCTGTTCTACAAACCTCTGCACTTCGAGGCCCAACAAATGTCTACAAGAATAGAACTGCATAGACATCAAGCTATTTTCTGGCGCCGTTGCCGGGGAGGTAAGGTAAAAGGTACTCACATCCTTCGGTGTGAGTACTCGAAGTTATTTCCTTTAGATTCTGCAATTGTGTCTTTTGTTTCTTGTTTTCACTAGTTAGGCTTAATGGAAAACAACAACAAAATTAGAGAGCTCTATAGTGTTTATCTTGAGTTAGGACATGACGTGTTTGAAGAGAAAATTAAAAAACCTATGGAGCTTTATTTGCATGCTAATAGCAATGTTATTAGTATGAATTCTCTGAACACCATTATTGCTAATTCTATGGAAACGTCTAAGCTTGGGCAAGCTAGTTTTGATGAAAATGATCTTTTTAGTTCCCCGGCTTTGGAAGATAGCTATTCTATTGCTTATGATGATATCAAACCTCCAATATATGATGATTACAATGATAAATATGATATTTTTAGTCCACCTACTATTGAGGAGAAAATTAATTGTGATTACAATATGCCTCCTATATTTTATGATTATGGTGATGAGAATAATATTGACAACTATTTTGTTGAATTTGCTCCCACTACAATTAATAAGAATGACTATTCTTATGGGGAGAGTAGTAATTATTTTATGCATGTGGCTCATGATAAGAATGTTTTATGTGAAAGTTATATTGTTAATTTTATTCATGATGCTACTGAAAGTTATTATGAGAGAGGGAAACATGATTTTATGTATCTCAACAATATTAAGTTTCCCCTCTTCATGTTGAAAATCTTGAAGTTGCACTTGTTTTGCTTTCCTATGCTTGTTGCTTTGTGCTTCAATGACTTGTTTCTTTACAAGATTCCTATGCATAGGAAGTGGATTAGACTTAAATGTGGTTTGAATTAGCTTCTTGATGCTCTCTTTTATTTCAACTCATATTTCTTGTGAGAGAATCTTCTCATACTATCAAGGCTAACTTAAAGGCGGTAAAAAAAGTACTTCTTGGGAGATAACCCAATAGTTTTCTTGAGTCTTGTAAGTTATTACTTCTGTAATAACCTATCCTTATCCTTTTTCTTTGATTTTTGTGCCAAGAATAATCTCTAATGGGAGGGAAGTAAGATTTGGGGAAGTTGTTGTCCCGAAACAGATTTTTGTTCTTCATTGTAAAATTCGTGAAAAATCTCTGTAAGTCGGATTGAGCTGTAATTTTATGAATAAATCCCCCAGGTTGTTATCTAACTTTAGTTAGTTCAACACTTTTTTATTTGAGAAACAGAAGGTCTTAGAAAAAATTGGTTTTCACCTGCTGGTCTGTTTTGACAGATTTCTGCCATTTTTTGCATTTGCCTCTTATCGGTTTCTTTTTGGACTCTCTTTGGTAAATTGAGATTTTTGAGGGAATTTCTACAGTAGCTTGTGTTTTTAATGAAAGTTTTTCTGTTTTTAAACTAAACCCCGAAGGTTTATTATATTTTGAATGCACTAATGTTGCTAATGAAGATTGTGTGAAGTTTTCTATGAAGGAAAATTTTCAAGTGTAGGGGAAGAATGATGTAATGAGATGAATAATGGACAAAAGCTCAATCTTGGGGATGCCACCCCATGTCACCCCAAGAAATATTCAAGAAGTACAAGCGTCAAAGCTTGGGGATGCCCAAGGCATCCCCTTCTTCATCAATAAAAATCTCAGGTCTTTCTAGACACTTCGTTTTTATTGTTTGATGCACTGTTGTGTTGTTCTTGGAGTGTCTTTGTTTTTGTTTTTAGTTTTCCTTTGCTATATTTTCTGCAATAAGTCGGTTGGATCACATCACACTTCTTTTCGAGAGAGACACACTCCATTTTGATTGCCTAGAACACTCTAGTTTTCATTCTTACTGTTTGTGAGTGTTCTCTTTTGCTAGCACTGCGTTTAGCTTTAATTTTCTTGTGTTTTCAGCTTAGAACTTTTTAGTTCTTCATTGTGGATTTGTGACACAAGCTTACTGATCTTTATTGATTATTATCTTTGTGAGTTGTTTCAAATAAGTTGATTGGTGTTGGAAAGGAGTAGAAAGTTTCTTGCTTATAGTGGTACAAAGGGAGCTTGTTTTGACAGTGACTTAGACTTTATCATGTCATGTTATATGTTGTTTTGACCTTATGCTTAGTGATTATTTCTGTAGCATGACTTGTTCCAAAAAATTGAGATTGCTCAGTATGCCTTCAAAGAATCATGCGTTGTTTTAGCATACAAAAGCATTGTATTGTGGTGTTCTCCTTTGATGCTTTGTTTGGGTTGACTTGGCACATGCTCACACCATGTTATGACTATGAACCAGTCACCTTAGCCTCTTTGATCATTTAGTTTTTGGCTGTTGGTACCACTTTATGCTTTGATTTATAATGTTTCGTCGCTCTGCATGATTATGGCCATTATTGCTCTCTTAGTTGGTCGCTCCCAGTATTTTGCTAGCCTCCACTTGTATTGAGTAAGCTCTACTCATGCATCCAAATACAAAGAAACCAAGTTATTCCAAAGTGTCCACTATAAATTCCTATGCATGGTGTGTTACACCATTCCAAGTATTTTCTTGTTTTATCTATCTTCTAATTAAAAAATTATTTTGTTATGTGAAAATTAGTGATTAAATCTCGCACAAACTTGATGACACCCTTTATTTGTCTTGCCCCTAAATAAACTTGAACCATTATGTCATCTATGTTGTATATGCTTGCACTTATAAGTTGGGAATTAGTAGAACCATGCTTTCATGGGGAACGCTTTCAACATTGCACATGTACTTGTTACCCAGTTGATATCATGATATTTTGTTTGCGGATGTCGTCGGTGTGAAATAAAAGGGGAGCTTGTAAGTCCATGGAGTTATGTATGTGTGTTAGAGAAATGCCTGGGCCGCTTGCCTAAGCCATGCCTAATCATGGTGGAAACTTGCAGCATCACCATAGTGAGCAATCTATGAAGCATTCTTCTTATAAAAAAAGAGATAGAAAAAAGAGATTGAGAAAAAGAAAAAATATGAGAAAAGAGGAAAGAGAGAAAAAAGCACCATTTTCCCATGGTAAATAAGAAGATTGCTGAGATGCTCATTGTCTGCTTGCCTTGTCATTTTGATATGGTATAGCTCATATGTCATGGGGCAAGGGGTATCCTGTTGGTGGTTATCTATGATACACATGTACTTACTATTAAAATAACTTACCGGTATCTAAAGTTGAGTAGCATGAGGAACGACCCTCATACTTAAGGGACATGAGATTGCCAACTTTTGATTTGTCAAGCATATACTCCATATTTTGTTCACTTTAATCTTAATCACTTCAATATTCTTATGATAGAGGCAATGAGAGCTAAAAACTAACGAGTACCATAATTTTTGGAAGCTCTTTATGAAACTTGAAATCCTTGCTTCCCTTTGAAGGGCCTTTCTTCCACTTTTATATTGAGTCTCCACCTTCTATCCTTAGGCACCAATTAAGAGAGCATAGTTGCCATTCTTAGTTCTATGTGCATTGTCCCAAGACTTATTGATTGATTCATATTGTTGATATTGCTTGTTCTTGAACTATTTTTATGTAGTCACTCTTATGAACTTTGAAGGTGTCCTATGCATTTATGCTACTCCATGAGGGACAAGCTGAATGTCACTATGCTATGTTTTCTATATGTGAAACAAACAAACATCTTCCAATGCATTGTTATTCATGAATCTTTGTTTGAATCCTTTCATGTTGCAGCATAGTTACTTTGTCTTATTGTTAGAACTTCTTCTTTCATGCTAATGTTTAGAGTACTTTGATCCCAGCTATCAATGCTTTAGAATAGTTTGATCAAGATTGTGATGGTGCATGTCACCTCAAAAATTATTCTTTTTATCACTTACCTACTCGAGGACGAGCATGAGTTAATCTTGCGGATGATTGATACGTCGTAAACGTATCTAAATTTTTTGATGTTCCATGCTTGTTTAGTATCCACTTTGCTTTGCTTTGTCTACACTTTGAGGTATTTTTATACACTTTCTGGAACTAACCTATTGACAAGATGCCACAGTGTCAGTTGCCTATTTTCTGCTGTTTTTGGTTTCAGAAAAGCTAAAAAATGAATATTCTCGGAATTGGACAGGACAAAAGCCAATCTTCATATTTTTCCCAGAACAATACGGAAAATCGAAGCAGAGACGGAGTAGGGCACCAGGGTGGGCACACCATAGGGTGGCGCGGGCCCACCCTGGCTGCGCCACCAGGGGGTGTGGCCCCCCTGGATGCCTCTTCGCCTTGCCCCTTCAACAATAAGAAGCCCCCGGGGAGAAAAACATAAATCATCAATCATACATCCACGAAAAGGTACGCAGCACCGCCGCCACCGAAGGGGAGATTCGGGGGACAGAAGTCTCTGTTCCGGCACCCTGCCAGGACGGGGGAGTGCCCCTGGAGCCCTCTCCATCGATCTCCACCACCATATACATCGCCGTTGCTAATTCCCATGATGAGGAGGGAGTAGTTCTTCCTCGAGGCTAAGGGCTCTACCGGTAGCTATGTGTTCATCTCTCTCTATGCGTGATCTTGTTGTGTTTCTCAAGTGCTTTAATAGATCTCTAGCTCTCCCCACGTGTGTGAAAGTGACAGCGTGCATACCGTGGTGGAACTTAGTCTAGAGTCTACATAAATACTCAAGTGCTTCAATAGATTTCTGCTCTCCCCACGTGTGTGAAAGTGACAGCGTGCATGCCATGGTGGCACTTAGGCTAGAGGTCATAAATATTTATCATGAGTATATTTGGAGTTGGATGTCTTTATGAAATTGTGGTGTTTGTTGGAACCATCTAGCGCTCAAGGTGAGAGTGTGGGGTTATCTAGATGGGGAAGGCGGACTTTGAAGTGTGTTATTATAGCCCTACCGTGGATTAGAGTTATCCAACCGGAGAGTAGTTCAGAGTAGTGTCATGAAGAGAATATATTTATTGAGAGTGTTCACTAGTGAAATTATGATCTCTTGGCCTTGTTTCTAAACATTGAAACATCGTTTGCAACTAGATCAGTTACATGTTTGCTTGCTTCCATCTTTTTGCCTTCAATCTTTTCCTCCCTGTTAGAAGCTCTTTTATGGCACCGCTGCCACTTATAATCATCCATACCACTTGTATTTCACTATCTCTTTGTCGAACTAGTGCACCTATACACCTGAAAAGTGTATTGGGTGTGTTGGGGACACAAGATACTTCTTGTATCTTGATTGCAGGGTTGCTTGAGATGGATACCTTTGACCACTTCCTCCTTGAGTTCGATATACCTTAGGTGATCCACTTAAGGGAAACTTGCTGCTGTTCTACAAACCTCTGCACTTGGAGGCCCAACAACTGTCTACAAGAATAGAAGTGCGTAGACATCACAGAGCAATAAGATGGAAGTGTTATGAATTTGACTAATTCAAATGTTTAATCATGAAGTGAGATCATTTGGTTACTTAATTATGAATTTTTCACCAAAATAATCTGTTTTCATGTATTCTTTGAAGGAATTCTCGTCAAGTGAATATTCGGATATATTCAAAATTCTGGATTTTGTTAATCCTAAATTTTTAGAATAATTCATAATTTAAAAGCAAAGGAAGGTGTCTACACATGCTTGCTAGAGTCCTAATAGTAAATGAGGTTCATACATTGAAGAAAATATATGGAGTAGTACATATATACATCAAAGAGTGAAATTGATTCCTAAGAGAAAATGAGGTTCATTCATCGAATAAAATATATGGCATAGTACATATATACAACGAACAGTGAAATTGAGTCCTAAGAGTAAATATGGTTCATGCGCTTGCTATAGAGCAATAAGATGCAATTGTTTTGAATTTGACTAATTCAAATGTTTAATTCCGATGTGAGATCATTTAGTTACTTCAATACGAATTTTCCGCCAATTTAAAATCTATTTGATGTATTCCTTGAAAATTATAATATAATCGAGCACTAGAAATATTTGGTAATGTGCATGAGCATGATCAGTAATATAATTGAACACTAGAAATTTTAAGGAACTCCATATAAAGGAGTAGATGAATATATATAGACAAGTTAATAGTTTAACAAACACCACCAAAGACACCATGGAAGAATGAAATTTTCTTACATGCAACCAGATAATAATTAACTTAAACAAAATAAGCAGGGGCAGCAGTAGGAGGGACACGGAGACGCCTTAGCAGGAGCAGCATGAGGAGCATAAAGCAGCCTACTCCAGGGAAACATGTCAGTCCTGACATATGGAGGAATTTGCCGTAGGCTGCGTGCCACGCCAATGTCTTCGATTGATGCCTTCAGCCTTGGCTTTTGCCAACATCCACCGCATGCTAGATCATGCTACTGATGTCTGTGTCGATGACTCTGCCACATAATGGAAAAAATAGTCCCCCAATGGTGGAAATATATTTGCCCACACCGTAACTTCCTCATCACGTAGAGGCTCTTGTTGTCCCTAGAGTACTTACTAGAGTCCATGTCATCAGAATCCTCCTGTTGATTTTTAAATACATAACTTAGAACTCATACATATGATTGAATTGTATTACGACTCAAGAATTGACAACATATGTAAGACAACATTAAATCGATATCAAACAGAATGCATCTCAATAATAGTTTGATTAGTTCATATATCATTTCATGTATCCAAACAAATGACAATTAATTGGATCAGAGTTATATGTAGAACAAAGTCTCTGGCCTCATAGGTTTCTTTAGGGATGGCGTAAGTGAACCAAGTACCAATTGCACAACCTATTGTTCTTCTACATTTCCCAGGGTTCGCTTACTCATCACTGAAAAAATCTGGCACCAATGTGTCTGCCTCTCTTTTGGGGCAAATTTGAATCATTGGCCACAATAAAAAATTGAAATGTAATCCTACAAAACAATATTCTGGGATATACATATTCAGGTATAAAACCAATCCTAAATATTGTAATTATAAAGAACAAAAAACCAAACAATATTTAGGTACATGTAGAAAAAACTTATGATCAAAACCATGCTTATACATATGCATCATATACGAATCATTCAAAGATCATATAGCAGAAACAATTCAAAGATGAAATAGTTCCATATGAAAATAAATTAGAGGCCTCATATTTTTTTCTAGAGATGGAGTGGGCAAACCAAATTACCAACATCATAGCCTATATTGTTTGTGTAGCTGCCTTAGGTTAACCCATCCCTACAAAAACAACACCAACAGATATGTGTCACCTCTGCAAGTATTTGGAGCAAATTTCAATCATCGGCCTCAGTGAGAAACTAAAATGTATACACTATGAATGCATGCAATAACAATTCAAAAATCATAGTTCATATGATTTTTTCAGAGACGGAGTAAGTGAATCAAAGTACCAACAACACAACCTATATTGTTCGTGTACATTGCCTTAGGTTCACTTACCTGTCCCTAAAAAACCCCACACCAACAAATGTGTGTCACCTGTGCAATATTTTGGGGCAAATTTCAATCATCCACCTCAGTGAGAAACTACAATGTATTTTTTATACACTATAAATGCATGCAATAATAATTCAAAGATCATAGTTCATATAAATGTAGAATAAATCTGGAGGCCTCATAAGTGTTTTTCCAAAGAGGGAGTGAGTGAACCAAAGTACCAACAACATAATCTATATTGTATTTGTGTACATTGCCTCAGGTTCACTTACCCGTCCCTGAAAAATCGACACCAACAAATCTGTGTCACCCTGAAATCTTTTGGGGCAAACGTCAATCATCGGCCAAAGTGAGAAACTGAAATGTAATTCTTATACACTATAATGCATGCAATAACAAAGTATGATCACCATTTGTTGTATGTGTACGTAGTAGAAGAAAGAGTTCAAAGATCATAGTTTATAAGTGTAGAATAAATCTAGGGCCTCATAAGTTTTTTAAAGATGGTATTAGCGAACCAAAGTACCAATTGATCAACTTATATTGTTGTACATTGCCTTAGGTTGACTAACACCATCCCTAAAAAAATCTGACACCATCATATATGTCTCCCTTTGCACTATTTTGGGGCAAAGTTGAATCATTGGCCTCAGTAAGAAATAGAAATATAATGTAATATGAATGTTGTGTATCGAATCAACACTCATATAGTAATCCCTAAAACCCCTAAAATCAAATGTTATAGATCGATTAAATTTACAGCAAAATCCATTTGAACAACAACAAGCCAAGGAAATGTAAATTTACTAGATGGCAGATGAGCATATCTAATCAAATCTCCAAAACAATCGATCGTTCAAACTATATATATTATCAACATCAAGAGAAAAAAAATCTGTAGACGATTGAGCAAATCCTACGTATGAACAGTGAAATCTGTGGCTGCAACTAAAGAAGCTAGAAAGTAGTACCTCGGACGCCTCATCGGAGACCTCATCCTCAAACTAGTCCTTCTCCATGATTGTGTCAAGGGTTTTTTTCGTGGAGGATGGGATCGTTGATGTAGAGAACCAGTTTGCCTCCGCCTGCCGCCATATGGACCTCCTCCAGATCTACCGCTGGCAGGACGACGTTGTCAGCCACCTGTTGCTCGATAGCGACGGCGACTGCTGGCTGCACGGAACCCGAAGCCTCGATGGTGTAGTGACGAGCGTTCTGTGTGCCCGGAGCCTCCTCCTCCTGCACGATGATGACTGAGCCATTTGCTGCTGCGCCTCCAAATGGCTTCACCTCCGGCTCGTCTCCACACGTACGCTTCATGGAGCAGCTAGGGAGGGTGGTGTTGCAAGCTAAGGAGCTTCGGCGTGCGTGAAAAGTGCAGATTGGGGTTTTGTGACTAGACAGATTGGGGAAAAATGACACGAGCTCGTGGAAGAAGAAGGCTGAGCGGGTTTATATACACCGGACTGTTTGTAGTCATCGAGTGGAAACATGTGGGTGCGAACTTGTGTGGGTGAGGGCTAGTGCATGATATCCACTTTCTAATTGCATTAACAACATGCGCACGCTACCTAGGAAACGTGCACGATGCCAGTTGTCAAGACAGGCGGCATAATGGTCCGTCTAAGTAGACCCCTAGAGGCGATTAATATTTCTGACCGTATGCGGTTAAGTGTTCTAGTGAGACCAACACTAATTTTCGTGATCTCAAGTTCCATTTAGAGGCGTATTTTAAAGAGCGCCTGAGGGGGAAGTCGTACTAGAGACGGTGAAGATTAGAAACCGTCTGAGGTTAGAGTTAGAGGCGGATCATAGCCAGTAGATTGTATTTTTGGGGGTAAACCGACTCTAGGCACAGCCTTTAAGTAACGAGTTTGTACTAGTGGATACACACATCCATAAGACTGATGCTAAGCGTCGAAATACAAATGAATTGAATACCACATATTTGTGGCACTATAGGTTGGGTCACGTTGGACACAAACGCATGAAGAGGCTCCATAGTGATGGACTTTTGAATTCACTAGATTTTAGATCTTTTGATACATGTGAATCATGTTCGATGGAAAAGATGGCCAACTCACTGTTTAACAGATATGTTGAACGGGAAGTGACTTACTGTAAATAATACATACAGATGTATGCGGTCCAATTAGTATACTTGCATGCGGTGGATTCCTCTACTTTATAACCTTTGCATATGTTCGGGATATTCTATATGGGTATCCTTATAGCATGTCTCTTATCCAGATAACCCGGGTGGCCCACAGTTGGTAGCATGGCCCATGGCCTGCTGGGTGGCTCAGTTAGATGGATCCAGAAGGGAGGCCCATGCCGGATAAAGGAAGGCTACGGTGGAGTCACCAGCGTACCCGGATCCTTGGAGTACAAGACACGCTAGACTAGTAATAGACGGTGTAGGACTCTGTAACCTGTCCGGCTAGGACTTTTCCCTATAACCCTAGGACCTGGCGACTATATAAGTCGGGCCTATGGGAGCCTGTAGGGCACCAATTAATTCATACCTCGCACAGCGAACCTATCTCTGTAACTCGGCGTATTGCTATTATAGTGATTTATTGCAGGAGTAGGATTTCGCCACCGTCGTGGGATCTGAACCTGGGTAAGCTGTGTTACCTCGTACCCGTCAACCGTCCGCCTTCCCCCACGTCTCTAAACACGCACTGTGAGGACCCCTCCATGGCGTACTCATCGGTAATACCACAATAGTTGGCGCCCACCGTGGGGCAAGAGACGCTTCAGGCTCTTCAGCAGGCGAGGACCAAGATCTTCGCGGGAATCGGCGAAACCGTAGCCATCGGTCGTGTTCTCTTCTCCATCAACGTTCCGATTGTCCCTCCCGACGAGTTCTGGATCCCGGCGAAGATGAACCCTACGCGGTGTCCGATCGTTCCTATCGGAGACATCCACCTCTTCATTGGCGAAACTGACTCGGGCACTAGTTCCCTGGGATTCGGAGGAGCATCAAGACCCGCACGGACTTCCTACGGGCAGGATACGTTCGTGGAAGGATCGATGTCGGATCTCTCCTCGGAGTTTGCCGGCAAAGATCAGAAAAATTCAAGGCCCACCCAAACTGCCCCTGTGCAGGATATAACGGTGGAAGATCACTGCAAGTCCGTCGGCTTCGTCCATGCATCTGGACAGCAGAGATCCAAGTTCATCGGCGTGGTTACCATCTTTGATCTGGCGCGTTGCATTCAGAGAGAGGGCGAAAACCCCCGCGATTACCTTGCGAGGTGGCTCCGTATACGAGCCAATCTGGCCCACAACCCCAATGATGATGCCATGTATCACTTTGTGGAAGGACTGGACCACGACACGCTTCTCCGGCATTCTCTAAGGCGGCAACAGGCTTCGGGACACGTTACCTTCGAAGGCATGGTAAACACCGTCAACAACTACGTGGAGGCCGAAGCGACAGCTCAGACAACGCTTGCGCTTATTGATGGAGGCCCTCCGATTCAGCCACCACCACCACTGCCTCCGGCCGCCATCGCCGCAGTTGCGCCACCACCTCTAGTCATCGTCGCCGCCGTTGCACCTCCACCTCCCATCATCGAGGAAGTCCTGGCACCCTCTGACTCTGTGATTAACGCGCTATACGCCGACTTCAGTGCAGATTCAGAGGAGATAGACTTCAGTCCAGAAGAGATAGACTCCGCCATGCAGGAGATGGAAGAGGAGTACACGCGCGACGAGCAAGCCAACAATGCCATCACGTCTCGAGAGGTGTTCGTCACCATTGGGACGACGATGGATGAAGATCAACCCGGACGAGCTCCGCCTACATCTCTGGACAAAGGGAAGGGACCACCTATTGCTGCCGACAATGATCACGCAAAGGTCATGCCCCCTCCACCTAACCCAGTGCAACAACCGCAGGAACTCCGCACCGGCCCGAGCAACAATAAAACCGCAAACCTGCCACCTCTGGCATCTATGTCTGTTGCTGCTCAAGTTACTCCAGCTGATAGAGTGATGTACGACAATCTCCTCGTCGAGCCACTGACCGTAGCTCATATCCGGAACGTGACCCAGCTTGACGAGAAGCGCCAGCAGCTGCTGGAAGAAGCGCAGCCATCGCAGAGCAAGGCGCTAAGCTAGATCGAGATCTGGTCAACATGCAGAAATCCATAGAGAAAGCTAGAGCAATGGAGGCCGAATACAAGACTCTGCTGCAGCAGCAGAAGTCCAAGAAAGCTCCGGCTCGCGTCATCAACGATCCTGGTGTACGGCGAAACCTAGGATGGGCTCCCCCGAAGCCGGCACAAGCCAAGCCATACATTGATAGTGAAGGCAGACAGGTGATGCCCACTCCTCTCCTTAACCTCGCCATCTCCAAGACCCTTCTGGAGCAGGATAGATCGACCGAGGTGGTGGACCAGGTCTATGACCTAGTGGCCAAGGCGGTGAAGCAGCAGGAAAAGGCCACCTCTCAGAGGCTTTAGTCTGACCCAGCGTTTTGCCAGTCTAGCCAACATAAGCCGCCAAGGGACAAATCTCCTCTTGATGTTGGGTCCCAGACGGGTTCATCAGAACGAAGACGGAGGGATGCGCGCAACAGGAAGGATGCTATCTGCATATCCTCCGACCACGAAGAAAATGCCCAACCTCGTCGCCCATTGCCACCGCCCCGCTCCCGCCCCCGACATCGCGAAAACCCCAAGGCTCACCATCATGCGGATATGCCCCCACCAAGGCCAAGCGGCATCGTCATCCGTGACAACGCGGAGCAGACCCGTCATGATGGAGAGCGCAACCAGGGACACAAGAGCAGGTCACGCCATGACCCTCCGCGTCCGGCAAGCAATCGCGACAGGCGTGAGGCATCGTAGGAGGGAAATAGCAAGAAAGTAACCCACCACCACCTCTGCCTCCGTCGCCACCTAGCAGTCACCATGGCGGAGGAGGTCCACGTCATTCACGCAGCCCATCCCCTATTGACAAGAATAAAAGAAACCCGGAGCCATACGATGCGCGTTCGCGGATCGTTAAGATCCACGAGGCCCGGGAAGGACCATACCTGGGACCACGTTGCTTTGGACCTGCGATACGGTCCGCAACTTACCCCAAAGGTTTCCGGATCGACAAGACCATCAAGCCCTATGACGGCACCGCTAAACCAGCTACATGGTTGCAGGATTACGGCAATGCGGTAGAGATTGTCGGGGGTAACCCCAATGTTGACGTCAAGTACCTCCCATTGATGTTGGCGGGCATAGCCCGTCAATGGATTGATGACTTGCCGGAGAAATCCATCTCCAATTGGTTGGACATGCAAGAAGCATTCACCAAGAACTTCGAGGGTACGTACAAGCATCCCTGCACTATTGGCGATCTACAGCGGTGCGTGCAAGAGAAATACGATACATCTCGTGCCTACCTCTCCCGCTAGCTGGACATGAAAAATTCCTGCGCATGAGTGCACGCTCAGACCACCATGGCCGCCTTCATTGATGGGTTAGAAAGGGGCACGTTGCTCCGACATAAGCTGAAGCGCTTGCAGGACAATCACCAGCTTGACTTGTACCAGATGATTCAGTTGGCTAGTGAGTTCGTAGCTACCGACGATGACGCTCGCGGCTCTCTGTCGGCAACGGCCATTCCAACTCAAGCTCGGAGGAACAACAGCACAAAGCGGAAAACCGCTCCAGAAGAAAAGCAAACTCCCGACATGGTCGCCATGACCTTTGCAGGACGAGGTGATGGCGGACAACATGGCCGAGGACGGGGAGCTGGTCGTGGGCAGCAGCGAGGAAGTGAAACTACCTCGGTAGCGCTCCGCGTTCCCCAAACCTACAAAGAGTACCGCGATATGCCGTGCCTCGTACACCTAGATGTCAATGGCAAAGCCACCCATACCAATCGACACTGCAAGTTCATCAACGACCTCAAGGAGGACCCGGAGTCCGGCTACAAGCAAAGTCGGAAGAACAGACCGCGAGGCAAGGGCAAGGGGAAGAAGGAGGAGGAGTCCAAGGATTCAAGTGACATGGACGAGGATGTTGACCCCAAGCACGTCGCCAAGGGAGACGGCAAAGCCAAGAACCCCTTCGAGAAGAAGGCGGCAGTTTACCCCACTTTCCTTGGCACCCCCACCGTCCGACAACAGAAGACCTCTATGAGGATACTGATGGATACTCTACCCCTAGTTCCCCAGTACCTGCGCTGGTCGGAGGTTCCAATTACTTGGGACAGGAAGGATCACCCAGACCTTATCCCTACGGAGAACCAATATACCATGGTCATCAACCCCTTGATCGACGGCATTGAGTTCACCAAATGTATGGTGGATAGTGGAAGCAGCATCAACATCATGTACCTGGATACACTGCCGAAGATGAACTTGACGGAGGCAAACCTAAGGCGTACCAACACCATCTTCCACGGCGTAGTTCCTGGTCGGGAGGCTCGGTCCCTTGGGTGCATCACACTTCAGGTTGCCTTTAGCGATGTTAATAATTACCGCCAAGAGTGCATGACCTTTGAGGTGGTCCCCTTCAAGAGCGTGTACCACGTCATATTCGGCCGCGACATATTCCACACCTTCATGGCCAAGCCATGCTTCGTCTACAATAAACTCAAGATACCCGGACCAAACGGTGTCATCACCGTATCCGGAAGCTTTACCAAAGCAAGGGACTGCGAGATTAATGAAGCAGCCTACGCAGAAGCTGTCCTCTATAGTGAAGAATTCAAAGAGATCCAGAGCAAGGTCGATGACTCAGAGATGCCCGTTTCGAAAAAACAGATCTCCGACTCTGCTCCATCATTCAAGGCCGCCATCGAGACCAAGCCGATGGAATTTGTGGTAGGCGATGCCTCCAAGACCACTACCATTGGGACGAACCTGGATCCCAAATAGGAAAGCGCGCTCGTCGAGTTCCTCCGTGAGAACAGAGACATCTTTCCCTGGCAACCTGCCGACATGAAAGGTGTATCTAGGGAACTTGTCGAGCACAACTTAAGAATATGCGTTGATTACACCGGCTTGAACAAAGCATGCCCCAAAGATCCCTTTGCTTTGCCTCGCATTGACCAAGTCATTGACTCGACGGCTGGCTCAGAACTTTTGTGTTTTCTCGATGCATACTTAGGATACCACCAGATCAAGATGAGGAAGTCGGACCAATTGGCCACTTCGTTCACTACTCCATAAGACACATTTTGCTATGTTACGATGCCCTTCGGGCTGAAAAACGTAGGTGCTACGTACCAGCGGACAATACAACGTTGCCTACACGACCAAATTGGTCGAAACATTCACGCCTATGTGGATGATATAGCGGTGATGTCTAAAAAGTCAAATGACTTAATCTCCGAATTAAAAGAAACATTTGATAATCTCTGGAAATACAACATGATGCTTAACCCAAGAAGTGTGTCTTCAGGGTTCTAATCGACAAATTGTTGGGCTCCATCGTTTCCCAGTGTGGAATCGAGGTAAACCTGGAGAAAATCAAGGCCATCTTAAACATAAACCGCCTGACATGCCTAAAGGACATTCAACGACTAATAGGTTGTGTTGCAGCAGTTAGTCGGTTCGTTAGCCGACTTGGAGAGAAGGCCCTGCCGCTGTACAAGTTGCTGAAGAAGGCGGACAAATTCACATGGACGGACGAAGCAGATGTAGCATTGAAGCAGCTCAAGGAGATTCTTTCCTCAGCGCCCATCCTTGCAGCACCCGAGCCTGGAGAGCCCATGTTAATTTACATGGCGGCAACCAACCGGGTAATCAGCATCGTCGTTGTGGTAGAGCGGAAGGAACCAGGCTATGAGCACGGATTTCAACGACCAGTTTACTATGTAAGCGAGGTCTTGACGGAGTCCAAGCAGCGTTGCCCGCACTACCAGAAGATATCTTATGGGGTATTCCTTGCTTCTCGAAAGCTGAGGCATTATCCTTCCACTGTCTGACATAATCAACAACATTGACGGTATGGGAAGGGCCGCGAAGTGGGGAATTGAACTTGCCGGCTTCGAGATCACCTACAAGAGACGCGACGCTATCAAGTCACAAGCGTTGGCGGATTTTATTGCAGATTGGACGGAGATGCCAGATGCTACTCCGTTGCCGGAACCAGAGGACTGGGTGATGCACTTTGACGGATCAAAGCTGCTCAATGGCTCGGGGGCTAGTGTACTGCTACAGTCACCAACTGGCGACAAGCTACACTATGTTCTGTAGATCCACTTCGAGGCTACGAAAAACATGGCGGAGTATGAAGCACTCATTCACGGATTACGCGTAGCCAAGGATATTGGCATCAAGCGCATAGTTTGCTGTGGAGATTCCGACTTGGTTGCCCAGTAGGTGGCTGGCACCTGGAATGCGTGGAACCCTATGATGGTGGCATATCGAGACGAAGTGGACGAGATAGCCAAGAGCTTCTTGGGCTACGAGGTCAAGTATGTACCTAGGGAGCAAAACGAGGCGGCTGATCTACTGTCTAAGCTTGGATCAGGGCGCAAACGAATTCCGCCAGGAGTTTTCCTAGAGCATCTACGGACACCATCCGTGAAGGGAGCAGACATCAACAACCCGGATAGAGTTGACTCTTTCATCCACATGGTGGCAAATGTCCCTCCGGCTTGGACAAAACCATTCATGGAGTATCTCAAACAAGGAACTTTGCCAGAAGACGAGGTCGAAAGACGGCAAATAGTACGTCGAGCGAAGGGCTATACCATAATCAATGGACAGCTCTACAAAAGGACCACTACTGGTGTATACCTTAAGTGTGTTTCCCAGCTAGAAGGTATTGAAATCCTACGCGAAATCCATCTCGGAGATTGCAGGCATCATGCTGCTCCTCGATCGTTGGTCGCGAAAGCCTTCCGGCAAGGATTCTGCTGGCTGACCACGAAGGCGGACGCCGACAAGCTGGTTGAGACATGCATGGGATGCCATTATTATGCCCGATAACCACATGTTCCTGCTGAAGAATTGCGAACAATACCAATAACTTGGTCATTTGCAGTCTGGGGGCTAGACATGGTGGGACCGTTACAGACGGGACCATGTGGATTTACGCATCTGCTAGTAGCAGTTGATAAATTCACTAAATGGATAGAAGCTAACTATTGGAGATATTCCCAAGAGGCAATAATAAAGTGGTTATTATCATATCTTCATACTTATGATAAATGTTTACATACCATGCTATAATTGTATTAACAGGAAACATTAATACTTGTGTGATTTGTAAACATAAAAGAGTCCCTAGTAAAGCCTCTTGTTAAACTAGCTTGTTGGTTAATATATGATCATGGTTTCCTGATCATGAACATAGAGATGTTATTAACAACATGGTCATATCATTAGGAGAATGATGTGATGGACATACTCCTATAGTTAAGCGTAGCATAAAGATCAAGTCATTTAATATAGTTCATTTGCTATAAGCTTTCTGATACATAGTAACCTAATTCCTTCGACCATGAGATCATGCTTATCACCATCACCGGAAGGATGCTTTGATGACATCAAACACCACACCGTAACTGGGTGGCTATAAAGATGGCATTGAGTGTTCGGAAAGTATGGGTTGAGACACATGGATCAATAGTGGGATTTGTCCATCCATATGACGGATAGATATACTCTGGGCCCTATCGGTGGAATGTCATCCAATTAGCTTGCAAGCATGTGACTGGCTCACAAGGGATCACATACCACGGGAACGAGAAAAGAGTACTTATCGGTAACGAGGTTGAACTAGGTATGCAGAGATACCGGCGATCAAAACCTCGGATAAGTAAAACTATCGTGAGACAAAGGGAAATTGGTATCGTATGTAAGTGGTTCATTCGATCGTAAAGTAATCGTAGAAATATGTGGGAGCCATATGAATTTCCAGATTCCTCTATTGGTTATTGATCGGAGAAATGTCTCGGTCATGTCTGCATAATTCACGAACCGTAGGGAGACACACTTTTGGATTCGATGTTGTTGAGTAGTTATGGAATGATGAGTAAGAGACCGAATGTTGTTCGGAGTCTCGGATGGGATCCGGGATATCACGAGGAGATCCGGAATGGTCCGGAGAATAAGATTCATATAAGGAAAGTCCTGTTTCGGAGTTGGGGAATGATTCCGGTGTTTTCACCGGGAATGTTCTAGAAGGGTCCGGAAGGTCCGGCACTCTGGAGGGCAAGGGTACATGAATGTGTCATAACAAGTTGGAATGGTTGCATCATGTACTAGGTGTCATCGCTGAGCAAAATAAAGGGATAAATCAAATCCTAGTTTGAAAAGTCAAACGCCAATTTGAAAAGTCAAACGGCAAGTTTGCTCGGTGGAGGGAGAGTAGGAAACCTACTTGGCGAGGAGTTCCTCTCCCTCCACCGTTGGCCAAGGAGGCCGAGTTGGGGAGGGACTCCCCTCCCCTTGGCCGCGCCCTCCCACCTATATAAGGAGGGGCAGGGCTGCCCCTCCAAGAGGTACACCTTACCCCTCTAAACCTAACCCTAGCCGCCGCCCTAGGGTTTGCCCAAGCCGCCGACTTGGGGCAATCCCCTTGCCCTAGCCACCGGCCTAGCTTCCTCTACTTGGTGCCTCTAAACCCTAGATCACCAAGCCTCTCTCATAGTCCACCATACTCGCTCCGGCTTAAGTCGAAGCCCTGCGAGATCTCCCCTCTACTTCCGGTACCACGTCGTCGTGCTGCCGGAATCGCGAGGAGAGTGCTACAACCTCCGCTGCCTGCTGGAACAAGGGAGAGGAAGGTCTTCATCGAGTACCGAACGTGTGACCGACTGCGGGAGCGCTGCCGGAACGCGGCGCCGGAAGGATCGTCTACACGATCTTGAGATCGGGAAGAGTACGACTACATCACCCACGAGAATCCGCTCTCGTTAACCGCTTTGGAATCTTCAAGGGTGAGTTCATCTATCGACTCGTTGCTACAATCTAGTAGATAGATCTTGGCTTGTTTGTTTGCATGCGGTAGAATTTTTTTGTTTTCCATGCTACGAACCCCTACAGTGGTATCAGAGCCGTGTCTATATGTAGATCTGTTGCACGAGTAGAACACAATGGTCATTGTGGGCGTCGATGCTTTTGTTGTCGATTGCTTCTTGTGTACTTTGCATCTTGCGGGATGGTGGGATGAAGCGGCCCGGGCTAACCTTACATGACATCGTTCATGAGACTTGCTCCACGCTTGACATGCAACTTGTATTGCATAAGTGGCTTTGTAGGTGCCTGTTTCTCCCAACATAGTTAAGATTCAATTTACAACGGGTGATTGAAAATACTAGTATCAATGTTGTGGTTCTTGTTCGTAAGTTAGAACGACACTTATTGAAAGCCCCAAACCACTTAAAACATGCAAATAAAATTAGAGGCGTCTAACTTTGTTTTGCAGGGGTGTGCTGTGATGTCATATGGCCATGATTGTGATTATATTTGATGTATGCAATGTTCCTGGCAACCGGCACGAGCCATATGGTGGTCTTTAAATTCTGTTAAGACCCGCGCGTCTATTCAAAGTAGTTGTAATAGTTGAAGCTGGTGGACGACAACCATGGAGCAGCGTCATTGACCTTGATGCAATGCCGGTGATGATGGAGATCATGTTCGTGCTTGAAGATGGAGATAGGAAGCACAAAGAAGAAAGGCCATATCATATCACATATTATGAATTGCATATGATGTTAATCCTTTTATGCATCTTGTATTGCTTAGTTCACGACGGTAGCATTATTAGATGATCCCTCAAGCACACAATTTCAAGTTTTATAGTGTTCATCCTTAGTAAGCACCGTTGCTAAAGATCGTTGTTTCGAAGCACCACGTGAAGATCGGGTGTGTTAGATTCTGCGAGTGTATACAACGTGAGCAAGCCAGATTTGCTCATGCGGAAGCTAAGGTTTGATCTTGACGATCCTAGCATGTACAGACATGGTCTCGGAACACGGATCACCGAAAGGTAAAGCATGAGTCATATAGTACATATGATGAACATGTTGATTGTTCGCCATTGAAGCTACATCAACTCTCGTGATGATCGGTTTTGATGTGGTGGATTTGGTTCGTGTGATCACTGAAACAATGTGAGGGATATTGTTTTGAGTGGGAGTTCAACGGCAATATGATTAAAAGTTGAACACTATTTATCATAAATTAAATCAAAGTGAATTTGCATAGTTGTTGTAGTCATTGGCATCCATTTACCACCTTGCGCTTAGTTATAATTGAGATGATAGAACTATAGAATTCTGGTTAGTTACTTTACGAACTGGTATCGTATTATTTTGAAGTGTTAATCTAAAGTTTAAAAGTCCCATTGCAAGCTTTCAGTAAGTTCCGGTTACTCCATGAAGTTTAATAATTGGTATTAAATCAAGAGTGACAATTCCAAGTGTTAGTGTATGAGTATCATGTTTGTCTCCATGATTCTTGATATTCAAAGGATTATCTTAACATCAAGGTTATCTAGGATCTGAAAGAGTTGTTTCAGAAACCATGATGTGTGGAAGATATTGTGATATCTAAAACGAAGTTTTGGTTGCAACATGATAGAGTATAATATGGCAAAAGTCATGTTCTCATATTTGATGAGAATTTGCAAAGGGTTGGAGACACTAGTTGTCCTAATCCACCAAAAGGTTTTTGAGAGCAACATTATACTCGCGATTCATCTTTATAAGCTAAAAGTAGCTTGATCATGAATAATTCCATGATAAGGGTGAATATTTGATGTAGGTAAAATATTTACCACACCAAGAGATTACTAAAGAATGGAATTTGAAAGCACACCAAACATTTGATGATGGTGATCTACTTCAAAGTGCAAGTCCAAAGACATTGGTATTTAATTATACACTCTTTGGACTATGTGTCATATGTATGACTCCACTATTAATGTTGATAGATTCTTTCAAACAGAAATGGAAGTACTGAAAGAGAATCTCATAAATATATGGCAGAAAAGAAAAGACTAGAATTGTTCAGTTTAAGTATATAGATGATATACATGTTATGGCTATATTCTTTGCTTATTAAACAATGTGGTTCTTAAGTATTTGATATTGAATTTGTTGTTGTGAATCGTCATACGAAACAACACAATTCATGAACTACAATGGCCTAAGTAACTAGCAAAAGAATATGTGATGATGTTCATCAAGAACAAATAAAGGGTTATTGTGCTGCTTGTTAAACATCAAAGCTTGCCTTCAAGATTTGTTTTATCAGGCATTATGAGAACAAAAGGGTTGTTCAAATAATTGTCGTAATCCATAAAATATGGATGATTCACAAATCTCGTTGGAGAAATCACATCCATAAAACTAGTGATAAAAATGTCGAAAGACAAATTGATTGAAAGATCATTTAGGAAGTGACATCGCCGTTTAAATTATATTGGAAAGAAAACATGAAGAAACTCCATATGGATGGAATTTTGGAGTCCTTTTGATTTTGATCAAATGACGCTTGTGAAACTTTCCTAAAGATAATTAAAACTTCGTTCATAGGCCAAAAGGGAACAAATGACTAGCTTATTGGAACTTGTACATATTGTTGTATGAAGTCCATTATGTGTAGTCAAGAGCGATAGATTTCAACTTCATATGATTCCTCCGAAAATTTGAGTGAATATATGAATATTTACTTAATAAGGATGAAGTATGAAACATTTGAAAAGTTCAAAGACTTTCAAGATGAAGTGCAAAATCATTGTAACAAGAATATAAATAGTTTATGATAAGATCATAAAGGAAGATATTTGAGTTACAAGTTTAGAATAATACCTAAGATTTAAGGAATCGTTCCATGGATTTGCATTTTTCGAAACACCATAAGAGTATGGAGCATTCAAGATTTGTAATTAAACCTTGTTCGACATGGTAAGATCAAAGGTGTAATTCATAAAACTGCCATTATATTTTTAAAGATTAAAAGCTTTAGAGACTACCGTTTTTCCACTGAAAAGAGCTCCATCATAATCCGTTGAATTGACACCATATAAAGTTATGGTTTGGGATAAAACACAAGTTGTCCTTTCTTAAACATTGGTATGCTATGCATAAGAAAGATGCTTGCAACCAAAGTCGGATGAACCTGTCTTTGTATGTTATTTCGAATAACTGTTCCTCCATAACATCGGAGACAAAAATGTTTGTCGCTTAAAATGTCAAGTTTCTTAGAGAAGGAATTTTTCGTGAAAAGTTAAGTGGGAGGACAATAGAACTTTGATAAGGTTAAAAGAACCTTAGCTATATGTGCAAAGTTGCGCAGCACCGAAAAGTGTTCCGGAGGCAGCAACTATGCTCATGGATCACGTGCCTCAAAGGTTGTGGTCACGGAGATCTAAGTTCCTATTGAAACAAGTAGGTCGGGTAAACAATCAAATACCAAGATTTGAGAGTTAAATCATTATGTGACAATAATGATCCGACTACATGCAAAGCAGCGATGATGGGCCCTGACTCCGTCAAATGGCTTGAAGCCATAAAATCCGTGATAGTTCTATATACGAGAGATCAAGCTTTGAACTTGAAAGACCCTCTGGAAAGTTACAAGACCTTACAGTCGTATTTGGATCTATAAATAAATAGACATGGATGTTTCAGATCTATGAAATAGTCGACATGTTGGGAAAGAGTTCACAACAATGTTCAAAGGTTGACTATGACAAGATCTGATCTTTCATAGCGATATTTAGTCTAGACGGATTAATGTAGCAACCACGACATGTAATTTTGTTATGTGTTGAATAAACAAAACAAGTTCTTCTAATAGAATGGTTACCAAGGACGTGTGCATGACACGGTCCAAAGGGTTTTGTTAATTCAAAGGATGCTAAAAGCATATGCAAACTTCAATGGTTGAAGTAAGCATCGCGGAGTTGGAATCTTCACTATGATGAAACTTTTAAAAGAGTTTAATTTCATCGGAGACGATGAAGATGCTTGCATTTGCAAGAAATTAAGTGGGAGCGCTAAGACATGTTTCTAATACATTATGTGAAAGACATATTGTTGATTGGAAATAATGTATCTTTTATTAACACAGGATAAGAATTTCATCTCGATGAAAGACTTAGGAAAAACCCAAATATTTGGCATCAATAGACGCTAATATGGTTGTGCCGAAAGTACATAGATGATATATTGAATGAGTTCAATATAGAAACTACAAGAAAGGTTCTTGTCGCATAGAAAGTATTGAATGAGTTCAATATTGATGATATATTCAAGTGTATTGACACTTGGTAAGTGAAACAAAGATTCAAGTATAGATTGATACTTGATGTATAAAATCACAAAGAGTATTTTATCAATCATGTTGTGATGTGTACAAATCCAGATATGTCCTATGCTCTAAATGTTATGAGCGTATACCAGAATGATTTATAAGATGATTATTGGACAATAGTAAAGATATTCTTATGATCTTGTAAAAGAAATAAGAATATATTATTTTGTAGAAGTGACAAATAGATGGTTAGTTCATTGTAAATGAATTACATTGATACTAGTTTTGTCACAAAGTACAAATTAAGTTTATCTCAATCTAAACTAAGGGTGGCACAATATGATGGGAAGTAAGTTCCATAATATATTTGGATGAGTTCCAAAGTCAAGACATTGTGACAGATACTACAACAGAAGGCTGAGTATATAACTGCTATTATAGCAGGAAAGGAGGGCATTTGTGTCAAGTAGTTTGTTATCAAACTAGGTGTAGTTCACGGCAGGGATAATACTATGAAGATATATTGTACGACAATATTATCAATATGTTTTAATCCCAAATAAATAAAGGTCACACCAAAGGACCAAATTTGTACAAGGCCATCTCATTAGAGAATGAGTGATGCGTAGAGACGCAAAGACATGCAATTACACACGGACCTGGAAGTGTCAGATCCGGAGATCAGTTGACCACTAGCAATCGTGTACATACGACACCAGAAAGCCATAGGTGTTAAATACACAAAGGTTTAAAACTAGATTATTGACTCTAGTGCAAGTGGGAGACTGTTGGATATATGCCCAAGAGGCAATAATAATGTGGTTATTATCATATCTTCATACTTATGATAAATGTTTACATACCATGCTATAATTGTATTAACAGGAAACATTAATACTTGTGTGATTTGTAAACATAAAAAAGTCCCTAGTAAAGCCTCTCGTTAAACTAGCTTGTTGGTTAATATATGATCATGGTTTCCTGATCATGAACATAGAGATGTTATTAACAACAGGGTCATATCATTAGGAGAATGATGTGATGGACATACTCCTATAGTTAAGCATAGCATAAAGATCAAGTCATTTAATATAGTTCATTTGCTATAAGCTTTCTGATACATAGTAACCTAATTCCTTCGACCATGAGATCATGCTTATCACCATCACCGGGAGGATGCTTTGATGACATCAAACACCACACCATAACTGGGTGGCTATAAAGATGGCATTGAGTGTTCGGAAAGTATGGGTTGAGACACATGGATCAAGAGTGGGATTTGTCCATCCATATGACGGATAGATATACTCTGGGCCCTCTCGGTGGAATGTCATCCAATTAGCTTGCAAGCATGTGACTGGCTCACAAGGGATCACATATCACGGGAACGAGAAAAGAGTACTTATCGGTAACGAGGTTGAACAAGGTATGCAGAGATACCGACGATCAAAACCTCGGATAAGTAAACTATTGTGAGACAAAGGGAAATTGGTATCCTATGTAAGTGGTTCATTCGATCGCAAAGTAATCGTATAAATATGTGGGAGGCATATGAATTTCCAGATTCCTCTATTGGTTATTGATCGAAGAAATGTCTCGGTCATGTCCGCATAATTCACGAACCGTAGGGAGACACACTTAAGGATTCGATATTGTTGAGTAGTTATGGAATGATGAGTAAGAGACCAAATGTTGTTCGGAGTCTCGGATGGGATCCGGGATATCACGAGGAGATCTGGAATGGTCCGGAGAATAAGATTCATATAAGGAAAGTCCTGTTTCAGAGTTGGGGAATGATTCCGGTGTTTTCACCGGGAATGTTCTAGAAGGGTCCGGAAGGTCCGGCACTCCGGAGGGGAAGGGTACATGAATGTGTCATAACAAGTTGGAATGGTTGCATCATGTACTAGATGTCATCGCTGAGCAAAATAAAGGGATAAATCAAATCCTAGTTTGAAAAGTCAAACGCCAATTTGAAAAGTCAAACGACAAGTTTGCTGGTGGAGGGAGAGTAGGAAACCTACATGGGGAGCAGTTCCTCTCCCTCCACCGCCGGCCAAGGAGGCCGAGTTGGGGAGGGACTCCCCTCCCCTTGGCCGCGCCCTCCCACCTATATAAGGAGGGGCAGGGCTGCCCCTCCAAGAGCTACACCTTACCCCTCTAAACCTAACCCTAGCCGCCGCCCTAGGGTTTTCCCAAGCCGCCGACTTGGGGCAATCCCCTTGCCCTAGCCACCGGCATAGCTCCCTCTACTTGGTGCCTCTAAACCCTAGATCGCCAAGCCTCTCTCATAGTCCACCATACTCGCTCCGGCTTAAGGCGAAGCCCTGCGAGATCTCCCCTCTACTTCCGGTACCACGCCGTCGTGCTGCCGGAATCACAAGGAGAGTGTTACAACCTCCGCTGCCTGCTGGAACAAGGGAGAGGAAGGTCTTCATCGAGTACTGAACGTGTGACCGACTATGGGAGCGCTGCCGGAACGCGGCGCCGGAAGGATCGTCTACACGATCTTGAGATCGGGAAGAGTACGACTACATCACCCACGAGAATCCGCTCTCGTTAACCGCTTTGGAATCTTCGAGGGTGAGTTCATCTATCGGCTCGTTGCTACAATCTAGTAGATAGATCTTGGCTTGTTTGTTTGCATGCGGTAGAAATTTTTTGTTTTCCATGCTACGAACCCCTACACTAACCCCATTAGAAAGCTTGATGGGGAAACTGCCCTTAGATTTCTCCAGGATCTGGTGGTGAGATTTGGTCTCCCACATAGCATTATCACCGACAACGGTAGCAACTTGTCACTCGGAGAAGTGGAGGCATATTGTTGGGAGAAGGGCATCCGACTTGACCTTGCATCTGTGGCACATCCACAATCCAATGGTCGGGTTGAGCGAGCCAATGGATTAATTCTACAGGGAATAAAGCCACGTCTTGAGGCACCGCTACATAGAGCAGCTGGAGCCTGGGCGGAAGAATTGCCATCTGTGCTATGGAGTTTGTGAACTACACCCAAAAGATCCACCGGCTACACCCCTTACTTCATGGTATATGGACCAGAAGCCATCCTACCTTCCAACATACTTCATGATGCACCAAGGGTTGCCGCCTAAGACGAGGATGACGCTGAAGAATCCAGACGCCTAGATGTGGACCTTCTCGAGGAGGAGCGCGTTTTGTCATGCCAAAGATCCGCCACCTACCAGCAGAAGCTATGCAGCTACCATAGTCGCCGCGTTAGGCATCACTCGTTTAAAGAGGGGGATTTAGTGCTCCGACTTAAGCAGAAGAAGTCACACAAATTTTCCCCGCCATGGGAAGGACCGTTCATCATAAGCAAGGCGCTACTCAATGGTTCTTACTACCTCGTTGACAATCGTGAACTGAAGGATAGACCCAACGAGGATCGTAAGCGTAAGCGACGTGACCCGGATGATGACTACCCGGAGCTTGATCGGCCATGGAACATAGCACATCTACGTCCTTTCTACACTTAGCATTTTTTATCTAATTGTGTACCTCTTATATGATCAATGAAATAAAGCTCTTTGGTTCACTCATATTTCTGAGTCTTTTACCTCCTTTAGTGTTCATTTTTGGATCATATAAAACCTTTATGCACAAGCTTTGCAATTGCACTTGTGAAAATTCCTCCTACGGGCGTTAGCTTAAGTTTTCTAGTCTACACGTTCGTTGTCGTTTTTATGTGGATTCTGGAGTAGTGACTTTTGGCACTTATTATCGGCGATTTTGTGCTTAGGTTATTGATGGTGCCATTAGGCATCATCACCTGAGCACATGGTTCCGACAACGAGTCTTCTGACTCACGAAAATTCAAGCATAAAAACCAAAGTAATGGATAAGCCAGCACTTGCTTAAAAAATATATACATGCTGGAAATAGTTCTTAAGTAGCAGGACATACACCATTGTTATCTGCCTTAAGTTAACACATAGTTTTTCCACATAACATGTTACAGAGGAAACAAATATTACAAATTGTTTTCTATTCCTCTGGCGCAGGCGACTTGGAAGCAACATCATCGGCAGCAGGAGAGTCACCCTCGAAGTCGGCAGTGTTGAGGGACTCGGAAGAGCTTTGGTTGCCGTCATCGATGGTTTTCATTGGCACGAAGACATTAACGTCGACTAACTCGGCGACTCTGGTGTCATAACCCGCGAGTGACGCAAAGATAGATTCGTGGTTTATCTTTTGGCCTTCATCATCTACGTCAGGGATACCAGAGGTTACCGTGTCGATGTCGGAATTCTCGTAATGTGCCTTGACCATGGACAACGCCATCCTTGCACCGGCCCATGCACATGAAGCTTTCCAGCTTGCAATACGCTCGGGGGCTTGGCGCAAGACCTCCGAGAACTTCGCCACAGAGTCCGATGCCTTGATATTGATCTGGAGGGGCTTGGCAATCTCTTTGGCCTGCGTGATGGCGGTGTTGATAAAGTTGCTGGCAAGGACCATGCATTCCTTTAGCGGAGGAGGCGACCGGGTTAAACCCATAGGAGCTGCGAATTCCCGACAACGGAGTGCATGAGTTCAAAAATTTAGAGTATCTAGACTACAGAAATCCAAGACGGAGAATCACTTACTAAAGATGGTGGCCTCAGCCTGGTAGAGAGTCTCCGCCATGGAGTCCCATTCTTGTTGGAGGAGTTTGTATGCTTCACAATGGCGTTGATTTTTCTCATCAGCAGCTTTCTTCTGCTCTTTCAGGATAGCGATTTCCTCCTTCAAGCGGTTTATCTCCTTGGTGGCGGAGTCATGCAGGACTTTCATTTATTCTTCATGCATCTTCAGCATGTCCTTCCTCTCCTGCTTGAGGATCTTGTTCTCGCTATCCAGCTGCTGAATGTGCTTGGATTGCTCGACAATATCCTTAGCCTTGGAAATGGTTTCTGCAAGTCAGAGAAAAGATAGTACACAGTGAGTACTGGGGGAATGCACAAGACCAAGCCGGAGTACGGAAAAAGAAAGGAAAATAGACGCTTGCTCTTGATGATCTGTTCCTTCAAGAAGGCAGTTTTACCCTTTTCAGCTTCCAAGTCCGCGTGCATCTTCTGGTACTTGTCGTTGGCCATGCCCCTCCGAGCATTCTCATTCTATGGAAAAAAGAAAGTTAAACGTTGTTTGTTCTACTTGGAGCATCTAGCCGGAAAATTTCCACCTAGACGCTCGGGGGCTACAGCGAGAGTTTTTAACTTAGGAATATGCTTAGTCTTTCTTTAAGCATCTAGTCAGAACTAATTCAGTTTTCAATTAGAAGCTAGGGGGCTACAGTATAAAGTTTTTAACTCGGATGTATGCTTAGCTTCTCTTTAAGCATCTAGTCGGAACTAATTCAGTTACAACTAGAAGCTTGGGGGCCACAGTATTGAAATTTTTAAACACTGCGTATGCTACTCTTAAAGCATCTAGTCGGAATAATTCATTCCACCTATATGCTTGGGGGCTACAGTGAGAAGTTTTCTAGCTTAGTCACTCTTAGAGCATTTAGACGCAAAGACCTATGGTTTTCCGTCTAAATCCTCAGGGGCTACATTGGGATACTCTTATGAAATGCAAAAAGGTAAATATAACTTACAAGTGCAATGATCTTGAGGTTGGTAGCACTCTCAGCCAGCAGCTTGCCGAAGGATACACTGTTTCCTTGCAGGATTTCTGCTTGCCGGAGAAGATCCTCGAGACCGCATGTTGGGTATGTCGGTGCCGCACCAGGAACCAGAGAGGTGCTACTCGGCGTAAGTGCCGGGTAGACTATCTTCGGGAACTCTATGGTCTTCCTGGGGGCGAGGGCGCCGCCTTCGGCAGAAGTACCACCTTCCACCACCGCCTTACCGCTACCGATGGCATCCTTAGCCAAAGCTTCAGCCATTTGGTGTGCGGCACTCTCCTGCGTCGCCTGTTCATCGACAATAGCGAGCTCTGTGGAAGCGCCTGACTCCACTTCCATGGCGGAAGGGCCAGATGCTTCTCTAGCTTGTGAGCTTGTCGGGGCGGAAGAAGGCTGGACGATGGGAGTGACAGGGGCGATGGCGGGAGATACGTCGCGATGCAGCATATCCTTGATGGTTTTAGAAGCCCCCGAAGTTTTGGAGGTCTTCTTCAAGCTGGTCGTGGCTTTCTTCCTGAAACGTGCAAAATGCATAAGTACGGGAATAAGACAGCAAATGGACAATGTCGGAGAGAAAGAAGCTTACACAAGAGGGGGTGCTTTGGCAAAGGGGATCCCAGTAACCTTTCTTTTCTCCGCCTCCAGGGCGGCGGTAGTCTTTTTGGGGGCTCCACCCTTCGTCTTCTTCTTCTTCTTCCTGCCTCCGTCGGCAGCGTCAGAGGTGGAGATCTTCCGCTTTCGCGCCAACGGAGCATCGTCGTCGGACATGATGGTGACTTCCTTCATATTTGGATCATAGATTTGAGGAGCCATGTTGTCCTCGTCTATGTCACTAAGCTGTTAAGGTGAAGAACCACCGTGTTAGATGAGATGGTAATGGCTAGACAGAAGAACTAGAGTATATGCCATACACGGAAAATAAGCAGGTACCTTTGGGCACTTGCTCTCTACGAACATGTCATAGGTGATGGCGAAGCCACGCTTCTTGTCCTTCACCTTGACGATGTCCTTGAGGCGAAGCTTGACGGAGTCGCTCGAGAAGTTGTCCACAGAGATGCTTTGCTATCCCTTCTATCGTTGGAATACTCGTGCATCAGCTTCGAGCGGTGCTACAGAGGCTAGATCCGCCTAATGAACCAACACATGTCTAGGTCCAGTCCGGCAAAACCCGTATCTACGAACCACTCTATCCGCATTATAGCATGGGAAGCGTCGATGTCGGAGGGAAGGGAGGCCTGGGATCTCCATGTCGAAGTTTTGGCAGCTGCTCCATCGACAAAGTCCGGGTACGTTACTTCTCGGCCGGCCAGAGGGATATCTGGGCCGTAGAAGTAAGTACGCTGCTAGTTCTTGCAGGACCCGTGGCCGACGATGCCGGGGAAGCACCGGCCAGGCCGGATCTTGAAGCTAATGGTGCCACAATTTCTAAGTTCGTCCTTGCTAGCCCCGGCTTCGCGCTTGACGGTGAAGAAATATATGAAGATATCTAGCCTAGGCTTAATCCCTAATTAACCCTCGCAAAGCGCCGCGTAATTGCTAAGCTCTAGGATACTATTGGGAGAAAGGTTATGTGGCTGTACTCGGTAATGATTCAAGACAGTGAGGAATAAATTAGAGATGGGCAGGGAGACGCCGCGTACCAATTGTGCTTTGAGGTACACCTTTTCTCCGGCTTGGGGAGAAGATGTGACCTCGCCGGCCAACGCCGCCCGCCAGGTGAGCCCCTCCGTCGCAGGGAGGTAACCTTCGATGATCAGCTCTTTGATTTCGCGGTCCGTGATGTCCGAACCACGCTATTCGCTTTTGTGGGAGTCGTACTCCTCTTCCATCAGCTCCAGCGCCGCTGGATTATGGTCGCCGCCGGTGGCCTTGACCACCGCGGACCTGGGGATGACCAGGCCCTCTGGGGGCACGACGACGGAACTCGCCGGCTTCGCCGCGGCTTCACCCGACGCTGCCATCAAAGGGGAGAAGTTGTTGCTAGCCATTGGGTGTGTCCGGAGGTGACCGGTGAGATTGGGAGTTAGGGTTTTTCGTGCGAGGCGCGGAGAGCTCGAGGAGATGCTTGCTTGAGGAAGAAGAAGATGCAGGGGAGAATGAGCTGAAAAAGTAAATTTTCCACCGTAGTTACTATTTATGATCTCCAGCATCAAGATTCGTGCAGCTTGATCGAATGGTTACCGTGTAGGCGACGTGTGCGGAGACGTGCGCGGAAATTTTGCCACATACCAACCGTCGCTGCCAACGGTTCGTATCGCTTGCACGGGAAAGGTGGACATGATTGCGTTCTCTGCATGTGTGAGTTAAGAGGCGTTGCTGACCTATGTCTACGTCGCTCTAGCTAACATAGGTAGATGAACCATCACATCAGAAGATTCTGGCATGGACGGATCCAATCCGGCTACGGAAGAGTACGATGGAAGATTCAGCAATTCTCCGACTTACGAATTGAAGACGGAGAAAACCTTGCAGGGTTCTTTGGGAGGACTACAAGATGTTGCTTGGCGATTTGCCGACATCCATCTAGACGGAGCATTCCACATGAAGAGGCAAGATGGCGCAAAATCTCGGAGTTGTCCGGGGGCTACTGTTGGGGATATGCTATATGGGTATCCTTATAGCATGTCTCTTATCCGGATAGCCCGGGTGGCCCGCAGTTGGTAGCATGGCCCATGGCCTGCTGGGCGGCCTAGTTAGATGTATCCAGAAGAGAGGCCCATGCCAGATAAAGGATGGCTACGGTGGAGTCACCAGTGTACCCGGAGCCTTGGAGTACAAGACACGCTAGACTAGTAAAAGACGGTGTAGGACTCTATAACCTGTCCGTCTAGGACTTTTCCCTGTAACCCTAGGACCTGGCAACTATATAAGTCGGGCCTATGGGAGCCTGTAGGGCACAAATTAATTCATACCTCGCACAGCGAACCTATCTCTGTAACACAGCGTATTGCCATTATAGTGATTTATATCAGGAGTAGGATTCCGCCACCGTCGTGGGATCTGAACCTGGGTAAGCAATGTTAACTCGTACCCGTCAACAGTCTGCCTTCCCCCACATCTCTAAACACGCAATGTGAGGACCCCTCCATGGCGTACTCGTCAGCAATACCATGACAGCTGACGACTTGAGTCACTATGCTTATATTTATCTTATGAAGCATAAGTCTGTAATATTTGAAAAGTTCAAGAAATTTCAGAATGAAGTAGATAATTAACGTGGCAATAAAATAAAGTTTCTGCAATCGAATCATGGAGGCGAATATTTGAGTCATGAGTTTAGCGAACATATTAGAGCTCATAGAATCGTTTCACAGCTTACACCTCCGGGAACACCCCAGCGCAATGGAGTGTCAGAGTGGTGTAATCTAACCTTGTTGGACATGGTGAGATCTATGATGTCTTTAACTGATCTCCCTTTGTCAGTTTGGTTCAATGCTTTAGAGACTATGGCTTTTACACTTAATAGAGCACCATTAAAGTCCTTGAGATGACACCATATGAGTAGTGGTTTGGCAATAAACCAAACTTATCGTTTCTTAAAATTTGGGATTGCGAAGCTTATGTAAAACGTTTACAACGATATAAGCTTGATCCCAAATCGTACAAATGCATATTTTTAGGTTATCATAAGGAAACTGTTCGGTATTCCTTCTACCACAAAACTGAAGGTAAGATATTTGTCGCGTGAGGAGGAATATTTCTGGAGAAGGAATTTCTCGCTAAAAGTTTGAGTGGGAGGACAATAGAGCTTAATGAGGTCATTAAACCAGAGCAAGATGGGAAGAGTAGCACAAAACCAGAAGCCATTCTGGAAATGCCTATGGCGCCATCATATGCTACCGCGCTTACAAATGTTGTAGTCCCAGAAATTAATGCTCCTACTGAACCACGTAGATCTGGTAGAGTTTGTCTTTTGATCATATGATTTGAAGATGAAGTATTGTTGTTAGACAATGATGGACCAGCTACATACAATGAAGCTATGATGGGCCCTGACTCCATAAAATGGCAAGAAGCCATGAAATCCGAGATAGAATCCATGTACAAGAATCAAGTTTGGAACTTGATGGACCCTCCTGAAAGTGTAAAGGCTATAGAATGTAAATGGATCTATAAGAAGAAAACAAACATGGACAGTAATGTTACCATTCATAAAGGACAACTTGTCGCAAAGGGGTTTTGAAAAATTTAAGGAGTTGACTATGATGAGACTTTCTCTCCCATAGTGATTCTTAAGTCATTTCTGATTCTTCTAGCAATTGTTGCATATTATGATTATGAAATATGGTAGGTAGATGTCAAAATAGTGTTCCTGAATGGGAAGCTAACCAAGGATGTGTACATGGTACAACCCAAGGGTTTTGTTGATCCTAAATATGCTGGAAAGGTGTGCAAACTTCAGAGATCCATCTACGGACTAAAGCAAGCATCACGGAGTTGCAATCTTTGTTTGGATGAAGTAAAGAGTTTTGGCTTCATCCAAAATGAACAAGAGTCGTGTGTATATAAGAAGGAAAGTGGGAGCGTGATAGCGTTTCTAATACTATATGTGGATGACATATTGTTGATTGGAAATGATAAAACATTTCTTAACACTATAAAGGAATTATTGAAGAAAAAATTCTATGAAAGATTTGGTCGAAGCATCTTACATATTGGGCATAAGTATCTATAAGATGTTGGGTTCACAGCATAGAAAACAAAAAAATTCCTACGATGGGAACTACTAAGCACCAAGATCAATCTACTAGATACAAGCTACGGGTGGATATACATCCATACAGAATATACCCTTGTAGACCGAAAAAGTTTAATGAGGATGAAATCGTGGATGATGTAGTCGAACGTTTGTCGCTCTCAATATCGAGAAGAAGTATAGCGCCGCAAATCATCAGCGCATCCGTGATTGCACACAGGTTTAGGCTACTGAACAACCTTTGCCTCCTCTCTCCAGCGATGCAGCGGAAGCACCAACTCTTTCCAGACAAAAAGCCGCTGGGAACATGTATCTCGCTAGTCCGAGACCATGGGGGAATAATTCTAGAGGGGGGAGATATCCATCACGAGGAGGTGTGGGTGAGAGAGAGTGGGAGAGGGATGCCTTTTATCGGAGGAGGGGGGTCACCCCAAGGGCCATGGCCGGCGTCATGGGGCTTCCCCCACCCCTTCCTCCATTCATGTCAGTGGATCTCCCACTCACAAATTGGCTCTCCATTTTCTCCACTCAAATTCCCATTAAATTTCCACCAAATTTAATGTAATCTCTCATTAAATAAAACTCCTTTTATTTATTTATTCAGAATTTTGTCAATTAAACTAATTAACAAACATTCACATAAAACCCCTTACTACTTTTAAATTTCACATGCATAACCAATTTTAGCAATTTCACCCGAAAAAACTACGGTGTCCATTGAAATAATTCCAGCGCTTTGCAATTCTTTCGTCTAAAACATATTTGCTCCCAATGGTGTTGGTATACCTTAAGTGTGTCACCCTACGGTTCGTTAATAATGCAGACATGATCAAGACCCCTCTTGGATCAATAATCAGAAGCGGGACCTAGAGATCCATACTGAGTCCCACACATTCAACGATGACTTCTGTGATCATGAGAACCTTTTACGCTAGTAACTTAATCCCTTTGTCTTGCGATATATTACATGTCTGAGATTCAATCATAGGTATCTCCATACCTAGTTTGATCTTGTTACCGACATGCACTCCTTTATCGTTCTCGTGAAATAACATTCTAGTGATCACATCACTTGCTTGCAAGCTAACAAATGTAATATCACCGAGAGGGCCCAGAGTATATTTATCCATCATGGACAAATTCCACTCTTGATCCATGAGCCTCTACATAACACCTTCGTAGCACTGAACCCACCTTTATAGTCACCTTGTCATGGTGTGACGTTTGATGTTATCAAGATACACTTCCAGTGTTAGTGATTGACATGATCTCATGGTCTAAGGACTAGGATTACTTCATATGATGTTATAGCAATAGAAACACAGTGACTTCTATTGTAATGCTACACTTTGGATGAATGTTCATCACATCATGCCAATAATGTTGTGACCTTGCTATTAACAACATCCACTGTCCATGATCAGGAAACCTTGATCATCTTGTTAATCAACTAGCTAGTTTATAAGAGAGGCATAACTAGGAACTTTCTATTTGTTTATTAAACACACATATATTAACATTTCTATATTAATACAATTATAGCATGCAAAATAAACATCTATCATATACTTGGAATACATATAATAACAACATTATTATTGCTTCTTAGGGCATATTCCCTTCAGTCTCCCACTTGCACTAGAGACAATAATCTAGTTACATAGTGATGAATTTAACACTGGTGGAGTTCTGGTGTTGATCATATTTTGCCCTAGGGAGAATTTTAGTCAACGGATCTGCTACATTGAGATCCGTGTGTACTTTACAAATCTTTATATCTCCATACTTGACATATTCGTGGATGGAGTGAAACCGGCGATTAATATGCTTGGAATTCTTTGTTGTCATTGGCTATGGCTCCATTGTTGTCACAATAGATCACCATTGGGTCCAACGCACTAGGAACCATACCTAGTTCGGTTATGAACTGTCACATCCCAAGATTTTCCAAATCTTGTAATGTGAAAAATAAATAAACAAAATAAAATTATTGTTGAAAATCAGGGTGAAAAGAAACTTTTGTTTCTGAATGGAAACTTAAAATCCCATCTTGAACAAACTTTAATTAAAGTTTGAATCCAACAAAAATCCAAATCAAGAGAAATTCATTCCTCAATGAATGTATCTGGAAATTTAAACACTTGGAAAATAAATCCAAACCCTAAACCCTAATGGAATAAAAATCATTTCCAAGTTATATCCAAGCCTATGGGTTTGATCCATATGAAATCTTGTCAACAAACATTTACAAATGATAAAGAATGACAAATAGAAATATTATAAGACCATAGAAATTGGTTTCACTTAATTTAGAACCATGGATAAAATCTTATGAATTTAATAAGATAAGGAAAAGTAATTTCCAAAGCTAATAAAGAATCTATCTAAAATCCAAACCAAATGGTGAGCAAATAATCCTAAAGGTATTTAAAGGGATAAACAAATATTAAACAAGCTTTTATAAATTGGAATCACCAAGTTTGGATCTCTAAATAAAAAGTTATGGATTTTTTAAGATGAAGAAAGAAATATTAAAATAAAGAATATTTGAAAGACCAAATAAATCTTGGCCTAATCCATTAAGAAAATGGAAAGAATGTAAACCAAATCAAATAAAATAAGAGGATAAAGAATTTCCAAAATAAAATAAAATGGCATTAACCATTCTATCCCTATTTTTTTAATAAAGACAAATCTTTAATAAGAGTATTTATAAAATGCATGAGAAAATAGTATTTTGGAATTTACCCAAGTGAAATAAAAGTTGTTTAATTCAACCTAGTTAAGATTAAATAAAACCTCCAAATAAAAGTTAGGGAACTAAAACTATATTTAATTCCATTGGAATTAAAATGAAAACCCAATTCAAATGAATTAAGAATCATATTAAATAGTTTCCAAATAATTCAAGATGAATTATTTGAACCCAAATAAACAAATAAAAACCTACTGAAAGGATTTGGAAAGTTTTAGAATTTAAATGGAGATTTAAAAATATTACTAAATCTTATCTAATTAAAACAAGAGCCTATTTTTGAATAATTAAAAGACTTAAAAAGAATAAATAAATTATTCTAAAAATGATATCAGAATGTTTTATTAATCAGTATTTAAACCTGAACAAACTTTGGCAAAGGTTGGAATTCAAATAAGTGTTTGAATGGTTTAATCAAAATCAAAACATAATAATAAGAAAAGAAAAAGAAAAGCATTCAGAACAAAAAAAGAGGAAACAAAGAAGCCCAACTCGGCAGACCCAGTCCAGGCCCAGCAAGCCCACCTATCCCTCCTCCCCCGAAACGTTTTTCCTCACCACAGACCTAACCCGCAAAGACGCTGACCGGTGGACCCCATTCCCTCTCTTTCCCTCTCGCTGCCAGACGACCCCACCGCCACCTCACCATCGTCTTCACCCCGCTGACCCCGCCCCTCACCTCGCCGAATGTTGCAGACGTTTAAGGATCGAATCAATTTGCTTTAACGCCGCAGTAAAACCTCTCCGCGACCATGCTCCCTTAAACTCCTCCCTCTTCTCCCTCTTTTCCCCTAGACGCCACCCCACCGGAGCCCTCAGGCTGCCCGTATTGCTCGCGACGACCCCCCTGTCTCCGACGAACACCCGTGGCGATTCCGGCCGAACCCTGCCGCCCCTTGTCCCCTCAACCACTCCAACCTGCTCCCCTCTTCCAGACGCATCTTCCAGTGGCTTTAACTTGGCCGTGCCTGACCCACAGCACCGGCAACGACGTCAACCGACAGCGCCGCCGTCTGCAAACAACTCTGGTGAGCCTCATCGCTTGAACCCGTGCGCGCCTCGACCAGAGTCTCATGCCAATTTGTTCGCCTGTGCCTTGTGAACATCCAGGTGCTCGCCATTCACTCGCGCAGGACCCGTAGGCTCGCCTTCGACGATGACAGCAAGCATCAGATGCCGACGACAACTACAGCGAGGAATTCCGGTTGATCTCGAGCGCCCCTTCATCAGACAAGAACACGTTGAGCATCAGAAAGCTTCGGCGAACTCGGTGAGGCCTTCCCCTCTCTTCCTAGCTTCCTGTATCGCCGGCAAGGTCACTGCCAGAGCGCGCCGCCGCCGTTCACCACCGCCAGCGCCGCCGGTATTTGACTAGACGCTTAGAGCCGTTAGATGCAGATCCAAAGGATACGATAGAATCACTTAACGCCGAAGGCGTACGCAATCTGTGTCGTTCTATGTAACTTGATCCAACGCCTCACGTTGCTGATCCACGCGAACCGGTACCGACGAATTAGAACACGCCACGTGGCTCTGTTGGTTTGAATTAAAACAGAAATGATCTATTAGATACAAGATTTTGTAAAATCTATAACTTTTAATCTACACGTCCAAATTTTGCAAACTTTATATCAATGGATTCAGAAAAACAAGCCCTAGCCAACCATGCACTTTTTTTAGTAAAAAGCTTCTGTTAAATTTCTTGTTTTTACAGAAACTTGTGTATGCATGTTTAGGTTATAAAATTTATTCCAAAATGATTTTGAGGATAAAACTTTGGCAAATGGTGTGTTTTGAACCTACTGACCATAGGAAACAAATTGTGGTTTCAAAAAAATGTATTTGGTAGAACAAAAGAATAAACTTTGGATTTAAAACATTTCTAGTCAAATAAAAATATGGTTTAATTATTAAAAATGGTTTTGGAAGAAAACCTTTGAGAAATGTTTTGGAAATAATCTCTCTGACCCTAAACACAAGGTTATATGGTTTGAAAACATATTTTGTGAAACCTATAGAATTTTTCCCTATTAAAAGCATTTCTTTACCACATAAAATAATGACTTGATCTAAAAATGGTTTATGAAGTAAAATCTTATACAAATGATTTTACCACTTTATAAAATGACCCTTAGGTGTTTTCAAATGTTTATGACCCATTAGAAACCACTTTTGCAAATAAAACAATCTTTTGCATGCTTGCATGCATTACTTTTATTCTATCATTTTATGTGATGAATTGCTTGAATGGTAGATTGAAATATTGTTTGCTTGATTGAATTGTAGTGATTTGAAGTGAGTGAACATTTGCAAAGATCAAGGAGTGAACTCATACTCTCTACCAAAAAGGCAAGTGATGCTTCATACTTTTGTCCAATTATTTTCACTATGCATTAGTGATATTTCTAAGTATGATTTGCATGGAATTTTTGCTAAGTATAAACTATGCTATGGGAAATCCTAGTAGATGAAACCTTAGTGAGAATTTCCTAAGAGAAGAATTCCTACTACAATCATGCTTAGCTTAGATAGTAGAAAACAAGGGTGGAATATATATTCATGCTATGGAAAATTTCTAAGTCTGAGGACTTGTGTTTTGTTTAATAAAACAACTAAGTGAATGAATCACCTGGGTGGAATGGAAGGAATGGTTTGTGTTGAGTGGTTACACAAGGCCAGGGGACTGGTGAACCTTGTGTATCTCACTTGTGGATGGCCACCCAGGAACAAAGAGATTTGAGATATCAAATGTTGAAAAACAAGCCCTAGCCAACCATGCACTTTTTTAGTAAAAAGCTTCTGTTAAATTTCTTGTTTTTACAGAAACTTGTGTATGCATGTTTAGGTTATAAAATTTATTCCAAAATGATTTTGAGGATAAAACCTTTGGCAAATGGTGTGTTTTGAACCTACTGACCATAGGAAACAAATTGTGGTTTCAAAAAAATGTATTTGGTAGAACAAAAGAATAAACTTTGGATTTAAAACATTTCTAGTCAAATAAAAATATGGTTTAATTATTAAAAATGGTTTTGGAAGAAAACCTTTGAGAAATGTTTTGGAAATAAACTCTCTGACCCTAAACACAAGGTTATATGGTTTGAAAACATATTTTGTGAAACCTATAGAATTTTTCCCTATTAAAAGCATTTCTTTACCACATAAAATAATGACTTGATCTAAAAATGGTTTATGAAGTAAAATCTTATACAAATGATTTTACCACTTTATAAAATGACCCTTAGGTGTTTTCAAATGTTTATGACCCATTAGAAACCACTTTTGCAAATAAAACAATCTTTTGCATGCTTGCATGCATTACTTTGATTCTATCATTTTATGTGATGAATTGCTTGAATGGTAGGTTGAAATATTGTTTGCTTGATTGAATTGTAGTGATTTGAAGTGAGTGAACATTTGCAAAGATCAAGGAGTGAACTCATACTCTCTACCAAAAAGGCAAGTGATGCTTCATACTTTTGTCCCATTATTTTCACTATGCATTAGTGATATTTCTAAGTAGGATTTGCATGGAATTTTTGCTAAGTATAAACTATGCTATGGGAAATCCTAGTAGATGAAACCTTAGTGAGAATTTCCTAAGAGAAGAATTCCTACTACAATCATGCTTAGCTTAGCTAGTAGAAAACAAGGGTGGAATATATATTCATGCTATGGAAAATTTCTAAGTCTGAGGACTTGTGTTTTGTTTAATAAAACAACTAAGTGAATGAATCACCTGGGTGGAATGGAAGGAATGGTTTGTGTTGAGTGGTTACACAAGGCCAGGGGACTGGTGAACCTTGTGTATCTCACTTGTGGATGGCCACCCAAGAACAAAGAGATTTGAGATATCAAATGTTGAGAAGCTTCAAGTGCAACCACATGGCATTATGGGCTCTGCCTGGATCATATAGGTTGCAATAACTTAGCCAAATGGACAGTTGGTGGTAGGGGTTTGATAGGTTGGAACGTGTCCATTCTGGTCTAAGGGAAGGCTTCTGAAAGATCTTGTCTTGGTGAAACCAAGTCTTGTGGGGAAAGTGCACCACCTCTGCAGAGTGAAAAATCTAAGTACTTAGCCATGTCCCTGGCAAAGGACAATTTGAGCATCAAGACATGGAAGCTATCAAGAATCTCATCATCCAAATTTCTAAGTTAAAAACTTGTGGTTGAACAAGGGTTGAAGGATCACCAATTTCTATGGGGACATGCCTTGGGTGATTTTGTCAAGCAAAAACTTTGTGTTTTCAAATGATAAGGAAAATCTATTTTGAGCAATGCAAGCCTAAACTCCACTTAGCCAAATGCATATAGATGATAGACTCCACTATACTACCATAGTATCACTTGCCAATACAATTCAAATGTATTGACCCTTGTGGCTGTAACTTGTTATGTTGCAGGTTTGATTGTTATTAGTGAAGTTAAATGATTAGGATTACAAGTCTACAACCAACATGTCTGCTTGTGGCACTTTGAAGATGAAGGACCCCATGCTATTCTTAAATTCTGCTGCATTGTAATGAGATAGCCAAATGAGCTATGTAAGATGTAATAAATTATGTTATTCCTGGTTATAAAGTTGTATTATGACCTTTGTTTCTTGATATTACATCTTAACTGTGGATGCTAGCTATTGATCCAGGGACTAGCATTGTAAACACAGGGATCTCTACCTTATTAAAGGTTGGGAACCTTACATGAACTCCTTCATCCAAACCACTTCCTGCGCTGCTTCTAAAGCAGCAATATATTCCGCCTCCATAGGTTGCTTGGAGCTTCTCCAACAAACTATTGCTCCGTTCATGAGAAAAACGTATCCAGATTGAAACTTAGAGTCATCCGGATCAGTGTCAAAGCTAGCATCGACATAACAATTAGCGACCATTTCTTCTTCACCTCCGTATATAAGAAACATTTCCTTAGTTCTTCTTAAGTACTTAAGGATATTATTGACCGCTATCTAGTGTTCTGTACCTAGATCAGATTGGTACCTACTAGTCAAACTAATAGCATGTGCCACATCTGGTCTTGTACATAGCATGGCATACATTATAGAGCCTATGGCTAAATCATAGGGGATATTATCCATTATCTCTCTTTCTTCAGCTATAGACGAACTTTGAGTCTTACTCAATGTCTTGCCTTGCAACATAGGTAAGAATCCCTTCTTACTTTCGTCCATTTTAAAATTCTTTAAAATATTTTCAAGGAATATACTCTATGATATGCCTATTATGCATCTTGATCTATCTCTATAGATCTTTATGCCTAATATGTATGATGCTTCACCTAGGTCCTTCATTGAAAATTTGTTGTTTAGATAACTTTTAAGACTGTTTAAAAGATCTACATCATTTCCAATTAGTAATATGTCATGCACATATAATATCAGAAATTCCACATTTCTCCCACAAACTTTCTTGTAAATACAAGCCTCTCCATAAGTTTGGACAAATCCAAACTCTTTGATCACCTCATCAAAGCGGAGATTCCAACTCCGGGATGCTTGCTTCAGTCCATAAATGGATCGCTAAAGCTTGCATACCTTGTCAGCATCCTTAGGATCGACAAAACCCTTTGGTTGTATCATATACAACTCTTCTTCAATGTTTCCATTGAGGAACACAATTTTGACATCCATCTGCCATATTTCATAATCGAAATATGCAGCAATTGCTAACATAATCATAACCGACTTTAGCATCGCTACGGGAGAGAATGTCTCATCATAGTCAACTTCTTGAATTTTTCGAAACCCCTTTGCAACAAGTTGAGCTTTATAGATGGTTACATTACCATCAGCATCAATTTTTCTTTTGAAAATCTATTTGTTCTCAACGGCCTTTCGGTCATGAGGTAAGTCCACAAAGGTCCAAACCTGATTTTCGTACATGGATTCCATCTCGGATTTCATGGCTTCTAGCCATTTGTTGGAATCTGGGCTCATCAATGCTTCTTCATACGTCGCAGGCTCATATATTTCATCAACCATGAAATTCATAACAAGATTTCCGTATAGTTCAGGAGCTGCACATATCCTGCTTGACCTGCGAGGTTTGGTAGTATTATCTTTTGGAGTTTCATGATCATTATCATTAGTTCCCTCTTTATTCGGTGAAGTCAACACTGGAACAATTTCCGGCGTTGCGCCACTCGCCGTTTCATGAAGAGATGGTTCAATAACCTCTTTGAGTTCTACCTTCCGACTACACACACCTTTCGCGAGAAACTCTTTCTCTAGAAAGGATCCATTCTTGGCAATGAAAACCTTGCCCTCAGATCTATGATATAAGGAATACCCAATAGTTTCCTTAGGGTATCCTATGAATAAGCATTTTTCCGCTTTGGGTTCGAGTTTATCAGGCTGAAGTTTTTTCACATAAACATCGCATCCCCAAACTTTAAGAAATGATAGCTTAGGTTTGTTTCCAAACCATAATTCATATGGTGTCTTTTCAATGGATTTATATGGTGCCCGATTTAAAGTGAATGTAGAGGTTTCTAGTGTATAACCCCAAAATGACAGTGGCAAGTCATTCAGAGACATCACAGATCGAACCATATCTAATAAAGTACGATTACGATGTTCCGACACACCATTGCGATGTGGTGTTCCGACAGGTGTGAGTTGTGAAACTATTCCACACTCTCTTATAGTGTAAAGAGGTCCCAACCTTTAATAAGGTAGAGATCCCTGTGTTTACAATGCTAGTCCCTGGATCAATAGCTAGCATCCGCAGTTAAGATGTAATATCAAGAAACAAAGGTCATAATACAACTTTATAACCAGGAATAAAATAATTTATTACATCTTACATAGCTCATTTGCCTATCTCATTACAATGCAACAGAATATAACAATAGCATGGGGTCCTTCATCTTCAAAGTGCCACAGGCAAACATTTTGGTTGTAGACTTGTAATCCTAATCAACACACTTCACTAACATCAAACAAACCTGCAACATAATAAGTTACAGCCACAAGGGTCAATACATTTGAATTGTATTGGCAAGTGATACTATGGTAGTATAGTGGAGTCTATCATCTATATGCATTTTGCTAAGTGGAGCTTAGGCTTGCATTGCTCAAAATAGATTTTTTCCTTATCATTTGAAAACACTAAGTTTTTTATTGTCAAAAAAATCACCCAAGGCATCTCCTAATAGAAATTGGTGATCCTTCAACCCTTGTTCAACCACAAGTTTTATCTTAGAAATTGGGATGAGGAGATTCTTGATAGCTTCCATGTCTTGATGCTTAAATTGTCCTTTGTCAGGGACATGGCTAAGTACTTAGATTTTACACTCTGCAGAGGTGGTGCACTTTCCCCACAAGACTTGGTTTCACCAAGACAAGATCTTTCAGAAGCCTTCCCTTAGACCAGAATGGACGCTCTCCAACCTATCAATCCCCTACCACCAACTGTCCATTTGGCTAAGTTATTGCAACCTATATGATCCAGGCAGAGCCCATAATGCCAAGTGGCTGCACTTGAAGCTTCTCAACATTTGACATCTCAAATCTCTTTGTTCCTGGGTGGCCATCCACAAGTGAGGTACACATGGTAAACCATATAAATGGGCCTTGTATAACCACTCAACACAAACCATTCCTTCCATTCCACCCAGGTGATTCATTCACTTAGTTGTTTTATTAAACAAAACACAAGTCCTTGACTTAGAAATATTCCATAGCATGAATATAATCCACCCTTGTTTTCTACTAGCTAAGCTAAGCATGATAGTAGTAGGAATCTTAACTTAGGAAATTTCTACTAAGATTTCATCTACTAGGATTTCCCATGGCATAGTTTATACTTAGCAAAATTCCATGCAAGTCCTACTTAGAAATATCACTAATGCATAGTGAAAATAGTGGGACAAAAGTATGAAGCATCACTTGCCTTTTTGGTAGAGAATATAAGTTCACTCCTTGATCTTGCAATATTCACACTCTTCAAATTCCACTACAATTCAATCAAGCAAGCAATAATTCAATCTACCATTCAAGCAATTCATCACATAAAATAATAGAAACAAAATAATGCATGCAAGCATGCCAAAGATTGTTTTATTTACCAAAGTGGTTTCTAATAGGTTATAAACATTCTAAAACACCTATTGGTCAATTTATATATAGTGGCAAAACCATTTGCAAAAGATTTTACCTATAAACCATTTTAAAAACAAATCAATATTTTATGTGGTTAGAATTTCCTTTAGCAAGCAATAATCTTTATAGGGTTCACCAAATATATTTTTAAACCATAAAACTTTGTTTTTAGGGTCAGAGAGTTTAAATCAAAACATTTCCCAAGGGTTTTTCTCCAAAATCATTTTTAAACCATAATCAACATTTTTATTTGGCTAGAAATGCTATAATTCAAAGATTTATTCTTTTGCTTCACCAAATATGTTTTTGAAACCACAAATTGATTTCTATGGTCATTAGGTTCAAAAAAAACCATTTGCCAAAGATTTTATCACCAAAATAATTTTAGAAAGAATTTTATATTCAAAATATGCTTACACAAGTTTGTGTAAAAACAATCAATTTAACATAATCAATTTACTAAACAAAGTGCATGGTTAGAAATTACTTGTTTTTCTGATTCCATTGATATAAAATTTGCAAAATTTGGACGTGTGGTTTGAAAGTTATGAATTTTGCAAGTTTGAGTATTAATAGAATAGTTTCTGTTTTTAAAACAAAAGGCTGGCCACGTGTTGTGTTTTGATTGGCCGAAAACATTTCGCGTGGATCAGCTGCAGTGGGGCGTTAGATCTAACTGAAAACATGCGGCACAGATCAAAAGATACCTCTTCGCTTAAGTTCTTTCGCGTGCATTGGATCTACATACTACGGCGCTCATTCACTGACCATCGAGTGGCGGCGCTGGCGGCGGCAACATGCGGCGGCGTGCTCTGGCGGTGAAGTTGCCGGAGTTACAGGAGGCGAGAGGAGTAGGGGAGAAGCTCACCAGAATCTCCATGGCGAGGGGATGCTCGACGTGTGCTTGGTTGGCGAAGGGGCGTACGGAGTCAACATTGATTGCTCGTCGGAGATCGAGATGGCGTCGGTTGCTCTCTGTTGGAGACGGAGGCGACGCTATGGGCCACGCTAAGAAGAAAAAAGGGTTGCATTAGGTGTGCACGATGCTGGCGATCACACACGTATCAATCAGAGGGAGAGGGGAAGCTGGGGCTTACGGGGGATGGTCGCCGGAGTAGACGTGGTCGTCGGTGGCACACTGATGTTGAAGTTGTCGACGTTAGGGGCACGCGCGGGCGAGCTGGTGTTACTGCTGGATGCGCAGGAGGGTGGGGAGAAAGCTCGAGTGGTCGAGGGGTCAAGGGGCGACGAGGAGCTACCGGAATTTCTCACAAAGCTCGTCGGAGACAGTGGCGGTGCAGTGCAAAATTACGCAGCCTGGGGGCGCACGGGGATGGGAGGTTGAGGGGGAAACGGAGAGGAGGGAGAGGCGCTTAAGAGGGCGTGGTTGTGGGGCTATTTCATGGCGTGGTTAACGTGAATTTATGCCGACATTCAAACGGCTTTAACGGCCAGAGAGGGGGACGCGGTCAGCGGCGGGTGAGGACGACGATGAGGTTGCAGTGGGGCCTGGCGTCAGCGAGTGAGAGAGAGGAGGAGTGGGTCCATCTGTCGGCGACTGCATGGGTTAAGTTTCTGGTTCGAATCGTTTTCCTGCGAGAGGGGAAAATGGGCTAATTGGGCCAGTGAGATGGGCTTGCTGGCTGGGCTGGATTCTTTTTTTGTACTGATTGTTTTTCCCTTTTCTTTTTCTATTTATCTGTTTTGATTTTGTTTAATCAATTCAAACATTCATTTGATATCAAACTTCAACCAATCTTTGTGTGTACTTAAATACTGATTAATAATACATTCTGAAGTCAATTTTTGGAATAATCTTTTATTCTTTTAGGGTCTTTTAATTATTTAAAACAAAGCCCTTGCTTTAAATTCAAATAAGATTCAATAATGTTTTTCAAACTCCATTTAAAATTTAAATCTTTCCAAATATTTTCAGTAGTTTTTATTTATTTATTAGGGTGTCAAATAATTCACCTTGAATTATTTGGAACATTTTTAATATGATTTATTAATCATTTTTAATTGGGTATTTATCTTTATTCCAATGAGAATACTTATGGGTTTAATTCCATTAATTTTATTTGATTTCTTTGATCCCATTTAAGTTATTTAAACAACTTTTATTCCACTTGGGTAAATTCCAAATTCTATTTTCCCATGATTTAATTAATCATTTTTAATAGGGATTTTATCTTTTATCAAAATAGAATAGGATTTCGTTAATGCCCTCTTAATTAATTTGAAAATTCCTTATCCATTATTTTATTTGGATTTGGATTATATTTATTCCATTTGCTTATGGATTAGGTCAAGAGTTAATTTGGCCTTTAAATATTCTTGATTTAATATTTCTATCTTTATCTTATAAAATCCATATCTTTTTATTTATAGATCCAAACTTGGTGATTCTAATTTGTAAAATCTTATTTATTATTTATTTATCCTTTCAAATATCTTTAGGATTATTTGCTCACCATTTGGTATGGGGTTTTAGATAGGTGCTTTATTAGCATTGGCAATTCAATTCCCTTATCTTATTAAATTCATAAGATTTTATTTATGGCTCCAATTTAAGTGAAACCAATTCATATGGTTTTATAATATTTCTATTTGTCATTCTTGATCATTTATAAATGTTTGTTGACAAAATTTTATATGGATCAAAACCATGGTCTTAGAGATATCTTGGAAATGATTTTATCCCATTAAGGTTTTAGAGTTTTGGTTTATTTTCCAAATGTTTAAATTTCCAGATGCATTTATGAAGAAAGCATTTCACTTGTTTTGAATTTAGTTGGATTCAAATTTTAACCAAAGTTTGTTCAAGATGGGTTTTTAAGTTTCCATTTAGAAACAAAAAGTTTCTTTTCACCCTAAATTTCAACAATTATTTATTTTATTTTTTTATTTTTCACATTACAAGATTTGGAAAATCTTGGGATGTAACATATAGGTGCACTAAACTTGTAACTTAGATACTCACCTCCACAGTCGGACCGCAGAAATTTGATCTTTCTATTATGATGATTTTCCACTTCACTCTGAAATTCCTTAAACTTTTCAAAGGTTTCATACTTGTGTTCCATCAAATATATATACCTGTATCTACTCAAATCATCCATGAAAGTAACAAAATAACGATATCCATCTCGCGCTGACACACTCATTGGACCACATACATTAGTATGTATGATTTCTAATAAATCTGTCGCCCGTTCCATTGAACCGGAAAAAGACGTTCTAGTCATCTTGCCCATAAGGCATGGCTCACATGTGTCAAATGATTCGAAATCAAGTGATTCCAAAATTCCATCTAAGTGGAGTTTCTTCATGCGTTTAATGCCAATATGACCTAGACGGCAGTGCCACATATATGCAGATATATCATCATCAAGTTTAATCCTTTTAGCATCAACATTATGAATATGTGTAACACTATTATAAAGATTCAACAGAAATAAACCATTCATCACAGGTGCATGACCATAAAAGATATCATTCATATAAATCGATCAACCATTGTTTTAGATTTAAATGAATAACCACTTCGCATCAAACACGATCTGAATATATTGTTCATGCTTAGTGCATGCACCAAATAACAATTATTTAGATTTATCACTAATCCTGATGGTAAGTGGAGAGGCAGCATTCTGATGGCGATCACATCAACTCTTGATCCATTACCGACACGCATCATGACCTCACCCCTTGCTAGTGGCCGCTTGTTCCGCAGCCCCTGATTCGAGTTACATATATTAGCAACCGATCCATTATCAAATACATAGGTGCTACTGCGAGTACTAGTCAATTACACATCAATAACATGTATATCATATATACCTTTGTTTGCTTTGCTGGCCTTCTTGTCTGCCAAATACTTGGGGCAGTTGCGCTTCCAAAGGCCAATCCCCTTATAATAATAGCACTCGGTATCAGACTTAGGGCCAGCTCGGGATTTCTTTTTAGGCGCGGCAACATATTTGTCGCCCTTCTTTCCCTTCTGTTTACCCTTCTTGTCTTTCTTGAAACCGGTGGTCTTATTGATCATCAACACTTGATGTTCTTTATGGATCTCCACCTTTGCAGTCTTAAGAATTGACAGAAGCCAGGGGAGAGACTTCTTCATGCCCAGCATTTATAGTTCATCATGAATCTCTTGTATCTAGGTGGCATAGATTGGAGAACACGATGTATGCCTAAGTCAATGGGAATCGTTATTCCCAACGACACAAGCCTATCGGCGTACCTAGACATTTTGGGTACGTGCTCACTAACAGAGTTGTTCTCTTCCATCGTGCAGCTAAAGAACTTTTCAGAAGCATTATACTCTCTACGACAGCATGGGTATCGAAATAATTTTCAATTCACCCATTGTATCAAAGGCATTTCCATTTTCGAAATGCTTTTGAAGTTCTGTCTCTAGCCCATATAGTATGCCGCAATGAACCAAGTTGCGGTCCTCCTGACGAGTCAAATAGACGTTCTTTTCCTCATTAGGGGCATCAGGAGCTAGTGGGAGTCCTAGCGGCGCTTCTAGCACATATTGCTTTTGTGCAACATTGAGGAGAATCCTCAAATTCATGGCCCAATCGGTAAGTTTCTACCATTCGTCGCAAGTTTGTCTTTCTCCATGAACACATTGAAATTAAAAGCAGATGGTGCCATCTACAACATAACTTGTAAAAATTTAGACTTAGTTTATGATAGATCAAGTTTAACCAATCCAAAATATAAATGAACTCCCACTAAAAAACAACATCCCTCATGCCTTTTTGGTGATTACATGAACCAAATCCACTACACCAAGTCCAATCATCACGTGAGTCGGTGTAGTTTCAAAGGCGAGCATCTATATGGGATCATATCAAATATATGACTCATGCTTAACCTTTCGGTCCGTGTTCCGAGGCCATGTTTATACATGCTAGGCTCGCCAACTAAGAACCTTAGTACTTGCATGTGTAAAACTGTCTTACACCCAAAATATGATCGTGGATTCAAGTACACCCGATCATCACGTGATGTCTTGAAGCAGCGAAACATAATCGGTGCTACTTAAGGGATAACACATTTTTATCTTGATATCTAAATGAGGGATCATCTTATAATTCTATTAAAATGCCAAACAAGCAATATAAGATGCAAAAAAAATCATATGTGAAAAGTGAAATAATATTGTTCTTGCACTTGATCACTATCATGTGCATCATGGTATGATCTTTATCATTCCTTTGTGTGTAAGGCCAAGGTCTATGGAACTTACACGTTAGGTGTGTTGTAAGAGTATCAACTATACATCAAATTACAACATTACCATATCATGACACTAGCCCAGGAACAATCTAAACTAGACGCTTCTAATTTATCCATTGCAAGTTTTACGTGGCTTAGGGCTTTCAAAGATAGAATCATTCTTACCTACGAACATGGAACTACAATGATGATAACTGAGTTATTAGCAACTCGTTGTAAATTGTATATTGACTATAGTAGGAGAGACAAACACCCTCTAGCCACTTATGCAAAAGTAGTTGCATGTGAAGCATGGAACTGGTCTTATGTGCGAGGACATGTAAAGTTAGTTTGGCATCCCACTATGCCACCAATATCCAAAATACAGATAAAAAGCAATAACATGATCATAATCTCCCACATACTCATATGTGTACTACCTGTGCAAATCATCTACGCATAGATCAGGCTCTGATACCACTATTGGGTTCGCAACATACAAAACAAAAAATTTCCTATGATGGGAAATACTAAGCACCAAGATCTATCTAATAGATACAAGCTACGGGTGGATATACATCCATAGATAACATAACCTTGTAGACCGACAAAGTTTAATATGGTTGAAGTCGTGGATGATGTAGTCGAACTCTTGCCGATCTTAAGATCGAGAAAAGGTCCAGTGCTGCAAATCAACAGCGCATCCATGATCGCAAACACGTTCAGCCCACCGAACAACCTCTGCCTCCTCGATCCACCGATGCAACGGAAGTAGCAACTCATTCCAGACGAAAAGCCACCGGTAACATGTATCTCGCTAGTCCGAGACCATGGGGGATAATTCTAGAGGGTGGGAGAGATTCTTCACGAGGAGGTGTGAGTGGGAGAGAGGGAGAGGGGGCCTTTTATAGGAGGAGGGGTTCACCCCAAGGGCTATGGACGGTGCCATGGGGCTGCCCCCACCCCTTCCTCCATTCATCTGAGTGGATATCCCACTCACAAATTGGCTCTCCGTTTTATCCACTCAAAATCCCACTCAAATTCCCATTAAATTTCCACCAAATTTAATATAATCTCTCATTAAATAAAACTCATTTTATTTATTTATTCAGAATTTTTTCAATTAGATTAATTAAAAACCATTCACATAAAACCCTTCCTACTTTTCAATTTCACATCCAGAACCAATTTCAGCAATTTTAGCCGAAACAATTTCGGTGTCCATTGAAATAATTCTAGCGCTTTGCAATTATTTCGTCTAGAACATATTTGCTCCAAATGGTGTTGGTATCCCTTAAGTGTGTCACCCTACGGTTTGCGAATAATGCAGACATGATCAAGACCCCTCTCAGATCAATAAACAGAAGAGGGACCTGGAGATCCATACTGACTCCCACACATTCAACAATGACTTCTGTGATCGTGAGAACCTTTTACGCTAGTAACTTAATCCCTTTGTCTTGAGATATATTTCATGTCCAAGATTCGATCATCCATATCTCCATACCTAGTTTGATCTCGTTATCGACATGCACTCTTTTCTCGTTCCTGTGATATGACATTCTAGTGATCACACCACTTGCTTGCAAGCTAACTAATGTAACATCAACGAGAGGGCCTAGAGTATATCTATCCATCATCAGGATGGAAAAATCCACTCGATCCATGAGCCTCTACATAACACCTTCATAGCACTAAACCCACCTTTATAGTCACCCTGTCATGGTGTGACGTTTGATGTTATCAAGATACTCTTCTAGTGTTAGTGATTGATATGATCTCATGGTCTAAGGACTAGGATTACTTCATATGATGTTATAGCAATATAAACATAATGAATTTGATCGTAATGATATACTTCAGATGAATGTGCATTACATAATTCCAATAATATTGTGACCTCGTTATTAACAACATCCAATGTCCATGATCAGGAAACCTTGATCATCTTGTTAAATCAACGAGCTAGTATATAAGAGAGGCACAACTAGGAACTTTCTATTTGTTTATTAAACACACATGTGTTAACATTTCCATATTAATACAATTATATCAGGCAAAATAAACATTTATCATATACTTGGAATACATACAATAACAACTTTATTGTTGCCTCTTAGGGCATATTCCCTTCAGTCTCCCACTTGAACTAGAGACAATAATCTAGTTATATAGTGATAAATCTAACACCCATGGAGTTATAGTGTTGATCATGTTTTGACCTAGGGAGAATTTTACTCAACGGATCTTCTACATGGAGATCTGTGTGTATTTTACAAATCTTTATATCTCCATCCTTGACATGTTCTCGGATGCAGTGAATCCGGCGCTTAATATGCTTGGAATTCTTGTGAGACCTTGGTTCCTTGGCATTGGCTATGGCTCCATTGTTGTCACAAAAAACACCATTGGGTCCAGCGCACTAGGAACCACACCTAGTTCGGTTATGAACTCCTTCATCCAAACCGCTTCCTATGCTGCTTCTAAAGCAGCAATATATTCCGCCTTCGTTGTTGATCTTGTCACCACATGTTGTTTGGAGCTCCTCCAACTAACTGCTGCTCCATTCATGAGAAATACATATTTGGATTGAGACTTAGAGTCATTTGGGTCGGTGTCAAATCTAGTGTGGACATAAAAATTAGCGACCAGCTCTCCTTCACCTCCGTATACAAGAAACATTTCCTTAGTTCTTCTTAAGTACTTAAGGATATTCTTGACCTCTATCCAGTGTTCCGGTCGTACCTAGATCAAATCGGTACCTACTAGTCAAACTAATAGCATGTGTCACATCCGGTCTTGTACATAGCATGGCGTACATTATAGAGCCTATGGATGAAGCATGTGGATATTATCCATTATCTTTCTTTCTTCCGCCGTACACGAACTTTGAGTCTTTCTAAATGTCTTGCCTTGCAACATAGGTAAGAACCCCTTCTTACTTTCGTCCATTTTAAACTTCTTTAAAATCTTATCAAGGTATGTACTATGTGATAGCCCTATTAGGCGTCTTGATCTATCTCTATAGATCTTTATGCTTAATATGTATGACGCTTCACCTAGGTCCTTCATCGAAAATTTGCTGTTTAGGTAACTTTTAAGACTATGTAAAAGATCTACATCATTTCCAATCAGTAATATGTCATCCACATATAATATCAAAAGTGGAAAATATACTTAGATACTTGAGAACGACTAAGGATTTGTTTCTCTTATATGGAGGTGACAGAGAGCTTGTTGCAAGGGTTTACACCAATGCAAGATTTGTCACTGATCTTTATGATTTTAGATATCAGTCCGATTATGTGTTCACCTTGAATGGGGGAGCGGTGATCTGGAAACGTTCTAAGCAAGATACGGTTGCGGACTCTACAACAGAGGCGGATTACATAGCAGCGTCAGATGCTACAAAGGAGGGTGTCTAGATGAAGAACTTTATCTCAGAGCTTGGTGTGGTTCCAAGTGCACTAGAGCTAATTCAGATTCATTGTGACAACAATGGTACCATCGCTCAAGCAAAGGAACCAAGGTCCCACCAGAAGAATAAGCATGTACAATGTCGATTTCATCTCATATGCCAGTTCATGCATGATGGTGACATCGAGATGTGCAAAATTCATACAGATCTAAATGTGGCATATCCGATGACAAAGTTACTCACGCTTACAAAGCATGAACAACATCGGGATGCCATATGTGTTAGAATGATAAATGTAAACTAGAGTATTGGCTCTATTGCAAGTGGGATGCTAATGGAAATATGCCCTAGAAGCAATAATTAATGTGTTATTATTCATATTTTTGTTTCATAATTAAGTTTATCATTCTATGCTATAACTGTATTAGTTCTGAATAATGTGTATTTGGAGGAAAACCCTAATACATGTGTGAGATGATGAACACAATATAAAGATATCCCTGGTCATACCTCTGTGCATAGTATGTATGTCAATGAGTTTGGTTTCCTAACTATGGGCAAAGTGGCAATGTGATTGTGGTGTTGCCGGTGACATATGTAATTGGAGTTGTTAGAGAACAAAATCCATTCAAAATGGTTTGAATTTGAAAAATACAAAATTATTGGAGCCCAATTTGTATAAAAAGGGCCCCTGAGTATTTTATATATTTTATAAAGTCTCTTGGTATTTTTGTAATATCCAAAAATAGATTTCAAATCATTTTACAAAATGGAGAATAGAAAATAGGAAAAGAAAAATGTTTCTGATAAAAAAATAGAGCAGCAGAGTAGCCAGGCCGCAGCCCACTCTCCCTCTTCTCCCTATCCGCCGTCCGCGCGCACCCGCAGTGGCCCAGCTTGGCCCAGGAGCAGCCCACCCGGGCCCGTACACCTTCGCCCTTCGCTCCTGTCATCTTCCTTGACGACGAGGAAGCAACTCGCTGTCCCGAGCGCTGCCATCGATCTCCACCGCTTCCTCGCCGCCATCCGTCAAGACCCTCTCTGTTGTCCTCATCCACTCCCCCTCTCTCCCTAGACCCCTCTCTCTTCTTCCCCGTGCGAGACTGAAACCATAGCTTGCCGGACCCCATCTCGTGTCGCCGTCTTGAGCCGCCCCGAGCCACGCAGACGTTCCCACGAGCTCCGCCTTGTCTTCCTCCCCTCCCCTCTTAAGCGTGCTTGCTAGGATGCCCTCTGTCACCGGAATCGAACCCGTCTTCCCCGACACCAACACTACTCGGCGCTGCCATCGCCACCGACTCCAACCTCCTCTAGCCAAATCGACATCGCCAACATCCCCAGGGTGATCCTCCGGTGCTCAAGGCACCTTCAGTTTTCTATCTCGCTTGATGTATGTGTCGTGCGCCATCCACCTGCAAGCCCCACCGTCGCCGCCGCTCGCTGCTTTGTCTCCAGTGACCAAACCCTAGTGGCGCCGCCTCTTTTAGGTCCGCCTTGACGCGCTGAATCGAACAGGACAAGCCGCATGCCCCCGCTTGCCCCCTAGCGTCGCCGCCGGCCATCGTCTGTCGTGCTGCCGCCATGGTGACGTAGAGTCTGCGTGGCAACTGAGGTGGCCCTAGGCCCGTTTGTCAGCCACGGGGGGTAGGCACTGCCCTAGTGACAAACGACCCCCACCCCGTCTAACGTCAGCCTCTGTTAGTGTGAGGCAGTAAACCTTTTTAAAATGGTTTAATAAATCCAGAAATTGATATACATCTTATAAATTCAATAACTAATTCATTTTAAATCAGAAAAATACAAATAATATATCAAAATGTTCAAAAAAAAATGAGATCTAACTATCTATGCTATAATCATGCATTGTTCAACAACTTACATGACAAGTTTAATTAGAAGAACATAGTAACCCCTCATAGGTGATTCTGGAGTTTCTCCGAATTAGGGTTTTCACCCCTCGGAACCCCGATTAAATTGTCGAGCATGCTTTAGGGGTTTATTTCAATAAAATATAAGTTGTCATATCATCATCCTTGCTTGAGCATTGCTCCGATGCCATTTTTGATTGTTTCCCTCTCTTTCTGGTGTTTGGTTCTTCCTCGGTAGAATACGAGATCGAGATTGAAGCTAGAGATCAACACCGTTGAAGCTCGAAGACAAATACTTGACCAACTATAACCAAGTCAAGTACAAGGCTCCCTAAGATCTTCTTATTGGTTATCAACAGGCAAAGGCAAGCATAGCCCCACCATGATATAATCCTATGATTTCGAAAGCATTTCTATTCTTGCCATGTTGCATACGATTCTACTATGGTCTTCTATTGATAGATAGGGTATCCTATCTGTTGCATTACTCCCTTTGAGCTTATATTACCTGATCCACTGCTCCTAGCATAACTAGGTTTGGCTCGTGTGCACTTCTAGAGCTTATATATGTGTCCTGCTTAGCCATGCTTAGCTGTTGAGTCTGGTTCATCCAGATGATATATCAGATGGAGAGAATCTAGTATGACAGGAGAATGTGATGAGATAATATCAGAGGTGATATGAGTTTAAACATGCTAAGGCTTGTATGGGAGGCCACGGTGGGATGTGGTTTTTCTAGTGTCATGCTCGCCACCACTAGGACCTGAGTTCTCTCCTTTGGAACCGAGATGAGCATACAACCACACGGGGCCTGGAAAACCTCACGAGCAACTAACTTGCATAGTAGATTCCATGAGTCATATAGTTCGGGCATTCCATTCGACATATGCATAGAAAACCTTTTGAAAGATTTGCCGGGTGAAGGTGCATTCATAACAGGTAGGGAAGCATGGCCGCGGTTGCTTGGGGTTGATAGCGCCCCTGGTAAACCAACCTCGCCTCACATCTTTAAGTACCAGCTTTGGGATTTTACCCGTTATGGCGGAACCATACTTATTGTGTGACTCATGGTCTTGGCGAAAGCAAGGTAAAGGTCGTGTCTAACCACCCTCTGTCGTCCTTCCAAGGAAGAGGGCTAATCATGTGGCATTAAGAGAAGGTTAGTACGTGTGGGTAAAGTTTTACACCCCTGCACGGTTAAATCTTTTAGAAAAGTCGTGTTCACGGTTATGAACGCTTGGTGACTAGATTCTAAGATCATAGAGAACTATAACCTAATCATAAAACTTGTAAGATCAACATGTGCTTAAGGATGCTTCCTCATGGGTGCGAGGGGGTGATCCTAGATAGGGTTCAGATGATGATGTCTTGGTGGATATAAAGATGATGATCAATATTTTGGAGATGTCGCTCTCTTATCCCCTTTAAAAATACTCTGACTAGACGAGCTCCTTCTCCCTCTTGTTTTAAAACAAAAATGGCTTTACGCAAAACAACTCCACTAGCCAGATGTCTTGCGGAGTACACCCTATACTCACCCTTGCTTTGTTGAACTTGGGAACAATATGGACGTGACAATATTCTCCAAACGTTGCTCTTAACAGAGTAATTATAAAGTTGATGCTTGTTCGTACCGGATGGTTCGCCAATCATTCACATAGTGTGCTTGTGGTAATTGATACTCCTGGCGATGGAGAGATACAATCTGGGCCCTCTCATGTACTATAGTGTTCGTCATCGTATGGCCGAACACGTGATCAAGTTGTTGAACACAAGAACATCGATAGTACGGGATGATTAAAGAGTACATGCCAGGAACACAAGGATAACCTAGTGTTTCATCTCGGAAAATATAAAATATCGACGAATCAATATGCTATGTATAGACTCAATACTACGGTTCACATGATAAAGAACTTCGTGTTATTTGCGGGGGTTGCTACTTGTATCAAGACATTGATAGTAATCATTGTCATCGGAATGAGTTCTAGAGATGTTCGCAAATATCCGAAACTACCAGGTCACACACTTAAGATATTTATGACATTTTAGAATGTGAGTGCGAATGAGATAGTTGGATGAAGTAATTCCGAAAGGGTGTTTCGGAGCGTCTTGGAATATTCCAGAAGATTCCGGGATATCATCGAGAGTGGACGGAATGGTTCCAGACATTAAAATATTTTAGGAAGATTTTGAATTAATTCAGAAAGCTTCAGAATAAATATTTATATTAATAATAAATAATAAATTATTATTTATTAATATCCACATGGATCACATGGGCCGGAGGGCCGCATGGGCCCACTGGGACACACGCGCGCGAGGGGAGAGAGGGACCTTGCCTGAATCGGCCAGGGCCCTCCCCTAGGCTGCCGGGTGGAGGAGGCAGGGTAGGGGCGAGGCCGTGCAGGGGGAGGAGTCCTCCCTGGTCTCAAACTTTCCCCCCAAGTTGATTTTGGGGAGAACTCCATATTTGATGCGGACTCCATATTGGATACAGACTTCCTCTCTCTCTCATATCGGTGGAAGGAAAATGAGGAGGCCTTGTAGGATACGAATCCTAGTCTTACTCTCCTCTATGGAGGAGGGAATCCGCCTATATATTGACTAGAGAGGGCCAAGGGCAAGACAAAATAATCCATTCCCAAGCCCAATCCACCACCACCACCGCCCACTACTGCCGCCGGCCTCGGCCCGGTCCCCTTCGTGTTCCTCGCATCGTCGTCTTCGCGTCGAGGAGATCTTCACCAACGCCCGTAGTAGATCCTTCTTCTACCCTATGTAGATCCAATCTCGACAGACGACAGAGTGTCGTCGGATCTTCATGTAACGTCCCAAAAATAATAATCAAGGTTATCAATTCTAATCACTCAAATTTAGGGTTAACAAAAACTTTTGTGAATTAAAATCCATATGAATGCATGTGTGTATGTGGTGAATGCATGAATGATTGAATGGACTTGTGTGATTATTATGAATGGAAAGGATTGGTTTATAGATGAAAAAACATCATCTAAATCATTTCCAAGCAGAATCAAATCAATAGAAATTCAAAAAGAAGAAAAATAAGCAAATGGTCATTTTTGCCAATCTTGCTCACTAGACTACTTTGAGTGTTTCTAGTCCAAGATTTCAAACAGAAACAAATACAATTCTTTTCACCCCTTGCTAGACTAAGTAAAAGTGAACCCAATCCCACCTTGCAAACCCACAGAAACATTTGGAAATCCTATTCAAATGACATTTAAAAATTGAATCTAGTTCATATGGTAAGATCACCATTTCTCAAAACCCCACCAAACCAGTTCACCTTGAAAAATCCAATCAACTAGATACTCCCGAGTATGTTCCCAGTACACCCACCAAGTTTCATCCAAAATTCAAATATTAATTTCTTTCGGCCATTTCATCAAACACCTTCTGAGCACAAATCAAATTAAACAACAAACACTATTGTGAGTAGTGTTTGTGTCAAACTTGTTCCCTCTCTAGCTCTCACCACACTCCCAGTAGGTCACTAACATTGTCTAAGCAGCTCTAGCCCATTGTGTACTCGACCATGCCATCAATGGCCACCATGGCCGAGCACACTTGCCACCCCCACCATCGACAACAAGCTAGAAGCATAGCCAGTCTCGCCAACATTGTCTACCATGCCGCCCATGCCTCACTGCCCCCTCTAGACCAGCCCTAGCTCGAAGACAGAGAAGGGAACCGCCGGAAACATTGTGCCCGCACCACTGTCGACCATGCTGATGCGCACCGCAGAACACGCCCCATTCCCACTCAACCCGACTGCGCCTCGCCTTTGTCGCCCGTCTACTTGATCACCACCGTCCCAGGAGACCACCAGACATGCTCGTTTCATCGACCGTGCCTCGTAGTCGCTGCACGCCGCGGATTTCGCCGTCGGTACCGCTTAGAGCATCGCACGTTCCTGACCGAACCGCACCGCCCCTTGCCACGCCATCAAGCCGTTGAGCACCGCCAGGAGACCGCGCACCGTCCCCTAGCCTCATCCATGCCCGTAGCTCGCAGTAACCCCGACCCCGAGGAGCACCGCCCATGCCGCTCGGCCTCTCTCGCTCGCCTATAAAAGGAGGCCTCCCCCACTCATTTTCTTCACACCATTCCACTCCCCGCCTCTCACTGATCCTTCCCACCTCTTCCCGGAGCAAGGCGAGCTCTCTCTCGCCGGAATTTCACTGGAGCCTGCTGTTGCTGGAGGAGAAGGGCGCCGTTGATTGGAGCCACCCTAGGAGGAGCCGCTAGTACCCATCGCCAACCATCGCCTGATCCCCAGTGAGCCGCCCCAGACCCCCACTGGTCGTGCTAGGGTTTGAGCCCCACGAGGACGATGGCCTTGAGCCGTTGATCCTTAGTCTAATCCTACGGTCGTAATCGCCATGTACCCCTTCGCCAACCCCCGTCTCACTGACGCGTAGGGACACCACATAACTAGCATGCGTGCGTGCTGTGCATAGTGGGCCAGCCTAGTTAAAATTCCCGCGTGACCCAGTTAGTTTGAATTTAGATTTATCTATTTAGTTTTAAACCTAGTTCTGTCTATTAATTCAAAATTCAATTCAGAGAGTTTTACTGAACCAAATAGCATGAAACCAATTTTGTTAGAAAGATATGGAAATTATTAATCCAAGCCCATTGGATTCAAACCATTTGAAACTATAGATCACCTACGGTAAAAATAACAAGGCAAAGACTTTTCTGCATTCAAACATTTTTCAAAATTCAACCATAAATGCTTTTGACTTGATTCCAACTCTCAAAAATATCATTTGATAAGACCTTTCTTAACATATAAAAATATCTAGGTTTACTTGCAGTAATAATGGACAAGTAATAAAAGAATGCCCCATAGGCATTTCTAGTCAATTTAATTAATTAAAATAATAAGGTTAAACATTATTAAATTGTGACACCACTTTAAATAGCATTCCCAAGTATTGAAATATGTGGTGATGACATGTGTCAACATGATCGCATATTTTAATTGGAGAATATTAAATCTTAAGTAGCTTTTCAATGAGTAGAAATTACTTTTCTAAAATGAAATAAATAAAACTATTGCCTTAATTCTTGTGATGGTTGTGATGATGCTAGATCATCTAGTGAAAACCCTTGTGTACTAAATAGAAGTAGTTAAGTATTGTTTGGTGATTGTGTACTTCGTATTTATTTATAGACGCTAGTACCGACCAAGGATACGAAGAGGAAGGAGACTACTACGAGGAAGAAGCAGAGGAGAACTTCAACCATTGCACTGCACAAGGCAAGCTATCCTAGCAAGCTAGAACTTTGCAAGCTAACACTTGCAACTGTGAAAACTAGATAACCTATGCAATGCATTAGGCATGCTTTGATTAGAAAATCTTGATTATCCTAAATCCCAGTTTTGGAAAGGTATTAGAGATAGCATAAAGAGCATAAAACTTGGCCTAAGTTAGGTAGAACTTGATGTCATCCTGAGGCATGATATTATACTTAGATAAGTCACACTTGATTATCACCCCTCATTAGTGTTTACCCCCAACTTTAGTGGCTAGTGCTAAGCACAAAACTTGATCACTTTAGATAGGAATACTTGGTGAAAATGGTTATGAAAACCTTAGAATGATGAGTCATTCTAATGAAATGTTTTGACATGGGTTATTGGACACCAGATGATTTTGATGATGAAAATGTTGAGGCATGAGCCTAAGCCATTTATAAAACTGATGGTTGTGCTCGGATGCGATACCATTCCAATTTTACCATACAACCACGATACCCGAATTTGGGTAGGGCTTGACTGGAAGTTTATATACCTTAGTATGGGTTCCCTTGCGGACGAGGTTTGAGGTGAGGCTACCTCGTGATGATTGACCACCTATGCAGCTCCCAAGATGACAGATGGTCATGGTTGGGAGGCCAAACTCATAGGAGAGGTTCCTATACTAGGGTGTGTAGTTGAAAAGTTAGGATTGATTATCGGCATACCGAGTATGGTGAATTCAGCATTGTTCCTGACGGATGTATCGAATATTTTGGTGAAAGTGTACCACCTCTGCAGAGTGTCAAACTATTCGAATAGCCGCGTCCATGGTTATGGACAGTTGGAGTGGCCATAATGTTCCGTCGTCAGATGTTTTCAAAATGACTTGTGAAATGAATCATGACTTTGACTTGACCACAACAGGGTTGTGAATACGAAAACTGAGTTCCCACTTAGGTGTTATAAAACCTTAAACTAGTTTTCTTTACTTCTGAACTCAGCTAGAGATAAACCTGGCTTTTTGCAAAACAACCTAGAGCTTAGTGTTCCTACTTGAACCATTTTACTTGTTAGTGATAGTTTGCGAGTACTTAAAGAGTACTCATGGCTTTGTCCCTGGCTATTCCTATGGCCATACTATGAGGAGTAGTACTAGGAGGATGGACAACAGGAAGTCTATGACAACTAGGATCATCTCCCATCATCAGTATTGCATGTGACCATTAAGATGGAGCCTCGCCCATGTTATCATTATTATATTATTCCTCTGCGTTGATTGTACTAAGACTGGATCATGAGATCCTTTATTTGTAAGACCTTTATTATGGTTTGTAATGGATCATGAACTATGGTACCAATCTTTTATGTCTCGCAAAAATGGTAATCATGGGATTGAGATGTATGGCATAACAGGCATCTGGGATTAAAAATCCAGGTGTTGATACTTCATGGACGCGTTCCTGCTTAGTTCGCGAGTTCTGGATCTCGCCTCGACGCGGTGTCGTCCTTGTTGCACGTGTGGATAATGGTGGAGGTGCGACACTTAGAGCACTAGTTCTTCAGAGCCGTCCATGGAATAACACATCTCCTTGCGACTTGCTAAGGGTTATTGTGGGGATCGACGCACGATCAACCTCATCATCAATAGACTTTTGCTTGTTCGATCAACGAGGGTATTCCGTTACCTTACCCTCGCACTGGATCTTGGTTATGCACTAGAATTTTGTTTGTTTTTTGAAGCGCGTTCCCCAACACCTCTTCAGGATCATACTCCTTTTCATCCATGTCGCCTTTCACGTGCCCACTTCCGCGTACCCTGATTGTGGGCACGCTTCCATCGGTATAGCTAGATGAGATGCGAGGTGAGGACGGAAAGATGTGCATTAGGGCATCTCCACCAGTACTACCCAACCCGTCCGAACGCGTCCACACGGACGTGCGGGACGTGCACGGCCTCTCAAGTGACACGAACGATCTGGATCGACGTGTTCGGCTCGACCCATCAGTGCACCAAATTTGGGCAACGGTTGCGTTGGCTTGGACAGCGTGCATGAAGTTAGGTAGGGACAATCAATCCATAGTTACGGGAATAACGCAATTCATGGGGATAAAAAATAGAAAAATGCAGATTTTCTATGAAATCCTCCCATGTCCTCCCGCGGGGGGTGAGGGCACGCTGGCTAGCGACCCAACGGTCTTCTTCCACTAGTCATCAATGGAGAGAGGAAGGAAGCTCCAAAGGTTGGCTGCACCACTGCTGGTGCCGCCCGACGCCTGCTCTCCTATTGCGACACTTCAATGTCGTCGCTTCGACATCCACGTTGGCATCCAATGCCGGGCCTTTTTAATAGGCCACCCGGGGCCATCTTCCTCCACACCACACAACACTATCCTCCTGATACGTTGGAAACGTATCTATAATTTTTGATGCTCCATGCTTGTTTAGTATCTACTTTGCTTTACTTGTCCACACTTTGAGGTGCTTTTTACATGTTTTCTGGTACTAACCTACTAACAAGTTGCAACAGTGCCAGATGCCTGTTTTCTGTTGTTTTTGGTTTTAGAAAAGTTAGTAAAGAAATATTCTTAGAATTGGACGGCACAAACGTCAAAATCAATTTCTTTCCGTGGGGAACAAGAAGTCCAGAGGGGAGACGGAGGGGCCAGCCAGGGGGGCCAGAACCACCCCAGACGTGGGTGGGCCCTGTCCCACACCTGGCTAGGGTTTGGCCACCCAGGTCGCGGCCTCGACCTCCCCCTTCGCCTATAAGAAGCCCCAGATGCAGAAAGCCTGAGAACCCAATCAAATCTCCATGAAACCGTCTGTAGCCGCCGCCACCATTGTCCCTAGATCGGGAGGGGGATCGGAAGTTCTTCCCGGCACCCTGCCGGAGGGGAGATCATCCCGGAGGCCTTCTCTCTGGTATGATGCGTGAGTATTTCCACCTTGGACTATGGGTCCATGTAGTAGATAGATGGTTGTATCTCCTCCTTTGTGCTTTCATATATAGATCTTGTGAGCTTCGTTCACGATCATGATCTAATCTATTTGTAATCATGCATGTTGTGTTTGCGGGGATCCGATGGATATTGAGATTATTATGTTGGTTTGATTAATGGTTTTGTATTTATGATTCAATGATGTCTGTGTTGTTTGTGATCTTGCATGCTCTCCGTTGTTAGTAGCTATCTTGGCCAAGTAGTTGCTAGTGACTCCAAGAGGGGGTATTTATGCTCGATAGTGGGTTCATGCCTCTAGTTTCCAAGGGAAGTGACAGAAATCTCTTCAGTTGTAGATGTGTTTTTGCCACTAGGGAGAAAACAATGGTCTCTTGTTCATGGAACATGTGGACTGTTTACCTTACACACTTTTCTTAAAGCAGTTGTCTATTGCTTGCAACTTAATACTGGAGGGCGTTCGGATGATAACCCGAAGGTGGACTTCTAGTCATAGATGCAGTTGGATGGCGGTCTATGTATATTGTTGTATTGCCCAATCGAACCTCATAGGATCCTTCTGACTAGTAATTGCATTGTGCCTTGCTCAGTTCCTGTCAATTGCCCTGCCGTAATTTTTTTACCCTTCATGCCATGTTGTTATCTAAGGAGAGCACCTCTAGTGAATTATGGACCCCGGTCCAATCTTTACCATTGATATATCGTCCACTGTTAGTTGTTTACTTGCTGCAAACCATTACCTTCCACACCATACGTTTAATCCTTTGTTATAGCAAACTGATGAGCTTGACAACCTCACTGATTCGTTGGGGCGAAGTCTTGAGTTTGTATTGTGCAGGTCTCCGTGTTGCTAGCAACACCTGTGTGACGTTTCCTTCCGTGTTGCTAGCAACACACGATCACTACCGACCCAGGAGACCACTGCTCACCATCAAAGACGCCGCCTCTGCCGCGCAGAGCGTCGCGTGTTCTAGACCAAACCGCACCGCCCCTACAAGCACATTAAAGCCGTAGAGCATCGCCAGGAGACCACCAAGCGATCGCCACCGCCGGCCATGCCTCTAGCAGCCCGTAGCCATGTCGCCACCGTCGCCCGCCCATGCCGTTCGGTCTCACCGTCGAGACTATAAATAGAGGGCTCCCCCGCTCGAATTTTGCACACCATTCAACTCCTCTCTCACCCAGAACCACCCCACCTCAGTCCCGGAGCAAGGCGAGCAGCGCATCGCCAGAATTTCACCGGAGCCCGCCGCGTCTGGAGAAGAAGGGGGCCATTGATTTCGTCCACGCCAGGAGCTGCCGTGACCATCCCTGAGTTCGCCGTCGTCGACTTCGTCGTTCGCCCGCCTCGCTGACCCTCGCCTGCACCCCGGTGAGCCCCCAGCAACCCCCACTGGCCGCGCTAGGTTTCTATCTCGCCGGCGTTGCTCAAGGTCGACGATGACTCCCAGCCATTGGATTAGAATCAGATCGGACGACCCACATCGTCCCATACCGCTTCGCACCCCCTGTCTCACTGACGTGTGGGGAAAGTCACTTAAGCAACCCGTGGAAGCGCTACGCTTAGCAGGCCGGCCCGTTAACTTTTCCCACGTAGCCCAGTTATTTGAATTAAACATTTTCCATTTTATTTCAAACACACTTCTGTACCCAGTTTCAAAAATCAACCTAGATCGATTCAGTGCACCAAATTGAATGAAACTAATTTTGTTAGAAAGGTCTGGAAATGCTGAATCCAAGCCCGTTGGATTCAAGTCATTTGGATCTATAGATCACCCCTGGTAAAAATAACAAGGCAGAAGCTTTTCTGCATTCAAACATTTTTCAAATTTAAACCGTAATAGCTTTTGAGTTGATTCCAACTCTCAAAAATCACATTTAACCATACCTTTCAGAATATATAAAAATATATAGGTTTACTTACAGAAATAATGTTCAAGTAATAAAAGAATGCTACATAGGCATTTCTAGACACATTATTTAATTAAAATAAAAGGGTAAAACCTTATTAAATTGTGACAGCACTTTAAATCATATTCCCATGGACTAAAATATGTGGTGACGACATGTGTCAACATGATCCCATGTTTGGTTTGGAGAATATTAAATCTTAAGTAGTTTTTCAATGAGTAGAAATTACTTTTCTAAAAATAAAAAAGAATTAAACCAAGCCTTAACCTTGTAATGTTAGAGATGATGCTAGATCATCTATAGGACCCTTTTGTGTGATGATTGCAAGTAGTTAAGTATTGTTTGGTGATTGTGTACCTCGTATTTATTCATAGACGCTAGTACCGACCAAGGATACGAGGAGGAAGGAGGATTCTACGAAGAAGAAGCCGAGGAGAACTTCAACCACTGCTCTGCACAAGGCAAGCTGATACTATACCTATGCAAGCCAATACTTGCAAGATTATATTGACACTAATGTCAGCCTAATACTACCAGTTGAATGTGCAAGAAAACACTAGCTTGTTACCATGCCAATTATATGCCTTAAGCATATATGATCATATCCAGTTGATAAACAAATCCTAGTTTTACTGTCAAGCTTCTTACTTTATTTCTTTATCAAAACTAGTACTTAGAGCTTACTTAAGTGAATTGTAGATTCTAGAGGGATATGTGAAGGTTGCATAAAGAGCATAAAATTTGGCCTAAGCTAGATAATCTTGATGTCATCCTAAGGCATGAGATTCAACTTAGTTAAAACTCCATTAGTTTACCACCCCTTATCAGTGCTTACCCCCACCTGTAGATGCTAGTGCTAAGCATAAAACTTGATCAACTTTTTGATGGGAATACTTGGTGGAAAACTGGTTATGAAAACCTTGGAATGATGGATCATTCTATTGAAATGTTTTGGACATGTGTTTCCGAACAAAATGATGATTTTGGTGATGAAAATGTTGAGGCATGAGCCTTAGCCCTTTACAAAACTGATGGTTGTCTGGATGCGATACCATTCCAATTTTATCGTACAACCACAATACCCGAAGATTGGGTAGGGATTGACTGGAAACTTATATACCTTAGTATTAGTTCCCTCACGGCCAAGGTCTGAGCTGAGGCTACCTTGTGAAGATTGTCCACCTGTGCAGTACCCAAGATGACAGTTGGTCATGGTTGGGAGGCCAAACTCACAGGAGAGGTTCTTATACTAGGGCGTGTAATTGAAAGGTTAGGATTGATTATCCGCATACTGAGTATGGTGAATTCAGGATTTGTTCCTAACGGATGTATCGCATGCTGTGGTGAAAGTGTACAATCTCTGTAGAGTGTCAAACTATTCGAATAGCCGCGTCCACGGTTATGGACAGTTGGAGTGGCCATACTGTTCCCTCGTCAGACTTTTCAAAATGAACTGTGAAATGAATTTAGACTTTGACTTGACCACAACAGGGTTGTGATATGAGTTACAAGATCCCACTTAGGAGTTATAAAATTGTGACTAGCTTTGGAACTTCGTAGAGATAAATCTGGCTTTTGCAAAACAACCCTAGATCCTAGTGTCCTATTATCCAAAACCCCTTTACCTGTTAGTACTAGTTTGCGAGTACTTAAAGAGTACTCATGGCTTTGTCCCTGGCTATTCCTATGGCCAGACTATGAAGAGGAGTACCTGGAGGATGGACCCCAGGAAGGTTATGACAACTAGGATCATCTCCCATCGTCAGCATTGCCTGTGACCCCGAAGATGGAGCTTCGCCTACGCTACCGTTATTATTACGTATCCCGCTGCTTGATGTTGTATTAAGAACTGGATCATGAGATTCCTATTTGTGTAAGAACTTATGTACCGTTTGTAATGGATGATGTACTATGGTATCCAATTCTGTTATGTCTCGCAAAAATGGTAATCCTGGGATTGCGATGTATGGCATAACAGGCATCTGGGATTAAAAATCCGGTTGTTGACACTGGCATGTCCACAATGAGATCACCCATCAGAAACAACCTGCTCCTGTCTAGCATCACGGCGATTTCTGTAAAGCTATTTGAAGATGTTGATGATTGTTGAGCAATGCATAGAAGCAGACATAGAAAAGGGCAAGCAGGTGCTGGATGTTGGCCGTGGTCTGGGAAGGAAAAAAACATCATCTTGATGAACGATCTACAGTGAAATACAAATGGCGGCCACCGGATGAGGGAGCAATGAAATTAAATATAGACGGCGCAAACTCTACTGACGGCAGAACAGGGGTTGGTATGATTCTGCGTGATTCTAATGGAACAGTTGTTTTTGCAACCGACAGACAGTTACGATCGTGTGCTGAACCTCTCGAGGCGGAGCTTGCAGCTATGGAGGAGGGGCTTGACCTTGCACTGCACTCGACGCAGGCGCCAATCATCCTCGAAATAGACTGCGCTGAAGCTATTAATCTGGTTGCAAAAAATCCTCAAACCTCTCACTCTTTGCTACGAGAATCAGTACTATTCGTGATAAAATTAAGGAGAGAGATTTTGTAATTGCCAAGGTGAACCGGGAGGCAAATAGTGCCATCCACGGTTTGGCTTCCTTAGGGAGAGTACATGAGAGAACGGCCACCTGCTGCAAAACTATCCGCCGGAAATCGCAGACGCGGATCCTGGCGGACTGTATTCCCCCTATTTGATAATGAAAATTCTCTTTCCCAGCAAAAAAAAATTAAATAAAAACACAAACTAGAAAAATAATTGAAAAGAAAAAATGGCCTACACATTAGGGCCTCACTAAGAGCATCCAAGCGGTGTGCGCAATTCGAACACCAAAACTGTTAGACTCGATTCGTTTGGGGCGGTCCGTGTGCACGGTGTCCGGCCCTGTTCAGGCGTTCGCCGAATTGGGGGAGCATTTATCCTGTCAAATTCAGTCACTCCCGCAAATTCGGCGTGGGATTTGCGTGTGTGGCCACAAAGGCCAATCTGCACAGTTTTGAGGCCATTTTTCATAGTTTTTGGCCTTGAAGAGCACCATTTTCAAAGAAAATAGAGTTTAATACAAAGTTTGTACACAATACAAAGTCGCCCACACAAGAATTGTCACAATACAAATAGTGGTACATATTGAATAGTCCAACACACCACTTTTGGCCCCAAGGACCACCCGGCAGCCTCCCTACTATCTTTAGTATTGGGTGTGTGACTAGGTAGCATCCACCCCCTGATATGGTTTGGCCCAATCTTCTCGGCAAGCACTTGTCGATGATGATGGTGGATGGATGATAACTAGCCTGTAGCTATGAACTCTCCCACTCGAATCCTGATGCTAATGCAACAGCTCTTGAACCCTATGGGATATTCACAACACCACGCTCTTGCGCACGTAGCCGTCTACCACGAATGGTAGTTTGCAGTCTACTAATTCCCAATGGAATAACAGATCCCACTCAATTGCAGTAGTATAACTCGATCACAGGTAATTCCAGAGGTTCTTAAAAGAATCGACTCCAAAATATTTTAACGTGGTCTCCAAAACCTACTAGAGACGGCGCCCCTCTATTTAAGGAACAAGGGGGCGGCTAGGCTAAGAGTTTTAGATGCAAACGACTCAAACTTGATACAAACCGACCCAACTTGGATTCGGTCTAAGGCCCGCAGGCCTGGTCCTGTGTTGGCAGGGTCTTAGCCCGCTTCTGTGCCGCGTCAGCCTGCCGTGGCAGGATATAGCGCCCTTTTTGTGCCGTGGCAGCCTGTCATGGCAGGATTTGGTGTTGTTTCTCTACCGCGGCAGAGATTCTGCCAAATGTTGATCTCCTCCTTTGTAGATCCTTGCACTTCCTCCCTCTCCTCCCTCGCGCTTGCTTCATTGATCAATATGCTATGCTCCATGTTCTTCAGCTCCTCGATCCGTGCTATGCCTTCTTCTCACATGTACCTAATCATACAATAATGCAAAGACTTAGGTAGTATAAAATTCGCATTAACTAAAACATCAGGCTCATTAAGAAACAAATTCACCTGTTGTTCTAGTAGCTTAGCACGAGCCCTTGTAATTAGTCCAATTCTGATCTTATTGGACTGATCCTTGTTAGCAGCAGCTAGAACATCATCAGTAGTAACTGGGATAGGTATAAGTATAGGGATGTCCTCATCATCTCCCCGCCTTCAAAAGGCGTCGACCTCGACGCTCCAAGGTCTTCTCCATCATATGGTGACAAGTCAGCAACGTTGAAACTGTTGCTAGCTCCACCAAATTCAGCAATAGGTATATCAATCGAGTAGGCATTATCATTAATCTTGGCTAACACATTGTAAGGACCAGCACCATGTGGCTTCAACTTGGATTGGCGCAACAATGGAAACATGTCCTTGCGCAGATGTACCCAGACCATATCACCAGGCTTGAACAACACTTCCTTCCTTGCTTGATTCCTTGTAGCAGGATTGTTCTTTCCTTTCTTCTCAATATCCTCTCGAGTCTTCTGATGAATCTTCTTCACATATTCAACACGTCTTGATGCCTCCATATCAACTCTTTCATGTAATTGTAGAGGCAACAAATCTAGTGGCATCAATGGCTTGAAACTATACACCACCTCAAAAGGACAAAGCTGAGTAGTTGAATGCACTGCCCTATTGTAAGCAAACTCAACATGTGGAAAACACTCTTCTCACTCCCTCAGATTCTTATTTATTATAGTCCTCAATAGCTGTGACAATGTTCTATTTACCACCTCTGTCTGACCATCTGTCTGGGGATGACAAGTAGTACTGAATTGCAGCTTTGTTCCCAGCTTCCCCATAAGGTCTTCCAAAAGTAGCTCATAAACTTCACATCACGGTCAAAAACAATCGTCCCCTTGGTACTCCATGTAATCTCATGATGTCCCTGAAAAACAGGTTAGCAACATGCGACGCATTGTCGCTTTTGTGGCAGGCAATAAAATAAGCCATCTTAGAGAATCTATCTACTACCACAAATATAGAATCATGCCCTCTCTGAGTTTTAGGTAGACCTAGCACAAAATCCATACTAATGTCTTCCCATGCTGAAGTAGGCGCATAGAGAGGGATGAGGCTTCAGCTTAGATTTCGACATGTGGCATGTAATGCTTCGGCTCACAAATCTGTACACATCACGCCTCATCTTGGGACAATAAAAATGATCAGCAATGTCTTCTCATGCCCAAAGTGACCCATCAAACCACCAACTTGTGATTCCTGCACTAAAAACAAACGCAACGATGACTCTCGAATACATAGTTTGTTAGCCCTAAACAAATATCCATCATGTATATGATACTTATCCCATGCGTTTATAAGAGCACACAAACGATATGGTTCAGCAAAATCATTGTCAGTTGCATAAAGTGCACAAATACTCTCTAATCTAGGAATTTTAACATCAAGATTGGTTAATAGAATGTTTTTCCTAGACAAAACATCAGCAACTACATTCTCTTTTCCCTTCTTATATTTAATGATGTATGGAAAAGATTCAATAAACTCAACCCATTTATGTAATCTTCTATGCAAGTTTGATTGATATTTTAAATACTTCAAAGCTTCATGATCAGAATGTATGATAAATTCTTTTCACCACAAATAATGTTGCCAAACTTGAAGAACTCTAACAAGTACATACAATTATTTATCATATATAAGATAGTTCAATCTAGCACCAGTAAGTTTTTCAGAAAAATATGCTATAGGGCGACCCTCTTGCATCAAAACGCCACCAATACCTATACCACTAGCATCACATTCAACTTCAAATTGCTTTGAAAAATCAGGTAATGCAAGTAATGGTGCAGAACTAAGCAAACGTTTTAATGTATCAAATGCAATATCTTGGGTTGCGACCTACACAAATGTCACACCTTTTTTAGTCAAGTCATTCAATGGTGCAACAATAGTGCTAAAATATTTCACAAAACACCTATAGAAACTAGCTAATCCATGGAAACTACGCACTTGACTAACATTCATGGGAATAGGCCAATTATGAATTGATTCAATTTTAGATTGATATACTTCTACCCCATGCTTAGATATAACATACCCCAAAAATGTGATCTTATCTTTAGAAAATGTGCACTTCTCAAGATTAGCATACAATTTATTAGCATGCAACACTTGCAAAAGTTGTCGGATATGATTACAATGTTCAGTTTTGTTGTGGCTATAGATAATAATATTATCAAAATAAACAACCACAAAACGACCAATCAATTCTCTCAAAACATGATTCATTAATCTCATGCATGTAATTGGCGCATTAGTAAGCCCGAAAGGCATGACTAGCCATTCATACAAGCCAAATTTAGTTTTGAAAGAAGTTTTCCACTCATCCCCTTCTTTCATCCTAATTTGATGATACCCACTACGCAAATAATCTTAGAGAAAATAGCAGCACCACTCAATTCATCTAGCATATCATCTAAGCGTGGAATAGGATGACGATATCGAATATTGATGTTATTAATAGCTCTAAAATCTAAACACATGCGCCATGTACCATCTTTCTTAGGAACTAAAATAACAGGAACAACACAAGGACTAAGAGAAACACGAATGTACCCTTTGTCGAGCAATGCTTGTACTTGTTTCTGTATCTCCTTAGTTTCTTCGGGGTTGATCCTGTAGGATGCACGGTTGGGCAATGTGGCGCATGGAATAAGGTCGATCCGATGCTCTATGCCACGCATTGGAGGTATTCCAGCGGGCACATCCTCCGGAAATGCATCGCCAAAGTCCTGCAAAATAGTAGAGACCCCAAGAGAAATAGGGATCATGTCGTTAGAAACTAAAACCTCACCCTTATACATGAGCACAAGAGGCATGGCTGTAGGATCCTCTCGAAACTCTCTCATATCTTCCTTGGTGGCTAGCATTAATAGGTTAGGCACTCTCTCTCTTTTTGTTATATCACTCTTTGTAGGCTCTATTACATCATGTATAGCTGCAACACTATCACGCCTATCAACATACGCATCCTTCAAGTTCACCTCTATCTTCTGTCTAGACTCATTTACAATCTTTTGTGGTTTTATTGGTTGCAGGTTAATCTTCTTGCCCTTAAACTCCAAGTGATAAGTATTGGCACGACCATTGTGTTGCACATGGCGAACATACAGCCAGGGCCGACCCAATAACAAATGACAAACAGTCATTGGAACCACATCAAAATCAATAGAATCCTTGTATGGCCCTATTTCAAAATTCACTCACACCATATGGTTTACCTTTATATCACCACTGTCACTCAACCATTGTATGTAGTATGGCTTGGTATGAGGCAAATACGTCAAATTCAGCATGGTACATAACTCCTTACTTGCAAGATTCCTGCAGCTACCTCCATCTATAATAACTTTGCAAGCTTTGTTATGGCCAACGAGAGCTTTAGTTTGAAACAAATTGCAGCGCTGAGAGTCAACAACGGGCTGCACACTAAGAATACGTGGAGAGACCACTATGGTTGGCGCATGCTCAGGGAAGGAGTCCATACCTTCCTCATTGTCATAATCAGCGCCTTCATCATGAGGATCAACATCATCTCCATTCTCATACTCTCCTTGATAATTAACAAACATCACCTTGCGGTTTGGACAATCTCTATTGTAGTGACCTCTACCTCCGCAAGTGTGACACTCCACATCGCGAGTACGTGCAGTTGACATATTAGAACCCGAACTAGTAGCAGGAGTAGTGGGTTTCTTAGCATTGGAAACAAAAGAAGGCGCGGGGACATGCTTGGCCGCTCATGGAGTAGGGTGGCTGGCAGCTACAGGGGGCGCCATAGGTGGTGGCGTCGCCCTGGGGAAGCAGCTAGTAGCTGGAAAACAAGCACGTGCCTTGGCCTCATCCGCGAGATGCGACTCGGCCTCTCTAGCATGATGCGAAAGCTCGTTCATGTTCTCATACTTGTGATGACATACTATGATCTTGATAGGAAACCTCAGATTGTTGAGAAAGCGTTGCATGGTCATCTCAAGTGACTCTCGGATTCTAGCATGTTGCATAAGCATCTCCATCTCCATGTAGTACTCATCAACTGTCATTGTCCCTTGCTCCAATTGTGTCAACTTGTCAAAAACTGAGCGCAAGTAGTTGGTGGGTACAAAGCGTTCCTTCATGATATGCTTCATCTCTCTCCAAGTCATCACCAGAAGGTCATTGTCATCCCTTCTATGTTGTACAAGGGCATCCCACCAACGCAAAGCATAACCATCAAATTCTGACGCTGCAAGCTTGACTTTCTTTTCTTCAGTGTACTCATACAGGCGCCATAGCTTCTCAATATTCAACTCCCATGTGAGGTAATATTCAGGATCAATGGAGCCATCGAACTTGGGAATTGAGAATTTGGGCTTACCTAATCCATCATGATGAGGACATCCCTATACTTACACCTACCCCAGTTACTACTGATGATGTTCCAGCTGCTGCTAACAAGGATCAGTCCAATGAGATTAGAATTGGACCAATTACAAGAGCTCGTGCTAAGCTACTAGAGCAACAGGTGAAATTTTTTCTTAATGAGCCTGATGTCTTAATTAATGAGAATTTTATACTTCCTAAGTCTTTGTATTATTGTATGATCAGGTACATGGGAAAAGAAGGCATAGCATGGAGCGAGGAGATGAAGCACATGGAGCAAGGCGTGTTGATCAATGAAGCAAGCGCGAGGGAGGAGAGGGAAGAAGCACAAGGATCTGCAATTGAGAAGATCAACACTTGGCAGAACCTCTGCTGCGACAGAGAAACCAAGCCAAATCCTACCATGGTAGGCTGCCGCGGCACAGAAAGTGGCCGATTTCCTGCCACAACAGAGTCCTTCCACGACACACTTCTGGGCTGATATTCTGTCGTGGCAATGACTAGGCATGTGTGCATTTAGGCCGAACCCTTGGGTCGATTGTATCAAAGTTGGAGTTGTGTGCGTTTACAACTCTTAGTTGGCCGCCGCCCCTTAGGACTTAAATAGGTGGGCGTCGTTTCTATTCAGTTAGACCACATTAAAATATTTTGGAGTTGCTTCTATCTAGAACCTCTGGAATTACTTGTGATCGATTTCTACCAACTACAATTGAGTGTGATCTGTTGTTCCACTAGGAATCAGTAGATTGCAAACTACTGTTCATTGTCAACGGCTGCGTGCGCAAGACCGTGGTGTTGTGAATATCCCATAGGGTTCGAGAGTTGTTGCATTGGCATCAGGGTTCGAGCGGGAGAGTTCATCGCTATAGGCTAGTTATCATCCACCCACCATCATCATCGACAAGTGATTGCTGAGAATATCGGGCCAACCCATATCATCTTGGTATCAAATTTCCTTGTTTACTCACCGAGCAATCCATAATCCATCCATAAATTAGTTTATTTTTTGTCCTATACATAAAAAGCCTCACAGATTTGCCATAGCCTAGATTGCATTACTTTCAAGTACTAGTTGCTGGTCGTGTTCTTCCTTTAGATCTAACCTAAGATTTCTTCTAATAGTAGTAGTTTCCTTCTAGTTGCAAATCGAGTCTACCATCTAGTTTCTGCCGCCATAGTCAGATCCGATCCAAGCTTAGAGTCCTGGTAGATCACTCTTTGCCAATTCGAATTCATTAAAAAAATTAGAGTTTTGTTCTGCCGCGACACAGAAAACTGCCTTTTTCCTGCCGCGACACGGTCTGCCGAACAGTCCTACCGCGTCACATTTTCTCTTTCGCGTCTGCCGCTGATGACCCACAAGTATAGGGGATCGCAACAGTCTTCGAGGGCAGTATTACCCAATTTATTGATTCGACACAAGGGGAGCCAAAGAATACTTATAAGCCTTAACAACTGAGTTTTCAATTCAGCTGTACCTGGGAATAGTCTTGCTCACAGTAGTTTATCAGTAGCAACAGTTTTGTAGTAGCAATAGCAAAGCAACAGCAGCAGTAAAACAAGAGCAATAGTAACAGTAGTAGCAAACAGTAGGATATGAGTGCGGTAGGCATAGGGATGGATGGACGGGCGTTGCATGGAGGAGTATAAACATTTAACTTCAATATCTAGGGCAATTACAGATAAATAAGATAAAGCATACAAGTACTAAACAATCATATGCATGTGCTCCATATATAGTCATACGTGCTCGCAATGAGAACTTGCACAACATCTTTTGTCCTGCCAGCCCGTTGCAGCAGGGCCTCAAGGGAATCTACTGGCAATTAAGGTACTACTTTTAATAGAGCACCGGAACAAAGCATTAAAACTCCATGAACACACGTGATCCTCACATCATAGCCACCCCCTTCGGCTGTCCCAATTTCTGTCACTTCGGGGCCTTTGGTTCCGAACAATGATATGTGTACACAACTTGAAGATAAGATCACAAACAATACTATCATCATGAATCAATAATAAGTTCAGATCTGAGATCATGACACTCGGCCCTAGTGATAAGCATTAAGCACAACAAGTTGCAACAAAGTCAAATAGCACTAATAGAGATACTAGGCACCATGCCCTAACAATCTTATTCGATTACATGATAGAACTCATCCAATCCCTACCATCCCCATAGCCTATAGCGGGGGATTACTCACTCATGGATGGGGGAAACATGGATGGTTGATGGAGAGGCGTTGTTGTTGATGATGGCAATGATCCTCTCCAAATTCCCCGTCCCAGCAAGGTACCAGAACGGAGTTTCTGGTTCCGAATCGTGGTTTCTGGTGGTGGCGGTGCAGCGAAACTCTTTCTAGAAAAACGTCAAACCACCCTGAGTTTTTAGGTCAGAAGGAAACTTATAGGCGAAGAGGGAGGCCAAGGGGGTGCCTGAGGCGGCCACACCCCCTCCAGGCACAGCCAGGCCTAGCCCACGCGACAGGGGGTGTGGGCCCCTCAGAGCCCCACTCTGTCTTGTCTTCTAGCTCCGTGAGTATTCTGGTGAAATAGGATTTTTGGCATATTTTCCAGAATTTTCCTAATAGTTGATTTTCTGCACAAAAACTAAACACCAAGGTAATTATGCTGAAAACAGCGTCAGTCCATGTTAGTTGTATCCAATTCACACAAGTTTAGAGGAGAAACAATAGCAAAAGTGATCGGGAAAGTAAATACGTTTTGGACATATCAACTCCCCCCAAGCTTAGCTTATTGCTTGTCCTCAAGCAATTCAGTTGAAAACTGAGTGCGATAAAAGAACTTTCACGAACACATTTGCTTCATATGATGTAAATATTCTCAGCACATGAGTAGATACTTGGACAATTCATAATAAGGAGAATGCAACCAAGTCAACTTAATAGTCATTGCAAGCTATGAAGAGATTCCAACTCAATAATAATAAGTAGCATGAAACATAAACATAAGCAACATTGCAATGCATAAATGTCAAGGCACCTCTGAAGTTCAAGTGAAGACTAGAAGTAAAGATATCAAAGATACAAGCATCAAATTCATGACATAATTAACAAAGTTTTGAGACAAACACATTACACTAAGAATGACAATTATGCTCTCAAGAAGGTGCTCAGAGAATAAGTGGTGACTCAACAAGGAAGTGCAAAGGTTTTGAAAAGTTTGAAATGCTTCCAAATGCTGAAAGTATAGTTCTCATTAGCTTTGAGCTCTCATTGCCCCTATATTAGGAAAATTTAGATGGTTAAGGGTGAAAGTGAGGTCCAATATGAGTTATATGCTTGACAGACCATAAACTGGAGATCTCATGTCCCTTGAATACAAGGGCCGCTCCTCATGCTACTCAACTTTAGTTACTGGCAAGTTCTTGTCATAGTAAATACATGCGTATCATAGAGAACCGCCAACGGGGTATCCCTTGCACATGATACAGGAGCTATCCCATAATCAAAATGACAAGGAAAGCAGACAATGAGCATCTCAGCGATATTTTTATTTGCTATTTGCATAGGTTTTTATTGAGGATGCTTCACAGATTGCTCATTATGGTTATGCTGCAAGTTTCCACCATGATTAGACATGGCTTAGGCTAGCGGCCCAGGCATTTCTCTAACACATATATATAACTCCATGAACTTACAAGCTCCCCTTTTATTTCACACCGACGACGTCCGTAAACAAAAGAGCATGATATCAACTGGGTACAATGTACAAGTGCAATGTTGAAAGCGTTCCCCGTGACAAGGCATAATGAATATTCACAATGGTTCAGGTTTATTAAGTGCAATAAATAAAGTATGCCATCAGGTTCGTGAGAGGTTTACTAACTAACTTTCTCAAAAAAGCAAACATTTTATTTGGAAGAAAACAAGGCATAATGAATATGCACGGAATAGCAAATGATGCTAGTAGGTAGGTATGGTGGACACTTTTGGCATTATTGCTTTTGGGGAGTTGGATGCACAAGTAGAGCTCATACTCAGTGCAAGTTCCCTAGAGGCCCTTAATTGTCAGTAGTTCCCTAGAGGCCCCGCTGCCACGGGGTGGCTGGACAGAAGATGTTGTGCAAGTTCTCATTGCGAGCATGTATGACTATATTTGGAGCACATGCCTAGGATTGTTTAGTACTTGGATGCTTTTTATTATTTATCTGCAATGCCCTAGTTCTCGAAGTTACATGTTTAGAGTCATCCATGCAATGCCCGTCCATCCATTCCTATGCCTACCGCACTCGAATCCTACTATTACCGTTACTGTTACTGTTGCGATACCCTATACTTGTGGGTCATCAAGACTATTTTCTGGCGCCGTTGCCGGGGAGCATAGCTTTATTTGTAAGTTCACTTGGATCTATTATTGTTCACTGTTACTCCTTTCATCATGGGGAAGTCTCGTGATGGAAAGTTCCCTATTTTACCATCCACTACAAGAAGAGGTACAGTCCTAAACACCTCTGTTGCTCTTGATTCACTGTCTGTTATAAGTAAGCTTGTCACGCCACCACCACATACTCATGCTACACACACTGCTACTACTGCTGAATATGAAACTGCTTTTGATGCTCATGATGTTACTTCTACTATGCTTGGTGCGAGTGGCTCATTAGGTCCTTTTCTAGATGCTACTATGTCTAGTCTAGGAAATACCGAAACTCCTAGTGAATACACTGTTACACCTGTTAGCTCACCTGAGGCTAGTGAGAGTTATGATATTAATGATGGTTACATAGAGTTCACTGATGAATTTGTTCAAGAGTGCGAAACACACATGGTACTAGTGCTATAAAGAGTCTCCTTGCTAGACGTACTATTATGCCTAAGTTATCCTCTGATCCTAAGTTTTCCACTTCTCCCATAGATATTAAAGATGAAGATTATGATTTCTCTCTTGATTTGTCTTATTTAGATATTGTTGAGAAAGAACCTTTTTGTGGGATTGAAAATGAGAGTGTTGTGGCTCATACGAATGAGCTTTCTACTATGAGTGCTTTGTTCTCTGATGATTTTAAGATGCGCAAGTACTTTGTTGCTAAGATCTTCCCTTTTTCACTAAAAGGAGAAGCTAGGGCTTGGTTTAATAGATTACCTCCTGGTTCCATTGATAGCCCTAATTGCTTTATTGCTTCTTTCTTCCATAAATATTTTCCTCCTAGAGCTAGACATGCTACTTTGTAGAGACTTTTTGATTTTAAACAGGGAGAAGAAGAGAAATTGCCTCAGTCATGGAAAAGATTTTGTGCCTTGATTCATGCACATCCTGGATGTCCATTGCCTAAGAATGAGCTTCTTGATATTTATTATAATGGACTAACTGATGATTCTAGGACCTACCTGGATAGCTTTGTTGATTGTGTTTTCAGGAAAAGAACTTCTACAGATGCAGAAGAATTAATGACCAAGATAAGCAAGAATTATGATGATTGGACTTCAACTGAGCTGAATACACCTGAGCCTATTACTCCTGAACCAGTTGTTCCTGAACCAATTCCAACACCAACAACAAAGAAGAGGGGAGTTATTGCATTAAATGATGAAGTGATGAAGGAAGCTAAGAAGTGTCTAAAGGAGAAGGGTATTAGAGCTGAAGATGTGAAGAATCTACCTCCTATAGAAGAATTATGTAAGCCAATTACCCACTCATCTACTATTGAGGTACACTCTCTCCAACACTTTGATGAAGGTGATATTCCTTATGGTAAGCCTCCTGATCAATGCTTAGAGGAACTTGACATTTTTATTGTTAAACAAGGTCATTTTAATAAACAAGTTTAGAATTATTTATTGGAAAACTCTAGAGCTATCCATGAGTTGAAAGATATTGTGGAAAGAACTTCTAATGATATTAAAATGCTTTGTAAAAACTTTAAAATGGTTCAAACCCAACTTGATCAACTTGCTAAGGTACAAAAGGATATGCTAGTTAATGCTTCAGGAAACAAACATGCTTATGGAATTAGAACTATGAGTGGTGCAGCTTCTCAAGCTCCTTTATATCCTGAAGAACACCTAAAAGAATAGAGCAGGATTCCCAACAAGGTGAAGATAGTGGTAGTCCTCGTAAGAGGAAGAAAAAGAAACATAAGATAGTTGAGGAACCACTTGACCCTGTTGTAGATCCTAATAGTATATCTGTCGCTGATACTGAAACTGAGAGTGGTAATAATAATGAGTCTCCTAACAAGGAGGAAGGTGAGGAAGAACCTGAGAAGCACACTAAGAACACTAGGTACACTAAGGAAGATTTTATTGCTAATAAACATGGTAAAGAGGGAGAACCTTGGGTGCAGAAACCTATGCCTTTTCGAGGTACGAAACACAAGTCAAAGGAGGAAGAACACTACAACAAGTTTTGTGAGTGGATGAAACCTTTATTCTTGCAAATTCCTTTGACTGGTGCTATTAAGTTGCCTCCTTATTCAAAGTATATGAAGGATATTGTTTGTATTAAAAGAAAGATTCCTAATGAGGAGATTTCTACTCTGCTTGCTAATTATTCCTTCAATGGTAAGGTTCCAAAGAAACTTGGTGATCCAGGTATACCAAATATTCCTTGCTCCATTAAGAATAATTATGTTAGAACTGCTTTATGTGATTTGGGAGCTGGAGTTATTTTTATGCCTTTTTTCTCTCTATGAGAGACTCCAGCTAGAAAAGTTGATACCAACTGATATTTCTTTGAAAATGGCTGATAAGTCAACTACTATTCCTGTTGGTATATGTGAGGATGTTCCTGTTCAAGTTGCTCATAATTGCATGGTTCTAACTGATTTTGGTGTGCTTGAAATGCCTGAAGATGATAATATGTCTATTATTCTTGGGAGACCTTTTCTTAATACTGCAGGTGTTGTCATCAATTGCAATCAAGGAAAAGTAACATTCAATATTAATGACAAAGAGCACACTGTCTCTTTCCCGAAGAAGATTGTTAAGAGCTATTGCCTGAATTCCATTGAAAATTTTGAGGGCATCAAGGTTGGAGAAATATATTTTCCCATTCCACAAGAAAAATTTGAAACTATTATGATTGGGACCATTGCTATCAAGTATGAGGTAACATAATCACCTTGTGGAATGCAAAGTTTTGATTCATATAAGATTGTTTTGGTAACAAGACTTGATCAACCTTGTTAACAAAAGGATTTTAATGAACAAAATAATGTTTCCACTGTGGTTATACTTGCTTTCTTTTTTCCTTTCTCCTTCCTAGTCTTTGCTTTAGCTTTAGTTTTGCTAGTTGTTTGCTTGTTTGAGTTTCTTAGAGCTCCTGTAGTTTGGATTTTGGTTTTCTTTTGCTTCTTCTAAAAAAACTGTTTCTACAAGAAAATCAATTTTCATACCCTGAAAATTGTCCAAAAATAAAGTTTCCCGAAAAATCCCAGAAAATTCAAAATAAAATTTTCCTCGAAAAAAGGGACAGAGAGACACCTTAAGTGACCCAGGGGGCCACCCTAGGCTACCACACCCATGGTAGGCGCGACCTACCTAGGGGTGGTGCCTAGGGGGGTTTGACCCACCTGGGCCCCTCCAGGCTGCCTCCTCAAAGCCACCTTCTTTCTCTCTCCCTAAAAACACCGGAAAACTTGCTCAAGCTCGAGTTCTTGCGGTTCTTGCTCGTGATTTTTGATCTCCTTGTTCAGCCCTCCAACTTGGGAGAGTCTTTATACCAGCAGCCCTCATTTGATTGGGGCACGTCTTCTTCTTCATCGCAGGTGCCTGACTATGATTAAGTGGACTGATTCGAGCGGGGGGGGTAGGCTCGGGAGCGTAAGACTAAGTAAAACGGAGAGAGGAAAACCTTCTGTTACATTTTCAAATAGTCTTTTCCTTCCCTTGTTCTACTATTTTCTTGCCCTTTCTCCTCTTTTGTTTTCTCTTTTGGAACCCCTTGCTAGGGGTAAGGGGTAGTCAAGCGAACAAAAACTCAACTCCATTTCGTTTAAAAATTATGTCTTAGAAAACCCCCATGCTTGGGGGCAGGGGGAAGACACTTGGGAAGGGGGGGAGGTGAGAGGTCGATAGGCCGAGCATCGTGGGGGTAAACCATTCCCCTCATAACTATAGTGTCTTATCTTTTAAAAAGTATAATCCTTTTTAAGTAAGGCCGAAGGCACCCTTTATTAGTTATGCACTTCATAATAAGAAGTTCCTATGATGACCCACCAGCATGGGGGTACTATCCGCGCTATTGAGCCTCACTTAGGCCAACAGCCTAAGCTTGGGGGGAGGTATACCGACGTCACGCTCATCTATATATCATGTTCGGTCGGTTCTTTGTATATCCATTGTTTTTGCTTTCTTTTTTGTTCTTGTTGCTTCTTTGTCAAAAACCCAAAAATACCAAAAAATATTTTCGTTGTTTCTCTTAGTTTGTTTCTTTGCTTTGGTTTGCCTTAAAAGAAAAAATCCAAAAAGATTTTACTTTGTTTGGTTTGCTTTGTTTTTGCTTTGGTTTGCCTTAAAAGAAAAAATCCAAAAAGATTTTACTTTGTTTGGTTTGCTTTGTTTTTGCTTTGGTTGCTTTCTTTAAAAAATCAAAAACACCAAAAATATTTGTTGTTCTTCTTCGGTTTTGTGAGTTCTTTGCAGGGTTCAGCCGTCCTCGGTGGATTTTGTTTCATGTTATTATTCAAGTCACACAAGTGAAGGGCAATAATGAAGATTAAGACAATTCGAGGTGTGGTAAGAGGCTGGTAACGAACTGTATTTGATTCATTTTTGTACATATACTCATCATTGTGAGCATGTTTAGTATGTTCATTGTAAGGAGTGTGTTACTGATGGATGCTTAGTAGTTCTTGCTTGTCTATGATTAGCTCCAGCTTCCTAATAGTTTGTATCATGTCATATGAATGTTTGCTTTCATTGTTTTATTCATATTTTGGTATGATATTATGGAATCCTCCTCTGACTGTTCATGTGAATCAACTTGGAACATGTTCACGCATGCATATGACTAACCAATAGTCAGTAAGCCTCGATGATTTATTTTGCCTCAGAGTTCTTATATCACTTTCATGCCATAATTAGCCATGTTTTGTTACAAGCATGATTATGACAATTATTGCTCTCTCGTTTGTCGCTCCCTCTCTATTGCTAGCCTTCACTTGCACTGAGTATGTGCTCTACCTGTGCTTCCAACTCACCAAAACCAATATTGTCAGCTGTGTCCACCATACCTACCTATTAGCATCATTTGCTACTTCAGTGCATATTTTATATATGCCGTATTTTCTTCCAAAATAAAATGTGTGTCTGTTTTGAGAAAGTTAGTTAGTAAAGCTCTCACGAACTTGATGGCACACTTTATTCCTTGCGCTTAATAATCTTGAACCATTATGACTATTCCATGAAATTTATATGCTTGCTAATTATATGCTGGGAGTTAGTAGAACCGTGTTGTCACGGGGAACTCTTTCAACACTTTTTGGATATCTCATCCAGTTGATTCCTTGCTCTTTTGTTTACGGATGTCGACGATGTGATATAAAAGGGGACGTTGTGAGTTCATGGAGTCTATACATTGTGTTAGAGAAACGCCTGGGCTGCTAGCCTAAGCCATGCCTAATCATGGTGGAAACTTGCAGCATCACCATAATGAGAATCTATGAAGCGTCCTCAATAAAAAGCTATGCATATGGTAAATAAAAATATTGTTGAGATGCTCATTGTCTGCTTTCCTTGTCAGTTTGGTTATGGGAAATCTCATGTACCATGTGCAAGGGGTATCCCGTTGGCAGTTCTCGATGATATGCATGTATTTACAATGACAAGAACTTTCAGGTGAGCAAAGTTGAGTAGCATGCGGAGCGACCCTCGTACTCGAGGGACTTGGGATTTCCAGTCTATGGTCTGTCAAGCATATGATTTAGAGTGGACCTCACTTTCACCTTAACCACATGAAGATGCGTATGATAGGGGCAATGAGAGCTCAAAGCTAATGAGTACCTTCCTCTCACCATTGGGAAGCCTTTCAAACCTTCACAAAACTGTTTTCACAACTTTGTTGAGTCACCACTTATTCTATGAGCACCTTCTTGAGAGCATAGTTGTCATTCTTGTGTTTGTTCCAAAACTTGGTTAATTATGTCATGACTTTGATGTTTGTATCTCTGATATCTTTATCTCTAGTCTTCACTTGAACTTCAGAGGTGCCTCAGCATTTATATTATGATCTTCAAACAAAGGCAAGCGAGATACCACTCTATCATACCTTATTATGAGCATTGCAATGTTGCTTATGTTTATGTTTCATGCTACTTATTATTATCGAGTTGGTTTCTCTTCATAGCTTGCAATGACTATTGAGTAGACTTAGTTGCATACTCCTTATTATGAATGGTCTAAGCATCTACTCCTGTGCTGAGAATATTTACATCATATGAAGCAAAGTGTTCGTGAAAGTTCTTTTATCGCACTTAGTTTTCAACTGAATTGCTTGAGTACAAGCAATAAGCTAAGATTGGGGGAGTTGATACGTCCAAAACGTATCTACTTTCTCGAACACTTTGCTATTGTTTTTCCTCTCTACTTGTGTGATTTGGATACAACTAACACGGGCTGACGCTGTTTTTAGCAGAATTACCTTGGTGTCTTGTTTTTGTGCAGAAAATCAACTATCAGGAAAAATCCCGGAAAATATGCCAAAAACTATTTCTCACCAGAAGATCCACGGAGCCAGAAGGGGAGACAGAGGGGAGGCTTGGGGGGCCCAGACCCATCCTAGGCGCGGGCCCACCTGACCCCGCGCCTAGAGGGGGTTTGGCCACCCCATGCAGCTCCTCGGCCTACCTCTGCACCTATAAGTTGCCTTCTGACCTAAAAATTTAAGGGGGGGTTGATAGTTTTCCAGAAAGAGTCCGGCTCCACCGCCGCCACCAGAAACTTAGATTCGGATCCAGAAACTCTATTCTGGCACCCTGCTGGGACGGGGAATTTGGAGAGGATCATCACCATCGTCATCACCAACGCATCTCCATCAACCACCGATGTTTCCCTCATCCATGAGTGAGTAATCCCCCGCTGTAGGCTTGGGGATGGTAGGGATTGGATGAGTTCTATCATGTAATCGAATAAGATATATTAGGGCATAGTGCCTAGTATCTCTATTAGTGCTATTTGACTATGTTGCAACTTGTTGTGCTTAATGCTTGTCACTAGGGCCCGAGTGCCATGATCTCATATCTGAACTTATTATTGAATAATTATGATAGTATTGTTTGTGATCTTATCTGCAAGTTGTGTACACATATCATTGTCCGGATCCAAAGGCCCCAAAGTGACAATAATTGGGACAACCGGTGGGGTTGGCTGTGGTGTGAGGATGACATGTGTTCATGGAGTGTTAATGCTTTGCTCTGGTGCTCTATTAAAAGGAGCACCTTAATTGCCAGTAGTTCCCTAGAGGCCCCGCTGCCACGGGCTGGCTGGACAGAAGATGTTGTGCAAGTTCTCATTATGAGCACGTATGACTATATTTGAAGCACATGCCTAGGATTGTTTAGTACTTGGATGCTTGTTATTATTTATCTGCAATGCCCTAGTTCTTGAAGTTACATGTTTAGACTCATCCATGCAATGTCCGTCCATCCATCCCTATGCCTACCGCACTTGAATCCTACTATTACCGTTACTGTTACTATTGCTACTGTCTCATTGTTGCTGTTGCTGATGATGTTGCTTTGCTGTTGCTACTGATAAACTTCCGTGAGCAAGAACTATTTCCAGGTGCAGCTGAACTGACAACTCAGTTGTTAAGGCTTGCAAGTATTCTTTGGCTCCCCTTGTGTCGAATCAATAAATTGGGTAATACTACCCGCGAAGACTGTTGTGATACCCTATACTTGTGGGTCATCAGGAACTCGAGCTTAAGAAATTTTTCCGGTGTTTTTTGGGAGAGAGAAAGAAGTGGCTGGAAGGAGACAACTTGGAGGGCCACAGGTGGGACACACCTAGGCCAGGCGCCACCTGGGCTGGCCGTGCCACCAGGGGGTGTGCTGGCCTGGTGGGTCCCTCTAGGCAACTCCAGTTGTCCCTCTTCCCCATTTTTCGAGGAAATATTTAATATGAATTTTCTCGGATTTTTCGGGAAACTTTATTTTTGGCCAATTTTCAGGTTATGAAAATTGATTTTCTCGTAGAAAAAGATTTTTTTAGAAGAAGCAAAAGCAAACCAAAACCAAAACTACAGAAGTTATAAGACACTCTAACAAGCAAACAACTAGCAAAACTAAAGCTAACAAGAGGAAGAGCAAAGACTAGGAAGGAGAAAAATAAAAGTCAGCAAGTATAACCACTATGAAAGCATTGTTTTTTTAATTAAAATCCCTTTGTTAACAAGGTTGATCAAGTCTTGTTACCAAAGCAATTTCAAATGAGACAAAACTTTGCATTCCACAAAGTGATTATGTTACCTCAAACTTGATAGAAATAGTCCCAATCATAATAGTTTCAAAAATTTCTTGTGGAATGGGACAATATATTTGTCCAACTTTGATGCTCTCAATATTTTCAATGGAATTTAGGCCATAGCTCTTATCAATCTTCTTGGGGGAAATAGATAGTATGCTCTTTGTCATTAATATTAAAAGTTACTTTTCCTTGATTACAATTGATGACAGCACCTGCAGTATTAAGAAAAGGTCTCCCAAGAATAATGGACGTATTATTATCTTTAGGCATCTCAAGAACAACAAAATTATTTAAAACTAAGAAATTATGAGCCACTTGAATAGGAACATCCTCACATATACCAACATGAATAGTAGTAGACTTATCAGCCATTTGCAAAGATATATTAGTTGGTATCAACTTTTCTAGCTGTAGTCTCTTGTAGAGATAAAAAGGCATAACACTAACTCCAGCTCCCAAATCACATAAAGCAGTTCTAACATAATTATTTTTAATAGAGCAAGGAATAGTTGGTATACCTGGATAACCAAGTTTCTTCGGAACCTTACCATTGAAGGAATAATTAGCAAGCAAAGTAGAAATTTCTTCATTAGGAATCTTCCTTTTATTAGAGACAATATCCTTCATATACTTTGAATAAGGAGGCAACTTAATAGCATCAGTCAAAGGAATTTGCAAAATAAAGGTTTAATCCACTCACAAAACTTGTTATAGTGTTCTTCCTCCTTTGACTTGTGTTTCTTATTGGGAAAAGGCATAGGTTTCTGCACCCAAGGTTCTCTTTCACTACCATGTTTATTAGCAATAAAATCTTCCTTAGTGTACCTAGTGTTCTTAGTGTGCTTCTCAGGTTCTTCCTCAACTTCCTCCTTATCAGGAGCATCAGTTTTATCACCACTTTCAGTTTTAGCATCAGAGACAGATATACTATTAGGATCTACAGCAGGTTCAGGTGGTTCCTCAACTATTTTATGTTTCTTTTTCTTTGTCTTATGAGGACTACCACTACTTTCACCTTGTTGAGAATCCTGCTCAATTCTTTTAGGATGTCCTTCAGGATATAAAGGATCTTGAGTGGCTATACCACTCATAGTTCTAATTCCATAAGCATGTTTATCTCCTGAGGCATTAACTAGTATATCCTTTTTTACCTTAGCAAGTTGATCAATTTGGGTTTGAACCATTTGAAAGTGTTTACAAAGCATTTTCACATCATTAGCAGTTCTTTCCAAAATATCTTTCAACTCATTAATAGCTCTAGAGTTTTCCAATAAATGATTCTAAACTTGTTTATTAAAATTACCTTGTTTAACAATAAAAGTGTCAAGTTCCTCTAAGCATTGATCAGGAGGTTTACCATAGGGAATATCACCTTCATTAAAGTGGAGAGCATGTACCTCAATAGAGGATGAGTGGGGAATTGGCTTACATAATTATTCTATATTAGGTAGATTTTTCACATCTTCAGATCTAATACCTTTCTCCTTAAGACATTTCTTAGCTTCCTTCATCACTTCATCATTTAATGAAATCATTCCCCTCTGCGTTGGTGTTGGTGTTGGAGTTAGTTCAGGCACAACTGGTTCAGGAGTAATGGCCTCGGGTGTATTTAGCTCAGTTGAATTCCAATCATCATAATTCTTGCTTATTTTAGCCATTAATTCTTCAACATCTACAATCAGCAAAACTATCTAGGTATGTCCTAGAATCATCAGTTAGTCCATTAGAATAAATATCAAGAAGCTCATTTCTAGGTAATGGACATCCAGGATGTGTAGGAATCAAGGCACAAAACCTTGTCCATGACTCAGGCAATTTCTCTTCTTCTCCCTGTTTAAAATCAAATAGTTTCTGCAAAGCAGCATGTATAGCACTAGGAGGAAAATATTTTTGAAAGAAAGAAGCAATCAAGCAATCAGGGCTATCAATGGAGCTAGGAGGTAATCTATTAAACCAAGCTTTAGCTTCTCCTTTTAGTGAAAAAGGGAAGATCTTAGCAACAAAGTACTTGCGCATCTTAAAATCATCAGAGAATAAGGCACTCATAGTGGAAAGCTCATTCATATGTGCCGCAACACTTTCATTTTCAGTCTCACAAAAAGGTCCTTTCTCAACAATGTCTATATAGGATAAATCGAGAGAAAAATCATAATATTTATCTTTAATATCTATGGGAGAAGTGGCAAACTTAGGATCAGAAGACAGCTTAGGAATAATGGTACGTCTCTCAAAGAGACTCCTAATAGCAGTAGCACCATGTGTGTTTTGGTACTCTTCGATAAATTTATCAGTCATTTCAATGTAACCATCACTAATATCATATCTCTCTCTAGACTCAGGTGAGCTAACAGGTGCAATAGTGTCTTCACTAGGGGTTTGAGTGTTTCCCCAAATAGTTCTAGCAATAGTAGCTTCTAGGAAAGGACCTAATGAACCACTTGCATCAAGCACAGTAGAAGTAACATCATGAGTATCAGAAGCAATTTCAGATTCAGCAGTATTAGTAGTGTGTGTAGCATGTGTATGTGGTGGTGGTGTAACAAGCTTACTTATAACAGACGATGAATCAAGAGCAGCAGAGGTGTTTAGGACTGTACCTCTTCTTGTAGTGGATGGTAAAATAGAAAACTTTCCATCACGAGACTTCCCCATGATGAAAGGAGTAGCAGTGAACAGTAATAGATCCAAGTGAACTTACAAATAAAGCTATGCTTCCCAGCAACGGCGCCAGAAAATAGTCTTGATGACCCACAAGTATAGGGAATCGCAATAGTCTTCGGGGGTAGTATTACCCAATTTATTGATTCGGCACAAGGGGATCCAAAGAATATTTAGAATCCTTAACAACTGAGTTGTCAATTCAGCTGCACCTGGAAATAGTCTTGCTCACAGTAGTTTATCAGTAGCAACAGTTTTGTAGTAGAAATAGCAAAGCAACAGCAGCAGAACTGTAGTAGCAAACAGTAGGATATGAGTGCGGTAGGCATAGGGATGGATGGACGGACGTTGCATGGACGAGTATAAACATGTAACTTCAAGATCTAGGGAAATTGCAGATAAATAAGATTAAGCATCCAAGTATTATACAATCATAGGCATGTGCTCCATATATAGTCATACGTGCTCGCAATGAGAACTTAAACAACATCTTTTGTCCTACCAGCCCGTTGCAACGTGGCCTCAAGGGAATCTACTGGCAATTAAGGTACTCCTTTTAATAGAGCACCAGAGAAAAGCATTAACACTCCATGAACACACGTGATCCTCACATCACAGCCATCCCCTCCGGCTGTCACTTCGGGGCCTTTGGTTTTGGACAATGATATGTGTACACAACTTACAGATAAGATCACAAACAATACTATCATGACACTCAGGCCCTAGTGACAAGCATTAAGCACAACAAGTTGCAACAAAGTCAAATAACACTAATAGAGATACTAGGCAGCATGCCCTACCAATCTTATTCGATTACATGATAGAACTCATACAATCGCTACCATCCCCATAGCCTACAGCGGGGGATTACTCACTCATGGATGGGGAAACATGGATGGTTGATGGAGAGGCGTTGTTGATGATGATGGAGATGATCCTCTCCAAATTCCCCGTCCCGACAGGGTGCCAGAACGGAGTTTCTGGTTCTGAATCGCAGTTTCTGGTGGTGGCGACACAGCAGAACTCTTTCTGGAAAAACGTCAACCCCCTGAGTTTTTAGGTCAGAAGGCAACTTATAGGCGAAGAGGGAGGCCGAGGGGGTGCCTGGCCCGCGCGGCAGGGGGTGTGGTCCCCTCAGAGCCCCACTCCTTCTCGTCTTCTGGCTCCGTGAGTCTTCTGGTGAAATAGGATTTTTGGCATATTTTCTGGGATTTTTCCTGATAGTTGATTTTCTGCACAAAAACTAGACACCAAGGTAATTCTGCTGAAAACAGCGACAGTCGTTAGTTGTATCCAATTCACACAAGTTTAGAGGAGAAACAATAGCAAAAGTGTTCGGGAAAGTAGATACGTTTTGGACGTATCAGCCGCCCCTACCGCGGCACAGATTTCTGGTGTTTTCCTGCCGCGCGCTGCCGAGTCTTCCGTGGGACGTTTTTAGCCCATTTTTTTGCCGCGAAAACTTCCACCACATACATTTTATCATTGTTTTCTTACAAACCTTAGCCACAGCCATTCACTCATAGGTGTTAGGAACTTTCCCATTGAGACTAGTTTCCGCTCCTCGAGGCTGCTCATTGTAACACCCCAGTTTTAGCTAAACTTTAATTAGGGTTTGATTGTGCATTATTAGCATCATCTTTGAAAAATGCAACTAAGAAAAGTTAAAGCTAAATCCTAAAACCATGTTTCCCTTCCCTCTCTAAAAACAATTCAAAATGGTTTGGAATTTGAAAAGTACAAAATGTTCGGAGCCCACATTGAATAAAAGGGTTCCATAGTATTTTACATATTTTACAACACCCTTTGGTATTTTTGGAATTATACTAAACATTTTCCAAATGGATTTACAAAGAGATAACTAAAAACACAAAAGGAAAAAGAATTTCTACTAAAAAATGGATCCTAAGGTAATCAGGCCGCAGCCCATCAAGCCACCTCCCTCTCTTCTCCCTATCTGCCGCTCACGCGCAGCTTCCTGCAGCCCAGCGCGGCCCGCTACCGGCTATACCCATTCGTCGCTCCTTTCTGTCGTCTTCCTCCTCCGTCCAAGCAGATGCCTGTCGCCGCCGCAACCGCCCGATGTTGCCCCGTCGTCGTGATGCGCGCCGCCGCCCTGGAGTTGGAGATAAGACCACTACGTCGTGCACGTCTCTCTTCCTCTTGTCTTATTTCCCCCCTCACGTGCGTCTCTCTTCCTCTTTCTGTAACACCCTCGCCTAATAAGGCTGAGTTCATGTGTATAGTGCCAATCCCTGGATCGGTTCACTAGCACACACAGTACAAAATGATACCAAATATAAGTGTGCATCATAAATTCAACGAATATGATCCAGAATTTACATTATATTACAACGGAAAGCAATTACAAGGTAGATCTCCATCCTTCAAATGTGCCACAGGCGAACAATTATTGAGTGGAGTCTCGCGACCTATGAACGATCACTCAGATACGACATAACCTGCAACATGAAACATTGCAGCCACGAATGATCAATACATTGAATGTATGGCAAGTAGGCTAAAGTGGTTAACAACAGATCTATCAACTACATGCTTATTTGGCCAAGTGGAGTTCAGGCTCATTTGCATAAAGCAACAGTTTTATCCTAACATTTGTAACAAAGTAGTTTTCCAATACGATAAATAGGACACTTTGGTTCATTCCCAGGTGCTCCTACCCAATTATGTGCACCCAACAAGTTTTAAGTAATTAAGAAATAAAGATGAGTGAGAAATATCATAGCATCAGTATCAGGTCGCTCAAATTGTCCATAACCGGGGACACGGCTAAGCACTTAGTTTATACACCCTGCAGGAGTTAGTACACTTTACCCATGTGACTTGGCCAGCCCAGCTCATACCACCACTCTCATATTGGGTGATGATAGGGAGAAGTTTAAGAAGGAACCGTTCTGGAAGTAGCTCCCCAAACCCGACACGCACCGGTCCAACCTACACTCTCTACATCTCTGGATATGTGGGTTCGAGTTACCACAACCTACTGAGTCCAACCAACCGCCCAATTCATTATTGGCACATGGTTGCACATGAAAGCTACCAAACAAAGAAGTCAATCCTTTCTCAGTGTCCTGGGTGGCATTCCCCACCATAATCCACACTCGATGACCCAATCAATGCCATTCCGCCCAGGTGGTTCATTAAAATCATGTTGGTTTGTCATTTAACAAAATAAAATCCTTTCACAACAAATAACTTTTCATTGTATGATTCCCTTCCTCGTCTAAATAGCATAGCTAAGCAATCTACCAATACGATGGCTCATAAACAAGGAATACTAGGGAATAATATGGGACATAGCATAGCATAAACACATCAATTCCTACATATGCAATTCTACAAAAACATCTACAATGCATAGGAAAACGATAGGACATTTATGACCAAGATAGCACTACTTGCCTTTGTTGTAGATGTAGTCGATTAGATAATCCTCACAATACTAATAGATATAATGGTTACACTCATATAGTTTCTGTTGCCTATAAATCAAACTAAAATTATATCTGTAATCTCCACGAAATTGTGATTCCAGGGACATATTGTTTATAGTTTTCTGAGCAGTATTCGAATTACTATGATTTTAATACTCTAAATAAGCCATTAATCTATTTATTTAATTGCTGCGAAACCTTACAGTATTTGCCTGAACCATTTTCATATTGATGATCTACATGGAACCAGCTTTCCATCGGTATATCATTTATATTTTTGTGACAAGCAATTAATTTACTATGAATTTAATGATTTCTAAAGCCATTAAAACTAATTAAAGTACTACAGGGTAAATAATCCGCAAATGCTGGATCCAACCAGATATTATTAATATACATTATAGTAGCTTCAATTTGATATATTGCTCATATTTTTCGGAGTTACCGATAATTTCCTATGAATTTATTAACCTAAAAGACCATTAAAACTAATTAAGTTACTGCAGTAAACGCATACTGTAAAGGTTGAATCTAATGCCATATTAATATTCTACACAGTTTTCTGAATCCATTGATATATTATTTGCTATTTTTGGATCTATAAATCTTTTTATATGATTTTTGCAAGTTTGCACAATTTTCTGCAAATTAAATTCAATTTCAAATCTACAGGAAATATTCCCTAGGAATATTCTATGCTGACTAGGATGCAGGGCTGACCTGGTGTTGACACGTGGCGAGATCCTGTTGGCTCGTACCCCTTCACGGAATCGATCTAATCCTGGCCGTTGGGATGATATCCAGTGGTTAGGAGAGGAGATAGACCCGATTTTGGCTCAGAATAAACAAGAAATAGATTTGTGTTAGAGAGACAAATTCGTAGGTCAAATTGAAAAACTTACAACATGAAAGTTATGGGGAATCATTAGTCCTACCTTCTCACCAAAGAATTTGGATTTGATGAAACGAGCATGAGTACATCTTGGATTTACACCGTCATATCTGAAATATTGCGATACGAAATTATCTGGCTGTGGTGGATGAAAAGAGGTGAGGTTTGTCGAGATTGAAATATTTCGACGAGTTCTACAACTTTCTTTTTTGGCCGAAGGCAAACAACGAAGTCTAGATGGGTTAAAAAGCGAAATAAGATTCGGGCATGTGTAGATTCGGGATTTCGAGAAGAGAAACTCGTACAGCTTTGGCTCCACGAGTTTATATGGAGATTTAAGATGGTGTAGAGATAGGTCTTGGAGTAGGGAACAAGTAGAAACAAACGAAAGTTGGTTCGGAGTTGTAGATAAAAAGATATAAGGATTTAAATAAAGATAGGTCTAGAAAACGTGTTTTCGCACGCCTTTTAAAGCATTCATTAGATCGATCAATGCGTCCCGTGCGACTGTAGCTTGCGCGTGGCTGAATGGGCCGGCCCACTTAGGATTTGTTTTTCTTTTTTTCTTTTTCTTTTTCTATTTACTTGTTTCTCTCATAACTTTTGCATACGAACTCCAAATGACATGATTCTTATTTCTAAAATTTTATAAAATCGAATAGATCATTATAGGATCAAATTTGTAATCTTTTTACTAGTTTGCAAGTAGTATATTTATAAATCCTTTTATAAGTCATTTTATTTATGTCTTTATTTGTTTGTACTTATTCCATAACTTTTTCATAATAGCTTCAAATGAGCTCAATTTTGTTTCTAAAATTTTGTAATATTAATTGGATCTTTTTAGGCTATAATTATCAACAATCAATGCCTTAGCAACAATGGTTTTTTATAAAGCCAATTCAATTCCCTTTAGGTACAGAGTGGCATATACTATTTAGGGTTTTAGTACTTTATTTCTATTTAGGGATTTTTCTTGATGCAAATATGCAATGCAATGCTCATGAATGTCATGCAAGTGCAAATTTTTTTATAGTCTCAATTTCCAAAATCTTGGAATGTGACAGACTAACCCCCTTAAGATGAATCTCGTCCCGAGATTCGGAATGGCTAGCAAGGTTATGGGTATTGTTGTCGAGGCTAACCCCCTTGAGAAAATTAAACTTGCATCTCCAAGGATAGTTGATAAGCTATATCTTGGTCTTCCTCCCTCTAGGATTGTGAGTGTAGTATCAAGTTGTGCAGCAACAATTCGAGCTTCTTATTTAACCATCCAGTCTATGTCTACTATTACTACTATGTCATGTGAATCCAATATAATCTAGCTAGTGGGAAATTTTTATGTGCTCCAATCTCTATGGTTTAATGGTGGCATTTGTTTTGGGTAGCATAGATGAGTTATAGATAGAAAGACTATAGAAGTAATACTACCCGTAACTATATGAAGGAAACAATAGGCACATAAGCAAGCAATCAACACACAAGCAAGCACACACATAACAATGATACAGAGGTCTAAACCTAGTAGTATGTAACCAGAAAATAGTTTGAAGGCATTGGGAACAATATTAGAGTAAAATAGAGCAACATATAAGCAATAAATAAAATCTATCAAAATGGTACAACAGGTCTCACGAATTTTTCTGACCGACTTAAACTCGTCAGGAATTTTAGCCAATTTTTGTGCATGTACTACAGGTAATTATGCTCCAAATCCTATTTTTTTAGACTTGTCTGAGTTATCAATAAAATATGAAATATCGTGCAGTACAACAGGCCAGGCAGAAAACTGCAGCAGTAATCCCACGAATTTCAATCAATTCACACCATTAAAATAATTTTAAAACCACACAAAAACTCTAGCAACTTTAGAGTTTCAAAACAACAGATCCTAAACACGGCATCACACGATATGGATCAGTACAAACAAGCAAGCAACCTATATTTTCATACCATATAAGTTGGTAAGAACAATATGCTAACACGATAGCGATGATCTCCTAAAGAGATAGAACATGGTGGTCTAGACCTAACCAAACTTGATGAGATGTTTATTTAAGTCATACTATTTGTTCTTTTACTTAGCTAACTCTCATTTAGGTATCATAAGAATGGACAACTATAAATGTTTGAATAGGAAGAGGTTCTAGAAAAGATAGGTAAGGAATATAAGAACTCTAATAAGTAGAAAATATGATTGTTCTCCTAATAGAGGTCTTCTATTACTAATCCATTTCTAAGGTCACGATCCTACAGTCAACGCACAGCTTTGATACCATCTTGTAACACCCTCTCCTGATAAGGCTGAGTTCATGTGTATATTGCCAATCCCTGGATCGGTTCACTGGCACACACAGTACAAAATGATACCAAATATAACTGTGCATCATAAATACAACGAATATGATCCAGAATTTACATTATATTACAGCGAAAAGAAATTAAAAGGTAGATCTGCATCCTTCAAATGTGCCACAGGCAAACAATTGTTGAGTGGAGCCTCGCGACCTATGAACGATCACTCAGATATGACATAACCTGCAACATGAAACGTTGCAGCTATGAATGGTCAATACATTGAATGTATGGCAAGTAGGCTAAAGTGGTTAACAACAGATCTATCAACTACATGCTTATTTGGCCAAGTGGAGTTCAGGATCATTTGCATAAAGCAACAGTTTTATCCTAACATTTGTAACAAAGTAGTTTTCCAATACGATAAATAGGACACTCTGGTTCACTCCCAGGTGCTCCTACCCAATTATGTTCACCCAACAAGTTTTAAGTAATTAAGAAATAAAGATGAGTGAGAAATATCATAGCATCAGTATCAGGTCACTCAAATTGTCCATAACCGGGGGACACGGCTAAGCACTTTGTTTATACACCCTGCAGGGGTTAGTACACTTTACCCATGTGACTTGGCCAGCCCAGCTCGTACCACCACTCTCATATTGGGTGATGATAGGGAGAAGTCCAAGAAGGAATCGTTCGGGAAGTAGCTCCCCAAACCCGACACGCACCGGTCCAACCTACACTATCTACATCTCTGGATACGTGGGTTCGAGTTACCACAACCTAGTGAGTCCAACCAACCGCCCATTTCATTATTGGCACATGGTTGCACATGAAAGCTACCACACAAAGAAGCCAATCCTTTCTCAGTGTCCTGGACGGCATTCCCCATCATAATCCACACTCGATGACCCAATCAATGCCATTCCGCCCAGGTGGTTCATTAAAATCATATTGGTTTGTCATTTAACAAAATAAAATCCTTTCAAAACAAATAACTTTTCATGGTATGATTCCCTTCCTCGTCTAAATAGCATAGCTAAGCAATCTACCAATACGATGGCTCATAAACAAGGAATACTAGAGAATAATATGGTACATAGCATAGCATATATACATCAATTCCTCCATATGCAATTCTACAAAAACATCTACAATGCATAGAAAAACAGTAGGACATTTATGACTAAGATAGCACCACTTGCCTTTGTTGTAGATGTAGTCGATTAGATAATCCTCACAATACTCATAGATATAATGGTTACACTCATCATAACCACAATACTTGCAATCATAGTAGTTGCAATCACACATGTTGCAATCCTCGCAATCTATCGATCAAACAATTGCATACAACATAAACAATAGCACATAGAGATCAAACAAATACAACAAATGCATGCATGACAATTTAATAAGTCACAATGGTTGTTATTTTAGTTGTCTAAACAATACTGAAGTATATGATGCATGAAAAAGACCAATTAATGCAATGGAGTACTTGTTATTAATAATTACTTGCCAATATAGGGTTTTTAATAGTTCTGTTGTAACGCCTGTTCTAACTGTCGAATTAAATTTGTTTCTTGGGTTTACTGGATAGAGGACATTAATATGAACCAGTGGGCGTTGGATTCACCCTAATTTGTTTCTTTTGCCTACAAATCAAACTAAAATTATATCCGTAATCTCCACGGAATTGTGATTCCAGGGACATATTATTTGAAATTTTCTGAGCAGTATTCGAATTACTATGATTTTAATGCTCTAAATAAGCCATTAATCTATTTATTTAATTGCTGTGAAACCTTACAGTATTTGCCTGAACCATTTGCATATTGATGATCTACATGGAACCAGCTTTCCATCGGTATATCATTTATATTTTTGTGACAAGCAATTAATTTACTATGAATTTAATGATTTCTAAAGCCATTAAAACTAATTAAATTACTACGGGTTAAATAATCCTCAAATGCTGGATCCAACTAGATATTATTAATATACATTATAGTAGCTTCAATTTGATATATTGTTCATATTTTCGGAGTTACACATAATTTTCTATGAATTTATTAACCTAAAAGACCATTAAAACTAATTAAGTTACTGCAGTAAGAGCATACTGTAAAGGTTGAATCTAATGCCATATTAATATTCTACACAGTTTTCTGAATCCATTGATATATTATTTGCTATTTTTGAATCTATGAATCTTTTTATATGTTTTTTTCAAGTTTGCACAATTTTTTGCAAATTAAATTCAATTTCAAATCTACAGGGAATATTCCCTGGGAATATTCTATGCTGACTGGGACACGTGGCTGACCTAGTGTTGACACGTGGTGAGATCCGGTTGACTCGTACCCCTTCGCGGAATCGATCTAATCCTAGCCGTTGGGATGCGATCTAGTGGTTAGGAGAGGAGATTGACCCGATTTTGGCTCAGAATAAACAAGAAATAGATTTGTGTTAGAGAGACAAATTCGTAGGTCAAATTGAAAAACTTACAACATGAAAGTTATGGGGAATCAATAGTCCAACCTTCTCACCAAAGTAATTTGGATTTGAAGAAACGAGCGCGAGTACACCTTGGATTTACACCGTCATATCTGAAATATTGCGATGCGAAATTCTCCAACTCTGGTGGATGAAAAGACGTGAGGTTTGCCGGGATTGAAATATTTCGACGAGTTCTACAACTTTCGTTTTTTGGCCGAAGGAAAACAACAAAGTCTAGATGGGTTAAAAAGCGAAATAAGATTTGGGCATGTGTAGATTCGGGATTTCGAGAAGAGAAACTCGTACAGCTGTGGATCCACGAGTTTATATGGAGATTTAGGATGGTGTAGAGATAGGTCTTGGAGTAGGGGACAAGTAGAAACAAACGAAGTTGGTTCGGAGTTGTAGATAAAAATATATAAGGATTTGAATAAAGATAGGTCTAGAAAACGTGTTTTCGCACGCCTTTTAAAGCATTCATTAGATCGATCAATGCGTCCCGTGCGACTGTAGCTTGCGCGTGGCTGAATGGGCCGGCTCACTTAGGATTTTTTTTTCTTTTTTTTCTTTTTCTATTTACTTGTTTCTCTCATAACTTTTGCATACGAACTCCAAATGACATGATTCTTGTTTCTAAAATTTTCTAAAATCGAATAGATCATTATAGGATCAAATTTGTAATCTTTCTGCTAGTTTGCAAGTAGTAGATTTATAAATCCTTTTATAAGTCATTTTATTTATGTCTTTATTTGTTTGTACTTATTCCATAAATTTTTCATAATAGCTTCAAATGAGCTCAATTTTGTTTCTAAAATTTTGTAATATTAATTGGATCTTTTTAGGCTATAATTATCAACAATCAATGCCTTAGCAACAATGCTTTTTTATAAAGCAAATTTAATTCCCTTTAGGTACAAAGTGGCATATACTATTTAGGGTTTTAGTACTTTATTTCTATTTAGGGATTTTTCTTGATGCAAATATGCAATGCAATGCTCATGAATGTCATGCAAGTGCAAATTTGTTTCTAGTCTCAATTTCCAAAATCTTGGGATGTGACACTTTCCCCAGTGGACCCGAACCCTAGACGCTCGGGCTCTGACGATCCCCTCCGTTCCCGACCACCCCAGTCCAAGCCATGGCCACCATTGAGATCGTTGTTGTGGAATCATACTTCCTACCAGGCAGAGCAAGCCGAAGTGGCCCTAGATGCCCCAATTGCCACCTCCTTCCCCGACTTCGGCCAGCGCGCTCGCCATTGTTTCCGGACACCCTTCTCCTTGCTGAACCCACCATCCGCCCCAGGGTGAGCTCGCAGTTCTTAGGAACCACCACACGCCTCCTCTATCTCTCTAGTCTATGCCCGTGTTGATCACCATCACGCGCCGCCGTAGATCCTCGCCGTAGCTACTGTTTCGGCGACCCTTTTCAAGCGGCTCTGCGACCCATATGCTTGCCTTGTTGCTCTGGTTCGAACACGCATAGCCATGCTTCCCAGGCCTCCCTCCTCCGCCATCTATAGCGACCACCCGACGGTGGCCGTCGCGTGACGTCACGCTGACGCGGTCTTGACGTAGGTCGTAGACCCGCCAGGTGCCAGCGAGGCACCTGATGTGGCCACTAGCCCAGAGGTCAGACATAGTGGGTAGATCCAGCCTCGGTGAGAGATTTCCCTCACTCTATGCGTCAGCCCTCTGTCACAGTGACGCAGTAAATGTTTTAAATTGTTTTAATAATTTCAGAAAAGGTTTAAAACTTGTAAAATCAATAACTTATTATTTATAAGTCAGAAAAATATGTATAATATATCAAAATGTTCAGAAAAATGAGAAGTACCTATTTAAGATTTAATAATGCATTGATAATCAAATAAATTACAAGTTTAATTATAACAACAAATCCACCCCATTAGATGCATTTGGAGTTTCTCCAAATTAGGGTTTATACCCCTCGGAACCCTGATTAAATTTTTGAACCTGCCTTAGGGTTTCATTTCAATGCAATTTAACTTGTCATATCATCATCCTTGATTGAGCATTGCATCGATGCCATGTGTTGATTGTTCCCCTTTCCTTTCAGTGATTTGGTTCTTCTTCCGTAGAATAGGGTATCGAGATCGGATTGAATACTAAGATCAAGACCATCGAATATCGAAGAACAACACTTGGCCAGCTATAATCAAGTCAAGTACCAGATGTTCGAAGCTCTGCTTTCTGGTTCTCAACGGGCAAAGGCAAGCATAGCCGATATAATCCTACGATTTTGAAAGCATTTCAATTCCTGTGATGATGCATATGATTCTACTATGGTCTTTTATCGTTATATAGAGTATCATATCTATTGCATACTCCCTTTGAGCTTATATTACCTGATCCACTACTCCTAGCATAACTAGGTTTGGCTTGTGTGCACTGCTAGAGCTTTTATCTGTGTCCTTCTTATCCATGCATAGCTGTCAGTGCTGGTTTATCCAAATGATGTATCAGATACAGATAATCTAGTATGACAGGAGAATGTGATGATATGAGATCAGTGGCAAAGGTTAAACATGTTAAGGCTTGTACGGGAGGCCATGGTGGGATGTGGTTTTGTAGTCCCATGCTCGCCACCACTAGGAACCGAGTTCTTGCCTTTGGAACCGAGACGAGCATACAACCACACAGGGCTTGGGAACCCCTCGCCTAATTAACTTGCCTAGTAGATTTGATGAGTCACATAGTTCGGGCGTTCCATTCAGCATACGCATTGAAAACATTTTGAAAGATTTAGCGGGTGAAGGTGCATCCATAACAGGTAGGGAAGCGTGGACCGGGTTGCTTGGGGTTGATGACGCCCTGGTAAACCAACCTCGCCTCACATCTCTAGGGACCAGCTTCGGGATTTGACCCATTATAGCGGAACCATCCTTAAGGCATGACTCATGGTTTCAGCGAAATCAAGGTAAAGGTTGTGGCCAATCACCCTCTGCCAACCTTCCACGGAAGAGGGATAATAGCTTGGCATTAAGAGTCGGTTGGTATGTGTGGGTAAAGTTGTACACCCTTGTAGGGTTAAATCTTTTAGAAAAGCCGTGTTCACGGTGATGAACGCTTGGTGACCAAATTCTAAGATCATAGAGAACTATAACCTAATTGTAAAACTTGGCAGATCAACGTGTGATTAAGGATGCTTCCTCATGGGTACGAGGGGGTGATCCTATTTAGGGTTCAGATGATGATGTTTTGGTGGATATCAAAAGATGATGATCAATATTTCAGATATGTCGCTCTCTTATCCCCTTTTAAAATACTCTGATTAGACGAGCTTCTTCTCTCTCCTATTTACAAAAAAAGATGGCTTTTTTGCAAAACAACTCCACCATCCATAAGTCTTGCGGAGTACACCCTGTAATCACCCTTGCTTTGTTGATACTTTTGGCAGAGTAAGTGTTCCTTGAAGACGAGTTCCGTACGACATCGACACCGACGAGTAGCTTGGGGTTCCTGGTTGGCAGCCTAGAATCTATAGGATGGGACGTCATCATTATGCTTCAGGCCTCTTAGGCCATTTATTAAGTTTTCTATACTTAATAGTATAATTTGCCTTCCATTGTTTGATGTTTGTGGTAAGTGACCTCCGATTGTTATATTTTGGCTCTTCGCTCAGTTATGAGCTTGCTATAATAAATTTTGTGTCGTAGGGTCACTGTTGTGTTACCGATTCTTCACTGGATATCCTCGAGCTCAAGGTTAAGCTTATGTCAGACGAAGGTCTGGGATTTGTTTAGCCCTGGTCCCGGGGGTGTCACACTCATAGGTTGTGGTGATGTGTTTATAATTTGAACGTGATCAAAGTGTGATCCATAGTATATCAAAAAATAGAATATAGCAAAAGAAAATGGAAAAATAAAAAGGATTGTACAAAAAAGTGAATTGTGCAATAGGCCTAGTGATTTCTTTGTGCACCGGTAGATTGAGCAATCTTGTGCATGTGACATTGAGCCTTTCTAGTGTCTCTTCAACGTAGTGCAACACCCTTCATAGTTGCATTGCCACGTTTATCTCCACGTGTGTGTTTCTTGGGTTTTTGTACGATCAACACTAGGACTTGTTTGTGATGTAGTTAGGATTCCATACCTACAGCTCCACCATAAATAACCTGTGTGCCATGTGATCGTTCTCTATACCCTTGATATGCACTTCATCACATTAGTGCATCAGTCTTGATCTTGTTTTGGTCACGCATATCTATTCACTTTGGAACAGTAAGATCTACTTTATTGTCAGTTGTGAGTGAGTTGAGTGTTACACCAAACAACTTTTTTTTATTGCACTAATCTACTAATCATGTATACTAGTACTTATGATGTTGTAGCACAGAAAAAGAAGGATGATAAGCTTGTCAACTGGCGGGAATATGAAGCATTGAGGTCCCATTTGACACTTGTGTTCAACAACACAACAGATGCCATTGACAAGAGTCTTTAGGATGTGAAATGACTTTGGAAGGAAATGTTCGGGACGTGGCTACCATAAAGACACAAGTGACAGATATCAACAACAATGTCACAGCTTTGCAGCGTTCAATAGAGGCTTTGACACTTGCACTTGAGCAATGACAACAACAACCAGTGGATGAAGATCTAGATGATGATGTCGATGGGAGTGTTGCTGGTGCTACTCCACCACAGGGCAGAGGACGGCCTCATGCCCTTGCGTCTGCACCACTACATGGTTGAGGTTTTCCCCTATTGGTCGTGCTCAGCATATACTTAACCAGCCGATTGATGATGGATTGGGCAAGCCCAAATTTTCAATTCCCAAGTTTGATTGCTCCATTGCCTGAAGATTACCTCACATGGGAGTTGAAGATAGAGAAGCTCTGGCCCCTGTATGAGTACACTGAAGAAAAGAAGGTCAAGCTTGCAGCGTCAGAATTTGATGGTTATGCTTTGCGTTGGTGGGATGCACTTGTACAACATAGAAGGGACGACAATGACTTTCCAGTGATGACTTGACGGGAGATGAAGCATATCATGAAAGAACGCTTTGTACCCACCAATTACTTGCGCTCTGTTTTTGAGAAGTTGACACAATTGAAGCAAGGGAACTTGATAGTTAATGAGTACTACATGGAGATGGAGATGCTTATGCAACATTCTAGAATCCGAGAGTCACTTGAGATGACCACACAGCGATTTCTCAACAATCTGAGGGTACCAATCAAGAGCATAGTGCGTCATCACAAGTATGAGAACATGAACGAGATTTTGCATCATGCTAGAGAGGCCGAGTCACAGCTAGCGGAAGAAGCTAAGGCACGTCTTTTTCCAGCTGCTAGTCGCTTCCCCAAGGCCACGCCACCACCTATGGCGCCCCCTGCAGTGGCCAGTCACCCTCCTACATTAGCGGCCAAGTCGGTTCCCGCACCCTCTTTTAGTTCCAATGCTAAAAAGCCCGCTACTCCTGCTACTAGTTCGGGTTCAAATATGTCAACTGCATATACTCGCGATGTGGAGTGTCAAACTTGCGGAGGTAGAGGTCACTACAAGAGAGATTACCCAAACCGCAAGGTGATGTTTGTCAATGATCAAGGAGAGTATGAGAGTGGAGATGATGTTGATCCTGATGATCATGGCGCTGATTATGATGAGGAAGGTATGGATGACTTTCCTGACCATGCGCCTGATACGTTGGAAACTTATCTATAATTTTTGATGCTCCATGCTTGTTTAGTATCTACTTTGCTTTACTTGTCCACACTTTGAGGTGCTTTTTACATGTTTTCATGTACTAACCTACTAACAAGTTGCAACAGTGCCAGATGCCTGTTTTCAGAAAAGTTAGTAAAGAAATATTCTCGGAATTGGACGGGACAAAGGACAAAATCAATTACTTTCCATGGGGAACAAGAAGTACAGAGGAGAGGCGAAGGGGCCGGCCAGAGGGGCCAGACCCACCCCAGGCGTGGGTGGACCCCACCCCGCGCCTAGATAGGGTTTGGTCGCCCTGGCGGCCGCCTTAGTCTCCCCCTTCGCCAATAAGAAGCCCCTGATGCAGCAAGCCTGAGTACCCGATAAAATGTCCACGAAACCGTCTGTAGCCGCCGCCACCATCGTCCCTAGATCAGGGGGGATCTGAAGTTCTTCCCGACACCCTGCCGGAGGGGAGATCATCCCGGAGGCCTTCTCTCCGGTATGATGCGTGAGTAGTTCCACCTTGGACTATGGGTCCATGTAGTAGCTAAATGGTTGTATCTCCTCCTTTGTGCTTTCATGTATAGATCTTGTGAGCTCCGTTCATGATCAAGATCTAATGTATTTGTAATCATGCATGTTATGTTTGCGGGGATCCGATGGATATTGAGATTATTATGTTGGTTTGATTAATGGTTTTGTCTTTATGATTCTATCATGTCTATGTTGTTTGTGATCTTGCATGCTCTCCGTTGTTAGTAGCTATCTTGGCGAAGTAGTTGCTAGTGACTCCAAGAGGGGGTATTAATGCTCGATAGTGGGTTCATGCCTCTAGTTTCCAAGGGAAGTGACCGAAATCTCTTCGGTTGTAGATGTGATGTTGCTACTAGGGAGAAAACAACGGTCTCTTGTTCATGGAACATGTGGACTGTTTACCTTACACACTTTGCTTAAAGCAGTTGTCTGTTGCTTGCAACTTAATACTGGAGGGGGTTCGGATGATAACCTAAAGGTGGACTTCTAGTTATAGATGCAGTTGGATGGCGGTCTATGTATCTTGTTGTATTGCCCAATCAACCTCATAGGATCTTTCTGACTAGTAATTGCATTGTTATGCCTTGCTCAGTTCATGTCAATTGCCCCGCTGTAATTTGTTTACCCTTCATGCCATGTTGTTTATCTAAGGAGAGCACCTCTAGTGAACTATGGACCCCGGTCCAATCTTTACCATTGATACATCTTCCATTGTTACTTGTTTACTTGCTGCAAACCATTACCTTCCACACCATACATTTAATCCTTTGTTACAACAAACCGGTGAGCTTGACAACCTCACTGTTCGTTGGGGAAAAGTCTTGAGTTTGTGTTGTGCAGGTCTCCACATTGTTTGCAACACCTGTGTGATGATTCCTTCCTCCTTATGGTTCGATAACCTCGGTCTCAACTGAGGGAAAACTTGTTTCTTGCTCTTCACACCCTGCGCTTGGGGTTACCAACAAAGTGCTACGTCGAGCACCATCAAGACTTTCTGGCGCCGTTGCCGGGGAGGCTAAGGACGTCTTCACTAGGGGAGTCCTTCACTTCCTTTCTCTTTACTTTGTTTTTAGTTTGCTTCGTTTCTTTTGCTTGGTTTTGTTTGCCTCTTTTCAAAAAACCTAAAAAAATAGTCTAGTTTGATTTGCTTGCTTTATTCAAAACACACAAAAAAATAGTCCTTTCTCTAGCTCACCATGTTGATCCCCAAGTTTGCCCTGAAAGATCTTGCAATAGGTAGTGTCTCCATAATTGGGAAACATAACATTGAAGAATTCTTTAATTATGTTAGCAAGCATTAGGATATTAAGGATAAATCTATAGCAGAGCTTGCTCCTAATTATGAGATTTATGCAGCTTCTTTAGTTCATATGTTGGAGGCTAGGTTTGTTAGCCTTAACCCCTTCATACAAATCTTGTTCCTAAAACTTAAAGAAGAAAAGAATGTTGAAAAGAGGAAATTTATCCTTGAAACTTTCTCAAAAGAATTCCATGATGTTGCTAGGGAAGCCAAAAAGGTTTTTGAGAGTTTCAATATGCTAGTCTCAAGTGTAGATGTTGTGGGTATTTCTGACAAAACTTAGCCTAGAAAGGAATTCAATATACCCATCCCCTTTAAGCTTGTTGGAATGCAAGAATTTTGACTGGATTGCTCCTGAAAATCTTTTTGATGAAAGTAGTATTCCAAAGAGAGATGAGAAGGGATCCTCCAAAACCCATTTGGATGAGATACCTTTCATAGTTGAAGAATTTGCAAGTATGAATGTTAATGCTTCTTCATTTGAAAATACTTGATTCTTCTTGCTTCTTGTGCCTAACTTAAAGGCGTTAAAGAAAATTACTTGTTGGGAGATAACCCAAGAGTTTCCTTGAGTCTTGGAAGTTATTACTTCTGTAATGACCTCTCCTTATCCTTTCTGTTTGCTTTTTGTGCCAAGAATGACCTCTAATGAGAGGGAAGTAAGATTTGGGGAGTTGCTGTCCCGAAACAGATTTCTGCCCTCCACCAAAAAAATCGTGAGGAGGCTCTGTAACTCGGATTGAGCTGAAAATTTACGATTAAATCCCCCAGTATGTTAGATAACTTTCATTAGTTCAGCACTTTGTGATTTGAGCAACATAAGATGTTCGAAAAAATCGGTTTCTACCAGCTGGTCTGTTTTCACAGATTTCTGCCATTATTTGCATTTGCTTCTTATTGATTCTTTTTTGAGTTCTCTTCAGGTAAATTGAGCTTTTTGAAGGATTTACTACAATATCTTGTGTTTTAAGTGAAAATCCTTGATGTTTCAATGCTTTTCCAGAGGTCTAATATCTTTTGAATAAGCTAATGTTGCTAATGAAGATTGTGTGAAGGAAAAATTTCAGGTGTAGAGAAAGAATGATGCAATGAGATGAAGAATGAACAAAAGCTCAAGCTTGGGGATGCCACCATGGTGTCACCCCAAGAAATATCCAAGAGGTACAAGCGTCAAAGCTTGGTGATGCCCAAGGCATCCCCTTCTTCATCAATAAAAAGCTCAGGTCCGTCTAGACACTTCGTTTTTATTGTTTCATGCACAGTTGTATTGTTCTTGGAGCATCTTAGTTTTTGTTTGCTTTGCTTAGTTTTTTTAGTTTTCTTAAGTAGTTTGGACCCCCGTTCTCACTGTGTTGTTTTGCAAATAAGTTTGCTTGGTGTTTGTAAATTAGTAGTAAGTTCTTGCTTGAAGTGCAAGAGGAGCTTGCATTGACTGTGACTTAGACTTTAGCATGACATGCTAGGTGTTGTTTTAGCATTATGATTAGTGATTATTGTTGTAGCATGTCTTGTTCCAAACAATTGGAATTGCTTAGTGTGCCTTGAATAAATTATGCGTTGTTTTAGCATGCAAAAGCATAGTATTGTGGTATTCTCCTTGATGCTTTGCTTGGGTTGACTTGGCACATGCTCACACCATGTTATGAATATGACAGGTCATCATTAGACTCTATGATCATTTAGTCCTTGACTTGTAGTACCACTCTTTGCTTTGATTAGTTTGCTTTGTTGCACTACATGATTTTGGCCATTATTGCTCTCTTAGTTGGTTGCTCCCAGTCTTTTGCTAACCTCCACTTGTATGAGTAAGTTCTACTCATGACTCCAACTCCTAAGAAACCTTGTTATTCCAAAGTGTCCACTATAAATTCCTATGCATGGTGTGTTACACCATTCCAAGTATATTCTTGTTTTCAACTATCTTCCAATTAAAAACTATTTTGTTATGTGAAAACTTAGTGATTAAAGCCCTCAAACTTGATGGAACACTTTATTCTTTGCCTCTAATAAACTTGAACCATTGTGACAACTTTGTTGTATATGCTTGCACTTATAAGTTGGAATTAGCAGAACCGTGCTGTCACGGGGAATGTTTTCAACATTGCACTTGTACCTTGTTGTACTCAGTTGATATCATGTTCTTTTGTCTATGGATGTCATCGGTGTGAAATAAAGAGGGAACTTGTAAGTCCATGGAGTTTGTATCCTGTGTTAGAGAAATGCCTGGGCCGCTAGCCTAAGCCATGCCTAATCATGGTGGAAACTTGTAGCATCAGCATAGTGAAATCTATGAATCATTCTTCTTATAAATAAAGAGACACATTGAGAAAAGAGGAAAGAGAGAAAAAAGCACCATATTCCCATGGTACATAAGAAGATTGCTGAGATGTTCATTGTCTGCTTGCCTTGTCATTTTGGTTATGGGAAAGCTCCTATACCATGTGCAAGGGGTACCCTGTTGGCGGTTCTCAATGATATGTAAATACTTACAGTGACAAGAACTTACCTGGACCCAAAGTTGAGTATGCATGAGGTGTGGCCCTCGTATTCAAGGGGCATGAGATTGAACTTATACTTCGTCAAGCATATACTCCAGCTTTGCCACTTTAACCTTAACCACTTCAAGATGCTTATGATAGGGGCAATGAGAGCTGAAAGCTAACAAGTACCATAATTTTTGGAAGCTCTTTTGGAAACTTGTAATCCCTGCTTCCTTTACAAAAAGGCTTTTTTCCCACCACTATTGAGTCTCCACCTTCTACCTTTAGGCACAATTAAGAGAGCATAGTTGTCATTCTATGTGTAGTGTTCCAAATCTTATTAACTGATGCATATTGTGTTATTACTTGTTCTTGTGCTATTTGTTTCTAGTCACCCTTGTGAACTTTGCAGGTGTCCTATGCATCTATTTGCTACTCTATGAGGACAAGCTGATTGCCACTATGCTATGTTTTCTGCATGTGAAACAAACAAACGTTTTTCAATGCATGTTATTCATGATCTTTGTTTGTATCTTGTCATGTTGCATGCATAGTTACTATGTCCTATTGTTAGAACTCCATCTTTCATGCACATGTTTAGAGTTCTTTGATCCCAACTTTCAATGCTTGCAAATGGTTGGATCTTTATTGTGAGGGTGCATGTCACCTCAATAATTATTCTTTTTATCACTTACCTACTCGAGGACGAGCAGGAGTTAAGCTTGGGGATGTTGATACGTTGGAAACGTATCTATAATTTTTGATGCTCCATGCTTGTTTAGTATCTAATTTGCTTTACTTGTCCACACTTTGAGGTGCTTTTTAAATGTTTTCTGCTACTAACCTACTAACAAGTTGCAACAGTGCCAGATGCCTATTTTCTGCTGTTTTTGGTTTCAGAAAAGTTAGTAAAGAAATATTCTCGGAATTGGACAGGACAAAGGACAAAGTCAATTACTTTCCGTGGGGAACAAGAAGTACAGAGGAGAGGCGGAGGGGCCGGCCAGAGGGGCCAGACCCACCCCAGGCATGGGTGGACACCACCCCGCGCCTGGCTAGGGTTTGGTTGCCCTGGCAGTCGCCTCGGTCTCCCCCTTCGCCTATAATAAGCCCCCGATGCAGAAACCCTGAGTATCCGATAAAATATCCACGAAACATCTGTAGCCGCCGCCACCATCGTCCCTAGATCGGGGGGATCTGAAGTTCTTCCCGGCACCCTGCAGGAGGGGAGATCATCCCGGAGGCCTTCTCTCTGGTATGATGCGTGAGTAGTTCCACCTTGGACTATGGGTCCATGTAGTAGCTAGATGGTTGTATCTCCTCCTTTGTGCTTTCATGTATAGATCTTGTGAGCTCTGTTCATGATCAAGATCTATTGTATTTGTAATCATGCATGTTGTGTTTGCGGGGATCTGATGGATATTGAGATTATTATGTTGGTTTGATTAATGGTCTTGTCTTTATGATTCTATCATGTCTATGTTGTTTGTGATCTTGCATGCTCTCTGTTGTTAGTAGCTATCTTGGCCAAGTAGTTGCTAGTGACTCCAAGAGGGGGTATTTATGCTCGATAGTGGGTTCATGCCTCTATTTTTCGAGGGAAGTGACAGAAATATCTTCGGTTGTAGATGTGTTGTTGCTACTAGGGAGGAAACAATGGTCTCTTGTTCATGGAACATGTGGACTGTTTACCTTACACACTTTGCTTAAAGCAGTTGTCTGTTGCTTGCAACTTAATACTGGAGGGGGTTCGGATGATAACCTGAAGGTGGACTTCTAGTCATAGCTGTAGTTGGATGGCGGTCTATGTATCTTGTTGTCTTCCCCAATCAACCTCATAGGATCTTTCTGACTAGTAATTGCGTTGTTATGCCTTGCTCAGTTCCTGTCAATTGCCCTGCTGTAATTTGTTTACCCTTCATGCCATGCTGTTTATCTAAGGAGAGCACCTCTAGTGAACTATGGACCCCGGTCCAATCTTTACCATTGATACATCTTCCACTATTACTTGTTTACTTGCTACAAACCATTACCTTCCACGCCATACATTTAATCCTTTGTTACAGTAAACCGGTGAGCTTGACAACCTCATTGTTCGTAGGGCAAAGTCTTGAGTTTGTGTTGTGCAGGTCTCCACATTGTTTGCAACACCTGTGTGACGTTTCCTTCCTCCTTCTGGTTCGATAACCTCGGTGTCAACTGAGGGAAAACTTGCTGCTTGCTCTTCACACCCTGCACTTGGGGTTACAAACAAAGTGCTACATCGAGCACCATCAGCGCCTACCATAGTGGTTTCTCCACGCATTCTTAGTGTGTGCATCCCGTTGTTGACTCTTAGTGCTGCAATTTGTTCCAAACAAAAGCTCTCGTTGGCCCTAACAAAGCTTACAAAGTTATTATTGACGGAGGTAGTTACAGGAATCTTGCAACCAAGGTGTTATGTGCCAAGCTGAATTTGACTTATTTGCCTCACCCCAAGCCATACTACATACAATGGTTGAGTGGTAGTGGTGATATGAAGGTAAACCATATGGTGAGAGTGAATTTTGAAATAGGGCCATACTAGGATTCTATTGATTTTGATGTGGTTCCTATGACGGTTTGCCATCTATTATTGGGTCGGCCTTGGATGTATTATCACCATGTGAAACACAATGGCCGTGTCAATACTTATCACTTTGAGTTTAAAGGCAAAAAGATTAACCTACAACCAATTACACCACAGCAGATTGTAAATGAGTCTAAACAGAAGATAGAGGTGAACTTGAAGGATGCATCTGTTGATAGGTGTGAGAGTGTTGCAGCTGTACATGATGTAATAGAGCCTACAAAGAGTGATATAACGAAAAGAGAGAGAGTGTGCCTAACCGAGGAGGATATGAGAGAGTTTCAAGAGGATCCTAGTGCCATGCCGCTTTTCCTCATGTATAAGGGCGAGGTTTTAGATTCTAACGACATGAACCCTATTTCTCTTGGCGTATCCACTGTTTTGAAAGATTTTGGTGATGTGTTTCCGGAGGATGTGCCCGATGGACTACGTCCAATGCGTGGCATAGAGCATCAGATCGACCTTATTCCAGGCGCCACATTTCCCAACCGAGCACCCTACAGGACCAACCCCAAAAAAACTAAGGAGAAACAAAAACAAGTGCAAGCATTGCTCGACAAAGGGTACATTCGTGTTTATCTTAGACCTTGTGATGTTCCTGTTATTTTAGTTCCTAAAAAGATGGTATATGGCGCATGTGTGTAGATTGTAGAGCTATTTATAACATAACTATTCGATATCGTCATCCTATTCCACGCTTAGAAGATATGCTAGATGAATTGAGTGGTGCTGCTATTTTATCTAAGATTGATTTGCGTAGTGGTTATCATCAAATTAGGATGAAAGAAGGGGATGAATGGAAAACTTCTTTCAAAACTAAATTTGGCTTGTATGAATGGCTAGTCATGCCTTTTGGGCTTACTAATGCACCTAGTACATTCATGAGATTAATGAATCATGTTTTGAGAGAATTTATTGGCCAATTTTGATGATATTATTATCTATAGCCACAACGAAAATTAACATTATAATCATATCCAACAAGTTTTGCAAGTGTTGCGTGATAATAAATTGTATGCTAATCTTGAGAAGTGCACATTTGCAAAATATAAGGTCATATTTTTGGGGTATGTTGTATCTAAGCATGGGGTAGAAGTAGATCAATCTAAAATTGAATCAATTCAGAATTGTCCTACTCCCATGAATGTTAGTCAAGTGCATAGTTTCCATGGATTAGCTAGATTCTATAGGCGCTTTGTGAAAGATTTTAGCACTATTGCTACACTATTGAATGATTTGAATAAGAAAGGTGTGCCATTTGTGTGGGGCGCAGCCCAAGATATTGAATTTGATACATTGAAATGTTTGCTTACTTTTGCACCATTACTTGCATTACCTGATTTTTCAAAGCAATTTGAAGTTGAATGTGATGCTAGTGGTATAGGTATTGGTGGCGTTTTGATGCAAGAGGGTCGCCCTATAGCATATTTTTCTGAGAAACTTACTGGTGCTAGATTGAACTATCCTATATATGATAAAGAATTGTATGCACTTGTTAGAGTTCTTGAGGTTTGGCAGCATTACTTGTGGCCAAAAGAATTTATCATACATTATGATCATGAAGCTTTAAAGTATTTAAAAGCTCAATCAAACTTGCATAGAAGATTAGCTAAATGGGTTGAGTTTATTGAATCTTTTCCATACATCATTAAATATAAGAAGGGAAAAGAGAATGTAGTTACTGATGCCTTGTCTAGAAAAAACATGCTATTAGCCAATCTTGATGTTAAAATTCCTAGATTAGAGAGTATTTGTGCACTTTATGCAACTGACAATGATTTTGCTAAACCATATCGTTTGTGTGCTCTTAGAAACGCATGGGATAAATATCATATATATGATGGATATTTGTTTAGAGCTAACAAATTGTGTATTCCAGAATTGTTGTTGTGTTTGTTTTTAGTGCAGAAATCACATGCTCGTGGTTTGATGGGTCACTTTAGGCGTGAGAAGACATTGCTTATGCTTGCTGATCATTTTTATTGGCCCAAGATGAGGCATGATGTGTACAGATTTGTGAGCCGATGCATTACATGCCACAAGTCGAAATCAAAATTGAAGCCTCATGGTTTGTATACCCCTCTCTCTGGCGTACTTCACCATGGGAAGACATTAGTATGGATTTTGTGCTAGGTCTACCTAAAACTCAGAGAGGTCATGATTCTATATTTGTGGTAGTAGATATATTCTCTAAGATGGCTCATTTTATTGCCTGCCACAAAAGCGACGATGCGTCGCATGTTGATAACCTGTTTTTCAGGGACATTGTGAGATTACATGGAGTAACAAGGACAATTGTTTCTGACCATGATGTGAAGTTTATGAGCTACTTTTGGAAGACCTTATGGGGGAAGATGGGAACGAAGCTATTATTCATTACTACTTGTCATCCCCAGATAGATGGTCAGACAGAGGTGGTAAATAGAAGATTGTCACAGCTCTTGAGGACTATGATAAAGAAGAATTTGAGGGAGTGGGAAGAGTGTTTGCCACATGTTGAGTTTTCTTACAATAGGGCAGTGCATTCAACTACTCAGCTTTGTCCTTTTGAGGTGGTGTATGGTTTCAAGCCATTGACGCCATTGGAGTTGTTGCCTCTACCATTACATGAGAGAGTTGATATGGAGGCATCAAAACATGCTGAATTTGTGAAGAAGATTCATGAGAATACTCGAGAGGCTATTGAGAAGAAAGGCAAGAACATTGCTACTGCAAGGAATCAAGCAAGAAAGGAAGTGTTGTTCAAGCCTGGTGATATGGTTTGGGTACATCTACGCAAGGATAGGTTCCCATTGCTGCGTCAAACCAAGTTTAAGCCACGTGGTGCTGGTCCTTACAAGGTGTTAGCCAAGATTAATGATAATTCCTACTCGATTGATATACCTATTGCTGAATTTGGTGGAGCTAGCAACAGTTTCAATGTTGCCGATTTGTCACCATATGATGGAGAAGACCTTGGAGCATCGAGGTCGACGCCTTTTGAAGGGGGGAGATGATAAGGACATCCATGTACTTACACCTACCCTAGTTACTACTGATGATGTTCCAGCTGCTGCTAACAAGGATCAGTCTAATGTGGTTAGAATTGGACCAATTACAAGAGCTCTTGCTAAGCTACTAGAGCAACAGGTGAATTTTTTTGTTAATGAGCCTGATGTCTTAATTAATGAGAATTTTATACTTTCTAAGTCTTTGTATTATTGTATGATCAGGTACATGGGAAAAGAAGGCATAGCAAAGAGCGAGGAGATGAAGCACATGGAGCAAGGCGTGTTGATCAATTAAGCAAGCGCGAGGGAGGAGAGGGAGGAAGCGCAAGGATCTGCAATTGAGAAGATCAACACTTGGCAGAACCTCTGCTGCAACAGAGAAACCAAGCCAAATCCTACCACGGTAGGCTGCCGCGGCACAGAAAGTGGCCGATTTCCTGCCACAACAGAGTCCTGCTGCGGCACACTTCTGGGCTGATATTCTGTCGCGGCAATGACTAGGAATGTGTGCCTTTAGGCCGAACCCTTGGGTCGGTTTGTATCAAAGTTGGAGTTGTGTGAGTTTACAACTCTTAGTTGGCCGCCGCCCCTTAGGACTTAAATAGGTGGGCGTCGTTTCTATTCAGTTAGACCACATTAAAATATTTTGGAGTTGCTTCTATCTAGAACCTCTGGAATTACTTGTGATCGATTTCTACCAACTACAATTGAGTGTGATCTGTTGTTCCACTGGCAATCAGTAGATTGCAAACTACTGTTCGTGGTCGATGGCTGCGTGCACAAGACCGTGGTGTTGTGAATATCCCATAGGGTTCGAGAGCTGTTGCATTGGCATTAGGGTTCGAGCGGGAGAGTTCATAGCTACAAGCTAGTTATCATCCACCCACCATCATCATCGACCGGCTGGTTAAGTATACGCTGAGCACGGCCAACACAGGCAAAACCATGACCATGTAGAGGTGCAGGCGCAGGGGCATGAGGTCGTCCCCTGCCAAGTGGCGGAGTAGCACCAGCAACACTCCCATCAACATCATCATCTAGCTCTTCATCCACTGGTTGTTGCTGCCGTTGCTCAAGTGCAAGTGCTAAAGCCTCTATAGAACGCTGCAAAGTTGTGCCATTGGTGTTGATATCTATCACTTCTGTATTTATGTTAGCCACGTCCTGAATGTTAGCTTCCAAGGTCACTTGCACGTCCTGAATAATTTTGTCAATGGCATTTGTTGTGTTGTTGAACACAAGTGTCAAATGGGACCTCAATGCTTCATATTCCCTCCAGTTCAAAAGCTCCTCATCCTTCTTTTTCTGTGCTACAAGATCAGAATCACTAGCATCCATGATTAGTATATTAGTGCAATAAACAAAATCTGTTTGGTGTAACACTCAACTCACTCACAACTGAAAAGAAAGTAGATCTTACAGTTCCAAAGTGAATACAAATGCGTAACCAAAACGAGATCAAGACTGATGCACTAATGTGATGAAGTGAATATCAAGGGTATAGAGAACGATCACAGGGCACACAGGTTATTTATGGTGAAGCTGTAGGTATGGAATCCTAACTACACCGCAAACAAGTCCAAGTACTGGTCGTACAAAAACCCAAGAAACACACACGTGGGATAAACATGGTAATGAAACTATGAAGGGTGTTGCACTACTCTGGAGAGACACTAGCAAGGCTCAATGTCACAGGCACAAGATTGCTCAATCTACCGGTGCACAAAGAAATCACTAGTCCTTTTGCACAATTTTGTCTTTTTTAATACGATCCTTTTTATTTTTGCATTTTATTTTGCTATATTCTCTTTTTTTATATACTATGAATCACACTTTGATCACGGCCAAATTGTAAACATAGCACCCACAACCTATGAGTAGTCTGGAGGAGCGGAAACTAGTCTCAATGGGCAAGTTCCTAACACCTATGTATGAATGGCTGTGGCTAAGGTTTGTAAGAAAACAATGATCAAAAGTAGTGGTGGTGAAGTTGTCGTGGTAGAAAAATGGGCTAAAATCGTGCCATGGCAGGTGCGACAGAAAAGAAGCAGCAAAACATGCCGCGGCAGGGCTCTGGCGGCGCACGGCAGAAAAACAGCTGTAATCGTGCCGCGGCAGAACTCTGGCAGCACACGGCAGAAAAACAACATGACACTGTGCCACAGGAGAGATGGACTCTGAATTTTTTTTGAATCCGAATTGGCAAAGAGTAAATTATCATGACTTTATGCTTGGGTCGGATCTGACTAGATGGCGGCGGAAACTAGATGGTAAACTCGACTTGGTAAACTAGAAAGAAAACTAACTACTAGAGGAAATCTAGATCAGATCTAAAGGAGGAACACGACCAGCAACTAGTACTTGAATGTAATGCAATCTAGGCTATGGCAATTCTTTTTGTGAGGCTTTTTCTGTATAGGATGGAAAATAAACTAATCTATGGATGGATTGTGGATTGCTCACCGAGTAAACGAGGAAATCTGATACCAAGATGATATGGGGTGGCCCAATCTTCTCAGCAAGCACTTGTTGATGATGATGGAGTGTGGATGATAACTAGCCTATAGCTATGAACTCTCCCGCTCAAACCCTGATGCCAATGCAACAACTCTCGAACCATGTGTGATATTCACAACACCACGCTCTTGCGCACGCAGCCGTCAACCACGAATGGTAGTTTGCAATCTACTAATTCCCAATGGAACAATAAATCCCACTCAATTACATTAGTATAACTCGATCACAGGTAATTCCAGAGGTTCTTAAAATAATCAACTCTAAAATATTTTAATGTGGTCTCCAAAACCTACTAGAAAAGGCGCCCCTCTATTTAAGGAACAAGGGGCGGCTAGGCTAAGAGTTTCAGACACAAACGACTCAAACTTGATACAAACCAACCCAACTTTGGTTCGGTCTAAGGCACGCAGGCCTGGTCCTGTCACGACAGGGTTTTAGCCTGCTTCTATGTCGCGTCAGCCTGCCGTAGCAGCAGATGGCGCCCTTTCTATGCCTTGGCAGCCTGCTGTGGTAGGATTTGCCATTGTTTCTCTACCGTGGCAGAGATTCTACCAAGTGTTGATCTCCTCCTTTGTAGCTCCTTGCGCTTCCTCCCTCTCCTCCCTCGCTCTTGCTTCATTGATCAACACGCCATGCTCATGTGCTTCAGCTCCTCGCTCTTTTCTATGCCCTCTTCTCCCATGTACCCGATCATAAAATAATGCAAAAACTTAGGCAGTATAAAATTTTCATTAATTAAAACATCAGGCTCATTAAGAAACAAATTCACCTCTTGTTCTAGTAGCTTAGCACGAGTCCTTGTAATTGGTCCCTCGTGGGATCAGGCGTGGGCGGCGCTCTTGTGTCGCTTTGTCTCTTGGGGCCTCGCTTTGGATGTCCACCAGACAGAGGGACATGTGGAGTGTTTTGGTGGTTTGGCGGAGGCGGTTTCTTCTTCGGCCTGGCGTGGCGCGGTCCTGGGCCAGCGTGGTAGTTGGAGCGGTGGATCCGGTCTTTCGCATCCGCCTATTGCATTGAGGTGTGGTATCGATCTGGTTGGTCGTCGTCCCGTGTGGAGCGCAGCCTCGGGGCTGACGTATGATGTTGTGTTGTAACCGTTTTTCGGCCAGTTTTACTTATAAACATGCCAGCTCTTTTTTAGTATATCAATGAAAGACAAAGATTTTGATTTATTTAAAAAAATTGCACAAATTGCTAGGTTGCGTCCAGCCGATGAGTCGCAGAAAGCAACTTTCTTTGACTAAATTGCCAGGGCAAACAAAGAAAAGGTCCACGCACTACCGAAAGCTATTTTCTTTGACTATGCTGCCGTGGCAAACAACGAAGAACCAAATATAGGAGCAGTACTACCTTGACTTCCTCTGAGCTGACGACTCACAGGAAGCTACTTTGCTTTTTATTACTGTACTAATTCAATTACAGTGCCATGACAAACTTAACAACAAAGAACTACTACATCGAGACTTTACGCTAACCTATCGTCGGCGCTTCTTGCTAGGTGAAACTGCAGGCTGAGGCAAGTTCATCTCATCAAGGAATTTAGCAAGATTAAGAAACTTTTTGTACGGCGGTATCCGCGATTCCCACGCGACTAGCTCAAACTCTTCCTTTGGCAAAATTGCAGAACCGGCAATCAGGTCTCCAAACATAACCTTAGGCAAATCCTTTCTGGAACGATCGTTCTCGCTGTGAGGAGGCATGAGGCGAAGTGGAGTTGGCGACGATGCAGTGTTGGATATGTCAATGGGATGATCTTTGTCCATCACATGCCACAGATTGCTCCGCACCACATTGCTGTACTTCTTCCAGACACTTAACCAAAATGTAGCGCTCTGATTCTTCCTCAGCACATGAGCATACACGTTTGCCGTGATCATTGATCCTCCCAGAACTCCGGATATGTCTCTCGCTATTGATGCTAGCTGAGGGTGCTCCTCTGGGTTTGTGCTTCTGAAAGCAAGAACCTTGAAGATATAGCTATACTCCTCAGGCGAGAAGCTGTTCAAGCACACTGGCCTTACCGTTCCGAACCGGGTTAGCTTCTGAACCTTGGTTATGATTATGATCTTGCTTCCTCTGCCCATATGTGCTGCTTCTGATGAGTAAAACTTTTGCCAAGCCTCATCGTCCACGTCTGAAGTGAATTCAACCACAACCAGACTCCGGCCTGCCTGGATGAACGCTTCGTGCTCGGTTCTTCGGAAGCTTTCTCCATTCAAGTGAAGGATTGAGGAGAAGTGTGATAGGACTTTTTGGTTGTTGCAAACGTGTGCCACCAGAGTTTTCTTGCCGACTCTACCAGCGCCTATGATCGACAGCACAGTTGGAGCAGAAGGACTAGGGTTATCTTGCAGTAAGATACTGATGATCTGCTGTTTTTCTACGTGGCGGCCAAACATGAAATTGTCAGCGTAGAGGTATGCGTCATAAGGGCTTCGAAACATGCGTTCGCATCCACCTAGAAGCAAGACAAACTTGCCATGTTAGAAACCATGGTCTCTAAATTATCTAGTGCGCTTTGAAGCTCGTGGTAAGCGGCAGCAGCAGAGCTCCGTGTGGAACGAAAAGAGTGAATGGAAGAACCAGAGCTGCTAACCTCCTCTTCTTCAACCCTCGAGATGCGAAGGGTCCGAGACTTGGCGGTGTCTAGGACATGGTAGCCTCGGTACATGGCATCAGCAAGCTTCTTGAGCTCGAGCAACATCTTGGAGTTGGTAAGGTGTTGACCCTCGGCCTCCTCCACGACCATGTGAACCCTGTGAACGAGCTGCTGCAGCCTTTCCATCTTCTCATCAAGATTTACTTGGCTGTTGTACTTCTTGATGATGAAGGATATGAATCGATTAACCAGGTCGCCTGCAATTGAAGACACAACCACCTCCATATGCTCCAGACTTCTCTTTGTGTTTGTGTTTTGTGTTTTTGTCTCTGTACGAGGGAAAGGAATATATCACTGGAGTCTGATCCTAGGTTTTGAATTGATGCGTTTTGCGTGACCAAGATGCCTTAATGTCGCAGTCAGTGTTTTTCTGGTGGTACGGAGTAGTAGTAGCACTTATTTTTGTTGCTTACGTCTAAGTTTGACCAATTCTGCACCCATTTCCTGGTCGTTCTTCAAGCCAAAAGTATATAGAGAGAAGTCCAGTTTACCCCCCCCGAACTTCGCCCCAAGTTCAGATTACAACCCCAGGCTCCTAGTTGGTTCAACATTCAACCCCAAACCATATAAACCATTCATAATTACCCCTTTCACCGTTTGGCCAAGTTTTGACCCGGTTTTTATCGTTATGTCAGTGTTTTTTCCCGTATACAGTACAACGTTCGGGGTCCAATGTACTCTCTCTCTCCCCAGAAATACACTCTCGCTTCCCCGCAAAAAAAAGAAAGAAATACACTCTCGCTCGTGCATCCCTGTATGTGTTGACTTGAGCTGGTTCCTCTTCCTCAATTGGAAATTACAGAGGAGCGCATCCGCCGGCCAGCAATAACCAGGCTCCGGCGGCCGCCCTCAACCAGCCTCCGCCCTCCACATCCTCTGCGTTTCAGCCAGCAGCCAGTACAGGGCGCCACCTAGTGGCGTGGCAAGTCGCCGGAGAGGCTCTGCTATTCCGGCGCGGAGAGGTTACAGGACCTGATCCATGGAGAGGGAGAGGAAGCTCACGGGAGGGAGATGGGATGGGTCGACCTGATCCAGTTGGCTACGTGGCCGTGTAGAACCTGGGGCAGTGTAGGCTTGTAGGGGAGAGAGGAGCAGCGGCTGTGAAGAGGTGGAGGGGAAAGAAGATGGTCGTCGCTCCAGCCTGGGAGGCGTACTGAGCTGCTGCAACTAGCTAATAATGGTAAGACAGAGATATGATGTTGCTTGCTAATTTAGAATAATGCTTGCTTCTTGCTTGTTTCTTCTTCTAGAAACAATACTGCTTGGTTCTTACTAATATAGGGAGAAAGTAAGAGATATTGCAGATTTTAGAGATGCGCTATTGCTTGTTAATTGTTATAGAGAGATTGGGAGAGAGTGACTTGAACACATCTTGTTTGCTAGACTGTGTCAGAGACATCATCCTTTTTGTCTTCTAATATGGTGTATCGACATCAAGAGAATACCATGTATCAACACCAAGAGAATATCATGTATCAGCAATTTGACATAGTGAAAAATAAACATGAACAATGAGTTCAAAACCTTTTTTATCCATGACTCTTCTGCTTAGCTAGGAATAGTTATGATAATAGAAAAACAATTTTAATTTGTCATACATCACTAAATGGATTAAAATAACAGAACTATTTGCTTCCTTTCTTTCTTGAAGATTCATTTCTGGATGACAAATTCATGGTGACACTTGAACTTGCTTGTGACCCTTGTATCAAACCATGAACGTTCACTGTGTTCCCGGAGGTTCTGTTATTGTTGCCCTTAAAAGATGACCTCTTTGAGTTAGATGGTCCTGATTGTGCACTTGCCTTCCTCTTTGTACTACTTGTCCTGCTTCGTTCTAAAGGCTACAAACACAAGGTCAAGTTGAGATATCGATGGCCACAAAAAATAAAAAAATAAAAACAGTGTGATAGATTACCATGGACGATGCAGCCCTTGATTGTGTAGATGGTGCGGTTGTATGACTTTGTTATGAAGGCTGCAAGTGGAGATTTGTTAACATCAGTCATAATTCATAGTATATTCAATTAAGTTGAACAACAAAGATAAATTACCATTTGATTAGATGGATCTACGCCTCTATTTCTTCTCTCACAAGAGGTTTTATTATGGCCTAACTGTTTGCATTTCCCACACCTTATGGTTGTTCCAGTTCTGCTAACTGTGATCCTCCCTGGCTTCTCCTCTGGTTCCCTTGTCCTCGACTTCTTCTTTCTACCAGGCATACGAATGTGCCCTGGTGCCACAGGCCTAGGCCTGTTTGAAATAGGCCATGCAGGCATGCCCTCCACAGGCTGAAGGCAGTGCGCATAGGTTTTTCTGAACTCCTCAACATGGTAGCACTTGGAAATGTAATCATCAAGGGAGCTTGTATGGAAATATATGCAAGCTATAGCATGTGCACAGGGGAGTCCAGAAAGTTGCCAGTACCTGCAGGTACATGTTCTCTCTCCAAGTTTAACAGTAAATCCGTGCTCTACACCCCACTCTTTAAGCTTAACTTCATATGCATCCTTGCCATTAAAAATAGTCTCACAATATGTTGACTGGTTGATGCTCTTCTTCAGCTTCTTTGTTATGTTAGGACATATAATGACATTTGGAGCCCACTTATCCGTTTGAGTTATCATCTCTTGTATCCTAACCATCACCTTGCGTCTAATAGCTTCGAAGGAGCTAATTATGGGCAAATACCTAGCTTGAACTATCCACTTATTGAATGACTCACAAATATTGTTGTCCACGGAGTCACAATCAGATCCTAACTTGAACCACGCTCTGCTCCAATGATGAGGCTCTTTGTCCATGATTTCCCTTGCTCCATCTGGTGTCTCTTGTGCCAAAGAAGCCCTTGCTTTGTTGAACAACATTGCACATGGGGCTTTTGCACATGCCCAGAATAGCTTCTGCCAATCCTTATTTCTAAACTTCTTTCTCCAGTTGGCGTATATATGCCTTGCACAGTTTCTATGCTCTGCCCTTGGAGTCCAGTTTTGCGCGGCATTGAGAATACCCTTTTGTTGATCAGATATTATCACCCATCCCTCTCCATCTCCTAGCCGAAGTTCATTGAACAAGATAGAACAAAACCAATCCCAAGAATTATTAGTTTCTTTGTCAACTGCTGCCCATGCAATGGGATATATTTGATTGTTAGCATCTCTACCAACAGCACACAAAAGCTCTCCAGCTCTTCCTTTGAGAAAACATCCATCAAGACCAATCACCTTCCTACATCCAGCAAGGAAGCCTTTTCTACAAGCTTCAAAGCATACATAAAATCTGTCAAATGTTGGCTTCTCAAAATCCGGGTGAAGCTTGACAATTACTGTACTACCTGGGTTGCTTCTAAGTAACTCGTTTTGGTAATCAAACACTTTGCCATATTCACCAAATTGTGCATCCATCATTCTAGCAACCACTATAGCCTTAGCTTTCTTGATCTTTGATATGTGCACATTTGCAAACATTTGATCCTGGACAGTCTGCTGTAAGTGTGCAACACTCCACTGAGGATTTGCGATTATCAAATTTTGGAACTTGTTTGCAATTCTAGTTGCCGTCACCAACTTACTATCTCTTCTCTGAGGACATATGTGCTCTTTTTTGTAAGAAGTTACCTGCTAGCTCTGGAATTTGCTTGTTTTCTTCAATAAGCACACCCAAGGACACAAAGGCCAATTATAGGCTGCCCTAACTCTGTCACCCTCATCCTTAACAAACTTGATTTCCTTCCTATCATTGAGACCATAACTGATCACTGCTTGCTTGAACTCTTGTTTGCTACTGAATTTCATACCTAGCTCAAAATACGGCACCGCGGCATTTCTATCAAACCTTGCATATTTGGACTCTTTAACGATAAGCTCACCTTCACTATCTTCATCCAGTGAGTCATCATCATCACTAGAGTTACCTTCTATCTTCTCAGGTGCATCATTGAACTTGAGATCACCATCAAAAATAGGAGATTTTCCGGCCTTCACCGAAGCCTTGAACTGCATATAACCCTCGTGAATGTCTGCTGCCTCATCATCATTAGAAGAATCATCATCGGGAGTATAATCATCATCATCAGAAGAATCATCATCGCGACTTGGCGCTGCCCTGCGCACTGCTAATTTTTTCCTTACTTTAGCCTGCTTTGAAGACATACCAGCAGTACCACCAATAACCTGCAACTCATCATGAAAATCTGGTTCAGGAAATCGGGTGCCAAGATCTCCACCTTGTATTTCATCCTCCATAAATCCACCATCCGTCGTCTGATTTGGATGAACCAGTTGTTCCCCTGGCTCTTCAACATAAATATTCATAACATCGCCAATGGGTACATTCTTTAACATTAATGTGCATGCTGCATCACTTGCAAGACAACCAAGGCCATCAAACAAACATTTTCCAGGCATCAACCAGTGCAACATCTCTCTGCCTGAAGTGTTGTGGTGCAGCCTAAAATGACGATGAATATCTGCATTTCCGCATCTCTCGCGGAGAATCAAAGACATAGCATCGTCACCGCCCATGTACTCCAGTGTTCGCCCGTTGTTGACAAATTTTCCATCAAAGTGAAACCGAACAGCCAAATAATCCTCCTGAGACATCTAGCGCCTACAAACATATCGAAACAAATGTTATGCGAAGCATAAAATAGCATTAACACATGAGAGCTAGCAGCGTTGCCAAACAATGTCTTCAGTAATCAGTCTCAGTAACATGGCTAGATCTACAATTAATTGATCTAGTAGTATATTCAGAAAATTAATGAAACTGATTCTACTTGGAAACCTAACATACAAAGTGCAGAGAGATATGATCGCTCAAGGGCATGTCACCTACAATTGATCCTTTGGCAAGCACGCATAACAACATGAACAAGTTCTTCACCTGTTTAGCCTCGACCTAGGCAGTTGCTAGAATGGAGGAGGCAATGCAGTCGCTCCTCGATGACTTAACACCAGCCTGAGCGATGGCGATCTGGGCAGGGGTAGGTAGGGGAGGGCAGCACCGTGGTCTGGCTGTCCGGCGGCGCCGTGATCTGGCTAGGGCGAGATCGGTATCTGTCTTTCTCGCGTGATAAGAGAAGAACGGGAGAGACACGAGGGGGATCACATCTGTTTCTGGCGCTGCATGTACGTGTAAGGGAACACAAATACATGTACCTGGTATGTTGTGTTGGATATGGAGAGAAGAGACTGACGGGCAAAGAAAAACCGGATCAAAACCAGTCCAACTGGTAAAAGGGCCAATTTTGAACGGTTTTCATAATCCAGGGTTGAAGGTTGAACCAACTAGGAGCCCGGGGTTGTAATCTGAACTTGGGACGAAGTTCAGGGGGGTAATATGGACTTCTCTCAAGTATATATGTGTGCTACTCCGGTTGGTTGATGTAGAATAAAAGAGGAACAAGAGCATTTCTTTTTACTTTCTGTATTTTGCTATATTATTACTTGTACTACTCCCTCCATTGAACTAAAACGACCCCGCATCCCTTTCAGAGCCGCACAAATATTAATTCTTCTTAAAAATTAAATAAAAACATGGGAGGAAGCTGAGTTGCCAGAGCTAATTGCGGCAGCATGGGAGGAAGCTGGGCCGAAAGAGGACCTGGGAGACATCCGCAAAAGCTTGGACAAGATCATGCTTGTGCTGCAATCTTGGAGCAAGAAAAAAATTGGTAATCTACTAAAAGAATTGGAGAAATGCAGGAAAGAGCTAGAAGTACTCATGGACACAAATGATGATCGTGATGCCATTAGACGTGTATCAGATCATACGAATGAACTGCTGTACCGGGAGGAGACGTTGTGGCTTCAACGATCGCGGATTAATTGGCTGAAGGGGAGACCGTAATACGAAATATTTTCATCAAAAGGCGATTTGGAGGGCATGGAAAAACAAAATAAAAAAATTAAAGGATGATAAAAATGTCTGAAAGGAGTCACCATCGGGCATAGAGAGAATGGCTACCTCTTACTTTAAAGAACTGTTTACTCGGGATCCTAATCTAAACTTCCAAGTTTTATGTGAGTTGTTGCAGGTACGCGTGACCGCGGATATGAATGACAATCTCTGTAAGGAATTTTCAGATGATGAAATTGGGGATGTCTTGTTTCAAATAGGCCCTCTAAAGGCTCCTGGCATAGATGGATTCCCGGCACGGTTCTACCAGCGCAACTGGGATACCATGAAGGCAGAGGTAACTAATGCGGTCAAGCTCTTCTTTCTCACTGGAAATATGCCTGTAGAAGTGAATGATACTGCTATTGTGTTAATTCCAAAAGTTGATCAACCTGAGACCTTGAAAGACTTCAGGCCAATAAGTTTGTGTTCGGTTGTGTACAAGATTATTGCTAAATGCCTGATAAATAGATTAAGGCCCATTCTAGGGGATATTATTTCTATTAATCAGAGTGCTTTTGTACCTGGTCGCCTTATTACGGACAATGCCCTGGTGGCTTTTGAATGTCTGCACTTCATTAAGAATAACACGAATGAGAAGAATAATTTTTTGCCTATAAATTAGACCTGTCAAAGGCTTATGACAGGGTGGATTGGGAGTTTCTAAAGAAAGCAATGGAAAGACTGGGTTTTGCTCATAGATGGGTGGACTGGATAATGTCATGCATCACCACTATGAGATATTCTGTTAAATTCAATGGAACCCTGCTGGATTCATTTTCGCCTTCTCGACGTCTTCGACAAGGTGATCCTCTCTCCCTCTTTCTATTCCTTTTTATTGCTGATGGTCTATCTGCTTTGTTGCAAAAAGAGGTACATGAGAACAATATTCGATCGTTGAAAGTTTGTAGGAGAGCCCCTAGAGTGTCACACCTGTTGTTTACAGATGATAGTTTGTTGTTCTTTCGTGCTAATGCGGACGAAGCAGTAAGAATCCAGGGGGTACTCACCACTTATGCAACTAGCACGGGTCAGCTTATTAATCCGAGTAAATGTTCAATCTTATTTGGGTACTCATGCAGTCAGGAGGACAAGGAGGGGGTCAAGCAAGTCTTACAGATCACACAAGAAACGTTTGAAACAAAGTACCTTGGGCTCCCAATCCCAGAGGGAAGAATGAGTAGAGGTAAATTCAAAAGCCTACAAGAGAAAATCCTTAAGAGACTACTCCAATGGGGAGAGGTTTACTTATCTCTAGGAGGTAAAGGAGTGTTGATTAAGGCCATTGCGCAAGCAATCCCGATTTATATTATGGGCATATTTAAATTACCTTTTGGCTTAGTGGATGAGTTAACAAAAATGATTCGTGATTTCTGGTGGGGGCGGAAAATGGGAAGAGAAAAATGCATTGGGTTTCATGGGACAGCATGCTTCGGCCAAAGGACAAAGGGGGGCTCGGATTCAGAGATATGCATCTCTTCAACCAGGACTTGCTCGCACGTCAGGCATGGCAGCTGCTACAACAATCCAAAACTCTTTGTGCCTATGTTTTGAGGGCCAAGTACTTTCCGCACGGCTTACTCACAGACACTGTTTTCACCGGCAATGCCTCATCAACTTGGAGAGCGCTGGAGTATGGGCTTGAGCTGATCAAGACAGGTTACATATGGCTTATTGGCAATGGCGCGAGTGTTCGTGCTTGGCGTGAGCCTTGGATCCCTCATGAATCATACCTGAAGCCATACACCACACAAGGCAAATGTCGGTACCGATGGGTCTCTGATTTCCTAAACCTAGATGGGTCATGGAATGAGATGTTGCTGAAGCGATGGTTTATGCCTATGGACGTACAGGAGATCCTAAAATCCGTACTTCGAGACGTAATGATCTTGACTTCATTACCTGGAACCCTGATCGGTCGGGAAACTTCACTGTCAGGGGCGCATATCGGTTAGCATTTGAAGTGCAGCTGAGGGAGGCGGGATGTCAGGCTACCAGCGCCTGCCCTTTTGGCAATAGACCTGAGTGGAAAATGATTTGGCAATGCCCTGTTCCTCCTAAGGTACGTACCTTTGCTTGGAAGTTGGCGAGGAATGCTCTGGCTACTCAAGTAAACATGGTAAGACATGGTCTAAATACTCTGTCTATATGCACGATCTGATAGAATTGAGAATGAAACCACCTTTCATGCAATGATCAAATGTCCCCATGCATGAGGAATGCAGGATACAATGAAGGACATATGGGATTTTCCATCGGATGAACTATTGTTTAAAGACAACTCTGACTGGTTTATGCATGTCCTTGCACGTCTGGATAATGAGCAACGCGTCCCATTCCTGATGCTTCTCTGGCGGATCTGGCTGTAACATCCCAAAAATAATAAACTTGGATCATCAAACTCTAAGCATCAAAATTAGGGTTAACAAAAACTTTTCTAAATAAAATTTTGAAAGCATGCATATGTGTATGTATTTCATTTTGAATTATTTTGAACCACCTTGTTTGTGTGTTCCTTTGCTTGTAAAATGTTTCTTAGGTGAAATAAACATCATCTAAAACATTTCCCACCCTTTTTCCAAAGACAAGTAAATCAAAACAAATAAAATAAGGGAATGGTCATTTTGACCAATTTAACTCCCATGCCTACATTGGCTGCCTCAAACTTTCAGAAACTAACAGAAACTTCTCTGGATCTTTGCACCCCTTGAATGTACTCATAACAAGGTATCAAGGACCACTTTGTGATCATCCAGAAACTTTCAAATGCATAGTTTAAATGATAATTCAAAATTGAATCTTTATCATATGGGAAGATCCCACTTTTTCAAAAACCACTCAAACAAGCTCAACTTTCAAAACCCAAGCACCCGTAGACTCACCAGCACCAATCTAGCACACCCACCAAAAATCTTTTCAAAATACAAAACTTGAATTCTTGCGGCCATTTCATCAAACACTTGGCAGATTCAAATCAAACTGGCCTAACTTCACTGTTTGGAGCAGTAATTGGGCTAAGCAATGTTCACCATTGATCACCCTTGTCTCCCCCAGTGCCAACCAGTGCTTGGACCAACCCTAGCCCTACCCTTTGCTCCATGCCATGCCAACCCGAGCACCCCCTTGCCAGCCGACAATGGCTAGCTAGCTAGAGCAAGCACCAAGCCAAAACAACATGTCTGGGAGACAGCCCACCGTCCACCGCCACTTCCTGTCCAGCGCTCGAACCCTGCCAGCCACTGGACCACACGCACGGACCGCGCCTAGACCGCCAGTGACCATGCCGCGCATGCGCCAGAGCGCCACCCTCGACCAAAGCCCACAGACCACGCGCCGCCCTCGCCGCGTGCGTACACGTTCACTACTAACCCAGGAGACCGCCAGACATCCCCGTTCGCCGCCCCGTGACGCACATCCACCACTCACCGTCGAAGACGCCGCCTCTGCCACGCAGAGCGTCGTGTGTTTCAGACCAAACCGCACCGCCCCTACAAGCACATTAAAGCCGTAGAGCATCGCCAGGAGACCACCAAGCGATCGCCACCGCCGGCCATGCCTCTAGCAGCCCGTAGCCATGTCGCCACCGTCGCCCGCCCATGCCGTTCGGTCTCACCGTCAAGACTATAAATAGAGGACTCCCCCGCTCGAATTTTGCACACCATTCCACTCCTCTCTCACCCAGAACCATCCCACCTCAGTCCCGGAGCAAGGCGAGCAGCGCATCTCCGGAATTTCACCGGAGCCCACCGCCTCTGGATAAGAAGGGGGCCATTGATTTCGTCCACGCCAGGAGCTGCCGTGACCACCCCTGAGTTCGCCGTCGTCAACTTTGTCGTTCGCCCACCTCGCCGACCCTCGCCTGCACCCCGGTGAGCCCCCAGCAACCCCCACTGGCCGCGCTAGGTTTCTATCTCGCCGGCGTTGCTCAACGTCGACGATGACTCCCAGCTGTTGGATTAGAATCAGATCGAACGACCCACATCGTCCCATACCGCTTCGCACCCCCCTGTCTCACTGACGTGTGGGGAAAGCCACTTAAGCAACCCGCGGAAGCGCTACGCTTAGCAGGCCGGCCCGTTAACTTTTCCCGCGCAGCCCAGTTATTTGAATTAAACCTTTTCCATTTTATTTCAAACACACTTCTGTACCCAGTTTCAAAAATCAACCCAGATCGATTCAGTGCACCAAATTGAATGAAACTAATTTTGTTAGAAAGGTCTGGAAATGATGAATCCAAGCCCGTTGGATTCAAGTAATTTGGATCTATAGATCACCCCTGGTAAAAATAACAAGGCAGAAGCTTTTCTGCATTCAAACATTTTTCAAATTTAAACCATAATAGCTTTTGAGTTGATTCCAACTCTCAAAAATCACATTTAACCATACCTTTCAGAATATATAAAAATATATAGGTTTACTTACAGAAATAATGTTCAAGTAATAAAAGAATGCTACATAGGCATTTCCAGACACATTATTTAATTAAAATAAAAGGGTAAAACCTTATTAAATTGTGACACCACTTTAAATCATATTCCCATGGACTAAAATATGTGGTGATGACATGTGTCAACATGATCCCATGTTTGGTTTGGAGAATATTAAATCTTAAGTAGTTTTTCGATGAGTAGAAATTACTTTTCTAAAAATAAAAAAGAATTAAACCAAGCCTTAACCTTGTAATGTTAGAGATGATGCTAGATCATCTATAGGACCCTTTTTTGTGATGATTGCAAGTAGTTAAGTATTGTTTGGTGATTGTGTACCTCGTATTTATTCATAGATGCTAGTACCGACCAAGGATACGAGGAGGAAGGAGGATTCTACGAAGAAGAAGCCGAGGAGAACTTCAACCACTGCTCTGCACAAGGAAAGCTGATACTATACCTATGCAAGCCAATACTTGCAAGATTATATTGACACTAATGTCAGCCTAATACTACCAGTTGAATGTGCAAGCAAACACTAGCTTGTTACCATGCCAATTATATGCCTTAAGCATATATGATCATATCCACTTGATAAACAAATCCTAGTTTTACTGTCAAGCTTCTTACTTTATTTCTTTATCAAAACTAGTACTTAGAGCTTACTTAAGTGAATTGTAGATTATAGAGGGATATGTGAAGGTTGCATAAAGAGCATAAAATTTGGCCTAAGCTAGATAATCTTGATGTCATCCTAAGGCATGAGATTCAACTTAGTTAAAACTCCATTAGTTTACCACCCCTTATCAGTGCTTACCCCCACCTGTAGATGCTAGTGCTAAGCATAAAACTTGATCAACTTTTTGATGGGAATACTTGGTGGAAAACTGGTTATGAAAACCTTGGAATGATGGATCATTCTATTGAAATGTTTTGGACATGTGTTTCCGAACAAAATGATGATTTTGGTGATGAAAATGTTGAGACATGAGCCTTAGCCCTTTACAAAACTGATGGTTGTCTGGATGCGATACCATTCCAATTTTATCGCACAACCACAATACCTGAAGATTGGGTAGGGATTGACTGGAAACTTATATACCTTAGTATTAGTTCCCTCACGGCCAAGGTGTGAGCTGAGGCTACCTTGTGAAGATTGTCCACCTGTGCAGTACCCAAGATGACAGTTGGTCATGGTTGGGAGGCCAAACTCACAGGAGAGGTGCTTATACTAGGGCGTGTAATTGAAAGGTTAGGATTGATTATCGGCATACTGAGTATGGTGAATTTAGGATTTGTTCCTGACGGATGTATCGCATGTTGTGGTGAAAGTGTACAATCTCTGCAGAGTGTCAAACTATTCGAATAGCCGCGTCCGCGGTTATGGACAGTTGGAGTGGCCATACTGTTCCCCCGTCAGACTTTTCAAAATGAACTGTGAAATGAATTGAGACTTTGACTTGACCACAACAGGGTTGTGATATGAGTTACAAGATCCCACTTAGGAGTTATAAAATTGTGACTAGCTTTGGAACTTCGTAGAGATAAATCTGACTTTTGCAAAACAACCCTAGATCCTAGTGTCCTATTATCCAAAAACCCCTTTACCTGTTAGTACTAGTTTGCGAGTACTTAAAGAGTACTCATGGCTTTGTCCCTGGCTATTCCCATGGCCAGAATATGGAGAGGAGTACCTGGAGGATGGACCCCAGGAAGGTTACGACAACTAGGATCATCTCCCATCGTCAGCATTGCCTGTGACCCCGAAGATGGAGCTTCGCCTACGCTACCGTTATTATTACGTATTCCGCTGCTTGATGTTGTATTAAGAACTGGATCATGAGATCCCTATTTGTGTAAGAACTTATGTACCGTTTGTAATGGATGATGTACTATGGTATCCAATTCTGTTATGTCTCGCAAAAATGGTAATCCTGGGACTGCGATGTGTGGCATAACAGGCATCTGGGATTAAAAATCCGGGTGTTGACACTGGCATGTCCACAATGAGATCACCCATCAGAAAGAACCTGCTCCTGTCTAGCATCACGGCGATTTCTGGAAAGCTATCTGAAGATGTTGATGATTGTTGAGCAATGCCTAGAAGCAGACATAGAAAAGGGCAAGCAGGTGCTGGATGTTGGCCGTGGTCTGGGAAGGAAAAAAACATCATCTTGATGAACGATCTACAGTGAAATACAAATGGCGGCCACCGGATGAGGGAGCAATGAAATTAAATATAGACGGCGCAAACTCTACCGACGGCAGAACAGGGGTTGGTATGATTCTGCGTGATTCTAATGGAACAGTTGTTTTTGCAACCGACAGATAGTTATGATCATGTGCTGAACCTCTCGAGGCGGAGCTTGCAGCGATGGAGGAGGGGCTTGACCTTGCACTGCACTCGACGCAGGCGCCAATCATCCTCGAAATAGACTGCGTTGAAGCTATTAATCTGGTTGCAAAAAATCCTCAAACCTCTCACTCTTTGCTACGAGAATCAGTACTATTCGTGATAGAATTAAGGAGAGAGATTTTGTAATTGCCAAGGTGAACTGGGAGGCAAATAGTGCCATCCACGGTTTGGCTTCCTTAGGGAGAGTACATGAGAGAACTGCCACCTGCTGCAAAACTATCCGCCGGAAATCGCAGACGCGATCCTGGCGGACTGTATTCCCCCTATTTGATAATGAAAATTCTCTTTCCCAGCAAAAAAAAAAACACAAATTAGAAAAATAATTGAAAAGAAAAAATGGCCTACACATTAGGGCCGCACTAAGAGCATCCAAGCGGTGGGCGCAATTCGAACACCAAAACGGTTAGACTCGATTCGTTTGGGACAGTCCGTGTGCACGGTGTCCGGCCCTGTTCAGGCGTTCGCCGAATTGGGGGAGCATTTATCCTGTCAAATTCAGTCACTCCCGCAAATTCGGCCTGGGATTTGCATGTGTGGCCACAAAGGCCAATCTGCACAGTTTTGAGGCCATTTTTCATAGTTTTTGGCCTCGAAGAGCACCATTTTCAAAGAAAATAGAGTTTAATACAAAGTTTGTACACAATACAAAGTCGCCCACACAAGAATTGTCACAATACAAATAGTTGTACATATTGAATAGTCCAACACACCACTTTTGGCCCCAAGGACCACCCGGCAGCCTCCCTACTATCTTTAGTATTGGGTGTGTGACTAGGTAGCATCCACCCCCTGATATGGTTTGGCCCAATCTTCTCAGCAAGCACTTGTCGATGATGATGGTGGATGGATGATAACTAGCCTGTAGCTATGAACTCTCCCGCTCGAATCCTGATGCCAATGCAACAGCTCTTGAACCCTGTGGGATATTCACAACACCACGCTCTTGCGCACGTAGCCGTCTACCACGAATGGTAGTTTGCAGTCTACTAATTCCCAATGGAATAACAGATCCCACTCAATTGCAGTAGTATAACTCGATCACAGGTAATTCCAGAGGTTCTTAAAATAATCGACTCCAAAATATTTTAACGTGGTCTCCAAAACCTACTAGAGACGGCGCCCCTCTATTTAAGGAATAGGGGGGCGGCTAGGCTAAGAGTTTTAGATGCAAACGACTCAAACTTGATACAAACCGACCCAACTTGGATTCGGTCTAAGGCCCGCAGGCCTGGTCCTATCGCGGCAGGGTTTTAGCCCGCTTCTGTTCCGCGTCAGCCTGCCGTGGCAGGATATAGCGCCCTTTTTGTGCCGTGGCAGCCTGTCGTGGCAGGATTTGGTGTTGTTTCTCTACCGCGGCAGAGATTCTGCCAAATGTTGATCTCCTCCTTTGTAGATCCTTGCACTTCCTCCCTCGCGCTTGCTTCATTGATCAATACGCCATGCTCCATGTTCTTCAGCTCCTCGATCTGTGCTATGCCTTCTTCTCACATGTACCTAATCATACAATAATGCAAAGACTTAGGTAGTATAAAATTCGCATTAACTAAAACATCAGGCTCATTAAGAAACAAATTCACCTGTTGTTCTAGTAACTTAGCACGAGCCCTTGTAATTAGTCCAATTCTGATCTTATTGGACTAATCCTTGTTAGCAGCAGCTAGAACATCATCAGTAGTAACTGGGATAGGTATAAGTATAGGGATGTCCTCATCATCTCCCCGCCTTCAAAAGGCGTCGACCTCGACGCTCCAAGGTCTTCTCCATCATATGGTGACAAGTCAGCAACGTTGAAACTGTTGCTAGCTCCACCAAATTCAGCAATAGGTATATCAATCGAGTAGGCATTATCATTAATCTTGGCTAACACATTGTAAGGACCAGCACCATGTGGCTTCAACTTGGATTAGTGCAGCAATGGAAACATGTCCTTGCGCAGATGTACCCAGACCATATCACCAGGCTTGAACAACACTTCCTTCCTTGCTTGATTCCTTGTAGCAGGATTGTTCTTTCCTTTCTTCTCAATATCCTCTCGAGTCTTCTGATGAATCTTCTTCACATATTCAACACGTCTTGATGCCTCCATATCAACTCTTTCATGTAATTGTAGAGGCAACAAATCTAGTGGCATCAATGGCTTGAAACTATACACCACCTCAAAAGGACAAAGCTGAGTAGTTGAATGCACTGCCCTATTGTAAGCAAACTCAACATGTGGAAAACACTCTTCTCACTCCCTCAGATTCTTATTTATCATAGTCCTCAATAGCTGTGACAATGTTCTATTTACCACCTTTGTCTGACCATCTGTCTGGGGATGACAAGTAGTACTGAATTGCAGCTTCGTTCCCAGCTTCCCCATAAGGTCTTCCAAAAGTAGCTCATAAACTTCACATCACGGTCAAAAACAATCGTCTCCTTGGTACTCCATGTAATCTCATGATGTCCCTGAAAAACAGGTTAGCAACATGCGACGCATCGTCGCTTTTTGTGGCAGGCAATAAAATAAGCAATCTTAGAGAATCTATCTACTACCACAAATATAGAATCATGCCCTCTCTGAGTTTTAGGTAGACCTAGCACAAATCCATACTAATGTCTTCCCATGGTGAAGTAGGCGCATAGAGAGGGATGAGGCTTCATCTTAGATTTCGACATGTGGCATGTAATGCTTCGGCTCAGAAATCTATACACATCACGCCTCATCTTGGGACAATAAAAATGATCAGCAATGTCTTCTCATGCCCAAAGTGACCCATCAAACCACCAACTTGTGATTACTGCACTAAAAACAAACGCAAAGATGACTCTGGAATACATAGTTTGTTAGCCCTAAACAAATATCCATCATGTATATGATACTTATCCCATGCGTTTATAAGAGCACACAAACGATATGGTTCAGCAAAATCATTGTCAGTTGCATAAAGTGCACAAATACTCTCTAATCTAGGAATTTTAACATCAAGATTGGTTAATAGAATGTTTTTCCTAGACAAAACACCAGCAATTACATTCTCTTTTCCCTTCTTATATTTAATGATGTATGGAAAAGATTCAATAAACTCAACCCATTTATGTAATCTTCTATGCAAGTTTGATTGAGATTTTAAATACTTTAAAGCTTCATGATCAGAATGTATGATAAATTCTTTTCACCACAAATAATGTTGCCAAACTTGAAGAACTCTAACAAGTACATACAATTATTTATCATATATAAGATAGTTCAATCTAGCACCAGTAAGTTTTTCAGAAAAATATGCTATAGGGCGACCCTCTTGCATCAAAACGCCACCAATACCTATACCATTAGCATCACATTCAACTTCAAATTGCTTTGAAAAATCAGGTAATGCAAGTAATGGTGCAGAACTAAGCAAACGTTTTAATGTATCAAATGCAATATCTTGGGTTGCGACCTACACAAATGGCACACCTTTTTTAGTCAAGTCATTCAATGGTGCAACAATAGTGCTAAAATATTTCACAAAACACCTATAGAAACTAGCTAATCCATGGAAACTACGTACTTGACTAACATTCATGGGAATAGGCCAATTATGAATTGATTCAATTTTAGATTGATATACTTCTACCCCATGCTTAGATATAACATACCCCAAAAATGTGATCTTATCTTTAGAAAATGTGCACTTCTCAAGATTAGCATACAATTTATTAGCACGCAACACTTGCAAAAGTTGTCGGATATGATTACAATGTTCAGTTTTGTTGTGGCTATAGATAATAATATTATCAAAATAAACAACCACAAAACGACCAATCAATTCTCTCAAAACATGATTCATTAATCTCATGCATGTAATTGGCGCATTAGTAAGCCCGAAAGGCATGACTAGCCATTCATACAAGCCAAATTTAGTTTTGAAAGAAGTTTTCCACTCATCCCCTTCTTTCATCCTAATTTGATGATACCCACTACGCAAATCAATCTTAGAGAAAATAGCAGCAGCACTCAATTCATCTAGCATATCATCTAAGCGTGGAATAGGATGACGATATCGAATATTGATGTTATTAATAGCTCTAAAATCTAAACACATGCGCCATGTACCATCTTTCTTAGGAACTAAAATAACAGGAACAACACAAGGACTAAGAGAAACATGAATGTACCCTTTGTCGAGCAATGCTTGTACTTGTTTCTGTATCTCCTTAGTTTCTTCGGGGTTGATCCTGTAGGATGCACGGTTGGGCAATGTGGCGCATGGAATAATGTAGATCCGATGCTCTATGCCATGCATTGGAGGTATTCCAGCAGGCACATCCTCCGGAAACGCATCGCCAAAGTCCTGCAAAATAGTAGAGACCCCAAGAGAAATAGGGATCATGTCGTTAGAAACTAAAACCTCACCCTTATACATGAGCACAAGAGGCATGGCTGTAGGATCCTCTCGAAACTCTCTCATATCTTCCTTGGTGGCTAGCATTAATAGGTTAGGCACTCTCTCTCTTTTTGTTATATCACTCTTTGTAGGCTCTATTACATCATGTACAGCTGCAACACTATCACGCCTATCAACATACGCATCCTTCAAGTTCATCTCTATCTTCTGTCTAGACTCATTTACAATCTTTTGTGGTTTTATTGGTTGCAGGTTAATCTTCTTGCCCTTAAACTCCAAGTGATAAGTATTGGCACGACCATTGTGTTGCACATGGCGAACATACAGCCAGGGCCGACCCAATAACAAATGACAAACAGTCATTGGAACCACATCAAAATCAATAGAATCCTTGTATGGCCCTATTTCAAAATTCACTCACACCATATGGTTTACCTTTATATCACCACTGTCACTCAACCATTGTATGTAGTATGGCTTGGTATGAGGCAAATACGTCAAATTCAGCATGGTACATAACTCCTTACTTGGAAGATTCCTGCAGCTACCTCCATCTATAATAACTTTGCAAGCTTTGTTATGGCCAACGAGAGCTTTAGTTTGAAACAAATTGCAGCGCTGAGAGTCAACAACGGGCTGCACACTAATAATACGTGGAGAGACCACTATGGTTGGCGCATGCTCAGGGAAGGAGTCCATACCTTCCTCATTGTCATAATCAGCGCCTTCATCATGAGGATCAACATCATCTCCATTCTCATACTCTCCTTGATAATTAACAAACATCACCTTGCGGTTTGGACAATCTCTATTGTAGTGACCTCTACCTCCGCAAGTGTGACACTCCACATCGCGAGTACGCGCAGTTGACATATTAGAACCCGAACTAGTAGCAGGAGTAGTGGGTTTCTTAGCATTGGAAACAAAAGAAACCGCGGGGACATGCTTGGCCGCTGATGGAGTAGGGTTGCTGGCAGCTACAGGGGGCGCCATAGGTGGTGGCGTCGCCCTGGGGAAGCAACTAGTAGCTGGAAAACAAGCACGTGCCTTGGCCTCATCCGCGAGATGCGACTCGGCCTCTCTAGCATGATGCGAAAGCTCGTTCATGTTCTCATACTTGTGATGACATACTATGATCTTGATAGGAAACCTCAGATTGTTGAGAAAGCATTGCATGGTCATCTCAAGTGACTCTCGGATTCTAGCATGTTGCATAAGCATCTCCATCTCCATGTAGTACTCATCAACTGTCATTGTCCCTTGCTCCAATTGTGTCAACTTGTCAAAAACTGAGCGCAAGTAGTTGGTGGGTACAAAGCGTTCCTTCATGATATGCTTCATCTCTCTCCAAGTCATCACCAGAAGGTCATTGTCATCCCTTCTATGTTGTACAAGGGCATCCAACCAACGCAAAGCATAACCATCAAATTCTGACGCTGCAAGCTTGACTTTCTTTTCTTCAGTGTACTCATACAGGCGCCATAGCTTCTCAATATTCAACTCCCATGTGAGGTAATATTCATGATCAATGGAGACATCGAACTTGGGAATTGAGAATTTGGGCTTACCTAATCCATCATGATGAGGACATCCCTATACTTACACCTACCCCAGTTACTACTGATGATGTTCCAGCTGCTGCTAACAAGGATTAGTCCAATGAGATTAGAATTGGACCAATTACAAGAGCTCGTGCTAAGCTACTAGAGCAACAGGTGAATTTTTTTCTTAATGAGCCTGATGTCTTAATTAATGAGAATTTTATACTTCCTAAGTCTTTGTATTATTGTATGATCAGGTACATGTGAAAAGAAGGCATAGCACGGAGCGAGGAGATGAAGCACATGGAGCAAGGCGTGTTGATCAATGAAGCAAGCGCGAGGGAGGAGAGGGAGGAAGCACAAGGATCTGCAATTGAGAAGATCAACACTTGGCAGAACCTCTGCTGCGACAGAGAAACCAAGCCAAATCCTACCACGGTAGGCTGCCGCGGCACAGAAAGTGGCCGATTTCCTGCCACAACAGAGTCCTGCCACGACACACTTCTGGGCTGATATTCTGTCGTGGCAATGACTAGGCATGTGTGCCTTTAGGCCGAACCCTTGGGTCGATTGTATCAAAGTTGGAGTTGTGTGCGTTTACAACTCTTAGTTGGCCGCCGCCCCTTAGGACTTAAATAGGTGGGCGTCGTTTCTATTCAGTTAGACCACATTAAAATATTTTGGAGTTGCTTCTATCTAGAACCTCTGGAATTACTTGTGATCGATTTCTACCAACTACAATTGAGTGTGATCTGTTGTTCCACTGGGAATCAGTAGATTGCAAACTACTATTCATGGTTAACGGCTGCGTGCGCAAGACCGTGGTGTTGTGAATATCCCATAGGGTTCGAGAGTTGTTGCATTGGCATCAGGGTTCGAGCGGGAGAGTTCATCGCTATAGGCTAGTTATCATCCACCCACCATCATCATCGACAAGTGATTGCTGAGAATATCGGGCCACCCCATATCATCTTGGTATCAAATTTCCTTGTTTACTCACCGAGCAATCCACAATCCATCCATAAATTAGTTTATTTTTCGTCCTATAAATAAAAAGCCTCATAGAAAGATTTGCCATAGCCTAGATTGCATTACTTTCAAGTACTAGTTGCTGGTCGTGTTCTTCCTTTAGATCTAATCTAAGATTTCTTCTAATAGTAGTAGTTTCCTTCTAGTTGCAAATCGAGTCTACCATCTAGTTTCCGCCGCCATAGTCAGATCCGATCCAAGCTTAGAGTCCTGGTAGATTACTCTTTGCCAATTCGAATTCATTAAAAAAATTAGAGTTTTATTCTGCCGCGACACAGAAAACTGCCTTTTTCCTGCCGCGACACAGTCTGCCGAACAGTCCTACCGCGTCACATTTTCTCTTTCGCGTCTGCCGCTGATGACCCACAAGTATAGGGGATCGCAACAGTCTTCGAGGGTAGTATTACCCAATTTATTGATTCGACACAAGGGGAGCCAAAGAATACTTATAAGCCTTAACAGCTGAGTTTTCAATTCAGCTGTACCTAGGAATAGTCTTGCTCACAGTAGTTTATCAGTAGCAACAGTTTTGTAGTAGCAATAGCAAAGCAACAGCAGCAGTAAAACAAGAGCAATAGTAACAGTAGTAGCAAACAGTAGGATATGAGTGCGGTAGGCATAAGGATGGATGGACGGGCATTGCATGGAGGAGTATAAACATTTAAATTCAATATCTAGGGCAATTACAGATAAATAAGATAAAGCATCCAAGTACTAAACAATCATATGCATGTGCTCCATATATAGTCATACGTGCTCGCAATGAGAACTTGCACAACATCTTTTGTCCTGCCAGCCCGTTGCAGCGGGGCCTCAAGGGAATCTACTGGCAATTAAGGTACTACTTTTAATAGAGCACCGGAACAAAGCATTAAAACTCCATGAACACACGTGATCCTCACATCATAGCCACCCCCTTCGGCTGTCCCAATTTCTTTCACTTCGGGGCCTTTGGTTCCGAACAATGATATGTGTACACAACTTGAAGATAAGATCACAAACAATACTATCATCATGAGTCAATAATAAGTTCAGATCTGAGATCATGACACTCGGCCCTAGTGATAAGCATTAAGCACAACAAGTTGCAACAAAGTCAAATAGCACTAATAGAGATACTAGGCACCATGCCCTAACAATCTTATTCGCTTACATGATAGAACTCATCCAATCCCTACCATCCCTATAGCCTATAGCGGGGTATTACTCACTCATGGATGGGGGAAACATGGATGGTTGATGGAGAGGCGTTGTTGATGATGATGGCAATGATCCTCTCCAAATTCCCCGTCCCGGCAGGGTACCAGAACGGAGTTTCTGGTTCCGAATCGTGGTTTCTGGTGGTGGTGGTGCAGCGAAACTCTTTCTAGAAAAACGTCGAACCACCCTGAGTTTTTAGTTCAGAAGGCAACTTATAGGCGAAGAGGGAGGCCAAGGGGGTGCCTGAGGCGGCCACACCCCCTCCAGGCACGGCCAGGCCTGGCCCACGCGACAGGGGGTGTGGGCCCCTCAGAGCCCCACTCTGTCTTGTCTTCTAGCTACGTGAGTATTCTGGTGAAATAGGATTTTTGGCATATTTTCCAGAATTTTCCTAATAGTTGATTTTCTGCACAAAAACTAAACACCAAGGTAATTCTGCTGAAAACAGCGTCAGTCCATGTTAGTTGTATCCAATTCACACAAGTTTAGAGGAGAAACAATAGCAAAAGTGATCGGGAAAGTAAATACGTTTTGGACATATCAAATCCCCCCAAGCTTAGCTTATTGCTTGTCCTCAAGCAATTCAGTTGAAAACTGAGTGCGATAAAAGAACTTTCACGAACACATTTGCTTCATATGATGTAAATATTCTCAGCACATGAGTAGATACTTGGACAATTCATAATAAGGAGAATGCAACCAAGTGAACTTAATAGTCATTGCAAGCTATGAAGAGATTCCAACTCAATAATAATAAGTAGCATGAAACATAAACATAAGCAACATTGCAATGCATAAATGTCAAGGCACCTCTGAAGTTCAAGTGAAGACTAGAAGTAAAGATATCAAAGATACAAGCATCAAATTCATGACATAATTAACCAAGTTTTGAGACAAACACATTACACTAAGAATGACAATTATGCTCTCAAGAAGGTGCTCATAGAATAAGTGGTGACTCAACAAGGAAGTGCAAAGGTTTTGAAATGTTTGAAATGCTTCCAGATGCTGAAAGTATAGTTCTCATTAGCTTTGAGCTCTCATTGCCCCTATATTAGGCAAATTTAGATGGTTAAGGGTGAAAGTGAGGTCCAATATGAGTTATATGCTTGACATACCATAAACTGGAGATCTCATGTCCCTTGAATACAAGGGCCGCTCCTCATGCTACTCAACTTTAGTTACTGGCAAGTTCTTGTCATAGTAAATACATGCGTATCATAGAGAACCGCCAACGGGGTATCCCTTGCACATGATACAGGAGCTATCCCATAATCAAAATGACAAGGAAAGCAGACAATGAGCATCTCAGCGATATTTTTATTTGCTATTTGCATAGGTTTTTATTGAGGATGCTTCACAGATTGCTCATTATGGTTATGCTGCAAGTTTCCACCATGATTAGACATGGCTTAGGCTAGCGGGCCAGGCGTTTCTCTAACACATATATATAACTCCATGAACCTACAAGCTCCCCTTTTATTTCACACCGACGACGTCCGTAAACAAAAGAGCATGATATTAACTGGGTACAATGTACAAGTGCAATGTTGAAAGCGTTCCCCGTGACAAGGCATAATGAATATGCACAATGGTTCAGGTTTATTAAGTGCAAGAAATAAAGTGTGCCATCAGGTTCGTGAGAGCTTTACTAACTAACTTTCTCAAAAAAGCAAACATTTTATTTGGAAGAAAACAAGGCATAATGAATATGCACGGAATAGCAAATGATGCTAGTAGGTAGGTATGGTGGACACTTTTAGCATTATTGGTTTTGGGGAGTTGGATGCACAAGTAGAGCTCATACTCAGTGCAAGTTCCCTAGAGGCCCTTAATTGTCAGTAGTTCCCTAGAGGCCCCGCTGCCACAGGGTGGATGGATAGAAGATGTTGTGCAAGTTCTTATTGCGAGCACGTATGACTATATTTGGAGCACATGCCTAGGATTGTTTAGTACTTGGATGCTTTTTATTATTTATCTGCAATGCCCTAGTTCTCAAAGTTACATGTTTAGAGTCGTCCATGCAACGCCCGTCCATCCATTCCTATGCCTACCGCACTCGAATCCTACTATTACCGTTACTGTTACTATTGCTACTGTATCACTGTTGTTGTTGCTACTGTCGTTGCTTTGCTGTTGCTACTACAAACTGTTGCTACTGATAAACTTCTATGAGCAAGAACTATTTCCAGGTGCAGCTGAACTGACAACTTAGTTGTTAAGGCTTGCAAGTATTCTTTGGCTCCCCTTGTGTCGAATCAATAAATTGGGTAATACTACCCACGAAGACTGTTGCGATACCCTATACTTGTGGGTCATCAAGACTATTTTCTGGCACCGTTGCTGGGGAGCATAGCTTTATTTGTAAGTTCACTTGGATCTATTATTGTTCACTGTTACTCCTTTCATCATGGGGAAGTCTCGTGATGGAAAGTTCCCTATTTTACCATCCACTACAAGAAGAGGTACAGTCCTAAACACCTATGTTGCTCTTGATTCACTGTCTGTTATAAGTAAGCTTATCACGCCACCACCACATACTCATGCTACACACACTGCTACTACTGCTGAATATGAAACTGCTTTTGATGCTCATGATGTTACTTCTACTATGCTTGGTGCGAGTGGCTCATTAGGTCCTTTTCTAGATGCTACTATGTCTAGTCTAGGAAATACCGAAACTCCTAGTGAATACACTGTTACACCTGTTAGCTCACCTGAGGCTAGTGAGAGTTATGATATTAATGATGGTTACATAGAGTTCACTGATGAATTTGTTCAAGAGTGCCGAAACACACATGGTACTAGTGCTATAAAGAGTCTCCTTGCTAGACGTACTATTATGCCTAAGTTATCCTCTGATCCTAAGTTTTCCACTTCTCCCATAGATATTAAAGATGACGATTATGATTTCTCTCTTGATTTGTCTTATTTAGATATTGTTGAGAAAGAACCTTTTTGTGGGAGTGAAAATGAGAGGTTGTGGCTCATACGAATGAGCTTTCTACTATGAGTGCTTTGTTCTCTGATGATTTTAAGATGCGCAAGTACTTTGTTGCTAAGATCTTCCCTTTTTCACTAAAAGGAGAAGCTAGGGCTTGGTTTAATAGATTACCTCCTGGTTCCATTGATAGCCCTAATTGCTTGATTGCTTCTTTCTTCCATAAATATTTTCCTCCTAGTGCTAGACATGCTACTTTGCAGAGACTTTTTGATTTTAAACAGGGAGAAGAAGAGAAATTGCCTCAGTCATGGAAAAGATTCTGTGCCTTGATTCATGCACATCCTAGATGTCCATTGCCTAAGAATGAGCTTCTTGATATTTATTATAATGGACTAACTGATGATTCTAGGACCTACCTAGATAGCTTTGTTGATTGTGTTTTCAGGAAAAGAACTTCTACAGATGCTGAAGAATTAATGACCAAGATAAGCAAGAATTATGATGATTGGACTTCAAGTGAGCTGAATACACCTGAGCCTATTACTCCTGAACCAGTTGTTCCTGAACCAGTTCCACCACCAACAACAAAGAAGAGGGGAGTTATTGCATTAAATGATGAAGTGATGAAGGAAGCTAAGAAGTGTCTAAAGGAGAAGGGTATTAGAGCTGAAGATGTGAAGAATCTACCTCCTATAGAAGAATTATGTAAGCCAATTACCCACTCATCCACTATTGAGGTACACTCTCTCCAACACTTTGATGAAGGTGATATTCCTTATGGTAAGCCTCCTGATCAATGCTTAGAGGAACTTGACATTTTTATTGTTAAACAAGGTCATTTTAATAAACAAGTTTAGAATTATTTATTGGAAAACTCTAGAGCTATCCATGAGTTGAAAGATATTGTGGAAAGAACTTCTAATGATATTAAAATGCTTTGTAAACACTTTAAAATGGTTCAAACCCAACTTGATCAACTTGCTAAGGTACAAAAGAATATGCTAGTTAATGCTTCAGGAAACAAACATGCTTATGGAATTAGAACTAGGAGTGGTGCAGCTACTCAAGCTCCTTTATATCCTGAAGAACACCTAAAAGAATAGAGCAGGATTCCCAACAAGGTGAAGATAGTGGTAGTCCTCGTAAGAGGAAGAAAAAGAAACATAAGATAGTTGAGGAACCACTTGAACCTGCTGTAGATCCTAATAGTATATCTGTCTCTGATACTGAAACTGAGAGTGGTAATAATAATGAGTCTCCTAACAAGGAGGAAGGTGAGGAAGAACCTGAGAAGCACACTAAGAACACTAGGTACACTAAGGAAGATTTTATTGCTAATAAACATGGTAAAGAGGGAGAACCTTGGGTGCAGAAACCTATGCCTTTTCGAGGTACGAAACACAAGTCAAAGGAGGAAGAACACTACAACAAGTTTTGTGAGTGGATGAAACCTTTATTCTTGCAAATTCCTTTGACTGGTGCTATTAAGTTGCCTCCTTATTCGAAGTATATGAAGGATATTGTTTGTATTAAAAGGAAGATTCCTAATGAGAAGATTTCTACTCTGCTTGCTAATTATTCCTTCAATGGTAAGGTTCCAAAGAAACTTGGTGATCCAGGTATACCAAATATTCCTTGCTCCATTAAGAATAATTATGTTAGAACTGCTTTATGTGATTTGGGAGCTGGAGTTAGTTTTATGCCTTTTTTCTCCCTATGAGAGACTCCAGCTAGAAAAGTTGATACCAACTGATATTTCTTTGCAAATGGCTGATAAGTCAACTACTATTCCTGTTGGTATATGTGAGGATGTTCCTGTTCAAGTTGCTCATAATTGCATGGTTCTAACTGATTTTGGTGTGCTTGAAATGCCTGAAGATGATAATATGTCTATTATTCTTGGGAGACCTTTTCTTAATAATGCAGGTGTTGTCATCAATTGCAATCAAGGAAAAGTAACATTCAATATTAATGACAAAGAGCACACTGTCTATTTCCCGAACAAGATTGTTAAGAGCTATTGCCTGAGTTCCATTGAAAATTTTGAGGGCATCAAGGTTGGAGAAATATATTGTCCCATTCCACAAGAAAATTTTGAAACTATTATGATTGGGACCATTGCTATCAAGTATGAGGTAACATAATCACCTTGTGGAATGCAAAGTTTTGATTCATATAAGATTGTTTTGGTAACAAGACTTGATCAACCTTGTTAACAAAAGCATTTTAATGAACAAAATAATGTTTCCACTGTGGTTATACTTGCTTTCTTTTTTCCTTTCTCCTTCCTAGTCTTTGCTTTAGCTTTAGTTTTGCTAGTTGTTTGCTTGTTTGAGTTTCTTAGAGCTCCTGTAGTTTGGATTTTGGTTTTCTTTTGCTTCTTCTAAAAAAACTGTTTCTACGAGAAAATCAATTTTCATACCCTGAAAATTGTCCAAAAATAAAGTTTCCCGAAAAATCCCAGAAAATTCAAAATAAATTTTTCCTCGAAAAAAGGGGCAGAGAGACACCTTAAGTGACCCAGGGGGCCACCCTAGGCTACCACACCCATGGTAGGCGCGACCTACCCAGGGGTGGTGCCTAGGGGGGTTTGGCCCACCTAGGCCCCTCCAGGCTGCCTCCTCAAAGCCACCTTCTTTCTCTCTCCCTAAAAACACCGGAAAACTTGCTCAAGCTCGAGTTCTTGCGGTTCTTGCTCGCGATTTTTGATCTCCTTGTTCAGCCCTCCAACTTGGGAGAGTCTTTATACCAGCAGCCCTAATTTGATTGGGGCGCGTCTTCTTCTTCATTGCAGGTGCCTGACTATGATTAAGTGGACTGATTCGAGTGGGGGTAGGCTCGGGAGCGTAAGACTAAGTAAAACGAAGAGAGGAAAACCTTCCGTTACATTTTCAAATAGTCTTTTCCTTCCCTTGTTATACTGTTTTCTTGTCCTTTCTCCTCTTTTGTTTTCTCTTTTGGAACCCCTTGCTAGGGGTAAGGGGTAGTCAAGCGAACGAAAACTCAACTCCATTTCGTTTAAAAATTATATGTCTTAGAAAACCCCCATGCTTGGGGGCAGGGGGAAGACACTTGGGAAGGGGGGAGGTGAGAGGTCGATAGGCCGAGCATCATGGGGGTAAACCATTCCCCTCATAACTATAGTGTATTATCTTTTAAAAAGTATAATCCTTTTTAAGTAAGGCCGAAGGCACCCTTTATTAGTTATGCACTTCATAATAAGATGTTCCTATGATGACCCACCAGCATGGGGGTACTATCCGCACTATTGAGCCCCACTTAGGCCAACAGCCTAAGCTTGGGGGGAGGTATACCGACGTCACGCTCATCTATATATCATGTTCGGTCGGTTCTTTGTATATCCATTGTTTTTGCTTTCTTTTTTGTTCTTGTTGCTTCTTTGTCAAAAACCCAAAAATACCAAAAAATATTTTCGTTGTTTCTCTTAGTTTGTTTCTTTGCTTTGGTTTGCCTTAAAAGAAAAAATCCAAAAATATTTTACTTTGCTTAGTTTGCTTTGTTTTTGCTTTGGTTGCTTTCTTTAAAAAATCGAAAACACCAAAAATATTTGTTGTTCTTCTTCGGTTTTGTGAGTTCTTTGCAGGGTTCAGCCGTCCTCAGTGGATTTTGTTTCATGTTATTATTCAAGTCACACAAGTGAAGGGCAATAATGAAGATTAAGACAACTCGAGGTGTGGTAAGAGGCTGGTAACGAACTGTATTTGATTCATTTTTGTACATATACTCATCATTGTGAGCATGTTTAGTATGTTCATTGTAAGGAGTGTGTTACTGATGGATGCTTAGTAGTTCTTGCTTGTCTATGATTAGCTCCAGCTTCCTAATAGTTTGTATCATGTCATATGAATGTTTGCTTGCATTGTTTTATTCATATTTTGGTATGATATTATGGTATCCTCCTCTGACTGTTCATGTGAATCAACTTGGCACATGTTCACGCATGCATATGACTAACCAATAGTCAGTAAGCCTCGATGATTTATTTTGCCTCAGAGTTCTTGTATCACTTTCATGCCATAATTAGCCATGTTTTGTTACAAGCATGATTATGACAATTATTGCTATCTCGTTTGTCGCTCCCTCTCTATTGCTAGCTGTAACATCCCAAAAATACCAAACTTAGATCATCAAACACTAATCATCAAGATTAGGGTTAACAAAAACTTTTCTAAATAAACTCATGAATGCATGTATATGTGTATGCATGGATTTTGAATTTCTTTAAACATCATCTAAAACATTTCCCACACTTTGCCTAAAGACAAGTAAATCAAAACAAATATATTAAGTGAATGGTCATTTTGACCAATTTAACTCCCATGCCTACCTTGGCTGTCTCAAACTTTCAAAACCTAACAAAAACTTTTCTGGATCTTTGCACCCCTTGAATGTACTCATAACAAGGTATTAAGGCCCACTTTGTGATCATCCAGAAACTTTCAAATGCATAGTTTAAATGACAATTCAAAATTGAATCTTCTCCATATGGGAAGATCCCACTTTTTCAAAACCCACTCAAACAAGCTCAACTTTCAAAACCCAAGCATCTGCAGACTCACCAGCACCAATCTAGCAAACCCACCAAAATTCATTTCAAAATTCAAAACTTGATTTCATGCGGCCATTTCATCATACAGGTTGCAGACACAAATCAAACAAAACAACAAACACTATAGTGTGCAGTGATTCTTGCCTAACTTGTTCCCTAGTTAGCTCACACACAACTCAGTAGATCATCTAGAAAGTTTAGCCCAACACTAGCACCTCTGTGAGCTTGCCATTGTCATTAATGGTGAACAGCCGAGCACCCCAATGTCACCCCATTGTGGACAGCAGGCTAGAGGAAGAACTAGCCATGCCAACCTTGTCTGGGAGGCAGCCCACCGTCCACCGCCACTCCCTGTCCCAGCCGCGAGCGTTGCCAAGCCCTGGACCACGCGCACAAGCCGCACCCAGACCATGCCGAGCGTGCGCCAGAGCGCCACCCTCGACCAGCGTCCACAGACCGCGCGCCGCCCTCACCGCGTGCACACACGATCACCACCGACCCAGGAGATCGCCAGACATCCCTGTTTGCCGCCCCGTGCCATACAACCACCGCCCGCCGTCGAAGACGCCGCCTCTGCCGCGCAGAGCATCGGCCGTTCCAGACCAAACCACACCGCCCCATGCCTCGCGACCATGTCGTTGAGCATCGCAAGGAGACACCGCACCGCCCCCTACCCTTTCCCATGCCATTAGCCGCCTGTAACGTCGCCCCCGACGAGCTCACTGTGCGCCCCGACGGTCCTCTCGCTCGACTATAAATAGAGGCCACCCCCGCATGATTTCTTCACACCATCTCACTCCCCTCTCCTCACTGACCGTGCCACACCGTTCTCAGAGCAAGGCGAGCACCACCTCGCCAGAATTTCACCAGAGCCCGCCGCCTCTGGAGAAGAAGGGAGCCAGCGATTGGAGCCGCCTCAGGAGAAGCCACCGGTACCAGGAGGTTCGCCGTTGTCGACTTTGTCGTTCGCCCGCCTCGCCGACCCTCGCCCGTACCCCGGTGAGCCCCCAGCACCCCCCACTGGCCGCGCTAGGTTTTGTTCTCGCCGGAGCTGTCTCGCGTCGACGATGACCCCCAGCCGTTGGATTAGAACTAGATCGAACGATCCATGTTGCCCCATACCGCTTCTCCCAGCCCCGTGTCACTGACGAGTGGGGACACCCACTTAAGCAGCCCGCGGGAGCACTGCGCTTAGCAGACCGGCCCGTTAGAATTTCCCGCGCAGCCCAGCAATTCAAATTAAACCTTTTCTTTTTAAATTCAAACACACTTCTGTACCCAACTTCAAAAATCAACCCAGATCGATTCAGTGCACCAATTTGAATGAAACCAATTTAGTTGGAAAGGTCTGTGAATGCTTAATCCAAGCCCGTTGGATTCAAGTCATTTGGATCTGTAGATCACCCATAGTAAAAATAACAAGCAGAAGCTTTTCTGCATTCAAACATTTTTCAAATTTAAACCATAAAATCTTTTGAGTTGTTTCCAACTCTCAAAAATCACATTTAACCATACCTTTCAGAATATATAAAAATATATAGGTTTACTTGCAGAAATAATGTTCAAGTAATAAAAGAATGCTTCATAAGAATTTCTAGCCACTTTAATTAATTAAAATAAAAGGGTAAAACCTTATTAAATTGTGACACCACCTTAAATCACATTCCCATGGACTACAATATGTGGTGATGACATGTGTCAACATGATCCCATATTTGGTTTGGAGAATATTAAATATTAAGTAGTTTTTCAATGAGTAGAAATTACTTTTCTAAAAATAAAAAGATTTAAACCAAGCTTTAACCTTGTAATGTTAGAGATGATGCTAGATCATCTATAGGACCCTTGTGTGTGATGATTGCAAGTAGTTAAGTATTGTTTGGTGATTGTGTACCTCGTATTTATTCATAGACGCTAGTACCGACCAAGGATACGAGGAGGAAGGAGGATACTACGAAGAAGAAGCCGAGGAGAACTTCAACCACTGCTCTGCACAAGGCAAGCTAGTAACTATGCAAGATTATATTGACACTGATGCAAGCCTAATACTACTAGTGAATGTGAAAGCTAACCCTTGCCAGATACCCTACTGATGCCACAAACCCATACCTGTGATATGACTACTATATGCCTTAAGCATATGTGATTATACTCACTTGATAAACCAATCCTAGTTTTATGTGCAAGCTTCTTACTTTATTTCTTTATCAAAGCTTACTTAGAGTCTACCTAAGAGTTTGGTAGATACTAGACAGTTGTGTTGAAGGTTGCATAAAGAGCATAAAATTTGGCCTAAGCTAGAAACCTTGATATCAGCCTAAGATATAAGGTTGGATTTAGTGAAACTCTACTAGTTACCACCCCTCATTAGTACTACCCCCACCTGTAGATGCTAGTGCTAAGCATAAAACTTGATCAACTTTTAGATGGGAATACTTGGTGGAAAAATGGTTATGAAAACCTTGGAATGATGGATCATTCTATTGAAATGTTTTGGACATGTGTTTCCAAACACTTGATGATTTTGGTGATGAAAATATTGAGGCATGAGCCTTAGCCCCTTTATAAAACTGATGGTTGTCTGGATGCGATACCATTCCAATCTTAGCGTACAACCACAATACCCGAATATTGGGTAGGGCTTGACTGGAAACTTATTATTCCTTAGTATTAGTTCCCTCACGACCAAGGTCTGAGCTGAGGCTACCTTGTGAAGATTGTCCACCTGTGCAGTACCCAAGATGACAGTGGTCATGGTTGGGAGGGCAAACTCACAGGAGAGGTGCTTATACTAGGGCGTGTAAATGAAAGGTTAGGATTGATTATCCGCATACTGAGTATGGTGAATTCAGGATTGTTCCTGACGGATGTATCGAATGTTGTGGTGAAAGTGTACAATCTCTGCAGAGTGTCAAACTATTCGAATAGGCGCGTCCGCGGTTATGGACGGTTGGAGTGGCCATACTGTTCCCCCGTCAAACTTTTCAAAATGACCTGTGAAATGAATTGAGACTTTGACTTGACCACAACAGAGTTGTGACCTGAATTACAAGATCCCACTTAGGAGTTATAAAATTGTGACTAGCTTTGGAACTAAGTAGAGATAAATCTGGCTTTTGCAAAACAACCTTAGAGCCTAGTGTCCCATTATCCAAAAACCCCTTTACCTGTTAGTATTAGTTTGCGAGTACTTAAAGAGTACTCATGGCTTTGTCCCTGGCTATTCCCATGGCCGGACTATGAAGAGGAGTACCTAGAAGATGGACCCCAGGAAGGTTACGACAACTAGGATCATCTCCCATCGTCAGCATTGCCTATGACCCCGAAGATGGAGCTTCGCCTACGCTACCGTTATTATTACGTATTCCGCTGCTTGATGTTGTATTAAGAACTGGATCATGAGATCCCTATTTGTGTAAGAACTTATGTATCGTTGTAACGGATGAAGTACTATGGTATCCAATTCTGTTATGTCTCGCAAAAATGGTAATCCTGGGATTGCGATGTATGGCATAACAGGCATCTAGGATTGAAAAATCCGGGTGTTGACACTAGCCTTCACTTGCACTGAGTATGTGCTCTACCTGTGCTTCCAACTTCCCAAAACCAATATTGTCAGCTGTGTCCACCATACCTACCTATTAGCATCATTTGCTACTTCAGTGCATATTTTATATATGCCGTATTTTCTTCCAAAATAAAATGTGTGTCTGTTTTGAGAAAGTTAGTTACTAAAGCTTTCACGAACTTGATGGCACACTTTATTCCTTGCGCTTAATAATCTTGAACCATTATGACTATTCCATGAAATTTATATGCTTGCTAATTATATGCTGGGAGTTAGTAGAACCGTGTTGTCACGGGGAACGCTTTCAACACTTTTTGGATATCTCATCCAGTTGATTCCTTGCTCTTTTGTTTACGGATGTCGACGATGTGATATAAAAGGGGACGTTGTGAGTTCATGGAGTCTATACATTGTGTTAGAGAAACGCCTGGGCTGCTAGCCTAAGCCATGCCTAATCATGGTGGAAACTTGCAGCATCACCATAATGAGCATCTATGAAGCGTCCTCAATAAAAAGCTATGCATATGGTAAATAAAAATATTGTTGAGATGCTCATTGTCTGCTTTCCTTGTCAGTTTGGTTATGGGAAAGCTCATGTACCATGTGCAAGGGGTATCCCGTTGGCGGTTCTCGATGATATGCATGTATTTACAATGACAAGAACTTTCAGGTGAGCAAAGTTGAGTAGCATGCGGAGCGACCCTCGTACTCGAGGGACTTGGGATTTCTAGTCTATGGTCTGTCAAGCATATGATTCAGAGTGGACCTCACTTTCACCTTAACCACATGAAGATGCGTATGATAGGGGCAATGAGAGCTCAAAGCTAATGAATACCTTCCTTTCACCATTGGGAAGCCTTTCAAACCTTCACAAAACCGTTTTCACAACTTTGTTGAGTCACCACTTATTCTATGAGCACCTTCTTGAGAGCATAGTTGTCATTCTTGTGTTTGTTCCAAAACTTGGTTAATTATGTCATGACTTTGATGTTTGTATCTCTGATATCTTTATCTCTAGTCTTCACTTGAACTTCAGAGGTGCCTCAGCATTTATATTATGCTCTTCAAACAAAGGCAAGCGAGATACCACTCTATCATACCTTATTATGAGCATTGCAATGTTGCTTATGTTTATGTTTCATGCTACTTATTATTATCGAGTTGGTTTCTCTTCATAGCTTGCAATGACTATTGAGTAGATTTAGTTGCATACTCCTTATTATGAATTGTCTAAGCATCTACTCCTGTGCTGAGAATATTTACATCATATGAAGCAAAGTGTTCGTGAAAGTTCTTTTATCGCACTTAGTTTTCAACTGAATTGCTTGAGGACAAGCAATAAGCTAAGATTGGGGGAGTTGATACGTCCAAAACATATCTACTTTCTCGAACACTTTGCTATTGTTTTTCCTCTATACTTGTGTGATTTGGATACAACTAACACGGGTTGACGCTGTTTTTAGCAGAATTACCTTGGTGTCTTGTTTTTGTGCAGAAAATCAACTATCAGGAAAAATCCCGGAAAATATGCCAAAAACTATTTCTCACCAGAAGATCCACGGAGCCAGAAGGGGAGACAGAGGGGAGGCCTGGGGGGCCCAGACCCACCCTAGGTGCGGGCCCACCTGACCCCGCGCCTAGAGGGGGTTTGGCCACCCCATGCAGCTCCTCGGCCTACCTCCGCACCTATAAGTTGCCTTCTGACCTAAAAACTTAGGGGGGGGGTTGATAGTTTTCTAGAAAGAGTTCGGCTCCGCCGCCACCACCAGAAACCAAGATTCGGATCCAGAAACTCCATTCTGGCACCCTGCTGGGACGGGGAATTTGGAGAGGATCATCACCATCGTCATCACCAACGCATCTCCATCAACCACCGATGTTTCCCTCATCCATGAGTGAGTAATCCCCCGCTGTAGGCTTGGGGATGGTAGGGATTGGATGAGTTCTATCATGTAATCGAATAAGATATATTAGGGCATAGTGCCTAGTATCTCTATTAGTGCTATTTGACTGTGTTGCAACTTGTTGTGCTTAATGCTTGTCACTAGGGCCCGAGTGCCATGATCTCAGATCTGAACTTATTATTGAATCATTATGATAGTATTGTTTGTGATCTTATCTGCAAGTTGTGTACACATATCATTGTCCGGATCCAAAGGCCCCAAAGTGACAATAATTGGGACAACCGGTGGGGTTGGCTGTGGTGTGAGGATCACATGTGTTCATGGAGTGTTAATGCTTTGCTCTGGTGCTCTATTAAAAGGAGCACCTTAATTGCCAGTAGTTCCCTAGAGGCCCCGCTGCCACGGGCTGGCTGGACAGAAGATGTTGTGCAAGTTCTCATTGCGAGCACGTATGAATATATTTGGAGCACATGCCTAGGATTGTTTAGTACTTGGATGCTTGTTATTATTTATCTGCAATGCCCTAGTTCTTGAAGTTACATGTTTAGACTCATCCATGCAACGTACGTCCATCCATCCCTATGCCTACCGCACTTGAATCCTACTATTACCGTTACTGTTACTATTGCTACTGTCTCACTGTTGCTGTTGCTGATGATGTTGCTTTGTTGTTGCTACTGATAAACTTCCATGAGCAAGAACTATTTACAGGTGCAGCTGAACTGACAACTCAGTTGTTAAGGCTTGCAAGTATTTTTTGGCTCCCCTTGTGTCGAATCAATAAATTGGGTAATACTACCCGCGAAGACTGTTGTGATACCCTATACTTGTGGGTCATCAGGAACTCGAGCTTAAGAAATTTTTCCGGTGTTTTTTGGGAGAGAGAAAGAAGTGGCTGGAAGGAGACAACTTGGAGGGCCACAGGTGGGACACACCTAGGCCAGGCGCCACCTGGGCTGGCCGTGCCACCAGGGGGTGTGCTGGCCTGGTGGGTCCCTCTAGGCAACTCCAGGTGTCCCTCTGCCCCATTTTTCGAGGAAATATTTAATATGAATTTTCTGGGATTTTTCGGGAAACTTTATTTTTGGCCAATTTTCAGGTTATGAAAATTGATTTTCTCGTACAAAAAGATTTTTTTAGAAGAAGCAAAATCAAACCAAAACTACAGAAGTTATAAGACACTCTAACAAGCAAACAACTAGCAAAACTAAAGCTAACAAGAGGAAGAGCAAAGACTAGGAAGGAGAAAAATAAAAGTCAGCAAGTATAACCACTATGAAAGCATTGTTTTTTATTAAAATCCCTTTGTTAACAAGGTTGATCAAGTCTTGTTACCAAAGCAATTTCAAATGAGACAAAACTTTGCATTCCACAAAGTGATTATGTTACCTCAAACTTGATAGAAATAGTCCCAATCATAATAGTTTCAAAAATTTCTTGTGGAATGGGACAATATATTTGTCCAACTTTGATGCTCTCAATATTTTCAATGGAATTCAGGCCATAGCTCTTATCAATCTTCTTGGGGGAAATAGATAGTATGATCTTTGTCATTAATATTAAAAGTTACTTTTCCTTGATTACAATTGATGACAGCACCTGCAGTATTAAGAAAAGGTCTGCCAAGAATAATGGACGTATTATCATCTTTAGGCATCTCAAGAACAACAAAATTAGTTAAAACTAAGAAATTATGAGCCACTTGAATAGGAACATCCTCACATATACCAACATGAATAGTAGTAGACTTATCAGCCATTTGCAAAGATATATCAGTTGGTATCAACTTTTCTAGCTGTAGTCTCTTGTAGAGATAAAAAGGCATAACACTAACTCCAGCTCCCAAATCACATAAAGCAGTTCTAACATAATTATTTTTAATAGAGCAAGGAATAGTTGGTATACCTGGATAACCAAGTTTCTTCGGAAGCTTACCATTGAAGGAATAATTAGCAAGCAAAGTAGAAATTTCTTCATTAGGAATCTTCCTTTTATTAGAGACAATATCCTTCATATACTTTGAATAAGGAGGCAACTTAATAGCATCAGTCAAAGGAATTTGCAAAAATAAAGGTTTAATCCACTCACAAAACTTGTTATAGTGTTCTTCCTCCTTTGACTTGTGTTTCTTATTGGGAAAAGGCATAGGTTTCTGCACCCAAGGTTCTCTTTCACTACCATGTTTATTAGCAATAAAATCTTCCTTAGTGTACCTAGTGTTCTTAGTGTGCTTCTCAGGTTCTTCCTCAACTTCCTCCTTATCAGGAGCATCAGTTTTATCACCACTTTCAGTTTCAGCATCAGAGACAGATATACTATTAGGATCTACAGCAGGTTCAGGTGGTTCCTCAACTATTTTATGTTTCTTTTTCTTTGTCTTATGAGGACTACCACTACTTTCACCTTGTTGAGAATCCTCCTCAATTCTTTTAGGATGTCCTTCAGGATATAAAGGATCTTGAGTGGCTATACCACTCATAGTTCTAATTCCATAAGCATGTTTATCTCCTGAGGCATTAACTAGTATATCCTTTTTTACCTTAGCAAGTTGATCAATTTGGGTTTGAACCATTTGAAAGTGTTTACAAAGCATTTTAACATCATTAGCAGTTCTTTCCACAATATCTTTCAACTCATTAATAGCTCTAGAGTTTTCCAATAAATGATTCTAAACTTGTTTATTAAAATTACCTTGTTTAACAATAAAAGTGTCAAGTTCCTCTAAGCATTGATCAGGAGGTTTACCATAGGGAATATCACCTTCATTAAAGTGGAGAGCGTGTACCTCAATAGAGGATGAGTGGGGAATTGGCTTACATAATTATTCTATATTAGGTAGATTCTTCACATCTTCAGATCTAATACCTTTCTCCTTAAGACATTTCTTAGCTTCCTTCATCACTTCATCATTTAATGAAATCATTCCCCTCTGCGTTGGTGTTGGTGTTGGAGTTAGTTCAGGCACAACTGGTTCAGGAGTAATGGCCTCAGGTGTATTTAGCTTAGTTGAATTCCAATCATCATAATTCTTGCTTATTTTAGCCATTAATTCTTCAACATCTATAGGAGTTCTTTTCCTGAAAACACAATCAGCAAAACTATCTAGGTATGTCCTAGAATCATTAGTTAGTCCATTAGAATAAATATCAAGAAGCTCATTTCTAGGTAATGGACATCCAGGATGTGTAGGAATCAAGGCACAAAACCTTGTCCATGACTCAGGCAATTTCTCTTCTTCTCCCTGTTTAAAATCAAATAGTTTCTGCAAAGCAGCATGTATAGCACTAGGAGGAAAATATTTCTGAAAGAAAGAAGCAATCAAGCAATCAGGGCTATCAATGGAGCTAGGAGGTAATCTATTAAACCAAGCTTTAGCTTCTCCTTTTAGTGAAAAAGGGAAGATCTTAGCAACAAAGTACTTGCGCATCTTAAAATCATCAGAGAATAAGGCACTCATTGTGGAAAGCTCATTCATATGTGCCGCGGCACTTTCATTTTCAGTCCCACAAAAAGGTTCTTTCTCAACAATGCCTATATAGGATAAATCGAGAGAAAAATCATAATATTTATCTTTAATATCTATGGGAGAAGTGGCAAACTTAGGATCAGAAGACAACTTAGGAATAATGGTACATCTCTCAAAGAGACTCCTAATAGCAGTAGCACCATGTGTGTTTTGGTACTCTTCGATAAATTTATCAGTCATTTCAGTGTAACCATCACTAATATCATATCTCTCTCTAGACTCAGGTGAGCTAACAGGTGTAATAGTGTCTTCACTAGGGGTTTGAGTGTTTCCCAAAATAGTTCTAGCAATAGTAGCTTCTAGGAAAGGACCTAATGAACCACTTGCATCAAGCACAGTAGAAGTAATATCATGAGTATCAGAAGCAATTTCAGATTCAGCAGTATTAGTAGTGTGTGTAGCATGTGTATGTGGTGGTGGTGTAACAAGCTTACTTATAACAGACGATGAATCAAGAGCAGCAGAGGTGTTTAGGACTGTACCTCTTCTTGTAGTGGATGGTAAAATAGGAAACTTTCCATCATGAGACTTCCCCATGATGAAAGGAGTAGCAGTGAACAGTAATAGATCCAAGTGAACTTACAAATAAAGCTATGCTTCCCGGCAACGGCGCCAGAAAATAGTCTTGATGACCCACAAGTATAGGGAATCGCAATAGTCTTCGGGGGTAGTATTACCCAATTTATTGATTCGACACAAGGGGATCCAAAGAATATTTAGAATCCTTAACAACTGAGTTGTCAATTCAGCTGCACCTAGAAATAGTCTTGCTCACAGTAGTTTATCAGTAGCAACAGTTTTGTAGTAGAAATAGCAAAGCAACAGCAGCAGTAAAGCAAGATCCATAGTAACAGTAGTAGCAAACAGTAGGATATGAGTGCGGTAGGCATAGGGATGGATGGACGGGAGTTGCATGGACGAGTATAAACATGTAACTTCAAGATCTAGGGAAATTGCAGATAAATAAGATTAAGCATCCAAGTATTATACAATCATATGCATGTGCTCCATATATAGTCATACGTGCTCGCAATGAGAACTTGCACAACATCTTTTGTCCTACCAGCCCGTTGCAACGTGGCCTCAAGAGAATCTACTGGCAATTAAGGTACTCCTTTTAATAGAGCACTAGAGAAAAGCATTAACACTCCATGAACACACGTGATCCTCACATCACAGCCATCCCCTCCGGCTGTCACTTCGGGGCCTTTGGTTCCAGACAATGATATGTGTACACAACTTGCAGATAAGATCACAAAAAATACTATCATGACACTCAGGCCCTAGTGACAAGCATTAAGCACAACAAGTTGCAACAAAGTCAAATAACACTAATAGAGATACTAGGCAGCATGCCCTACCAATCTTATTCGATTAGAACTCATACAATCGCTACCATCCCCATAGCCTACAGCGGGGGATTACTCACTCATGGATGGGGAAACATGGATGGTTGATGGAGAGGCGTTGTTGATGATGATGGCGATGATCCTCTCCAAATTCCCCGTCCCGACAGGGTGCCAGAATGGAGTTTCTGGTTCCGAATCGCAGTTTCTGGTGGTGGCGACACAGCAGAACTCTTTCTGGAAAAACGTCAACCCCCTGAGTTTTTAGGTCAGAAGGCAACTTATAGGCGAAGAGGAAGGCCGAGGGGGTGCCTGGCCCGCGCGGCAGGGGGTGTGGTCCCCTCAGAGCCCCACTCCTTCTCGTCTTCTGGCTCCGTGAGTCTTCTGGTGAAATAGGATTTTTGGCATATTTTCTGGGATTTTTCCTGATAGTTGATTTTCTGCACAAAAACTAGACACCAAGGTAATTCTGCTGAAAACAGCGACAGTCCATGTTAGTTGTATCCAATTCACACAAGTTTAGAGGAGAAACAATAGCAAAAGTGTTCGGGAAAGTAGATACGTTTTGGACATATCAGCCGCCCCTACCGCGGCACAGATTTCTGGTGTTTTCCTGCCGCTTGCTGCCGAGTCTTCCGCGGGACATTTTTAGCCCATTTTTTTGCCACGAAAACTTCCACCACATACATTTTATCATTATTTTCTTACAAACCTTAGCCACAGCCATTCACTCATAGGTGTTAGGAACTTTCCTATTGAGACTAGTTTCCGCTCCTCGAGGCTGCTCATTGTAACACCCCAGTTTTAGCTAAACTTTAATTAGGGTTTGATTGTGCATCATTAGCATCATCTTCAAAAAATGCAACTAAGAAAAGTTAAAGCTAAATCCTAAAACCATGTTTCCCTTCCCTCTCTAAAAACAATTCAAAATGGTTTGGAATTTGAAAAGTACAAAATGTTCGGAGCCCAGATTGAATAAAAGGGTTCCATAGTATTTTACATATTTTACAACACCCTTTGGTATTTTTGGAATTATACTAAACATTTTCCAAATGGATTTACAAAGAGATAACTAAAAACACAAAAGGAAAAAGAATTTCTGCTAAAAATGGATCCTAAGGTAATCAGGCCGTAGCCCATCAAGCCACCTCCCTCTCTTCTCCCTATCTGCCGCTCACGCGCAGCTTCCTGCAGCCCAGCGCGGCCCGCTACCGGCTATACCCATTCGTTGCTCCTTTCTGTCGTCTTCCTCCTCTGTCCAAGCAGATGCCTGTCGCCGCCGCAACCGCCCGATGTTGCCCTGTCGTCGTGATGCGCGCCGCCGCCCTGGAGTTGGAGATAAGACCACTGCGTCGTGCACGTCTCTCTTCCTCTTGTCTTATCTCCCCCCTCACGTGCGTCTCTCTTCCTCTTTCTGTAACACCCTCGCCTGATAAGGCTGAGTTCATGTGTATAGTGCCAATCCCTGGATCGGTTTACTGGCACACACAGTACAAAATGATACCAAATATAACTGTGCATCATAAATTCAACGAATATGATCCAGAATTTACATTATATTACAGCGGAAAGCAATTACAAGGTAGATCTCCATCCTTCAAATGTGCCACAGGCGAACAATTGTTGAGTGGAGTCTCGCGACCTATGAACGATCACTCAGATACGACATAACCTGCATCATGAAACGTTGCAGCCACGAATGGTCAATACATTGAATGTATGGCAAGTAGGCTAAAGTGGTTAATAACAGATCTATCAACTACATGCTTATTTGGCCAAGTGGAGTTCAGGCTCATTTGCATAAAGCAACAGTTTTATCCTAACATTTGTAACAAAGTAGTTTTCCAATACGATAAATAGGACACTCTGGTTCACTCCCAGGTGCTCCTACCCAATTATGTGCACCCAACAAGTTTTAAGTAATTAAGAAATAAAGATGAGTGAGAAATATCATAGCATCAGTATCAGGTCGCTCAAATTGTCCATAACCGGGGACACGGCTAAGCACTTAGTTTATACACCCTGCAGGAGTTAGTACACTTTACCCATGTGACTTGGCCAGCCCAGCTCGTACCACCACTCTCATATTGGGTGATGATAGGGAGAAGTTCAAGAAGGAACCGTTCTGGAAGTAGCTCCCCAAACCTGACACGTACCGGTCCAACCTACACTCTCTACATCTATGGATACGTGGGTTCGAGTTACCACAACCTACTGAGTCCAACAAACCGCCCATTTCATTATTGGCACATGGTTGCACATGAAAGCTACCAAACAAAGAAGTCAATCCTTTCTCAGTGTCCTGGGCGGCATTCCCCACCATAATCCACACTCGATGACCCAATCAATACCATTCCGCCCAGGTGGTTCATTAAAATCATGTTGGTTTGTCATTTAACAAAATAAAATCCTTTCAAAACAAATAACTTTTCATGGTATGATTCCCTTCCTCGTCTAAATAGCATAGCTAAGCAGTCTACCAATACGATGGCTCATAAACTAGGAATACTAGGGAATAATATGGGACATAGCATAGCATATACACATCAATTCCTACATATGCAATTCTACAAAAACATCTACAATGCATAGGAAAACGGTAGGACATTTATGACCAAGATAGCACCACTTGCCTTTGTTGTAGATGTAGTCGATTAGATAATCCTCACAATATTAATAGATATAATGGTTACACTCATCATAACCACAATACTTGCAATCATAGTAGTTGCAATCACACATGTTGCAATCCTCGCAATCTATCGATCAAACAATTGCATACAACATAAACAATAGCACATAGAGATCAAACAAATACAACAAATGCATGCATGATAATTTAATAAGTCACAATAGTTGTTATTTTAGTTGTCTAAACAATACTGAAGTATATGATGCATGAAAGAGACCAATTAATGCAATGGAGTACTTGTTATTAATAATTACTTGCCAATATAGGGTTTTTAATAGTTCTGTTGTAACGCCTATTCTAACTGTCGAATTAAATTTGTTTCTTTGGTTTACTGGATAGAGGATGTTAATACGAACCAGTAGGCGTTGGATTCACCCTAATCGGAGTTATAGATCTTTTTGTATGATTTAAATAGTGTTTAATGGGTTTTAAATGACTCATATAGTTTCTGTTGCCTACAAATCAAACTAAAATTATATCTGTAATCTCCACGGAATTGTGATTCCAGGGACATATTATTTGTAGTTTTCTGAGCAGTATTCGAATTACTATGATTTTAATACTCTAAATAAGCCATTAATCTATTTATTTACTTGCTGCGAAACCTTACAGTATTTGCCTGAACCATTTGCATATTGATGATCTACATGGAACCATATTTCCATCGGTATATCATTTATATTTTTGTGACAAGCAATTAATTTACTATGAATTTAATGATTTCTAAAGACATTAAAACTAATTAAAGTACTACAGGGTAAATAATCCACAAATGCTGGATCCAACCAGATATTATTAATCTACATTATAGTAGCTTCAATTTGATATATTGTTCATATTTTTCGGAGTTACAGATAATTTCCTATGAATTTATTAACCTAAAAGACCATTAAAACTAATTAAGTTACTGCAGTAAACGCATACTGTAAAGGTTGAATCTAATGCCATATTAATATTCTACACAGTTTCTGAATCCATTGATATATTATTTGCTATTTTTGGATCTACAAATCTTTTTATATGATTTTTGCAAGTTTGCACAATTTTCTGCAAATTAAATTCAATTTCAAATCTACAGGAAATATTCCCTGGGAATATTCTATGCTGACTGGGACGCGGGGCTGACCTGGTGTTGAAACGTGGCGAGATCCTGTTGGCTCGTACCCCTTCGCGGAATCGATCTAATCCTGGCCGTTGGGATGAGATCCAGTGGTTAGGAGAGGAGATTGACCCGATTTTGGCTCAGAATAAACAAGAAATAGATTTGTGTTAGAGAGACAAATTCGTAGGTCAAATTGAAAAACTTACAACATGAAAGTTGTGGGGAATCATTAGTCCTACCTTCTCACCAAAGAATTTGGATTTGAAGAAACGAGCGTGAGTACATCTTGGATTTACACTGTCATATCTGAAATATTGCGATGCGAAATTCTCTGGCTGTGGTGGATGAAAAGAGGTGGGGTTTGTCGAGATTGAAATATTTCGACGAGTTTTACAACTTTTGTTTTTTGGCCGAAGGCAAACAACGAAGTCTAGATGGGTTAAAAAGCGAAATAAGATTCGGGCATGTGTAGATTCGGGATTTCGAGAAGAGAAACTCGTACAACTATGGCTCCACGAGTTTATATGGAGATTTAAGATGGTGTAGAGATAGGTCTTGGAGTAGGGAACAAGTAGAAACAAACGAAAGTTGGTTCGGAGTTGTAGATAAAAAGATATAAGGATTTGAATAAAGATAGGTCTAGAAAACGTGTTTTCGCATGCCTTTTAAAGCATTCATTACATCTATCAATGCGTCCCGTGCGACTGTAGCTTGCGCGTGGCTGAATGGGCCGGCCCACTTAGGATTTTTTTTCTTTTTTTCTTTTTCTTTTTCTATTTACTTGTTTCTCTCAGAACTTTTGCATTCGAACTACAAATGACATGATTCTTGTTTCTAAAATTTTATAAAATCGAATAGATCATTATAGGATCAAATTTGTAATCTTTTTACTAGTTTGCAAGTAGTAGATTTATAAATCCTTGTATAAGTCATTTTATTTATGTCTTTATTTCTTTGTACTTATTCCATAACTTTTTCATAATAGCTTCAAATGAGCTCAATTTTGTTTCTAAACTTTTGTAATATTAATTGGATCTTTTTAGGCTATAATTATCAACAATCAATGCCTTAGCAACAATGGTTTTTTATAAAGCCAATTTAATTCCCTTTAGGTACAAAGTGGCATATACTATTTAGGGTTTTAGTACTTTATTTCTATTTAGGGATTTTTCTTGATGCAAATATGCAATGCAATGCTCATGAATGTCATGCAAGTGCAATTTTTTTTCTAGTCTCAATTTCCAAAATTTGGAATGTGGCAGACTAACCCCCTTAAGATGAATCTCGTCCCGAGATTCGGAATGGCTAGCAAGGTTATGGGTATTGTTGTCGAGGCTAACCCCCTTAAGAAAATTAAACTTGCATCTCCAAGGATAGTTGATAAGCTATATCTTGGTCTTCCTCCCTCTAGGATTGTGAGTGTAGTATCAAGTTGTGCAGCAACAATTCGAGCTTCTTATTTAACCATCCAGTCTATGTCTACTATTACTACTATGTCATGTGAATCCAATATAATCTAGCTAGTGGGAAATTTTTATGTGCTCCAATCTCTATGGTTTAATGGTGGCATTTGTTTTTGGGTAGCATAGATGAGTTATAGATAGAAAGACTATAGAAGTAATACTACCCGTAACTATATGAAGCAAACAATAGGCACATAAGCAAGCAATCATAAGCAATCAACACACAAGCAAGCACACACATAACAATGATACAGAGGTCTAAACCTAGTAGTATGTAACCAGAAAATAGTTTGAAGGCATTGGGAACAATATTAGAGTAAAATAGAGCAACATATAAGCAATAAATAAAATCTATCAAAACGGTACAGCAGGTCTCACGAATTTTTCTGACCGACTTAAACTCGTCAGGAATTTTAGCCAATTTTTGTGCATGTACTACAGGTAATTATGCTCCAGATCCTATTTTTTTAGATTTGTCTGAGTTATCAATAAAATATGAAATATCGTGCGGTACAACAGGTCAGGCAGAAAACTGCAGCAATAATCCCACGAATTTCAATCAATTCACACCATTAAAATAATTTTAAAACCACACGAAAACTCTAGCAACTTTAGAGTTTCAAAACAACAGATCCTAAACGAGGCATCACACGATATGGATCAGTACAAACAAGCAAGCAACCTATATTGTCATACCATATAAGTTGGTAAGAACAATATGCTAACACGATAGTGATGATCTCCTAAAGAGATAGAACATGGTGGTCTAGACCTAACCAAACTTGATGAGATGTTTATTTAAGTCATAACATTTGTTCTTTTACTTAGCTAACTCTCATATAGGTATCATAAGAATGGACAACTATAAATGTTTGAATAGGAAGAGGTTCTAGAAAAGATAGGTAAGGAATATAAGAACTCTAATAAGTAGAAAATATGATTGTTCTCCTAATAGAGGTCTTCTATTACTAATCCATTTCTAAGGTCATGATCCTACAGTCAACGCACAGCTCTGATACCATCTTGTAACACCCTCGCCTGATAAGGCTGAGTTCATGTGTATAGTGCCAATCACTGGATCGGTTCACTGGCACACACAGTACAAAATGATACCAAATATAACTGTGCAGCATAAATACAACGAATATGATCCAGAATTTACATTATATTACAGCGAAAAGAAATTACAAGGTAGATCTCCATCCTTCAAATGTGCCATAGGCGAACAATTGTTGAGTGGAGCCTCGCGACCTATGAACGATCACTCAGATACGACATAACCTGCAACATGAAACGTTGCAGCGACGAATGGTCAATAAATTGAATGTATGGCAAGTAGGCTAAAGTGGTTAACAACAGATCTATCAACTACATGCTTATTTGGCCAAGTGGAGTTCAGGCTCATTTGCATAAAGCAACAGTTTTATCCTAACATTTTTAACAAAGTAGTTTTCCAATATGATAAATAGGACACTCTGGTTCACTCCCAGGTGCTCCTACCCAATTATGTTCACCCAACAAGTTTTAAGTAATTAAGAAATAAAGATGAGTGAGAAATATCATAGCATCAGTATCAGGTCACTCAAATTGTCCATAACCGGGGACACGGCTAAGCACTTAGTTTATACACCCTGCAGGGGTTAGTACACTTTACCCATGTGACTTGGCCAGCCCAGCTCGTACCACCACTCTCATATTGGGTGATGATAGGGAGAAGTCCAAGAAGGAACCGTTCGGGAAGTAGCTCCCCAAACCCGACATGCACCGGTCCAACCTACACTATCTACATCTCTCGATACGTGGGTTCGAGTTACCACAACCTACTGAGTCCAACCAACCGCCCATTTCATTATTGGCACATGGTTGCACACGAAAGCTACCAAACAAAGAAGCCAATCCTTTCTCAGTGTCCTGGGCGGCATTCCCCACCATAATCCACACTCGATGACCCAATCAATGCCATTCCGCCCAGGTGGTTCATTAAAATCATATTGGTTTGTCATTTAACAAAATAAAATCCTTTCAAAACAAATAACTTTTCATGGTATGATTCCCTTCCTCGTCTAAATAGCATAGCTAAGCAATCTACCAATACGATGGCTCATAAACAAGGAATACTAGGGAATAATATGGTACATAGCATAGCATATATACATCAATTCCTACATATGTAATTCTACAAAAACATCTACAATGCATAGGAAAACAGTAGGACATTTATGACCAAGATAGCACCACTTGCCTTTGTTGTAGATGTAGTCGATTAGATAATCCTCACAATACTCATAGATATAATTGTTACACTCGTCATAACCACAATACTTGCAATCATAGTAGTTGCAATCACACACGTTGCAATCCTCGCAATCTATCGATCAAACAATTGCATACAACATAAACAATAGCACATAGAGATCAAACAAATACAACAAATGCATGCATGACAATTTAATAAGTCACAATGGTTGTTATTTTAGTTTTCTAAACAATACTGAAGTATATGATGCATGAAAAAGACCAATTAATGCAATGGAGTACTTGTTATTAATAATTACTTGCCAATATAGGGTTTTTAATAGTTCTGTTTTAACGCCTGTTCTAACTATCGAATTAAATTTGTTTCTTGGGTTTACTGGATAGAGGTATAAACCAGTGGGCGTTGGATTCACCCTAATCGGAGTTATAGATCTTTTTGTATGATTTAAATAGTCTTTAATGGGTTTTAAATGACTCATATAGTTTGTTTTGCCTACAAATCAAACTAAAATTATATCCGTAATCTCCACGGAATTGTGATTCCAGGGACATATTATTTGAAATTTTCTGAGCAGTATTCGAATTACTATGATTTTAATACTCTAAATAACCCATTAATCTATTTATTTAATTGCTGCGAAACCTTATAGTATTTGCCTGAACATTTGCATATTGATGATCTACATGGAACCAGATTTCCATCGGTATATCATTTATATTTTTGTGACTAGCAATTAATTTACTATGAATTTAATGATTTCTAAAGCCATTAAAACTAATTAAATTACTATGGGGTAAATAATCCTCAAATGCTGGATCCAACTAGATATTATTAATCTACATTATAGTAGCTTCAATTTGATATATTGTTCATATTTTTCGGAGTTACAAATAATTTTCTATGAATTTATTAACCTAAAATACCATTAAAACTAATTAAGTTACTGCAGTAAAAGCATACTGTAAAGGTTGAATCTAATGCCATATTAATATTCTACACAGTTTTCTGAATCCATTGATATATTATTTGCTATTTTTGAATCTATGAATCTTTTTATATGATTTTTGCAAGTTTGCACAATTTTCTGCAAATTAAGTTCAATTTCAAATCTACAGGGAATATTCCCTAGGAATATTCTATGCTGACTGGGACGCGTGGCTGACCTAGTGTTGACACGTGGCGAGATCCGGTTGAATCGTACCCCTTCACGGAATCGATCTAATCCTAGCCGTTGGGATGCGATCTAGTGGTTAGGAGAAGGGATTGACCCGATTTTGGCTCAGAATAAACAAGAAATAGATTTGTGTTAGAGAGACAAATTCGTAGGTCAAATTGAAAAACTTACAACATGAAAGTTATGGGGAATCAATAGTCCAACCTTCTCACCAAAGGAATTTGGATTTGAAGAAACGAGCGCGAGTACATCTTGGATTTACACCGTCATATCTGAAATATTGCAATGCGAAATTCTCCAGCTCTGGTGGATGAAAAGACATGAGGTTTTTCAGGATTGAAATATTTCGACGAGTTCTACAACTTCCGTTTTTTGGCCGAAGGCAAACAACGAAGTCTAGATGGGTTAAAAAGCGAAATAAGATTCGGGCATGTGTAGATTCGGGATTTCGAGAAGAGAAACTCGTACAGCTGTGGATCCACGAGTTTATATGTTGATTTAGGATGGTGTAGAGATAGGTCTTGGAGTAGGGAACAAGTAGAAACAAACAAAAGTTGGTTCGGAGTTGTAGATAAAAATATATAAGGATTTGAATAAAGATAGGTATAGAAAACGTGTTTTCGCACGCCTTTTAAAGCATTCATTAGATCGATCAATGCGTCCTGTGCGACTGTAGCTTGCGCGTGGCTGAATGGGCCGGCCCACTTAGGATTTTTTTTTCTTTTTTTTTCTTTTTCTATTTACTTGTTTCTCTCATAACTTTTGCATACGAACTCCAAATGACATGATTCTTATTTCTAAAATTTTCTAAAATCGAATAGATCATTATAGGATCAAATTTGTAATCTTTTTACTAGTTTGCAAGTAGTAGATTTATAAATCCTTGTATAAGTCATTTTATTTATGTCTTTATTTGTTTGTACTTATTCCATAAATTTTTCATAATAGCTTCAAATGAGCTCAATTTTGTTTCTAAAATTTTGTAATATTAATTGGATCTTTTTAGGCTATAATTATCAACAATCAATGCCTTAGCAACAATGCTTTTTTATAAAGCCAATTTAATTCCCTTTAGGTACAAAGTGGCATATACTATTTAGGGTTTTAGTACTTTATTCTATTTAGGGATTTTTGTTGATGCAAATATGCAATGCAATGCTCATGAATGTCATGCAAGTGCAAATTTGTTTCTAGTCTCAATTTCCAAAATCTTGGGATGTGACACTTTCCCCAGTGGACCCGAACCCTAGACGCTCGGGCTCTGACGATCCCCTCCGTTCCCGACCACCCCAGTCCAAGCCATGGCCACCATTGAGATCGCTGTTGTGGAATCATACTTCCTACCAGGCAGAGCAAGCCGAAGTGGCCCCAGATGCCCCAATTGCCACCTCCTTCCCCGACTTTGGCCATCGCGCTCGCCATTGTTTCCGGTCACCCTTCTCCTTGCTGAACCCACCATCCGCCCCAGGGTGAGCTCGCAGTTCTTAGGAACCACCACACGCCTCCTCTATCTCTCTAGTCTATGCCCGTGTTGATCACCATCACGCGCCGCCGTAGATCCTCGCCGTAGCTACTGTTCCGACGACCCTTTTCAAGTGGCTCTGCGACCCATATGCTTGCCTTGTTGCTCTGGTTCGAACACGCATAGCCATGCTTCCCAGGCCTCCCTCCTCCTCCATCTCTAGCGACCACCCGACGGTGGCCGTCGCGTGACGTCACGCTGACGCGGTCTTGACGTAGGCCGTAGACCCGCCAGGTGCCAGCGAGGCACCTGATGTGGCCACTGGCCCACAGGTCAGGCATAGTGGGTAGACCTAGCCTCGGTGAGAGATTTCCCTCAGTCTATGTTGACGTCAGCCCTCTGTCACAGTGACGCAGTAAATGTTTTAAATTGTTTTAATAATTTCATAAAAGTTTTAAAACTTGTAAAATCAATAACTTATTATTTATAAGTCAGAAAAATATGTATAATATATCAAAATGTTCCGAAAAATGGGAACTACCTATTTAAGATTTAATAATGCATTGATAATCAACTAAATTAAAAGTTTAATTATAACAACAAATCCACCCCCTTAGATGCATTCGGAGTTTCTCCAAATTAGGGTTTATACCCCTCGGAACCCTGATTAAATTTTTGAACCTGCCTTAGGGTTTCATTTCAATGCAATTTAACTTGTCATATCATCATCCTTGATTGAGCATTGCATTGATGCCATGTGTTGATTGTTCCCCTTTCCTTTCGGTGATTTGGTTCTTCTTCCGTAGAATAGGGTATCGAGATCGGATCGAATACTAAGATCAAGACCATCGAAGATCGAAGAACAACACTTGGCCAGCTATAATCAAGTCAAGTACCAGATGTTCGAAGCTCTGCTTTCTGGTTATCAACGGGCAAAGGCAAGCATAGCCCCACCATGATATAATCCTACGATTTTGAAAGCATTTCAATTCCTGTGATGATGCATATGATTCTACTATGGTCTTTTATCGTTATATAGAGTATCATATCTGTTGCATACTCCCTTTGAGCTTATATTACCTGATCCACTACTCCTAGCATAACTAGGTTTGGCTTGTGTGCACTGCTAGAGCTTTTATCTGTGTCCTTCTTATCCATGCATAGCTGTCAGTGCTGGTTTATCCAAATGATGTATCAGATACATATAATCTAGTATGACAGGAGAATGTGATGATATGAGATCAGTGGCAAAGGTTAAACATGTTAAGGCTTGTACGGGAGGCCATGGTGGGATGTGGTTTTGTATTCCCATGCTCGCCACCACTAGGAACCGAGTTCTTGCCTTTGGAACCGAGACGAGAATACAACCACACGGGGCTTGGGAACCCCTCGCCTAATTAACTTGCCTAGTAGATTCGATGAGTCACATAGTTCGGGCGTTCCAGTCAGCATACACATTGAAAACATTTTGAAAGATTTAGCGGGTGAAGGTGCATCCATAACAGGTAGGGAAGCATGGACCGGGTTGCTTGGGGTTGATGACGCCCCTGGTAAACCAACCTCGCCTCACATCTCTAGGGACCGGCTTCGGGATTTGACCCATTATAGCGGAACCATCCTTAGGGCATGATTCATGGTTTCAGCGAAATCAAGGTAAAGGTCGTGGCCAACCACCCTCTGCCAACCTTCCACAGAAGAGGGATAATAGCTTGGCATTAAGAGTCGGTTGGTACGTGTGGGTAAAGTTGTACACCCCTGTAGGGTTAAATCTTTTAGAAAAGCCGTGTTCACGGTGATGAATGCTTGGTGACCGAATTATAAGATCATAGAGAACTATAACCTAATTGTAAAACTTGGCAGATCAACGTGTGATTAAGGATTCTTCCTCATGGGTACGAGGGGGTGATCCTATTTAGGGTTCAGATGATGATGTTTTGGTGGATATCAAAAGATGATGATCAATATTTCAGATATGTCGCTCTCTTATCCCCTTTTAAAATACTCTGATTAGACGAGCTTCTTCTCTCTCCTATTTACAAAAAAAGATGGCTTTTTTGCAAAACAACTCCACCATCCATAAGTCTTGAGGAGTACACCCTGTAATCACCCTTGCTTTGTTGATACTTTTGGCAGAGTAAGTGTTCCTTGAAGACGAGTTCCGTACGACATCGACACCGACGAGTAGCTTGGGGTTCCTGGTCGGCAGCCTAGAATCTATAGGATGGGACGTCATCATTATGCTTCAGGCCTCTTAGGCCATTTATTAAGTTTTCTATACTTAATAGTATAATTTGCCTTCCATTGTTTGATGTTTGTGGTAAGTGACCTCCAATTGTTATATTTTGGCTCTTCGCTCAGTTATGAGCTTGCTATAATAAATTTTGTGTCGTAGGGTCACTGTTGTGTTACCGATTCTTCACTGGATATCCTCGAGCTCAAGGTTAAGCTTATGTCAGACGAAGGTCTGGGATTTGTTTAGCCCTGGTCCCGAGGGTGTCACACTCATAGGTTGTGGTGATGTGTTTATAATTTGACCGTGATCAAAGTGTGATTCATAGTATATCAAAAAATAGAATATAGCAAAAGAAAATGGAAAAATAAAAAGGATTGTACAAAAAAAGTGAATTGTGCAATAGGCCTAGTGATTTCTTTGTGCACCGGTAGATTGAGCAATCTTGTGCCTGTGACATTGAGCCTTTCTAGTGTCTCTTCAACGTAGTGCAACACCCTTCATAGTTGCATTGCCACGTTTATCTCCACGTGTGTGTTTCTTCGGTTTTTGTACGATCAACACTAGGACTTGTTTGCCACGTTTATCTCCACGTTCGTTTTGGTCACGCATATCTATTCACTTTGGAACAGTAAGATCTACTTTCTTGTCAGTTGTGAGTGAGTTGAGTGTTACACCAAACAGCTTTTGTTTATTGCACTAATCTACTAATCATGTATACTAGTACTTATGATGTTGTAGCACAGAAAAAGAAGGATGATAAGCTTGTCAATTGGCGAGAATATGAAGCATTGAGGTCCCATTGACACTTGTGTTCAACAACACAACATATGCCATTGACAAGAGTCTTTAGGATGTGAAATGACTTTGGAAGGAAATGTTCGGGACGTGGCTATCATAAAGACACAAGTGACAGATATCAACAACAATGTCACAGCTTTGCAGCGTTCAATAGAGGCTTTGACACTTCCACTTGAGCAATGACAACAACAACCAGTGGATGAAGATCTAGATGATGATGTCGATGGGAGTGTTGCTGGTGCTACTCCACCACAGGGCAGAGGACGGCCTCATGCCCTTGCGTCTGCACCACTACATGGTCGAGGTTTTCCACTACTTAACCAGCCGATTGATGATGGATTGGGCAAGCCCAAATTTTCAATTCCCAAGTTTGATTGCTCCATTGCCTGAAGATTACCTTACATGGGAGTTGAAGATAGAGAAGCTCTGGCCCCTGTATGAGTACACTGAAGAAAAGAAGGTCAAGCTTGCAGCGTCAGAATTTGATGGTTATGCTTTGCGTTGGTGGGATGCACTTGTACAACATAGAAGGGACGACAATGACTTTCCAGTGATGACTTGGCGGGAGATGAAGCATATCATGAAAGAACGCTTTGTACCCACCAATTACTTGCGCTCAGTTTTTGACAAGTTGACACAATTGAAGCAAGGGAACTTGATAGTTAATGAGTACTACATGGAGATGGAGATGCTTATGCAACATGCTAGAATCCGAGAGTCACTTGAGATGACCACACATCGATTTCTCAACAATCTGAGGGTACCAATCAAGAGCATAGTGCGTCATCACAAGTATGAGAACATGAACGAGATTTTGCATCATGCTAGAGAGGCCGAGTCACAGCTAGCGGAAGAAGCTAAGGCACGTCGTTTTCCAGCTGCTAGTCGCTTCCCCAAGGCCACGCCACCACCTATGGCGCCCCCTGCAGTGGCCAGTCACCCTCCTACATTAGCGGCCAAGTCGGTTCCCGCACCCTCTTTTAGTTCCAATGCTAAAAAGCCCGCTACTCCTGCTACTAGTTCGGGTTCAAATATGTCAACTGCATATACTCGCGATGTGGAGTGTCAAACTTGCGGAGGTAGAGGTCACTACAAGAGAGATTACTCAAACCGCAAGGTGATGTTTTTCAATGATCAAGGAGAGTATGAGAGTGGAGATGATGTTGATCCTGATGATCATGGCGCTGATTATGATGAGGAAGGTATGGATGACTTTCCTGACCATGCGCCTGATACGTTGGAAACTTATCTATAATTTTTGATGCTCCATGCTTGTTTAGTATCTACTTTGCTTTACTTTTCCACACTTTGAGGTGATTTTTACATGTTTTCATGTACTAACCTACTAACAAGTTGCAACAGTGCCAGATGCCTGTTTTCTGTTGTTTTTGGTTTCAGAAAAGTTAGTAAAGAAATATTCTCGGAATTGGACGGGACAAAGGACAGAGTCAATTACTTTCCGTGGGGAACAAGAAGTACAGAGGAGAGGCGAAGGGGCCGGCCAGAGGGGCCAGACCCACCCCAGGCGTGGGTGGACCCCACCCCGCGCCTAGATAGGGTTTGGTCGCCCTGGCGGCCGCCTTAGTCTCCCCCTTCGCCAACAAGAAGCCCCTGATGCAGCAAGCCTGAGTACCCGATAAAATGTCCACTAAACCGTCTGTAGCCGCCGCCACCATCGTCCCTAGATCAGGGGGGATCTGAAGTTCTTCCCGACACCCTGCCGGAGGGGAGATCATCCCGGAGGCCTTCTCTCCGGTATGATGCGTGAGTAGTTCCACCTTGGACTATGGGTCCATGTAGTAGCTAAATGGTTGTATCTCCTCCTTTGTGCTTTCATGTATAGATCTTGTGAGCTCTGTTCATGATCAAGATCTAATGTATTTGTAATCATGCATGTTATGTTTGCGGGGATCCGATGGATATTGAGATTATTATGTTGGTTTGATTAATGGTTTTGTCTTTATGATTCTATCATGTCTATGTTGTTTGTGATCTTGCATGCTCTCCGTTGTTAGTAGCTATCTTGGAGAAGTAGTTGCTAGTGACTCCAAGAGGGGGTATTTATGCTCGATAGTGGGTTCATGCCTCTAGTTTCCAAGGGAAGTGACCGAAATCTCTTCGGTTGTAGATGTGATGTTGCTACTAGGGAGAAAACAACGGTCTCTTGTTCATGGAACATGTGGACTGTTTACCTTACACACTTTGCTTAAATCAGTTGTCTGTTGCTTGCAACTTAATACTGGAGGGGGTTCGGATGATAACCTAAAGGTGGACTTCTAGTTATAGATGAAGTTGGATGGCGGTCTATGTATCTTGTTGTATTGCCCAATCAACCTCATAGGATCTTTCTGACTAGTAATTGCATTGTTATGCCTTGCTCAGTTCATGTCAATTGCCCCGCTGTAATTTTTTTACCCTTCATGCCATGTTGTTTATCTAAGGAGAGCACCTCTAGTGAACTATGGACCCCGGTCCAATCTTTACCATTGATACTTCTTCCATTGTTACTTGTTTACTTGCTGCAAACCATTACCTTCCACACCATACATTTAATCCTTTGTTACAACAAACCGGTGAGCTTGACAACCTCACTGTTCGTTGGGGAAAAGTCTTGAGTTTGTGTTGTGCAGGTCTCCACGTTGTTTGCAACACCTGTGTGATGATTCCTTCCTCCTTCTGGTTCGATAACCTCGGTCTCAACTGAGGGAAAACTTGTTGCTTGCTCTTCACACCCTGCGCTTGGGGTTACCAACAAAGTGCTACGTCGAGCACCATCAAGTCTTTCTGGCGCCGTTGCCGGGGAGGCTAAGGACGTCTTCACTAGGGGAGTCCTTCACTTCCTTTCTCTTTACTTTGTTTTTAGTTTGCTTCGTTTCTTTTGCTTGGTTTTGTTTGCCTCTTTTCAAAAAACCTAAAAAAATAGTCTAGTTTGGTTTGCTTGCTTTATTCAAAACACACAAAAAAAATAGTCCTTTCTCTAGCTCACCATGTTGATCCCCAAGTTTTCCGTGAAAGATCTTGCAATAGGTAATGTCTCCATAATTGGGAAACATAACATTGAAGAATTCTTTAATTATGTTAGCAAGCATTAGGATATTGAGGATAAATCTATAGCAGAGCTTGCTCCTAATTATGAGATTTATGCAGCTTCTTTAGTTCGTATGTTGGAGGCTAGGTTTGTTAGCCTTAACCCCTTCATACAAATCATGTTCCTAAAACTTAAAGAAGAAAAGAATGTTGAAAAGAGGAAATTTATCCTTGAAACTTTATCAAAAGAATTCCATGATGTTGCTAGGGAAGCCAAAAAGGTTTTTGAGAGTTTCAATATGCTAGGCTCAAGTGTAGATGTTGTGGGTATTTATGACAAAACTTAGCCTAGAGAGGAATTCAATATACCCATCCCCTTTAAGCTTGTTGGAATGCAAGAATTTTGACTGGATTGCTCCTGAAAATCTTTTTGATGAAAGTAGTATTCCAAAGAGAGATGAGAAGGGATCCTACAAAACCCATTTGGATGAGATACCTTTCATAGTTGAAGAATTTGCAAGTATGAATGTTAATGCTTCTTCATTTGAAAATACTTGATTCTTCTTGCTTCTTGTGCCTAACTTAAAGGCGTTAAAGAAAATTACTTGTTGGGAGATAACCCAAGAGTTTCCTTGAGTCTTGGAAGTTATTACTTCTGTAATGACCTCTCCTTATCCTTTATGTTTTCTTTTTGTGCCAAGAATGACCTCTAATAAGAGGGAAGTAAGATTTGGGGAGTTGCTGTCCCGAAACAGATTTCTGTCCTCCACCAAAAAAAATCGTGATGAGGCTCTGTAACTCGGATTGAGCTGAAAATTTACGATTAAATCCCCCAGTATGTTATATAACTTTCTTTAGTTCAACACTTTGTGATTTGAGCAACATAAGATGTTCGAAAAAATCGGTTTCTACCAGCTGGTCTGTTTTCACAGATTTCTGCCATTATTTGCATTTGCTTCTTATTGATTCTTTTTTGAGTTCTATTCAGGTAAATTGAGCTTTTTGAAGGATTTACTACAATATCTTGTGTTTTAAGTGAAAATCCTTGCTGTTTCAATGCTTTTCCAGAGGTCTAATATCTTTTGAATAAGCTAATGTTGCTAATGAAGATTGTGTGAAGGAAAAATTTCAGGTGTAGAGAAAGAATGATGCAATGAGATGAAGAATGAACAAAAGCTCAAGCTTGGGGATTCCACCATGGTGTCACCCCAAGAAATATCCAAGAGGTACAAGCGTCAAAGCTTGGTGATGCCCAAGGCATCCCCTTCTTCATCAATAAAAAGCTCAGGTCCGTCTAGACACTTCGTTTTTATTGTTTCATGCATAGTTGTGTTGTTCTTGGAGCATCTTAGTTTTCGTTTGCTTTGCTTAGTTTGTTTAGTTTTCTTAAGTAGTTTGGACCCCCGTTCTCACTGTGTTGTTTTGCAAATAAGTTTGCTTGGTGTTTGGAAATGAGTAGTAAGTTCTTGCTTGAAGTGCAAGAGGAGCTTGCATTGACTGTGACTTAGACTTTAGCATGACATGCTAGGTGTTGTTTTAGCATTATGATTAGTGATTATTGTTGTATCATGTCTTGTTCCAAACAATTGGAATTGCTTAGTGTGCCTTGAATAAATTATGCGTTGTTTTAGCATGCAAAAGCATAGTATTGTGGTATTCTCCTTGATGCTTTGCTTGGGTTGACTTGGCACATGCTCACACCATGTTATGAATATGACAGGTCATCATTAGACTCTATGATCATTTAGTCCTTGACTTGTAGTACCACTCTTTGCTTTGATTAGTTTGCTTTGTTGCACTACATGATTTTGGCCATTATTGCTCTCTTAGTTGGTTGCTCCCAGTCTTTTGCTAACCTCCACTTGTATGAGTAAGTTCTACTCATGACTCCAACTCCTAAGAAACCTTGTTATTCCAAAGTGTCCACTATAAATTCCTATGCATGGTGTGTTACACCATTCCAAGTATATTCTTGTTTTCAACTATCTTCCAATTAAAAACTATTTTGTTATGTGAAAACTTAGTGATTAAAGCCCTCAAACTTGATGGCACACTTTATTCTTTGCCCCTAATAAACTTGAACCATTGTGACAACTTTGTTGTATATGCTTGCACTTATAAGTTGGAATTAGCAGAACCGTGCTGTCACGGGGAACGTTTTCAACATTGCACTTGTACCTTGTTGTACTCAGCTGATATCATGTTCTTTTGTCTATGGATGTCATCGGTGTGAAATAAAGAGGGAACTTGTAAGTCCATGGAGTTTGTATCCTGTGTTAGAGAAATGCCTGGGCCGCTAGCCTAAGCCATGCCTAATCATGGTGGAAACTTGTAGCATCAGCATAGTGAAATCTATGAATCATTCTTCTTATAAATAAAGAGACACATTGAGAAAAGAGGAAAGAGAGAAAAAAGCACCATATTCCCATGGTACATAAGAAGATTGCTGAGATGTTCATTGTCTGCTTGCCTTGTCATTTTGGTTATGGGAAAGCTCCTGTACCATGTGCAAGGGGTACCCCGTTGGCGGTTCTCAATGATATGTAAATACTTACAGTGACAAGAACTTACCTGGACCCAAAGTTGAGTATGCATGAGGTGTGGCCCTCGTATTCAAGGGGCATGAGATTGAACTTATACTTCGTCAAGCATATACTCCAGCTTTGCCACTTTAACCTTAACCACTTCAAGATTCTTATGATAGGGGCAATGAGAGCTAAAAGCTAACAAGTACCATAATTTTTGGAAGCTCTTTTGGAAACTTGTAATCCCTGCTTCCTTTACAAAAAGGCTTTTCTTCCACCACTATTGAGTCTCCACCTTCTACCTTTAGGCACAATTAAGAGAGCATAGTTGTCATTCTATGTGTAGTGTTCCAAATCTTATTAACTGATGCATATTGTGTTATTACTTGTTCTTGTGCTATTTGTTTCTAGTCACCCTTGTGAACTTTGCAGGTGTCCTATGCATCTATTTGCTACTCTATGAGGACAAGCTGATTGCCACTATGCTATGTTTTCTGCATGTGAAACAAACAAACGTTTTTCAATGCATGTTATTCATGATCTTTGTTTGTATATTGTCATGTTGCATGCATAGTTACTATGTCCTATTGTTAGAACTCCATCTTTCATGCACATGTTTAGAGTTCTTTGATCCCAACTTTCAATGCTTGCAAATGGTTGGACCTTTATTGTGAGGGTGCATGTCACCTCAAAAATTATTCTTTTTATCACTTACCTACTCGAGGACGAGCAGGAGTTAAGCTTGGGGATGTTGATACGTTGGAAACGTATCTATAATTTTTGATGCTCCATGCTTGTTTAGTATCTACTTTGCTTTACTTGTCCACACTTTGAGGTTCTTTTTAAATGTTTTCTGCTACTAACCTACTAACAAGTTGCAACAGTGCCAGATGCCTATTTTCTGCTGTTTTTGGTTTCAGAAAAGTTAGTAAAGAAATATTCTCGGAATTGGACGGGACAAAGGACAAAGTCAATTAATTTCCGTGGGGAACAAGAAGTACAGAGGAGAGGCGGAGGGGCCGACCAGAGGGGCCAGACCCACCCCAGGCATGGGTGGACACCACCCCGCGCCTGGCTAGGGTTTGGTTGCCCTAGCGGCCACCTCGGTCTCCCCCTTCGCCTATAATAAGCCCCCGATGCAGAAACCCTGAGTATCCGATAAAATATCCACGAAACATCTGTAGCCGCCGCCACCATCGTCCCTAGATCGGGGGGATCTGAAGTTCTTCCCGGCACCCTGCAGGAGGGGAGATCATCCCGGAGGCCTTCTCTCTGGTATGATGCGTGAGTAGTTCCACCTTGGACTATGGGTCCATGTAGTAGCTAGATGGTTGTATCTCCTCCTTTGTGCTTTCATGTATAGATCTTGTGAGCTCTGTTCATGATCAAGATCTAATGTATTTGTAATCATGCATGTTGTGTTTGCGGGGATCTGATGGATATTGAGATTATTATGTTGGTTTGATTAATGGTCTTGTCTTTATGATTCTATCATGTCTGTGTTGTTTGTGATCTTGCATGCTCTCTGTTGTTAGTAGCTATCTTGGCCAAGTAGTTGCTAGTGACTCCAAGAGGGGGTATTTATGCTCGATAGTGGGTTCATGCCTCTATTTTTCAAGGGAAGTGACAGAAATATCTTCGGTTGTAGATGTGTTGTTGCTACTAGGGAGGAAACAATGGTCTCTTGTTCATGGAACATGTGGACTGTTTACCTTACACACTTTGCTTAAAGCAGTTGTCTGTTGCTTGCAACTTAATACTGGAGGGGGTTCGGATGATAACCTGAAGGTGGACTTCTAGTCATAGCTGTAGTTGGATGGCGGTCTATGTATCTTGTTGTCTTTCCCAATCAACCTCATAGGATCTTTCTGACTAGTAATTGCGTTGTTATGCCTTGCTCAGTTCCTGTCAATTGCCCTGCTGTAATTTGTTTACCCTTCATGCCATGATGTTTATCTAAGGAGAGCACCTCTAGTGAACTATGGACCCCGGTCCAATCTTTACCATTGATACATCTTCCACTATTACTTGTTTACTTGCTACAAACCATTACCTTCCACACCATACATTTAATCCTTTGTTACAGTAAACCGGTGAGCTTGACAACCTCACTGTTCGTAGGGCAAAGTCTTGAGTTTGTGTTGTGCAGGTCTCCACATTGTTTGCAACACCTGTGTGACGTTTCCTTCCTCCTTCTGGTTCGATAACCTCAGTGTCAACTGAGGGAAAACTTGCTGCTTGCTCTTCACACCCTGCACTTGGGGTTACAAACAAAGTGCTACGTCGAGCACCATCAGCGCCTACCATAGTGGTTTCTCCACGCATTCTTAGTGTGCATCCCGTTGTTGACTCTCAGTGCTGCAATTTGTTCCAAACAAAAGCTCTCGTTGGCCCTAACAAAGTGTAGCATCCCAATTGTCTAACAATTGCAATGCTACTAGCCTAGTCTAGGTATATGCTACTTCAAATATATATAATTGTTGCATCATCATTATATCATGCTCATGTCATCATGCCACCTTGCATTTGAGCATCATATAAAACTCTTTTCCTTTTGGTTCTTATCTCATATGCATTATTAATTGTATTTGCCTCTTGATATTGTATTTGGTTCTTGATATATTGTTTGGTGCCCAAGTTGAGTTGGGGGCATATCTCTTATTAACTCCACCACCTTTTCTTTCACCACCTTATAATTCCACCATCCAACTAAATATGAGCTTTGCACTTTATTTGAGTTTACCTCTAGCTCATGTGGGTTGGGATGGATCCAATTCTTTTACCACATGCTCTCATCTTAGCATCATGTTGTTTCACAATATTGAAACATGAGAGCCACATGGCCACCTTTGCATGCCTTGTGAGTGGAACCTTTTCCTAGCTTCCATATGTGTGGTTTTGGGGTTATCATCATGTTGGGGTATTTTTGGGGGCTTATTAAATACCTAGTGGCATATACACACTAGCAAGCCCCAAATATAATCCAATGTGATCATCTCCATATACTCCACTTGGAATTCTTCTAAATTCCTTTGCTTGGGCCTTACTCCATAATTTGGGATGCATAATAATAATGCCATGAAATAATATTGTTTTCACAAGTATCAACATGGCATTAAATGTTTTGCATGGCCCATGCAAGTACCACTTTTCGCTTGTCCTTTGGATTTTATTTGTATCTTTAGTGAATCATCTCTATCCCTATCTTTTCCTTTGGGCTTGATCTAGTTGATCTTGTCTCCATCAAACCACATCTCCACCTCTCCCTCTTTTGGGTCTAGTTTTGGTTTGGTTTGTGCTTGAGCTTGCCAAAAAGGAGAACCATCTCTCTCTCTCTTTAATCCCTAGACCATCACCTACCCCATCTTACCATACCATCTCTCCATCATCATCACCATAACCCCCCCTCTCTCCTAAACCCCACCATGACCTAAACCCTAAGCTACCATCTCACCCTCTCTCTCGGCCCTCCCTTCTCCCTACCTAGCTGGCTCCACCTGACCATTCCACCCCAACCCTAGCTACCCCCCCAACCCTAAAACCAAGCCTAACCCGAGCCCTCCCCTCCTACCCTAGCTCCAACCCTAGCTAGCCGAGCCTCCCCTCTCCCTCTCTTGCTCTCCCTCTCTGCCCTAGGGGCCCCCACCCGAACCTGCCCCTGCCTCCCTTGGCCTTGGCCGTCCCCACCTGCCAGCCCCTGGCCCTGCCCTGGCCTCCCAGCCGAGCACGTGAGGAGGAGGACAAAAAGGTGGCCGAGCCACCTTTAGCGTCTACCCCACCCCCACGGCACCACCTCCCTCTCCCGTCCCTATCTGCTACCTCACAGCACCCCTCTACCTCTCCAGATCTGGCCCAGGACACCCCCCCTCTCTCCCTTCTTCTCCACCGACACCGCCCTCCCTCACGCCGGCCACCGTCTGTCCACCACTGATCTGTCGACCCAGTCGAACAGCATGACGTGGGAGTGGTCGAGGAGCACCAGGAGGACCCCCCTGCTTCGCCCTGCGCTCGCCGTCGAGGAGGAGGAGGACCGGAGCCGCCAGAACCACCGCCGCTCCGACGAAACCCTAGCTCCGCCCGGTCTCTGCATCGTCGACGATCGCCAGCGCCCCTGCCCGAACCAGCGCCACCGACAACCTCTCGGTGAGCCCCTGCATCCCCTAGACACGGCCCGCCTCGCTGCCGTTGCCTGGTCGCGCCGGACCGTCCGTCGAACGCCCTCTGTGCGCCGGCGACGCGTTCGTTCGGCACGCCCTCGCTCCGCGTAAGCCCTATCCAGCCGCCTGCCAACCTCCTAGCAGCTACCCCAAAGCCACCGCAGTGGCTAGAGCCTCTGCGCCCGAGCCCGAGGTCACGGGATCGAGCCCCCGTGCCGCGTGCGCTGCTGCGGTCGTTTTCGACAGAGAGAGGAAGAGAAACAGTGCGCGCGTGGCCATTTTGCACTTTCCCCCCACACCTTTTTCTGCACCAACCCGCACTCCCCTTGGCCCACATGTCATTCCCCGTGGCGTTTTTGCAAAAAGGATCCCGGGGTTTCGAACCCTCAACCCGCACTCCCCGGCTTCCCCACGTGGCACGCCCCCGCTGGCGCGCCCGCGTGTGGCCCCGAGGACGCCCCGGCCCACCTGTCTGTCTCCGTGGCTAGTGCAGGCTGCGGTGTAAAAAGCTTTTCGCGCGCGTGTGGCCGCCCAGTCAGCATGGCCCCACTGGTCATTGGCTGTGGCTAGGATCGAGCCGAGTAACAAAAGTATTTCTGCAAATCTGGTTTAAATTCAAATCTTTTTCTAATTAATTCAAATTCAAATATAAATCTGTTTTCAAATAACTTTTCAAATATTAATCCAAATAATACAAATAATATATGTTTTCAAATCAGAAAAATGTGAGGATTTCAAATATGCAATCCAAAATATATTTTGAACACTTAAATTTCCAAGTTTATTTAAATTACAACAAATGCCCCTTTTTCTTAAATAATTAATAACTTTTGATTTATAAACCCAAATTTAACAAATGATATGTCTAAAATGATTAGCTCGACGAGACCTTTCTGTTTATGCATTCCATGGTTTGATTTGAAGCATGCATCATATAAATATAATGAGTACAGCAACTAATATGAGTATAAAATGGGTCCAAAGCTCAATAAAAGTGCTTTATCATTGTTGCCACACCTCACCCATGCCATGCTACTTTAATGCCATGCAAATTGTGCATCATTCATCATGGCATGATTGTTTGCTTGATGCAATTATTCATATGCTTGCGCACTTTATTTATGTTGGCCCTTGTTTGTTTGGTTTTTCCTCGAATAGACGCTGAGCAGGGGATATATCAAGAGAACCAGGAGCACTACCCAGATCCATTCCTTGCTTCAACTGAGCTGCCAGGCAAGCACTACCACATGCTTGCATACATATAGTACCTATTGCCTCTATCTTATTCTTGCATCATTGAGTCGCGATTGCATTAAATTGAATCCCAAGTATTGCATAGCCTTTACTTTTAAACCCCACCGAAGCTTGTTCCCCCATCCCATGAGCCATTACTACAGGAGTTGTTTGAGCCATGCGAGTCGTAGAACAGCATGTGTAGGGTATGTGAGTGTCTGAAGGATAACGAGGTACTTAAACAACTTAACCTGAGTAGTAATGGGATAACTAATGAAACTGGCACCGGTGAGCAATATCTGTTATTTGGTTTTTATGCTCACTTGTGTCCCGTAAGACCCCGAGTACTTGATTCCTGTTCCAAGAATATTCGCGCTATCCACATCCGGGAGGCCTTATGGACCCCCCTGAGCCAGAGCTTGATTCATTCTTATTTCTTGGGGCCACAAACTAGTTTGAGGTTTTATTTACTATCCTGTACTTATGCCATGCTTTACTGCTTTATTTAATTTGTGCGAGGAGCACACTGTACTGTTTAGGATCGTGGCCCGATTTCGCTGTATCGACAAGCCCAGCCACACTTTCGGGTTCCCAGTCGTTTACAGCCGCCTCCACAACCTTAAGCCCGTTTCGGAGCCGGCCGGCTTCGTTGCGGGATCTACTTAAAGGGGTGGCCCCCTGAAATATTTCTGAATCCTGTAATTGCTTTGTCGTGACTGTCTCGTTGGGTTTTGATTTGGTTTTTCCGAGGCATATCGAGTGTGTGTTGCTATTTGTGCACCCCTGCAGGGTAAAACTTTCTAAAAGCCGTGTCCGCGGTTATGGACGACTTGGAGCACAGTTTCTCGATCATAGACAAGCATAACTAAAGTACCGCTTTTAATTTGACTAGACTAGGTACCTGACTAGTAAATAGTGCAACACTCATGGAATGGATAATAAAACTGCCAACGGATGGGGGTTGTTCGTCCGCTTCCTCGTCGGTAAGCGAGGAGGAGGATGGATCTGTTAAGATTACCTTTATAACTGTTATAACTGTTGTTATTAATTCACGGACATCCGTCTATCTCTGGTTAGGCGGATGGTTAGCGAGTATCTATAGAACTGTTAGGTTTTATCTTTTGCTGCAATTGCGTCACCCCAGGTTGTGTCCCCTTTAGAGGCATAAAGACTTGCTAAGTACCCCTAGGGTCTCACACGATAAATTATTGGTTCAGATGAACAGGTACACTCGCAAGATGGATACTAGGTGGAAGAGACGGACGATGTGGGCAACGATCATTCGGTGTAGAGATTCCGGGAACGGGGATCCGTGAGATCTGTGGGCGGGGTCTGCTTATTTATGGGGCATCTTATGCCGATTTGCTTCTTATCCGTACTCGGATTTTGTCTTCCGCTTCCGCTTGATACTCTGTTGAATGATGTATGAGGAGATATCCTAAACTATTATATCTATCTAGGATATTTGGATCTTGCCGTATGGCGTTGCTATATTTCCTTTCTTTTTAGATGGAATGGCTCTGATGTACTATTGTATGGTGGCTTGCATACATACTCATTTGTGTATGTAGTTGATCCCTTCGCCTGCCGATTACGCCGCCCGTTCTTGTCCCGATGTTCGGAAATGGTTGGGACGGCCGAAAGGTCTACCTGTGAGTGGCATTTGGGCCCCACCGTACTATTTCAACCATTTCTGATCATCCAGGCTTGTACTAGGAGCGTAATTCACCGAGGTAGTTACACAAAGCTTACAAAGTTATTATTGACGGAGGTAGTTATAGGAATCTTGCAACCAAGGTGTTATGTGCCAAGCTGAATTTGACTTATTTGCCTCACCCCAAGCCATACTACATACAATGGTTGAGTGGTAGTGGTGATATGAAGGTAAACCATATGGTGAGAGTTAATTTTGAAATAGGGCCATACTAGGATTCTATTGATTTTGATGTGGTTCCTATGACGGTTTGCCATCTATTATTGGGTCGGCCTTGGATGTATTATCACCATGTGAAACACAATGGCCGTGTCAATACTTATCACTTTGAGTTTAAAGGCAAAAAGATTAACCTGCAACCAATTACACCACAGCAGATTGTAAATGAGTCTAAACAGAAGATAGAGGTGAACTTGAAGGATGCATCTGTTGATAGGTGTGAGAGTGTTGCAGCTGTACATGATGTAATAGAGCCTACAAAGAGTGATATAACGAAAAGAGAGAGAGTGTGCCTAACCGAGGAGGATATGAGAGAGTTTCAAGAGGATCCTAGTGCCATGCCGCTTTTCCTCATGTATAAGGGCGAGGTTTTAGATTCTAACGACATGAACCCTATTTCTCTTGGCGTATCCACTGTTTTGAAAGATTTTGGTGATGTGTTTCCGGAGGATGTGCCCGATGGACTACGTCCAATGCGTGGCATAGAGCATCAGATCGACCTTATTCCAGGCGCCACATTTCCCAACCGAGCACCCTACAGGACCAACCCCAAAAAAACTAAGGAGAAACAAAAACAAGTGCAAGCATTGCTCGACAAAGGGTACATTCGTGTTTCTCTTAGCCCTTGTGATGTTCCTGTTATTTTAGTTCCTAAAAAGATGGTATATGGCGCATGTGTGTAGATTGTAGAGCTATTAATAACATAACTATTCGATATCGTCATCCTATTCCACGCTTAGAAGATATGCTAGATGAATTGAGTGGTGCTGCTATTTTATCTAAGATTGATTTGCATAGTGGTTATCATCAAATTAGGATGAAAGAAGGGGATGAATGGAAAACTTCTTTCAAAACTAAATTTGGCTTGTATAAATGGCTAGTCATGCCTTTTGGGCTTACTAATGCACCTAGTACATTCATGAGATTAATGAATCATGTTTTGAGAGAATTTATTGGCCAATTTTGATGATATTATTATCTATAGCCACAACGAAAATTAACATTATAATCATATCCAACAAGTTTTGCAAGTGTTGCGTGATAATAAATTGTATGCTAATCTTGAGAAGTGCACATTTGCAAAATATAAGGTCATATTTTTGGGGTATGTTGTATCTAAGCATGGGGTAGAAGTAGATCAATATAAAATTGAATCAATTCAGAATTGTCCTACTCCCATGAATGTTAGTCAAGTGCATAGTTTCCATGGATTAGCTGGATTCTATAGGCGCTTTGTGAAAGATTTTAGCACTATTGCTACACTATTGAATGATTTGAATAAGAAAGGTGTGCCATTTGTGTGGGGCACAGCCCAAGATATTGAATTTGATACATTGAAATGTTTGCTTACTTCTGCACCATTACTTGCATTACCTGATTTTTCAAAGCAATTTGAAGTTGAATGTGATGCTAGTGGTATAGGTATTGGTGGCGTTTTGATGCAAGAGGGTCGCCCTATAGCATATTTTTTTGAGAAACTTACTGGTGCTAGATTGAACTATCCTATATATGATAAAGAATTGTATGCACTTGTTAGAGTTCTTGAGGTTTGGCAGCATTACTTGTGGCCAAAACAATTTATCATACATTCTGATCCTGAAGCTTTAAAGTATTTAAAAGCTCAATCAAACTTGCATAGAAGATTAGCTAAATGGGTTGAGTTTATTGAATCTTTTCCATACATCATTAAATATAAGAAGGGAAAAGAGAATGTAGTTACTGATGCCTTGTCTAGAAAAAACATGCTATTAACCAATCTTGATGTTAAAATTCCTAGATTAGAGAGTATTTGTGCACTTTATGCAACTGACAATGATTTTGCTGAACCATATCGTTTGTGTGCTCTTAGAAACGCATGGGATAAATATCATATATATGATGGATATTTGTTTAGAGCTAACAAATTGTGTATTCCAGAATTGTTGTTGCGTTTGTTTTTAGTGCAGAAATCACATGCTCGTGGTTTGATGGGTCACTTTAGGCGTGAGAAGACATTGCTTATGCTTGCTGATCATTTTTATTGGCCCAAGATGAGGCGTGATGTGTACAGATTTGTGAGCCGATGCATTACATGCCACAAGTCGAAATCAAAATTGAAGCCTCATGGTTTGTATACCCCTCTCTCTGGCGTACTTCACCATGGGAAGACATTATTATGGATTTTGTGCTAGGTCTACCTAAAACTCAGAGAGGTCATGATTCTATATTTGTGGTAGTAGATATATTCTCTAAGATGGCTCATTTTATTACCTGCCACAAAAGCGACGATGCGTCGCATGTTGATAACCTGTTTTTCAGGGACATTGTGAGATTACATGGAGTACCAAGGACAATTGTTTCTGACCATGATGTGAAGTTTATGAGATGCTTTTGGAAGACCTTATGGGGGAAGATGGGAACGAAGCTATTATTCATTACTACTTGTCATCCCTAGATAGATGGTCAGACAGAGGTGGTAAATAGAAGATTGTCATAGCTCTTGAGGACTATGATAAAGAAGAATTTGAGGGAGTGGGAAGAGTGTTTGCCACATGTTGAGTTTTCTTACAATAGGGCAGTGCATTCAACTACTCAGCTTTGTCCTTTTGAGGTGGTGTATGGTTTCAAGCCATTGACGCCGTTGGAGTTGTTGCCTCTACCATTACATGAGAGAGTTGATATAGAGGCATCAAAACATGCTGAATTTGTGAAGAAGATTCATGAGAATACTCGAGAGGCTATTGAGAAGAAAGGCAAGAACATTGCTACTGCAAGGAATCAAGCAAGAAAGGAAGTGTTGTTCAAGCCTGGTGATATGGTTTGGGTACATCTACGCAAGGATAGGTTCCCATTGCTGCGTCAAACCAAGTTTAAGCCACGTGGTGCTGGTCCTTACAAGGTGTTAGCCAAGATTAATGATAATTCCTACTCGATTGATATACCTATTGCTGAATTTGGTGGAGCTAGCAACAGTTTCAATGTTGCTAATTTGTCACCATATGATGGAGAAGACCTTGGAGCATCGAGGTCGACGCCTTTTGAAGGGGGGGAGATGATAAGGACATCCATGGCAGAACCTCTGCTGCAACAGAGAAACCAAGCCAAATCCTACCACGGTAGGCTGCCGTGGCACAGAAAGTGGCTGATTTCCTGCCACAACAGAGTCCTACTGCGGCACACTTCTGGGCTGATATTCTGTCGCGGCAATGACTAGGCATGTGTGCCTTTAGGCCGAACCCTTGGGTCGGTTTGTATCAAAGTTGGAGTTGTGTGAGTTTACAACTCTTAGTTGGCCGCCGCCCCTTAGGACTTAAATAGGTGGGCGTCGTTTCTATTCAGTTAGACCACATTAAAATATTTTGGAGTTGCTTCTATCTAGAACCTCTGGAATTACTTGTGATCGATTTCTACCAACTACAATTGAGTGTGATCTGTTGTTCCACTGGCAATCAGTAGATTGCAAACTACTGTTCGTGGTCGATGGCTGCGTGCACAAGACCGTGGTGTTGTGAATATCACATAGGGTTCGAGAGCTGTTGCATTGGCATCAGGGTTCGAGCGGGAGAGTTCATAGCTACAAGCTAGTTATCATCCACCCACCATCATCATCGACCGGCTGGTTAAGTATACGCTGAGCACGGCCAACACGGGCAAAACCATGACCATGTAGAGGTGCAGGCACAGGGGCATGAGGTCGTCCCCTGCCAAGTGGCGGAGTAGCACCAGCAACACTCCTATCAACATCATCATCTAGCTCTTCATCCACTGGTTGTTGCTGCCGTTGCTCAAGTGCAAGTGCCAAAGCCTCTATAGAACGCTGCAAAGTTGTGCCATTGGTGTTGATATCTATCACTTCTGTATTTATGTTAGCCACGTCCTGAATGTTAGCTTCCAAGGTCACTTGCACGTCCTGAATAATTTTGTCAATGGCATTTGTTGTGTTGTTGAACACAAGTGTCAAATGGGACCTCAATGCTTCATATTCCCTCCAGTTCAAAAGCTCCTCATCCTTCTTTTTCTGTGCTACAAGATCAGAATCACTAGCATCCATGATTAGTATATTAGTGCAATAAACAAAATATGTTTGGTGTAACACTCAACTCACTCACAACTGAAAAGAAAGTAGATCTTACAGTTCCAAAGTGAATACAAATGCGTAACCAAAACGAGATCAAGACTGATGCACTAATGTGATGAAGTGAATATCAAGGGTATAGAGAACGATCACAGGGCACACAGGTTATTTATGGTGAAGCTGTAGGTATGGAATCCTAACTACACCGCAAACAAGTCCAAGTACTGATCGTACAAAAACCCAAGAAATACACACGTGGGATAAACATGGTAATGCAACTATGAAGGGTGTTGCACTACTCTGGAGAGACACTAGCAAGGCTCAATGTCACATGCACAAGATTGCTCAATCTACCGGTGCACAAAGAAATCACTAGTCCTTTTGCACAATTTTGTCCTTTTTAATACGATCCTTTTTATTTTTGCATTTTATTTTGCTCTATTCTCTTTTTTTATATACTATGAATCACACTTTGATCACGGCCAAATTATAAACATAGCACCCACAACCTATGAGTAGTCTGGAGGAGCAGAAACTAGTCTCAATGGGCAAGTTCCTAACACCTATGTATGAATGGTTGTGGCTAAGGTTTGTAAGAAAACAATGATCAAAAGTAGTGGTGGTGAAGTTGTCGTGGTAGAAAAATGGGCTAAAATCGTGTCGTGGCAGGTGCGACAGGAAAGAAGCAGCAAAACATGCTGCGGCAGGGCTCTGGCGGCGCACGGTAGAAAAACAGCTGTAATCGTGCCGCGGCAGAACTCTGGCAGCACACGGCAGAAAAACAACATGACACTATGCCACAGGAGAGATGGACTCTGAATTTTTTTTGAATCCGAATTGGCAAAGAGTAAATTATCATGACTTTATGCTTGGGTCGGATCTGACTAGATGGCGGCGGAAACTAGATGGTAAACTCGACTTGGTAAATTAGAAAGAAAACTAACTACTAGAGGAAATCTAGATCAGATCTAAAGGAGGAACACGACCAGCAACTAGTACTTGAATGTAATGCAATCTAGGCTATGATAATTCTTTTTGTGAGGCTTTTTCTGTATACGATGGAAAATAAACTAATCTATGGATGGATTGTGGATTGCTCACCGAGTAAATGAGGAAATCTGATACCAAGATGATATGGGGTGGCCCAATCTTCTCAGCAAGCACTTGTTGATGATGATGGTGTGTGGATGATAACTAGCCTATAGCTATGAACTCTCCCGCTCAAACCCTGATGCCAATGCAACAACTCTCGAACCATGTGTGATATTCACAATACCACGCTCTTGCGCACGCTGCCGTCAACCACGAATGGTAGTTTGCAATCTACTAATTCCCAATGGAACAATAAATCCCACTCAATTATATTAGTATAATTCAACCACAGGTAATTCCAGAGGTTCTTAAAATAATCAACTCTAAAATATTTTAATGTGGTCTCCAAAACCTACTAGAGAAGGCGCCCCTCTATTTAAGGAACAAGGGGCGGCTAGGCTAAGAGTTTCAGACACAAACGACTCAAACTTGATACAAACCAACCCAACTTGGGTTCGGTCTAAGGCACGCAGGCCTGGTCCTGTCACGACAGGGTTTTAGCCTGCTTCTATATCGCGTCAGCCTGCCGTAGCAGCAGATGGCACCCTTTATGTGCCTTGGCAGCCTGCTGTGGTAGGATTTGCCATTGTTTCTCTACCGTGGCAGAGATTCTACCAAGTGTTGATCTCCTCCTTTGTAGCTCCTTGCGCTTCCTCCCTCTCCTCCCTCGCTCTTGCTTCATTGATCAACACGCCATGCTCATGTGCTTCAGCTCCTCGCTGTGTGCTATGCCCTCTTCTCCCATGTACCTGATCATAAAATAATGCAAAAACTTAGGCAGTATAAAATTTTCATTAATTAAAACATCAGGATCATTAAGAAACAAATTCACCTCTTGTTCTAGTAGCTTAGCACGAGCCCTTGTAATTGGTCCAATTCTGATCTTATTGAACTGATCCTTGTTAGCAGAAGCTGGAACATCATCAGTAGTAACTGGGATAGGTATAAGTATAGGGATGTCCTCATCACCCCCTACAACTAAAAATCATCCCCCCTGCCCATGCGGGTTACCACCGGACGTCGTATGGGGGACGAGTGGAGATGCTCTCAGTCACCAGACCTCGCGACCATTCTTGTGAAGCAACAATGTAAACACGGAAATGCACAAATTGTGTGGTGGTCGGCGGTGCGACGGTGGTTCCTGTGGTGGTCGGGGCGCAAAATGGATGGATCTGGGCCACGCGAAGAGGTCTGTGCATGGAAGTCGGCGTGACGGTGGTGCTTGTGGTCTGCGGCGGTCGACGGAGATGCTTCAGGTGGCCACGACGGTGCTGCCTATGGTGGTCGGTGGTGCGGCGTCTGTTGGCGCCTGGGCGGGCCTTGATCTGGGCCTATCGAGACATGCGGGCCGCGGCCGCTATGGGCGCTGGGACGGCATGGTGCTGGCCGTGGACCTAGGCCCGGTGGGCTATACGGTGGCGGTTGCAGGTTTACCACGACGAGGAAGCTGCAGGAGGCCTGCGATGGCGGCGTGGATGCTATGGGGTGCGTTTTGTCTGCTCGGTGCTGTTGTGGTGCGACGTGTGTGATGCAGGCCAGGGTGGTGGCTCTTGGCGGGCGGCGCATGGACGGAGGGCTCGTCGTGGTGGTGCGGGCTCGTCCGGGGTTCGATCTAGGCCGCCAAGGAGGTGGTTTGGTGGCCGCGATCTTCTGTCTCTTTCATGGTGGCGGCTACCCGGATTCGCTCCGGTTGTTTCCGGAAACTTATTCGCGGGCAGTGGTGATGACCCGGACGGCGGCTTTCATCGCGGTGACGGGGAGCCTAGGCGCGGTGGCGGGAGTGATGCTTGTTGATCGTCGGGAGCTTGGAGGAGGAGGGGAGGTGTGGTGGTTTGTGTCGGTCCTTGTTGGGAGAGCGTGAGGTTTTAGACTCTTCGCTGGGCAAAAGCCTTGTCTTGGCGGTAGGCCCGTACCGACGACGGTGACGCCCGTGGGCACCGCATTCTTCTTGAAGTCCTCGTTGAAGCGGGTGTTTTCTTGCTCCTCCGCACGGGCTCTCCGGGGAAAAACCCCAGATCCCTCGTGGGATCAGGCGTGGGCGGCGCTCTTGTGTCGCTTTGTCTCTTGGGGCCTCGCTTTGGATGTCCACCAGACAGAGGGACATGTGGAGTGTTTTGGTGGTTTGGCGGAGGCGGGTTCTTCTTCGGCCTGGCGTGGCGCGGTCCTGGGCCAGCGTGGTAGTTGGAGCGGTGGATCCGGTCTTTCGCATCCACCTATTGCATTGAGGTGTGGTATCGATCTGGTTGGTCGTCGTCCCGTGTGGAGCGCAGCCTCGGGGCTGACGTCTGATGTTGTGTTGTAACCGTTTTTCGGCCAGTTTTACTTATAAACATGCCAGCTCTTTTTTAGTATATCAATGAAAGACAAAGATTTTGCTTTATTTAAAAAAAATGCACAAATTGCTAGGTTGCGTCCAGCCGATGAGTCGCAGAAAGCAACTTTCTTTGACTAAATTGCCAGGGCAAACAAAGAAAAGGTCCACGCACTACCGAAAGCTATTTTCTTTGACTATGCTGCCGTGGCAAACAACGAAGAACCAAATATAGGAGCAGTACTACCTTGACTTCCTCTGAGCTCAGCTGACGACTCACAGGAAGCTACTTTGCTTTTTATTACTGTACTAATTCAATTATAGTGCCATGACAAACTTAACAACAAAGAACTACTACATCGAGACTTTACGCTAACCTATCGTCGGCGCTTCTTGCTAGGTGAAACTGCAGGCTGAGGCAAGTTCATCTCATCAAGGAATTTAGCAAGATTAAGAAACTTTTTGTACGGCGGTATCCGCGATTCCCACGCGACTAGCTCAAACTCTTCCTTTGGCAAAATTGCAGAACCGGCAATCAGGTCTCCAAACATAACCTTAGGCAAATCCTTTCTGGAACGATCGTTCTCGCTGTGAGGAGGCATGAGGCGAAGTGGAGTTGGCGACGATGCAATGTTGGATATGTCAATGGGATGATCTTTGTCCATCACATGCCACAGATTGCTCCGCACCACATTGCTGTACTTCTTCCAGACACTCAACCAAAATGTAGCGCTCTGATTCTTCCTCAGCACATGAGCATACACGTTTGCCGTGATCATTGATCCTCCCAGAACTCCGGATATGTCTTTCGCTATTGATGCTAGCTGAGGGTGCTCCTCCGGGTTTGTGCTTCCGAAAGCAAGAACCTTGAAGAGATAGCTATACTCCTCAGGCGAGAAGCTGTTCAAGCACACTGGCCTTACCGTTCCGAACCGGGTTAGCTTCTGAACCTTGGTTATGATTATGATCTTGCTTCCTCTGTCCATATGTGCTGCTGCTGATGAGTAAAACTTTTGCCAAGTCTCGTCGTCCACGTCTGAAGTGAATTCAACCACAACCAGGCTCCGGCCTGCCTGGATGAACGCTTCGTGCTCGGTTCTACGGAAGCTTTCTCCATTCAAGTGAAGGATTGAGGAGAAGTGTGATAGGACTTTTTGGTTGTTGCAAATGTGTGCCACCAGAGTTTTCTTGCCGACTCTACCAGCGCCTATGATCGGCAGCACAGTTGGAGCAGAAGGACTAGGGTTATCTTGCAGTAAGATACTGATGATCTGCTGTTTTTCTACGTGGCGGCCAAACATGAAATTGTCAGCGTAGAGGTATGCGTCATAAGGGCTGCGAAACATGCGTTCGCATCCACCTAGAAGCAAGACAAACTCTGCCATGTTAGAAACCATGGTCTCTAAATTATCCAGTGCGCTTTGAAGCTCGTGGTAAGCGGCAGCAGCAGAGCTCCGTGTGGAACGAAAAGAGTGAATGGAAGAACCAGAGCTGCTAACCTCTTCTTCTTCAATCCTCAAGATGCGAAGGGCCCGAGACTTGGCGGTGTCCAGGACATGGTATCCTCGGTACATGGCATCACAAAGCTTCTTTAGCTCGAGCAGCATCCTGGAGTTGGTAAGGTGTCGACCCTCGGCCTCTTCGACCACCATGTGAACCCTGTGAAGAAGCTGTTGCAGCCTCTCCATCTTCTCATCAAGATTTACTTGGCTGTTGTACTTCTTGATAATGAAGGATATGAATCGATTAACCATGTCGCCTGCAATTGAAGACACAACCACCTCCATATGCTCCAGACTTCTTTTCTTTTTTTGAGAATGCTCCAGACTCCTTTTCGTGTTTGTGTTTTGTGTTTCTCTTGCTCTGTACGAGAGAGAGATACAGAGACAGAGAGGATATATTACTAGAGTCTGATCTGAGGTTTGGAATTGACGAGTTTTGTGTGACCAAGTCGCAGTCAGTGTTTCTCTGGTGGTACCAACTAGTAGCACCAACTGTTCTTGCTTACGTCTAAGTTTGACCAATTCTAGACCTGTTTCCTGGCCGTTTTTTAAGCCAAAAGTATATATGTGTGCTATTCCGCTTGGTGCGGTTGGCTATATTTCTTTTCGAGGGAATATGTTGCTATATTATATATACTACTCCCTCCATTGAACTAAAACGACCCCGCGTCCTTTTCACAAGCGACACAGTCACACGGGGACCTTCTCTCCACCGCCGCCAGCCAGCAATGCTATACGTCACGGATGAATTGCTACGGACGGTGACCTATGGACTGACTTGGCACGCAGCCATGCGTCTCGGGAGAAATTTCCAGAGAAACCAAGGAGTACGTGCCAACATTTTTGAAACAGAAAGTACGTGTCAACCAAATAATGGCACATGTGCGTAAGAGCATCTCTACCTGCGTTCGTAGGATGGCGGTTTTTTCTTTCGGACGGTGAATTTTCGTCCAGTCACCTTTTTAGACACCGATTTCATCCGGATTCGGCCTAATTTTCGTCCGGACTTTTCAGGCCGGTTCCGAGGTTTTAGAAATGCCGGACAAAGCGAAAACGCAGGTGGGCCAACCCTATCGGCGTCTATAGGCCGAGCTCCCGCCCTTTTCTTCTTCCCCTCCTGACTTTCCTCCCTATTCCTCCCAACTCCCGCCAGTTCGCCGAGCTCCCGTTTGCCATGCCGCCCAAGGGTTTTGTCAAACCCCGATCCAACCTCGGCGAACCGAAGAAGGAGGAAAGGAAACCGAGAGCGCCGACGAAGAGGACGGAAGGCTTGACCAACGCCGAGTGGCTTGCCCTTGTCCGGAAGAGGAAGTTCGCGTCGGACGAACGGAGGGAGAGGAAGGAGAGGGCGAAAGTGGCGAAGCAGCTCGCCGAGACCCAGGGCCTCACCGAAGAGCGATGAGGCCAAAGCAGGCGGCGTCGTCACGCACGACGATGTCGCGCCTGAGGCCGGTCGTCCTCCCGCAGTACGACGCCCACTGGGGGAGCCAGCCAAGCGTCGGCTCACCGGCCGGCTTCCAGGAGAGCCAAGCGAACCCGCGCCAGAGGTACTCCTCATCCCCCAAATTCGACGGCGGGTTCAATCCGAACGTGATCTTCCCCTGCCCCACGCCTCGCCCTCCTCCGCCGTTTAACGTCGACATCAACGTCCCCTACTCCATCTCGACGATGAGCACGCCGGTCAAGGCCTAGTACATGGCGCGCCGCAATGCCATTCTCCAGGAGGACAACGTCGCCATCACGCCAAGCTCTGCGCCGACAACTTCCGCCCCCATGGCTACACCGCTGATACACCTCCTCCAACCAGTCGGACGACAACACCGCTGATGCACACATCCCCGTCGCACCAGACACGCCGGAGGAGGTCATCCCCGTCAACGACTGATCGCCGTACCGTTTTATCTAGTTCTATAATAATTCTGACGCCTAACTTGCTGGGCGTACTTCTATCGAACACCTTGGGCCGGAAATTTCGCCGGTGGGAACAAAAATATTTAAATTTCTCGCCGTTTTTCCTTCGCCTGGGAACTCGGCCTAAAAATGCGAGTGGGAAACTCGGCGTTCCCGGGCCAAAAGTTACGACCGTCCAGCGTTAATTTTAGTCTGAATTTTGGACTGAGAACGGCCAACACGTGGCGTACAACTGCATAGTTTTGAGGCCATTTTTTAATAGTTTTTAGCCTCGAAGAGCACCATTTTTAAAGAAAACCAATTTTAACACAAAGCTTATACATATTACAAAGTCGTCCATACAAGAACTGTCATAATACAAATAGTTATATATATTGAGTAGTTCAACACACCAACAACAAACCTATTGGTGGCCTACATGCGTCCACATGTGCTTGACGAGATCTGTTTAGAGTATATTATGGACTGCACGATCACAAATTTTACGGTGGATATGGAGGAACCGTTGGAATATTGTCGGTCTAAGCTGGGTTCAACCAACTCTCCACAAAACTCCCAATCTAGATCAAAATGCATATAATCGCGCTTATCCTCCACAATTATGTTGTGCACGATCATATGAGTAGTCGTCAGCCCGTTCATCCTCTTTCTTCTCCATATTGCCTGCAATTGAACTAGGTCGCCTGCAATTGAAGACACAACCACCTCCATATGCTCTAGAGTCCAGGCTTCTCTTCGTGTTTGTGTTTTGTGTTTCTCTTGCTCTGTACGAGAGAGATACAGAGACATAGAGACACACAGAGAGGTGATATTACTAGAGTCTGATCCTAGGTTTTCCTGACCAAGTCGCAGTCTGGTACGGACTAGTAGCACCAACTGTTCTTGCTTACGTCTAAGTTTGACCAATTCTACACCGGTTTCCTGGCCGTTCTTCAAGCCAAAAGTATATATGTGTGCTACTCCGGTTGGTGCGGTGAGTCCGTGATGTAGAATAAAAGAGGAACCAGAGTTTTTTAAAAAAAATCTGTATGTTGCTATATTATTTGGACTTTACTACCTGGCCACCGTCATGTGAATTGCAAAATCGGGCGGACATTCCGACACTGGCCAAGCGCGGGGATTGATTAGCCAGCTGAATTAAAAACGAATATTTAAAATGTTTTCTATGTCAAACAGTTTGTCCGAATTAAGATCCATTTTTACCATTAGGCTAGTCGTGCTGATATTTTTGAAACTAGATCCCATATTGATATGTTCTGACAACTTTTTTTTGGACCAAAAGTTATCCACCGTAACACAGGAGTTATCCGGGTTTAAGCATATAAGTTATCTACTCAATAACATGTAAGTTATTCACTACTATAAAATCTGCCCACGGTCACGTGTTATGAATACGTAACTTTCTGTTTACTCATAAGTTATCCATCGCTAACACAAAAGTTATCCAGCCTTTAGTATATAAGTTATCTATTCAATAACATATAAGTTATTCACCACTATAAAAATTTACCTACAAACAGAATATAAAATATTATTCTAACAGCTCGGCCTCGTTGCTCGTCGCCGCTCTCCTAGCGTACGGACTACTCAATCTCGAAAGTCCATCGCGTGAAACATCAAACATAATTTCATTAAAGAAAACTAAATTTAAATTTTTTGCGTACAATATACATAAATAGGGTCTTATACCCTAACCATCTACAACAGTAAGCCGTAGTGAACAACTTGATGCTCAACCATTAGTCTAGCGGCTCGACTTTATCGTCTGTCGTCGCTACCAAGGGGTGACGAAGCCTAGATGTGTTTTAGGGTACTGAGGCTTTATCGCTCGTCGACGCTAACATATTGATAGCAATAAAGTCCCAGTATCCTAACAACTAGCCTATCGCGCTCCAATTAAACGTCTATACCCATCACATTTATATGCTGGATAACTTATTTATTATAGGGTGGATAACATACATATTATGACATGGATAACTTCTGTATTAAGGGTGGATACCATTTTGGTCTAAATTTTTTTTACCGAAACATATCAACATGGGATCTAGTTTCGAAGATCTCGTCGCGAGTAGTCCAACAGTGAAAACGGATCATAAATCAGACAAACGGTTTGATCTTCATTTTAAGTTTTTGGTTTGACTCTAAGCTAGTTCTGATCCGTTTTGTCGTTTAGCGGCAGAATGTACACACTCACGTCTGGAGTTGCACGGAATAGACGGCAAGAGTGAGTCCGCCAGGATAGGTCATCTACCGACCGTTCTAGAAATAGATTTGCCGTACTTTTTTTGAGGAAATATGTTGTTATACTATTACTTCTATACTACTCCCTCCGTTGAACTAAAACGACCCCGCGTCCCTTTCAAAGACGACACGGGGAACCTTCTCTCCACCGCCGCCGGCCCTTCCACCCGCCCATTTAGCGTTTTTAATTTTTTTTGTCTCTTTTCCCTTTTTTTCTTAAATTTTATGTATTTTTTGTGTTTTTCTTTTTTTATTTTCTGTTCTATTTTTTGGTTTTCGGATTTGAAAAATATTTAAAATTATATAATATTTAAATTAGAAAAATGTTTAGGTTTGAAAAAGTTTAGATATGAAAGATGATTAGAATTCAAAAATATTTAGAATTTAAAAATGTTCATATTTTAAAAATATTCTTATTTAAAAATATTCAGATATAAAAAATTCAAAATTATATAAATATTAATTCTTCTTAAAAATTAAATAAAAACACAAATTAGAAAATAATCGAAAAGAGAAAAAAAGTGCGTCCAACTGGGGGGATTATTTCTCCCTCGAAATTTGGCATGCGATTTGCGCGCGTGGCCACGGAGGCTCATCTGCATAGTTTTGAGGCTATTTTTCACAGTTTTTAGCCTAGAAGAGCACAATTTTTTTAAAAAAAATCAATTTAACATAAAGTTCGTACATATTATAAAGTCGTCCACATAATAATTATCACAATACAAATAATTGTACATCTTGACAGTGGGGAAAGAAGAAAAATAAAAAGGTCGGGCAATCTTTAAAGCATTAAAAAATGATGAAAAATATCCAAATTATCTAGACATAATGGTAATAGCAATATATTTAAATCGAAGTAGAACATACAAGCATACCAATAATAAAGTTGTAATGTGGTCTAGAACTCCCAAGCAATAGCATAGCTCTACCTTTGATTTGGAAATACACTTTCAAATCTATAATTGAATTAGCGAAAACAAAATAAAACTTCCTACAAATAGTTCAGTTAGAACATGACTAAGTGATGTTGACCACAACATCAAAAAGTATACCTGCCCCCTTCATAGCTGCATATGTATTCCCCTTCTTGCCCTTCTGTATCACAAATTTGAAGAGACATACACCCTAGACGTAAACGCCTAGACGGCACCCTGCTTAATTTGCCTAACCTTAGCCGGGTGAGAATTGAGATGGTCAGATGGATGGAGCCGGAGAACCTGGGTCCAGGGGCTGGTGGACCAGCGGGCAGTCCTGGCAGCGAGAGGAGTTGACGACGAGGGGAGCCGTCGGTCGCCTGCGCAGGAGGACAGGAAAAGACGGCGACGGTCCTAACTCCTGAGTCCCACGGTCCTGGATTCCTGCCTAGTTGTTCAGTTCCATCGATTGTGGTTTAGGCAAACCGGGGCAACCGAAGGGCCGGTGGGAAAACTCCACAAATCATCGCCTCGTGGTCACGTATTTCTGCTAGTCACATTCAATAAATTTACAAAGTGGATCGAGGCAGCGTCCGTTACCAGCCAAGACACAGCCTCAACCCTTAACTTTATCAAGTTGATAGTTTTTTATTTTGGGGTGTTCCACAGCATCATAACTGACGATGGTACAAACTTCACATCCAACGAGTTCAGGGATTACTGCAAGGAGATGGACATCAATATCAGCTATGCCTCGATAGCCCACCCACAAACAAATGGGAAAGTCAAAAAAAGGCAACAGCCTCGTCACCAGCGGTCTCAAGAAAAGGCTGTTGGTCCTGCTCGAAAGGGCAAAAGGCGCCTGGGTAGATGAATTACCCTCCATCCTATGGATCCCACGCACAACTCCAAATACTGCTATGCAGGAAACTCCTTTCTTTCTGGTCCACGGTTCTGAGGCCATGCTTCCGGTCGAAATAACCCATGATTCTCCTCGGGTTGTCGCTTACAATGAAGAAGATTTTCAAGAGACACTCGAAGATGGCTTCGATGCACTCGATGAAGCAAGGGACGTCACGTTGCAACGAGCAACAATATATTAGCATAACCTGCAAAATTATCATAGTCGTCGACTACATCCCAGGTCCTTCGTCGTGGCTGACCTGGTCCTTTGCCTCAAACAAGATGGCCACCGCATGCTGGATCCCCGTGGTAAGGGTCTTTCATCGTCATATAAGTAATCCCTAGCGGGGCATATCGTCTACAAGACAAAAATACTGGAGTCAAGTACTCCAACCCGTGGAACGTTGCGCAGCTGCGACGTTTCTATGTTTAGTGTCACATCCCAAAAAAAAATCAAATTTTGAAATGTGAAAAAAATAAACAAACAAAAGAAACAAATGTTGAAATTTAGGGGGAAAAGAAACTTTTTGTTTCTAAATAGAAACATCAAAACCTTACTTGAACAAAATTTGAATGAAAAAGCAACAAACAAATTTTTAGACAATCAAATGCATTCATGCATGCAATGTATCTTGATTTTGAGCACTTGGAAAAGTTAAACCTAAACCCTAAACCCTAATGAAAGAAATCATCTACAAGATCACTCTAAGAATATTGCTTTGTTCCATATAAAAATTTAGCAAAAAACATTCCTAAATAAACAAAAATGGTAAACAAAAATATTACATAACCATGGGAATTGATTTCACTCCATTTGGAGCCATGGATAAAAACTTATGATTTGTATAAGATAAAAGAAAGTATTCCAAAGCTAATAAAGCTCATAGCTAAAATCAATACCAAATTGTGAACAAAGTAATCCTAAAAGGATTTAAAAAGATAAATAAATATTAAATAAAAATTATACAAATTGGAATCACTATTTTTGGAGCTATAAATAAAAAGATATGAATTTTATAAGACAAAGAAAGAAATAAATAAGAATAATTGCAAAGACAATTTAAACCATGGCTAAAATCCATAAGTAAATGGAATAAAAGTTATCTAATTAATATAAAAGAACAAAATTTTATTTAAATAAAATTATATGGGCTTATGAACCATATTCAAATTTTTATTTAAATAAAACCCAAGGTACCACACTCAATTTTAAATGGTTAATAAATCATGAAAAATATTTGAAAATGGACTAATAACCAACTTATTTTTTGTGTAAATCTACTGAAAAAGGTTGGTGAAGGTTTGAATTCAAATTAGTGTTTAAATCATTTGTTTTGTTTAAAAATAGAAAACGGAAAACAAAAAAAAAGAAAAAACATTTGGAGAAAAAAATAGAAACAAACCTACCTACCGGCTGCCCAACCCAGTCCAGCAACACGGCCCAACCAGCCCACCCGGGCCACCTCTCTATCTCCTCTCTTTCTCACCGCGTACACACCCGCACCACTGGCTGACGCCCTGGTCCCACCAGCCACGTCAGCTCATCATCAACCGCGCGCAGACTCGTTCTTCCCCTCTCGGCCGTTTCTTCCTCCGATTTCAAATTGAGTAAATTCGCACAACTGTCGCACTAATCCCACCCCGACCTTACCTTCTTATTCTCCTCTCCCTCCTCTCCGTTTCCCATCAAGCCCCACGCCCTAAGAGCCCCCAGGCTGCCCGTATTCGAGCTCGCACCATTGCGGTTCCCGACGGACTCCGGCAACAATTCCGGTGAACAACGACTGTCCCTTGCCCTCTTCTCTGCCCTATCACCTTCGCCATACTCATACGCACCTATTAAATCCCTCCGTCCATTTTTATCGCGCCCAGGTCGTCACCAAGGTCGCCACCGGAGCCGCTCCTACTGTCCGTGTTCTCTGATGAAATCCCGGTGAGACATGACTCCCCTCCGCTCCATTTTGCCACTAAGGTCTCCTACAGGACCTAGAACATCTCCATGACACCTTATTTCACTTGCTCAATCCCTAGACGCTCGGCTTCTTCTCCGTGAGCAAACACCGTCGTCAGGCACGAACTCCGGCAAGGAATTGGAAACGAACCAGAGCGCCCAGGCCTCGCCCACGACCATGTTAAGCATCACCACGTCCCTGCGACCCCGGTAACACCCTCTCACCCTCCCATCACCCTTCTGAATCACCGAAGCGCCACCCTCCCGACGCGCCGCCGCCGCAGTCGCCAGTAGCGCCGCCAGTTCCTGACCATCACGCTGTGATCCACTGGATCTGAATCCTGCGGTTAGGATTAGTTCACTTAGCGAAGGGGTACGGTTCGATCTGACCCAAGCGTTTTCAGTCAGATCTAACGGCCCGTGATGCATGATCCGCCCGAAGCGGTACCAGCCAATCAGAACACGCCGCGTGTGAGGGTTTTCGATTTAAAATCCATATTTTGTTCTATTAGATGTTTAAACTTGAAAAATTCATAACCTTTGATCTGTAAATCCAAAAATTATAAATTAGGTGTCTATGGATTCATAAAAATGAGACCTTTGCACCTATGGCCTTACTTTGGTCATTTTATTCTGGAAAATTACAGTTTTATGCAGAGACTTTTTAGGACTATTTTGAGTACAAAAATTTGTTCTAAAATTTATTTTTGAGTGAAACCTTTTGCAAATGGTTTTGTTTTGAACCCTCTGACCATAAACACTAACACTTGAAATTAAAAATATAGTTTGTTGACACTAGAAATTATTCCTTTGAATAAAAGCTTTTCTAACCAAAGAAGAATGATTTAGATGACTTATTTTCACTAACTTGGTTTCAAATGAAATTCCACTTTTATAAAAGACCAGTAGGTGTTTTGAAATGTTTAGAACCTTTTTATAAAACCATTTCTCAATAAAATAACCTTTTGTATGCTTGCATGCGTTTCTTTGTTTTGTTTTGTTATTTGGTGTGCTAGTTTTAAATGTGTGCCTTTCTTGATTGTGATGTAGTGAACTTTGAGGAGTGTGACAATTGCAAGATCAAGGAGAGTACCTATATTTTCTACTAAAAAGGCAAGTGATACTTTGGTCATCGAAAGTCCTATCTTTTCAATATTGCATTAGTGATATTTTTGTAGTATGCATGATAGGACTATTTTGTATAATGCTATGCTATGGTAGATCCTATAGAATATATCTTGGTAGAAATCTTCCTAAGATAAGAGACATGTTATGATAGTATACTATTAGAATTCAAGGGTGGGAATTCATGTTATGATATTATGGAAAAGTTATGCCTATGTGTTTTTGACTAAGAAAACAACTTGTTAATGAAACACCTGGGTGGAATGGGAAGTATGGTTTGTGTTGAGTGGTTATCCAGGGCCCATTTCTATGGTTTACCCTGGTGTATCTCACTTGTGGATGGCCATCCAGGAACAAAGAGATTTGATATGTTTAGTATTGAGAAGCTTCCAGTACAGCCACATGGCTTATGGTCTCTGCCTTGACCAACTAAGTTGCAATAACTCAGCTAGATGGACAGAAGATGGTAGTGATGATAGGATGGAATGCGTCCATGGCGGTCTGAGGGATTGCTTCTGAAAAGTTTCGTCTCAATGCATGTCGAGTCTTGTGGGGAAAGTGCGCCACCTCTCGAGAGGGTAAAAACTAAGTACTTAGCCGTGTCCCCGGTAATGGACGTTTTGAGCATCAAAGACATTGAAATGATCAAGAATCTCCTCATCCCAATTTCTCTAAGTTAAAACTTGTTGGGTGAACAAGGGAAGCACATGGTGTGTATCCAGTGTTCCATTGTTTGATAAAGTGTTTTGAAAAAGAGAAAAAACTATTTTGCAAAGGATAGGAAAAACTTATTTTTATGCAAAGGCCAGCCAAAACTCCACTTAGCCATATATTCATGTAGATGCTAGATTCTCCATATCAATATGATATCACTTTCCAATACAATTCAAATGTATTGACCCTTGTGGTTGTAACTTATTATGTTGCAGGTTTGTTTGATGTTAGTAAAGTGTGTTGAGTAGGGATTACAAGTCTACAACCAACATGTTTGCCTGTGGCATATGAAGATGAAGGACTCCATGCTTTATAGTTATATTTGCTGCTGTGTAATAAGATAGCCATATGAGCTATGTAAGTTGTAATGAACTATTTTATTCCTGGTTATGAGTTGTAATATGACCTTTGTTTCTTGATATTACATCTTAAATTGTGGGTGCTAACTATTCGAACCCGGGACTAGCACTGTAAACACAGGGACTTGTTCCTTATTGGGTTCAGGCCTCTACACTTAGGATCTTTTACTTTCTGCAATTTACATTCAATAAGGCCTACGGCTAGACTTCTTAGCCAAAGACTCATGTTTTTTATGCAATAAGGCCTACGACTAGGCGGTTTTTGGGTTCGCAGCATAGATAAACAAAAAATTCCTACGATGGGAACTACTAAGCACCAAGATCTATCTACTAGATACAAGCTACGGGTGGATATACATCCATAGAGAACATACCCTTTTAGACCGACAAAGTTTAACGAGGTTGAACTCGTGGATGATGTATTCGAACGCTTGCCGATCTCAAGATCGAAAAGAAGTCCAGCGCCGCAAATCAGCAGCGTCGCAAATCAGCAGCGCATCCGTGATCACACACCCGTTCAGGCCACCGAACAACCTCCGCCTCCTAGCTTCAGCGATGCAGCGGCACCAGCAACACCTTGCAGACGAAAAACCACCAGGAACATGTATCTCGCTAGTCTGAGACCATGGGGGAATAATTCTAGAGGGGGAGAGAGATCCTTCACGAGGAGGTGTGAGTGAGAGAGAGGGATAGGGGGCCTTTTATAGGAGGAGGGGGTCACCCCAAGGGCCATGGCCGGTGGCCATGGTGGCTGCCCCCACCCGTTCCTCTGGTCATGTGAGTGGAGCTCCCACTCAAATTTGACTCTCCATTTCTTCCACTCAAAATCCTACTCAAATCCCATTAAATTTACACCAAATTTAATGTAATCTCTCATTAAATAAAACTGCTTTTATTTATTTATTCAGAATTTTGTCAATTACATTAATTAACAAACATTCAGATAAAACCCCTTGCTACTTTTCAATTTCACATGGAGAACCAATTTCAGCAATTTCACCCGAAACAATTCCGGTGTCCATTAAAATAATTCCAGCGCTTTGCAATTCTTTTGTCTAGAACATATCTGCTCCAAATGGTGTTGGTATCCCTTATGTGTGTCACCCTACAGTTCGCGAATAATGCAGACATGATCGAGACCCCTCTCGGATCAATAATTATAAGCGGTACCTGGAGATCCATACTGACTCCCACACATTCAACAATGACTTATGTGATCGTGAGAACTTTTTACACTAGTAACTTAATCCCTTTGTCTCGCCATATATTACATGTCCGAGATTCGATCTTCGGTATCTCCATACCTAGTTTGATCTCATTAACGACATGCACTCTTTTCTTGTTCCCATGATATAATATTCTAGTGATTACATCACTTACTTGCAAGCTAACTAATGTGATATCACCGAGAGGGCCCAGAGTATATATATCCGTCATCGGGATAGAAAAATTCCACTCTTGATCCATGAGCCTCTACATAACACCTTCATAGCACTGAACCCACCTTTATAGTAACCCTGTCATGGTGTGACATTTGATGTTATCAAGATACTCTTCCAGTGTTAGCGATTGACATGATATCATGGTCTAAGGATTAGGATTACTTTGTATGATATTATAGCAATATAAACACAATGAATTTAATCGCAATGTTATACTTCGGATGAATGTTCATCACATCATTCCAACAATGTTGTGACCCCGTTTGTAACAATATCCAATGTCCATGATCAGAAAACCTTGATCATCCTGTTAATCAATGAGCTAGTTTATAAGAGAGGAATAACTAGGAACTTTCTATTTGTTTATTAAACACACATGTATTAACGTTTCTGTATTAATACAATTATAGCATGCAAAATAAACATCTATCATATACTTGGATTACATATAATAACAACTTTATTATTGCCTATCAGGACATATTCCGTTCAGCGATTACGCCACATGTACCTTTGTACTCAAAGATCTATAAAGCTAAGTTCCTGAAACTCAGTCTACACTGTCCATATTTTGAATATATCCTCTATCACGTACCCGACACTCGGGGGCTCATCATAACGCAAGTATTTGTAAAAAAGTATGTCACCCGATACTCGAGGGGCTTCGCTACACAACACAAAAAATATTCAGCTATGTCGTCCAGCCTAAAAGCCTTGACCTGAATAGCTAAATCGGCCCCAGGGTGTCAGGAAAATGAAAGGGTCTCGCATAATGGCAAAACACTTACAAAATTTTGCAAATAAAAACACACCAGTATATGTCTATACCATATACAGAACAGACTAGAGTTTACATACAAACTTTTTACATCTTATATGAAGGAGTTCTTCCAAGCACAAAACTACACATCAAAGTTAAGGAAAAATCTTTGCCTTCGCCTTCATCCAACATCTTTTGGATGATCCGAATAGCAGGGCGATGAGCAACTTCATAATGAGGAGCCATGTTAAAGGTAAAATCTGGTAGGGATGGAAGACCCAGGGATATGTAGTACAAATCCAAGGTGGGATAATGAGCATGAACCCAAGCAGAAGCTAACTTCGCACTAGCAACCCATTGAAGCTTGATGTAGTGGTGGATCATCTCGCCTCGTTGAAATTTCACCATCAATCCAACAAGGCCTTGAGGTTGCGGATCCCGAGGAAACATTGCATTATAAATCTGAGCCAATGCTTGGCGGCAGCACTCTACAAATTCCTCCACCTCGGATACCCGATCCTGGAGAAGTGCAAGTGTGAGGCCGCATCTATGGTTAGTCCAGAAATCAGCACCAGTTCCTCGAGAAGCTTCTACCAACGCATTCATCCGAGCACGCAATCGATTCCCTTCTTCCACTTCATTTAATCAGATGCCTAGGTAAATCAAACATCTAACATCAATTCTTCAGATTGTGTAAAAATACTTGGGGGCTCTGCGAGAGATACTTACAGAGCATCTTCTCGCACACCCTGGAGATTTCTTCCAAAAGAAAAGCTTCGCGCTCCAAGGTTTTCCGTGTTTTCTACTGGGAAACATCAACTACGGTTTGCACAGCTCGAAGATCAGTTTCCAACCGCTTATACATTGGATCTTCTCATCATACAAAGGAGGATCAATTATACGAGTAACTGCATTATCGGGTGGCGTCGCATATACAACAGGCATGGAGGGATCCGTTGAGGGACCAGAAGCATCAGACATCATCTTGATAAACAATAAAGCAAATGCAAACATTCAGGTATTAGGGTACAAGCGTGAGAACCACCAAAAGAGAAGCAATATATACAAGGATAAATCATCACAACACAAGTTGACAAAACAACATAAGTCTTTTACAGCATGAAACTACAAAATCTAACAGAATCTATGACTAGGCAGTTTATTCGGCAGACGCGGTGAAGCTAGCCGAAGGAGCGCCAACCACGGGTTTGGAGGTAGTAGCAGCACTTGCACAAGGAGTATCGATTGAAGCCTTGGAATCAGGGACTTCTTGACCCGTGCCAATTGCAACAACATCCGAGAAAAATTCTTCGCCTTCTTTATATAGGGTTTGAGCTCAATTTCTTTGTCGGCATCATTGAATGGAGGAGAAGATCTAACCTTCTTATAGTCGATCTTTTCACCATGGGCTAGTGCCAGTGCCATCGAAATCTCCGCACTATTCTTCGCCCGTGTCAGACTATACCCCGTTAATGGGTTTGGATCAGCAAGAAAAATAGTCGTCAGATCATTCAGATCGACGGGTACGTCCTTTTCAAGGAAATTCTCGGCGTGAAGAGTCTTGAAAGTTCTATGGGAGCGAATCAAAAGATTACGCCTGCGTACGCTGTTCGCCTCCAAAGTACCAATGGCATCTGACACTGTATCGGATCTAAGATCATTTTCCAAGGTCAAGGATTGGCCTGTTATTTCTGCAAAGAAGTGCAATATTTCAGCAACTCGAAAAAAGCAGAAAGTAGAGTGACAATACAGTAAAAAATATAGTGCAACTTACTGGTAATGGAGGAGTTCAAAGCTTCAATGCGAAGGCGAAGATCCTCATCCTGCGCTGCTGCGGCTTCGGTTTTCTTCTAGAACGATTCAGCTTCGGCAGTGGCATCTTCTTTAGCTTTTTCAAGTAACAACTTTGTATTTTTTAGCTCGGCCTCCAGCTCATACACCCGTTTAAGCGCTTGGTCCCGAATAACCGTAGATTCGGTGGCAACAGCTATGTCAAAAGGTGCCCATCAGGTGAATTAAATATTTGGGTAAAGAAAAGCCAGTAAAAATGCGAGAGGTTAAACCTTACATTCTTCGGCTTTATGGCGGATCTTTATGAAGTGAGAGCCCATATCAAACATCTCACACATCAGTGGCTGTGCAAAGATGACAAAGTTACTCGAGGGATGTAGCAGGTGAATATTTTAAGAAATAAAATCAAGGTACTTACATCTTTCATGTCAGGCTTTAAGGGATTCTCGGCTATTGCCACACCCTTTCCCAAGGTTTTATTCTTCTTCATTGGCGGCTCGGGGGGCAACGACACTGTATCATTCGGCTCCAACTTGTCAACAACTTTTTCTAAAAGATCAACTGCGCCCGTTGGTTGGCCCGTGGACTTCGCGGGAGGGGACTGAGAAGCAGCACCAGCTGGCGACTTCGGAGAGGTATCCTCATCCTTGTCGCTCCTGGAAGAACAAGAAATTACATCAATTGAATATCTTCGAGTCAACGATATAAATAGATATAGGTGAAAGTAATTTACGAGCTTATGTCTTGCGCCATCTGAAACATCCCTGTGCGGGGAGGTGCAACAACCATGGGTTTGGGTTTGATATTTTGCGGCTTTAAACATGTTGAATCGTCAGAGTATTCGACCCTTTCAATAGGCTCGCTATGTTTCAGCTTCCCAGCGGCAGGGACCATCTCAAAATCCTCGGAACGAGCCGAAGGAAGTGACATAGTGTCATGGGAAGAGTTAGCGGATGAAGCCTCGTCCTCCTCGACTATGACCGAAACTTCAGTGTATCCCTCGGATACAGTGGTGCTATCGGGTAGATCACCGGCCTCAGGTAGCAGAGGTAGATAAAACAAGTGTTCATGGACCTATCAGCAAAGCCAGTTACAAAGGAAAAAGTCAATCTAAGAAAATTCAGAACAAGACATGGACAAACACACAATGGGTAGGAACACAAAAAAGTCTTACCTTAGGCACATGGTTCTTCTTATTGAAAGGCTTCAACCGACAATCGGTAGGAACTGGGCTTTTCTTCGTCAGCATTGTAAAGGAGCGCATACTTTTCTCTAGTACTTTAACTGTTAGATCCTCGGGTGTAATCCACATTGGATCCTTGCATCCAAGATAGGTCCACATGCCGCTCAGTCTCGCTTGAAGGGGTTGGATGCGAATCCAAAGAAAGTACGTCAGGATTTGGAGACCCGACAATTGAGAAGTGTGTAGCTCCTCGATTCGGTCCAGTGATGTCTGTGAAATATAGCCATCCACGTCTGCATTTAAACTAGATATCATTCATATATATGTTGAAATATCTCTCAATTTCCTGCCACTAATGCCTAATGATCAGAAGGGTATGCAATACTTTCTTGCTATTTTTGCCTGTGCGGATAATGACATATTATGAAGGGAATCAATACCTAAATGCCAAAGATATGAGATTTCCAACACGCCAAAGAAACCAGGAGCCGTGAAGAGGCAACTGCAAGTTTAACGACCAACTATATGGCCCGCCGCCATACAGTTGCGGCTGTATAGTATGCATCGTCCTCCTTAGGTCAAACAGAACAACTTTCATGAAGGGACCCCTATATAAAGAGGCTGCAGGCAACGAGAAACCCGCCCCGACTCCACAACATCGCTTCTTTCATCCTCAACTCTCCCTGCCGCCATGTCGGAGGAATAGATCTAGATCTAAACCTCTAAACCCTTCTCCACCACCATAGCCATCTTCCACCACTTGTAATAGTAGATCTCATCTACAATTAGCGACATTGTAAGATTATTTGTTATCAACTCTATGATGTCCATTACAATGTTTATGATTGTCGATTTCATCTATATGTATGAGTAATTCTCCTTGGGCTAAGGGCTTCGGCCTAGCCATGTAGCTTTTGTGCATGTTATTTATCATGATGGGATCATGTATTAGTTTGTATGACTTGATATTGTAGTACCCTGTCTTGCGTCAATCTAAGGGCTTGTCAGGTACCTAAGACCCCGAGGATTGATCCAGGTAAAGGGAGTGTGAGTAACGACTGATCTGCATGATAGAAAGGGTAGTACGGTTGTATGCGAGGAACTTACTTGGGATTAACGGTGATATCACTATGCATAACATTAGTTCTCTTTCTTCCATGGATGAGACTAGTAGGTTATTTCCATAAGTGATTGCGGAGGCGATAACATTTATGGATGCACTGCCCACATACAATTATCTTTCTCTAACAATTACACGAGTACTTTATTACTATCTATTATTCCCATCAGATGTTTTGCACAAGTACTGGCGAAAACCGAAGACCCTAGGCCCTCTCTCTCTCTCCATCGTCAACAACAACAACAACAACCACAACAACAGCAACAGCAGCAACAGCAACATCAGCAGCAACAGCAACAACATCAACAACAACAACAACAACAACAACGACGACGACGACGATGACAACAACAACAAAACGCAATAGGAATTCTAAAACTCTCGAAGGTCCATCAAGGTAATCTCACTTTGCTTTCTTCTTCCCGAGGATTCGATAAACCCAGGTCTCCTAGGGAAAAAGAGCTATACTACATCCATTATCCGGATCGAAGGTATCAACCCTTTTTCTGGCGCCATTGCTAGGGAAGCAACAGCTACCCTGGTGAGGTTAGTAGGAACCTTGCTAGTTTTAAATTCTCATTTTTAATTTTTTATTTTGCTTTCAGTTTTTGTTTGAAAAACCAAAAAAAATAGTTAATCTTTTTAATTCTTGCTTTATCATCATTAGTACTTGTTTAATAAAATACAAAAACATAGGAATTATGGCTGAAAAGAAGCTTGGGAGATTGCAACTCCTAAAAATGATTATTTTTGTACTCCTATTACTCAGCCAGCAATTACTGCTGAAGATTATGAAATTAAGCCCCACTATTTAAGTTTGGTTCAACAGAATCAATTTGGAGGCTCTGATGTAGAAAATGCAGGTATGCACTTGAATACTTTCACTGAAATATGTGATATGATGCGCATTAAATATGTTGACCCCCGATGCTGTCAAATTGCGCTTATTTCCTTTCTCTCTTAGAGGAAGAGCAAAAGAATGGTTGCTATCTTTTCCTAGAAATACTATTGCATCATGGGTGGAATGTACTTCTTTATTTATGACTAAATTCTTTCCACCTGCAAAGACTATGCAACTCAGATCTAATATTACTGGTTTTAGATAGGAAGAGCATGAGCCACTAGCGCTTGCTTGGGAGAGAATGAAAGAATGCATGAGAAACTGTCCTAGCCATGGGATAGAAGATTGGTTAATTCTTCATTTATTTTATAATGCTCTTAACCCTATGATGCTAGATACTGCAGCTTGGAGGAACATTTATGGGTAAGCAAACTACCGAAGCAAAGCAGCTGCTAGACAATATGCAAGACAACCATGCCCAATGGCATGTGGAAAGATCAAACACGAAGAAGGTGAACTCCATCACACCTCAAGAGAAAGAAGAACTCAATGCTAAGTTGGATGAGCTTATATTATCCGCTAAAGGTAAGGAAACCCCGGTAAGAACTACTCTAGAACCAACTATTGAAGAAGTAGACTTCGTAGCTCGTAATGATTATAACCCTGCTTGGAAAAAGAATTATAATCCAAATTTTTAGAAACATTACTCTAGTCCTGCAGGTAACTCTAATAATAATATGGCATCAAGCAATACTAATCTCCAAGAAACTCTTAAGGCTTTTATGGACTCATAAAATGAGCAAAACGATATTCTAGTCAAAATTACGGAAAATCATGATGCTATGCTTGGTAAATTATCTAACCAAGATGTTAGTTTAAGAAATGATTTGTAGACCCTCCAAGAAAGAATAAGGATCTTTGAGGCACAGCTAGGTAAGATTACCGAGAGTCAAACTCTCATTCTAGCAAAATTTGTAGGTAAAGCTGAGCCTAATCCAGTTGAAGAGCTCAAGATGATAAGAATCCAAAGGGAGGAGCCCGAAGAACTTGATTATATCAATGCTCCTTCACCAAACTACACTGTTGAAGATCTCGTAAAAAGGATCAATGTCAATATTCCAGTAAGTGAAGGAAATGAAGAAGCCATGTACCAACACTTAGTTAATCAGGTTGCAATAAAGGTACGTGAGCTTGAAGAATAATACAAGAAAATTGCTGCAAAATTGCCTATTAAGCTAGATGATATATTTGAGCCTACCATTAAGATTAAAATTGGGACTAATGAAATAGCTGCACCATGTGATCTAGGTGCAAGTGTTTCAACAATTCCAAAGAGTCTTTTTAACAAGTTAAATCTTGGCTCTTTTGAAATCACCGAACTGAAATTACATCTAGCAGATTCTACTTATAAACAAGTAGTAGGCATAAAGGAAAATACTTTAGTTTATATTAAAGGTTGTCCTGCTCTTATTAATTTTGTTATTGTTGACATGCCTGAAGATGTTACTGCCCCTATCATATTAGGCCATCCTTTCTTAAAAACTACTAAGGCTTTGATCAATTTGCATGAAGGGAAAATGAAGCTTCAATTGCCTTCGCGGGATCCTTTTGTTATTCATCTCCCCAGGAAAAAAATCCAAGCAAGATGATAAGGAGGCCATCACTTTGAAGGCCAATTACTTCAGAGTGGGTGTTCCACTCATATGTCCTAAGTGAACGATATCAAGGTCAAGCTATTTACCATAAAAGAGCGTTGCATGGGAAGCAACCCATGTGAAATAAAGGTTTGAGTTCAGTTTTTAAGTTTTAGTTTAAATTTTGTATAAATAAAGAGTGCTAGAAAACTCCAGTGAGAGGAAGAGATTCAACGGTACTAAAAATTCCTGTTTTATATATGCCATAGTTGGTCGAAATTTAATCTATCTTTTTTCTATCAAAACAATGTGTTTTGCTAAATTTCAGTCTAAAAAGTAATCTACGAAGAAATAGAATTTTTTTGATGTGTACAGAAAGGTTAACGACCAACTATACGGCGGGAATAAAAATTCCCGCCGTATAGTTGCGGCTGTATAGTTATGTTACCCATCGACAATTTTTCATCCCAGAGTACAGAAGGTTTGATGACCAACTATACGGTGGGAAAAAAAGTTCCGACCGTATAGTTTTTGCCGTATATTTATAGCCGCCAGACAGAAACCCTAGGAAACCCTAAAATTTTGTCTTCAGACATGCGGCCGGAACGCCCTGTTCCCGCCATATAGTTGCGTCCGACCACTTAAACGCTCGGGGAGGTACCCAAATCATAAAAAACACAATCATTTTTCTCTCCTCTACCTCCAAACTCTCTCAAACCTCAAGGGATCTTCACCCCTGCTCGATTTCGTTCGAATTCCTCGCACACAGGTGATCTATGATATATTTCTCCTCTGATCCTCCAATTACTTTTTGTAAATCCATCTCTGATCTATTGTCATTATCAATCTAAGCTAGGACTTATATTTGAACAAATTGCCATGATTATCTTGCCTAGATTAATATATTGAGGAGATTCTTTAGTGTGCTATGATGATAATTATTCTATGACTATTGTTGTTGGATCAAAAAGTTTTATATTTGTCTCTTTTATTATTTTTAGAAGATAAACACGAGGATCCAGACACGTGATTTTGTCGCAGCAAGTTCTTCTCGGGATGCAGCTCAGGAACGCATGGGGATTCGATTCAAGAACAAAGCCTACCGTGATTGTTTTGACAAGATCAAAAACCGAGAAGTCAAGGCAACCAAGTGGGCTTGCCCTGTCACTTTGAACCAACTCGGTATTTCTGATGATTTTAATTTACTTTGCAATATAGTTGGCCTACAAACCTTTGTATTCCATGATGCACAACCTATCTCCGATTAACCATTGAATTTCTTAGCTCTTTGCAAAGCACCTTTAAGGCATGGCATGGGGAGGATAAGATTTCTTTCTAACTCATGAACACTAATTATTCTCTAACACTTGATGAATGGTGCAATTGTTTTGGTTTACCCAACAATGATCCTAACGCTATGCATGCACCTTTTACCAACATGGAACCTTCCTCTGAACTTTGTTTTAATAAAATGAGCCTTACTTCTAGAGTTAGCAAAGGGAAGAATATTCAACATCCTACTATTTGCTATTTGTTCTATGTTATTGCTAACACCCTCTAGGCGTGTAATGAGTTTACAAGACTCAACGAGGAGAACATCTTAGTCCTTTCAAAAGCTACTTTCAACTATGACAACTTGTCACTTCACTTGGGCGCAATACTTGTGTGCTACTTGGAGTACAAATCCTACCAAAGCCAAGGACCAACCACTTGTGGAGGCATCATCATCGTGCTTGCCAATGCATTGGGCATCGACCTACGTGAGTTACAGTCGGTGCTAGGTGAGCAACGTGTTGGTTACTCTACTTTGAGGGCCTGTGGAATGCTTACTAGGATAGGTGGTGTTTATTATCTCCATATCGTTGGAGCTAGGCATATCTACCCTGCTCCTTTGCCTAATTATCTTTTCTTTATCGAGGAAGGACGTGTGCTTTATGACTTGCAGGTTGAGCAACACCAACCCGAGGAGGATATTCCAGAGGAGGATTAGGACCAAGAGGAGGAGCAAGAAGTCCCTCATCAGGAGCAGCAACCACCAAACCGGTTCGCTACATATCAATATTTCCATGAACTTGGAGGAACTATGGAGGGAATGCACAATCTTGCCCTGAACCTCCGAGAAACAACAATTAACCTTTCAAATCAATTTGCGGATTGGAGTTACAACTTTTCCCCCACCACAATGATTTGAAGGGCTTGCAAAAGCATAATCTTTGGGAGGTTTTCTACCTATTTCATATTTTGGTTTTAAATTGCGTTATCTTAATTTCAAGGTTATGCTTTTATTTGAGTTTATAAGCACTCGTGTTGGTTTCCCCAACACTTTATCTTAGTTGTTTTATTTTGTTTAAGATTTTTAGGCCGAGCTTTGCCGCCAATTTTCTATTCTTTAATCCCCCTTCTCAAAAACCACAAAAAGATTTCTCCGTTTATCAATATTTTCCCTCTCTCTTTTTCTTTCCGCCTCGAATTTCTCGTTTATTTGCAGGAGAGTTATTGACTTCGAGTTTCCAAGAAATAAATAAAAAGGAAAGAGAGAAGTGGAAGCAAACATGAGAGGTATGCCTTATGACTCCCCACTTTTGAAGTTTGAGAAACCCATGGTAGTTAGTTGTAATGTTGAGATGTTATATTGGTGGAGTGAGTCTCCATATTGTAGTAAAATTTCATTTGCATGGGTATTTAATTCGGTACATTTTGTTCCAGATCTTGTAGTTAACCAAGTCTTGTCTAAAAATGTGTTAAACAATTGAAAGAAGAAAAATTCTCACAAATTGAAGACTTGGGTGTTGTAGTGCTTAGTCTTGAAAGCTTATTCCTAGAGACACTCAACACCACAGAAAATAATGATTGACTTGATAACTCCCTTTGAAAAGATTTGTTTGATTGAATTAATGTTTAGCGGTTTTTGTGAGCATGCCAAAGATTGACTTGTAAATCATAAGAATGATATAGCTTTATCCGTGTCAAACTTCATGGGATGCCAACAACTCCGCTGGCCTATGAACGATCTTCATGGAGGAAACTCCTAGATTTCGGCTATGCGTTGATTAAACATTTGTAGCAGTAATGCTATAATGGGTAAGATTTTTGGCACTACCGGGTAGCTGTAACATGATGGAATCACTCCTCTGGCTGATATGAGTAATCATTATGCAAAAGGAACAAAAACCTTAGTGATGCCACGAGTATCCATCTCAGCCTGATAAACTAATGAATTTTTTTGGCATGCTCTCAATTACTTAAGAACTGATATTCTTGAAGGACAATGAATATAAAAGTAGTGCTTGAAAAGTCTTGATTTATTGATGTGAGAGAATTTAGATACTCTAGTGTATATTCTTTTCATGACAAGCTCTCACACTCTTAATTTTACTTAATTACACTTTATTGTTCAAAGGCAAGCCTATGAGTTAATTACATGACATGGAATAAAGTTTACTCTTTTTGAATCATACATGCTTATTATAATTTTTCTACGCTATAAGGATTCATGAAACCCATATCATATGCTTGCCATTACTCTATCTAGGATGAACTTTTTCATATAAACATGAGACTACCAATCATGAGTAAGATTATCATCTCGTTAATTAAGTTTAAATGGTGAGTTCCCTTTTGATTTTGGTTTTATTGCTCGAGGACGGTCAAGTTTAAGCTTGGGGAGGTTGATGGCTGTGAAATATATCCATCCACATCCGCATTTAAACTAGATATTATTGATATATTTGTGAAATATCTCTCTATATTCTACCATTAATGCCTAATGATCAGAGGGGTATGCAATCCTTTCTTGCTATTTTTGCTTGCGTAGATAATGACTCATTATGATGGTAATCACTACATAAATGCCAAAGATATGAGATTTACAACACTCCAAAGAAACCAGGAGCCGTGAGGAGGCATCTGCAAGTTTAACGACCAACTATAAGGCCCGCCGCCATATAGTTGCGGCTGTATAGTTTGCACCGACATCCTTAGGTCAAGAAGAACAACTTTCGTGAAGGGACCCCTATATAAAGAGGCTTCTGGCGATGAGAAACTGGCCCCGACTCCAAACATCACTTCTTTCATCCTCAACTCTCCCTGCCGCCACGCAAGAGGAATAGATCAAGATCTAAACCTCTAAACCCTTATCCACCACCATAGCCATCTTCCAACACTTGTAATAGTAGATCTCATCTCCAATTGGCGACATTGTAAGACTATTTGTTATCAACTCTATGATCTCCATTACAATGTTTATGATTGTCGATTTCATCTCTATGTGTGAGTAATTATCCTTGGGCTAAGGGCTTAGACCTAGCCATGTAGCTTTTGTGCACGTTATTTATCATAGATGGGATCATGTATTAGTTTGTATGACTTGATGATTGTAGTTCCCTCTCTTTCCTGAATCTAAGGACTTGTCAGGTACCCAAGACCACGAGGATTGATCCAGGTAAAGGGAGTGTGAGTAACGATTGATCTGCAGGATAGGAACCCCAGTGACAGAAAGTGTAGTACGGCCGTATGTGAGGATATTACTTGGGATTAACGGTGACATCACTATGCATATCATTAGTTCTCTTTCTTCCATGGATGAGACTAGTAGGTTATTGCCATAAGTGGTTGCGGATGCGATAACATTTATGGATGCACTACCCACATATAATTATCTTGCTCTAACAATTACATGTGTACTTTATTACTATCTATTATTCCCATCATATGTTTTGCACAACTACTGGTGAAAACCGAAGACCCTAGGCCCTCTTTCTCTCCATCATCAAAAACAACAACAACAACCAGATCGCAAACTGTTGGTACGGTGAAAACGCAATAAAAATTCTAAAATTCTTGAATGTTTGTTAAGGTAATCTCACTTTGCTTTCTACTTCCCGAGGATTCGATAAACCTAGGTCTACTAGGGAAAAAGAGCTATACTATATCCGTAATCCAGATCGAAGGGCAAGCGCGAAAAGGGAAGAACCACGATCGTCGCGTCTACCCCGGTCGCTACCGCACAGCCGCCCGCAGCCACGCTTCACCAGCGGGCCCTCCTCCGTTCTATCCAGAACCAGGGCAACCTGCACCTCGACTGTCGCATCCTCATCAGCCTCGACGAGGGGAAGACATGGGGACACCATGGAAGGTGGCAAAGCTACTAGCTCAGAAACATGAAGAGGATAAAAGGGGGGAACCGAGGTGTGGAAGTGAGAAGATTCTCTGCCCACGCCCTGATTTAACCTGGCAAAATGAAAAGACACATTACTGTGCCAGGCGCATGACATTAACCTCAAGGCCCCACGTACCTTCACGTCGTGGGAACAACTCCCGGAGTGGCAACAGTGCACTCCAGATCTATGGACGAGAACGCATGGCCGGTTGGGCTCCACGGCTTGGATGCAAGCATGGCAGGCCCTTGTTGACCAAGCAAGTGCCATGACCCATCAACCCTCCAGAGCCGCTTGCCCCTTCGAGCCCACCAGGGGACACATGCGAGCCAAGCGCCCCAGGACTACTATCAGGTCCTAGAAACCGGGGTGCCACCTCCCCTTGGTTGACGGGTCCAGCGCCGGGTTAACGCCCCCTCGTGAGGCGGCCACGCCTCTGAAGGTGGTCGGGACATGCGCACCTTGCAAGGCCCCCTGCTTCGCGAGGAGAAGAACCTCCATAGGGTGCGCCTCCCGAGGAGACCATGCTGCTACGCCTCGTTGCGTCTCAAAGCCTTAGATGCTTTGGTGCATGTCCCGGGGCTATTTCCTAACTCCACCTATCAAGGAACGAGTCGGATCCCGACAAGGGGAGCAGCGCTCCTGCGTTCTGACCTGTCTCGGTAAAGCAAGAATCGGTCCACCCCACTTTCAATAGGAGGTGGACGAATGACGTCGTGGTGGAAGTCTCCTCCCATTGCCATTTCAATGTAAGGGGGAAAAGCAAAGAGTACCGGATGAAGACAAGTGACGCTAAAGAAGGCCACTTTACAGGAGGAAGGAGTGGAGCGCTGCGTGCTAGACCTAGTCCAATGAAAGTAGTCTCCTAGGACGGGATCTCGAGGAGCGACACTTTGGACGCCCTTCCCGCCAAAAGACTAGGGGAACAGGACCAATGCCTCCCTATATAAGGGACTCTTATCCTACCTTATAACATGTCGATCCTCAGCGATCTAAAACCCTGGACTTGCATCCACCATTGTACCCTCGTGAAGCAAGCGAGCAATACAACAAGCAGGAGTAGGGGCTTTACCTCATCACGAGGGTCTCGAACCTGGGTAAAAAAAACGTGTCACCTCTCCGTCGTGTGCTTTGCTCCGCCGCCGTTGCCGAGGCTCCTTGGAACTGCGTGTTCAGCTCCCTCTCGAACCAAGGGATCGTTGGACCCTAGTTTCCTTCGCAGGACAAATCTCCGACAACCACGCCCGCACCCGAAGCGGGATGGCGGCTAATGCTCCTTTCCTTCCTCTTCTATGGCCTCTCTCTCTTCCTGCCCACGAATTTCTTTGTGGGATTCTTTTTGTCTATGGCGTATAACTTTACCACCTTACGCCTAATTCCATCCTCCACATTGCCTTTTTCATCGCCTTAAGCAAGTGTTTCCTCGGGATCCATCCCCATCAGGGCTTGTGGAAGCATTTTTTTCTTTGGTTGTCGTAATGCCACTGACACCGTCGTCCATGACGTCAGAGGCACAATAATTTGTGTGCACTCTGATGTGAATTACTTCGACTTGAAAACTATGGACTCCATCCAAGGTTGGAAAGCGTAGTGGTTCTATATCAAGGACCAGCAAGTTGAAGGTCAAAAGTTCGGGTTACCCCCTTTGACCCGACAAAATTTGCCGGATACTTAGTTCCTGGGAGAAGCGCCCCTCCGCCAAAGAAATGAAGGAAGTTCAGCCACTACTGGATGATACCTATGATCCGGATTATGGATGTAGTATAGCTCTTTTTCCCTAGCAGACCTAGGTTTATCGAATCCTCGAGAAGCAGAAAGCAAAGTGAGAATACCTTAACGGACATTCGAGAGTTTTATAATTCCTATTGCGTTTTCACCGGACCAAGAGTTTGCAATCTTGTTGTTGTTGTTGTTGATGATGGAGAGAGAGAGGGCCTATGGTCTTCGGTTTTCACCAGTAGCTATGCAAAACATCTTATGAGAATAATAGATAGTAATAAAGTACTCATGTAACTGTTAGAGCAAGATAATTATATGTGGGCAGTGCATCCATAAATGTTATCGCCTCCACAGCCTCTTATGGCAATAACATACTAGTCTCATCCATGGAAGAAAGAGAAGTAATGATATGCATAGTGATGTCACCATTAATCCCAAGTAAGTTCCTCACAGCCGTACTACCCTTTCTGTCACTAGGGTTCCTATCTTGTAGATCAGTTGTTACTCACACTCCCTTTACCTGGATTAATCCTCGGGGTCTTGGGAACCTGACAAGTCCTTAGATTGAGGCAAGAGAGGGTACTACAATCATGAAGTCATACAAACTAATACATGATCCCATTTATGATAAATAACATGCACAAAAGCTACATGGCTAGGCCGAAGCCCTTAGCCCAAGGAGAATTACTCACATATAGATGAAATCGACAATCATAAACATTGTAATGGAGATCATAGAGTTGATAACAAATAGTCTTACAATGTCGCCAATTGGAGATGAGATCTACTATTACAAGTGGTGGAAGATGGCTCTGGTGGTGGAGAAGGGTTTAAAGGTTTAGATCTAGATCTATTCCGCCGGCATGGCAGCAGGGAGAGTTGAGGATTAATAGCGCTTGACGAGGTGGAAGAGGTTGAAGTAGATTCCCCAGTAATGGCACCAGAAAGCTTGATGGCGCCTGGTGTTTGACGTGGAAGCGCTTTGTTGGAAACACCAAGAGCAAGGTGTGAAGCAGCAAGCATCAAGTCTTCCCTCAGTAGATACCAAGGTTATCGAACCAGAAGGAGGAAGGAAATGTCACACAGGTGTTGCAAACAACATGGAGACCTGCACAACACAAACTCAAGACTTTGCTCCAACGAATCAGTGAGGTTGTCAAGCTCACCGATTTGCTGTAACAAAGGATTAAACATATGGTGTGGAAGGTAATAGTTTGCAGCAAGTAAACAAGTAATAGTGGAAGATGTATCAATGGTAAAGATTGGACCGGGGTCCATAGTTCACTAGAGGTGCTCTCCTTAGATAAACAACATGGCATGAAGGGTAAACAAATTACAGCGGGGCAATTGACAGGTACTGAGCAAGGCATAACAATGCAATTACTAGCTAGAAAGATCCTATGAAGTTCATTGGGCAATACAACAATATACATAGACCGTAATCCAACTGCATCTATGACTAGAAGTCCACCTTCAGGTTATCATCCGAACCAACTCTAGTATTAAGTTGCAAGCAACAGACAATTTCTTGAAGCAAAGTGTGTAAGGAGGAGATACAACCATCTAGCTACTACATGGACCCATAGTCCAAGGTGGAACTACTCACGAATCATACCGGAGAGAAGGCCTCCAGGATGATGTCCCCTCTGGCAGGGTGCCGGGAAGAGCTTCAGACCCCCCCTGATCTAGGGACGATGGTGGCGGCAGCTACAGACGGTTTCGTGGATTTCTGATCGGGTATCGAGAGTTTCTGCATCGGGGGCTTCTTATAGGCGAAGGGGTGATACCGGGAGGCGGCCAGGGTGCCCAAACCCTAGCCAGGCGCGGGACTGGGCCCACATGCGCCTAGGGTGGGTCTGGCTCCCCTGGCTGGCCTTCCGGGCTCCCCTTTGGACTTCTTGTTCCCCACGGAAAGTTATTGACTTTGTCCTTCATCACGTCCAATTCCGAGAATATTTCTTTACTAACTTTTCTAAAACCAAAAACAGCAGAAAACATGCATCTGGCACTGTTGCAACTTGTTAATAGGTTAGTACCATAAAACATGTAAAAAGCACCTCAAAGTGTAGACAAGTAAAGAAAAGTAGATACTAAACAAGCATGGAGGATCAAAAATTATAGATACATTTCCAACGTATCAGCATCCCCAAGCTTAACTCCTGCTCGTCCTCGAGTAGGTAAGTGATAAAAGAATAATTGTTGAGGTGACATGCACCCTCACAATAAAGATCCAACCATTTGCAAACATTGAAAGTTGGGATCAAAGAACTCTAAAAATGTGCATGAAAGATGGAGTTCTAACAATAGGACATAGTAACTATGTATGCAACATGACAAGCTACAAAAAAAGATCATGAATAATGAAAAACGTTTGTTTGTTTCACATGAACAAAACATAGCATTGTGGCAACCTGCTTGTCCCTCATAGAGTAGCAATATAATGCGTAGGACACCTGCAAAGTTCACAAGGGTGACTAGAAACAGATAGCACATGAACAAGTAATAACACAATATGCATCAATTAATAAGCTTTGGAACATTGCACACAGAATTCCAACTATGCTCTCTTAATGGTGCCTAAAGGTAGAAGGTGGAGACTTAATAATGATGGAAGAAAGGCCTTTTTGTAAAGGAAGTAGGGATTACAAGTTTCAAAAAGAGCTTCCAAAAATTATGGTACTTTTTAGCTTTCAGCCCTCATTGTCCTATCATAAGCATCTTGAAGTGGTTAAGGTTAAAGTGGCAAAGCTGGAGTATATGCTTGACAAAGTATAAGTTGGCAATCTCAAGTCCCTTTACTATGAGGGCTACACCTCATGGATACTCAACTTACGGCCCAGGCAAGTTCTTGTCACTGTAAGTATTTGCATATCATTGAGAACCGCCAACGGGGTACCCCTTGCACATGGCACATGAGCTTTCCCATAACCAAAATGACAAGGCAAGAAGACAATGAGCATCTTAGCAATATTCTTATGTACCATGGGAATATGGTGCTTTTTTCTCTCTTTCCTCTTTTCTCAATGTGTCTCTTTTTTTATAAGAAGAATGCTTCATAGATGTCACTATGGTGATGCTGCAAGTTTCCACCATGATTAGGCATGGCTTAGGCTAGCGGCCTAGGCGTTGCTCTAACACAGAATACAAACTCCATGGACTTACAAGTTCCCACTTCATTTCACACCGGTAACATCCATAGTCAAAAGAGCATGATATCAACGGAGTACAAAAAGTACAAGTGCAATGTTCAAAATGTTCCCCATGATAGCACGGTTCTGCTAATCCCAACTTATAAGTGCAAGCATATACAACAAAGTTGCCTCAATGGTTCAAGTTTATTAGGGGCAAAGAATAAAATGTGCCATCAAGTTCATGAGGGCTTTAATCACTAAGTTTTCACATAACAAAATAGTTTTTAATTGGAAGATAGTTGAAAACAAGAATATACTTGGAATGGTGTAACACACCATGTATAGGAGGTTATAGTGGACACTTTGTAATAACTTTGTTTCTTGGGAGTTGGAAGCATGAGTAGAACTTACTCATACAAGTGGAGGCTAGCAAAAGACTGGGAGCAACCAACTAAGAGAGCAATAATGGCCATAATTATGCAATGCAACAAAGAAAACTAATCAAAGCAAAGAGTGGTACTAAAAGTCAAGGACTAAATGATCAGAGAGGCTAATGGTGACTTGTCATATCATAACATGGTGTGAGCATGTGCCATGTCAAGCCAAGCAAAACATCAAAGGAGAATACCACAATACTATGCTTTTGCATGCTAAAACAACGCATAATTTCTTCAAGGCACATTAAGCAATCACAATTGTTTGGAACAAGACATGCTACAGCAATAATCACTAAGCATAATGCTAAAACAATACCTATAATGTCATGCTAAAGTCTAAGTCATAGCCAATGCAAGCTCCTCTTGCACTTCAAGCAAGAACTTACTACTCCTTTTCCAAACACCAAGCAAACTTATTTGCAAAACAACATAGCGAGAACGGGGGTCCAAACTACTAAAGCAAACTAAACAAACTAAGCAAGGCAAACAAAAACTAAGATGCTCCAAGAACAACACAACTGTGCATGAAACAATAAAAGTGAAGTGTCTAGACAGACCTGAGCTTTTTATTGATGAAGAAGGGGATGCCTTGGGCATCCCCAAGCTTTGACGCTTGTAACTCTTTTATATTTCTTGGGGTGACACCATGGTGGCATCCCCAAGCTTGAGCTTTTGTCCATTCTTCATCTCATTGCATCATTCTCTCTTTACACCTGAAATTTTTCCTTCATACAAAACTTCACACAATCTTCATTAGCAACATTAGCTTATTCAAAAGATATTAGACCACTGGAAAAGCTTTGGAACAGCAAGGATTTTCACTAAAAACACAAGCTACTGAAGTAACTCCTTCAAAGAAACTCAATTTACCTGAAGAGAGCTCAAAAAGGAATCAATAAGAAGCAAATGCAAATAATGGCAAAAATCTGTCAAAACAGACCAGCAGGTAGAAATGATTTTTTGCGAACATCTTCTGTTGCTCAAATCAAAAAGTGTTGAACTAACGAAAGTTATCCAACATACTGGGGGTTTTATTCGTAAATTGTGAGCTCAATCCAAGTTATAGATCCTCCTCACGGATTTTTTTGGTGGAGGACAGAAATCTGTTTCGGGACAGCAAATCCCCAAATCTTACTTCCTTCTCATTAGAGGTCATTCTTGGCACAAAAAGAAAACAAAAAGGATAAGGAGAGGTTATTACTGAAAAATAACTTCCAAGACTCAAAGAAACTCTTGGGATATCTCCCAACAAATACTTTTCTTTAACGCCTTTAAGTTAGGCACAAGAAGCAAGAAGAAGATGCTCTCATAAGAATTATGAATTGAAGTCAAAGAGAGCATCAAGAAGCAAATTCAAAACACATTTAAGTCTAACCCACTTCCTATGCATAGGAATCTTGTAAGAAAATAAATCAAAGAAGCACATAGTAACAAGAATGGGAAAACAAAACAAGTGCAACTTCAAGATTTTCAACATGAAGAGGGGAAACTTAATATTGTTGAGATACATAAGACCATGTTTCCCTCTCTCATAATAACTTTCAGTAGCATCATGAATAAACTAAACAATCTAACTATCACATAAAGCAGACTTTCCATGATCTACAAACACATAATTTCTATCAAGCTCAAAAATAGTGGGATTAAAACCTTCACAGGTTCTATCCAAAGTAGATATTTCAAAAGGATCCACGGGAACATAACATTCATCCTCCTTTGGTAAGCATGGGGGAAAATTAAATAATATAAGAGGTAAAGAGTTACTCTCATTAGAAGGTAGACATGGGTAGATCCATTCTTCCTCCTTTTGTTCATCACTCTCCTCCTCTTTTTCATCTAATGAGCTTCCAGTTTCAACAATTTCTTCTTCTATAAGCTCCTGCAAGGCATTAGTCTCTTCCATCTGTGGGAAGCATCTATTAAAATATTCAAGAATATACCCATTTTCTTCCTTGTAATTGTCAAAGAAAAATTTAAGTATCTCATAAACCTCATGTTCATAAGGTGCATCATCAGTATTTTCAAGCAAACTGGCAAGTTCAAATGCACCCTTGAAGGCAATAAATTCTTCAATTTGTTCCACATCATAAAAGTCATAATTTCCTTTAACATAAGAAGATATGGTAACATTATCATTATACTCACATTGAAAATGCAGGTTTTTATACCTCCTACATCAACAAGATTTATCAAAGCAATAAGTAACATTATATGTAGAGCAAACGTCTCTAGCAATAGTATTCAACTTGTCAGTTTGTTCCCATAAGTGTTTCCCTTTTTGTGACAAACGGTGTTTCTTATAATAATACTTTTGTTCTTCCGTGAACCCACCTTGCCAATAAGAACTAGTTTCAAAGAAACCATCCATTGATAGAAATCATGACCAAACAAGACAACAACAGACCAACAACTAGAGTAGGAACTATTTTTTTTGTGTTTTTGAATAAGTCAAGCAAACCAAGCTAGACTAATTTTTTTGGGGTTTTTTGGAAAGAGGCAAGCAAAACCAAGCAAAAGAAACAAAGCAAACTAAAAAAATAGAAAGGAAGTGAAGGACTCCCCTAGGGAAGACGTCCTTAGCCTCCCCGGCAACGGCGCCAGAAAACTTGTTGATAGCGCTTGACAAGGTGGAAGAGGTTGAAGTAGATTCCCTAGTAATGACACTAGAAAGCTTGATGGTGCCTGGTGTTTGACGTGGAAGCTCTTCGTTGGAAACCCCAAGAGCAAGGTGTGAAGCAGCAAGCATCAAGTCTTCCCTTAGTAGAGACCGAGGTTATCGAACCAGAAGGAGGAAGGAAACATCACACAGGTGTTGCAAACAACGTGGAGATCTGCACAACACAAACTCAAGACTTTGCCCCAACAAATCAGTGAGGTTGTCAAGATCACCGGTTTGCTGTAACAAAGGATTAAACGTATGGTGTGGAAGGTAATGGTTTGCAGCAAGTAAACAAGTAACAGTGTAAGATGTATCAATGGTAAAGATTGGACCGGGGTCCATAGTTCACTAGAGGTGCTCTCCTTAGATAAACATGTCATGAAGGGTAAACAAATTACAACGGGGCAATTGACAGGAACTGAGCAAGGCATAACAATGCAATTACTAGCCAGAAAGATCCTATGAAGTTGATTGGGCAATACAACAATATACATAGACCGTAATCCAACTGCATCTATTACTAGAACTCCACCTTCAGGTTATCATCCGAACCCCCTCCAGTATTAAGTTGCAAGCAACAGACAACTGCTTTAAAGCAAAGTGTGTAAGGTAAATAGTCCACATGTTCCATGAACAAGAGACCGTTGTTTTCTCCCTAGTAGCAATAGCACATCTACAATCGAAGAGATTTCTGTCACTTCCCTTGGAAACTAGAGGCATGAACCCACTATCGATCATAAATACTCCCTCTTGGAATCACTAGCAACTACTTGGCCAAGATAACCACTAGCAACGGAGAGCACGCAAGATTACAAACAACAAAGACATGATAGAATCATAAAGATAGAACCATTAATCAAACTAACATAATAATCTCAATATCCATCGGATCCCCGCAAACACAACATGCATGATTACAAATAGATTAGATCTTGATCATGAACGGAGCTCACAAGGTCTATACATAAAAGCACAAAGGAGGAGATACAACCATCTAGCTACTACATGGACCCATAGTCCAAGGTGGAACTACTCACGAATCATACCGGAGAGAAGGCCTCCGGGATGATCTCCCCTCTGGTAGGGTGCCGGGAAGAGCTTCAGATCCCCCCGATCTAGGGACGATGGTGGCGGCGGCTACAGACAGTTTCGTGGATTTCTGATCGGGTACCGAGAGTTTCTGCATCGGGGGATTCTTATAGGCGAAGGGGCGAGACCGGGAGGCGGCCAAGGTGCCTAAACCCTAGCCAGGCCCAGGGCTGGGCCCACCCGTGCCTAGGGTGGGTTTGGCTCCCCTAACTGGCCTTCCGGGCTCCCCTCTGGACTTCTTGTTCCCGATGGAAAGTTATTGACTTTGTCCTTCGTCCCATCCAATTCCGAGAATATTTCTTTAATAACTTTTCTGAAACCAAAAACAGCAGAAAACAGGCATCTGGCACTGTTGCAACTTGTTAATAGGTTAGTACCAGAAAACATGTAAAAAGCACCTCAAAGTGTAGACAACTAAAGCAAAGTAGATACTAAACAAGCATGGAGCATCCAAAATTATAGATATGTTTCCAATGTATCAAGGATGAAAGAAGCGTTGTTGTGGAGTCGGGGCCTTGTTTCTCGTCGCCTGAAGACTCTTTTTATAGGGTTCCCTTCACGAAAGTTGTTCTGTTTGACCTAAGGATATCGGTGCAAACTATACAACAGCGGGTCGTATAGTTGGTCGTTAAGCTTGCACTTGCCTCCTCACGGCTCCTGGTTTCTTTGGCGTGTTGGAAATATCATATCTTTGGCATTTATGTCATGATTCCCTTCATAATACGTCATTATCTATGCAGGCAAAATAGCAAGAAAGTATTGCATACCCCTCTGATCATTAGGCATTAGTGGCAGGAAATAGAGAGATATTTCATCAAATATATGAATAATATCTAGTTTAAATGCGGACGTGGATGGCTATATTTCGCAGCCATCAAAGTCAGGAGCCCTCGGGTCAACGCAGCTCTCTCAAGCCTCTTTAGCGCCCGCGAGGGTGGGCGGCGGCGGTCAGGTGCTTCTTGCATGGGGGGGACACTAGACACGGTCCACTCTGCACGAGGTGGCTTCCGCTTCACCGAGCCCCCGAAATAGTCCAGTGCTTCCACGTCCTCGGGTGGGCAGTGGCTACCGCCTTGTAGGCATACTCGAGGGAGTGCAAAGCCTCCACCTCGTCGCAGCGGACCGTGATGATTCTGCCATTGCCTTTGGGCATCTTGAGGATGTTTTAGGCGTGGTGAGTGGACGCCATGAACTTGTACAGTGCAAGTTGATACGTCCAATTTGCATCACCTTTCTATATCATAATTTGCCTCTATTCATTGATATATGTCTTATTATGAGGTGTTACTTATGTCTTTTCATTTGTTTTTTCATGTTGGATGATTCTTGGAGGATGAACTGTCGGAGTCAGGATTCTGATGGAAGAAGAGGTGTTTTGATGCAATTTCGCGAAGATCAGAAAATACCAGAAAATATTGGAAAATTATATTTTCCCATAAGACAAAGGAAGCCAGAAGGGGGCGTAGCTGGGCCACAGGGGCCCACACCCCCTAGGAGCGGGTCCCCCCCTAGGCTGCGCCTAGGGCAGGTGTGGCCCACCTGGCCGGCCTCTGACTCCGTCCTCTCGCCTATAACTTCCTCTCGGAACCCTAAAACAAGGGGAGCGACCACAGAAAGATTTCCGCCACCTTTGCAGGGTGGAAAACACAGAGAGAGAAAGAGCTCTCCGGCAGACAGATTTCTATCGAGGAAATTCCTTCTCGGAGAGGGGACATCGTCGCCATCAACACCATCGTCAAGCTAGAGTTCATCGGGATCATCATCATCCACACCATCTTCTCCACCAGCAAAATCATCACGACTCCATCCCGCTGTAACAATCCTGTTGAATACTTGCTTAGTTTTTAGGGGAAACTTTCCCGGTGTTGATTACTATTGTAGTTGATGCTTGTGAGTGAAACCATTGGATTATTGTTTATGTTCAGATTGTTATTCATCACCATATCATCTTTGATCTTGATCCATATGATGTCTTGTGAGTAGTTCGTTTAGTTCTTGAGGACATGGGAGAAGTCATGTTGTTAGTAGTGGATTTGTGTTGAGTTATTATTCAATGGTTTAGTATTTAAGTTGCGGCGCTATTCTTCTAGTGGTGTCATGTGAACATCGACTACATGATACTTCACCATTTATGGGCCTAGGGGAATGCATTGTGTATTTGGATACTAATTGTGGGGTTGACAGAGTGACAGAAACCTGAACCCTCATTAGGACACCTTTGCACAAGGGAGTGCAGGATCTCAGAGTTTAAGGTTGTGGTTAGGTTTATATCTTAATTACTTTCCTATAATTGTGGATGCTTGCATGGGGTTTAATCACAAGTATGTATTAGTCCAAGTAAGGTCGATACATTAGCACAGGTTCACCCACACAACACTTACAACACCAAAGAAGAGTACTCAGCTATTTGAAGCGAAAGCACTTGACAGAATTCCCATGTGTCCTCGAGAACATTTGGTCCCTATAAGTATTTCCACCGGCTTATCCTTTGCTAAGAAAGGATTGGGCCAGTTGTTGCGGTTGTTCGTTGTCTTTATTACTTGCACTTTGTTAAGTATTTATAGAGATTTCCTGATCCATACCACTAGTCAACACCTTCTGCTCCTCGTTGGGATCGACACTCCTATTTATCAAAAGTACTACGATACACCCCCTATACTTGTGGGTCATCAAGACTATTTTCTGGCGCCGTTGCCGGGGAGTGAAGCGCTATTGAAGAGTGGAACTGGAAAAGGAAATTTCTACTATGAGTATTGCTTTTTTTTTGTTTGTTACTTTGTTTCCAATATGGATAACCCACTTGGTTTTCTGTTTGGGAAAACTACTACCACTGTTAGGGTAGTAGATGAACCACCACCTGTTGAGATAGATCCTTTTAAGATACCTACAAGTATTGTTGATCGTGTTATAGATAATTATTATTTAGGGGATGGAACTGTCCACCCTAGTGATCATTTGCTTTTTATCCATGAATTATGCGGGTTGTTTAAGTGTGTAGGTATCACAACTAAACATGTGAAAAAGAAGTTACTCTCTATATCCTTGAAAGGGAGAGCTGAAGAATGGTATAAGCTGCTGAAGAATGGGCAATCCATGGAATGGAAGGAATTTGCATCTCTCTTTTATTCTAAATTTTATCCTCCCAGTGAAATTCATAAGGATAGAAATCTGATATATAACTTTTGGCCTTGTGATGGAGAGAGTACAGCTCCAGCTTGGAGTATATTGAAGTTACTAATGCTTAAATGTCATATTCATGAACTCTCTAACAATATTATTATCAATAACTTTTATGCTAGGCTTTCTCTTCATGGTAAAGATTTATTAGATCCTTCTTGTGCTGGATCATTCACACGTATGAAGGAAGAAGCTAAATGGGTTCTCCTAGACCGTATTCAAGAGAACACTGAAGCTTGGGAGAATGACAAAGGAAGAAAGTCAGGTATAAACTATGATTATGAATGCATTAAATCTTTTATGGGATTTGACGACTTCCGTGATATTAGTAATAAATTTGGTCTTGATTCTCAAAGCATTGCCAATTGTTTTAAGGCCTTTGCCTCCTACATAGAAATTCCCAAGAAGAAGTGTAATAAGTACCATGCTCCTTATAAACATGTTGTTAGTCATCTTCCTTTTAGAAGCACTAAAGTTTGTACTATCGATCATATTGTGCCTGAACCTTATGTTGAGAAAATACCTTTCCCAGCTAAGGTAAAGGAGTATTCTATGATGATTAGTGCGAATAACAAAGGTACTAAGAAAACTATGGAGCCTGATGAGCAAATGAGTATTGAACCTGTGGTAGCTATTATGAAAGACCCTGTCACTAGAAATATAGAGGATGAGCACATTGTCTTCTGTGAATACACTTCTAATATTATCTCTCATCCTAGTAAAGCTATAAAAGTTATTGTTCCTTTGCTTTCTGTTAAAATTGGTGATCATTGCTACTATGGTTGATGTGATATTGGTGCTAGTTCTAGTGCTATTCCTTATGAGCTTTATAGGGAAATTATGCATGAAATTGGTCCTTGTGAGCTTGAGGACATTGATGTGGTCATTCACCTTGCTAATAAGGAAACCATTTGCCCCATTGGCATTGTAAGATATGGGGAGGTTCTCTGCGGTAATATTAAGTATCCTGCTGATTTTCTAGTGCTTAATTCAGCAGCTAGCAAAAATTGTCCTATCATTTTTGGTAGACCTTTCTTGAACACTTGTGGAGCTATTATAGATTGTAGGAAGGAAAAAGTTTTAACTAAATTTGATGGAGATTCTTATGAGTTTAACTTTTCCAAATTTGCCAAAGCTCCTTGTGAAAATAGCTTGCCTAGTGAAGATTTCAAGATGGAACAACTTGCTTCTGTTGATCCAGTTTATGACCTTGGACCTCTTTCTGATGACAACAAGTATGCTCATTCTGATGATAAAGTTGTTGCTAGTGACAGTTATATTGTCAACTTTATTCAAAGTGCTACTGAAAGTTATTATGAGAGAGGGAAACATGGTTTTATGCATCTCAATAATATTAAGTTTCCCTGTTTTATGTTGAAAGCTTTGAAGTTGCATTTATTTTGTCTTCCTGTGCTAGTGCCTTTTTGTTTCAACAATTTGTTTTATCATGATACTCCCATGCATAGTAAGTGGGTTAGACTCAAATGTGTTGGTTATTTGCTTCTTGATGCTCTCTTTCACTTCAAATATTTATCTCCTATGTGAGCATCTTTGAAATTTTCAAGCCTAACTTACAGGCATTAAAGAAAAGTACTTCTTGGGAGATAATCCAATAGTTTAGTCGAGTCTTGGAAGTTATTATCTCAGTAATAACTGATCCATATCCTTTTTGTTTTGTCTTTTGTGTCAAGTTCAACTACTTTTGTGAAGTGGAGGAGTTGTGAAAAAGTGGTTGTCTTGGGATATATTTTTGTGCTGCATTGTAAAAATTCGTGAAGGAGCTCAGTACTTCGGTTGGAGCTGTATTTTTCTATGCTTGTTCTCCAATTTGTTACCCAACTTTCATTAGTTTTGCTCTTTTTGATTTGAGAAATAGAAGGTTTTCGAAAAAATCAATCTTTACCTGTTGGTCTGTTTTGACAGATTTCTGCCATCATTTGCATTTGCCTCTTATATTGATTCCCTTCCAGATTCTTTTGGGTTTTTGGAAAGGATTTGCTATAGTAGTTTTTGCTTTGATGGATTTCAGTTGAAGTGTGAACCTAAAGGTTTATTGTTTTTGCTTACAATGTTGCCATTGAAGTTTGTGTATTGCCTTGTGAAGAAAGGAATTTGTAGGAGAAGGAGAAAAGGAATCTGCAGAGTTCGTCTTTGAATAGGTAAAAGTGGTGAAAACAGAAGGTTTGTGAAAACCCTATCTTTTTATATTTTTGATGTTTTTATTACATACTGAAGGTTACAAATGAAATAGAGGAGGAAACGGAGGCCGGGGTGGCCAAACCCACCCTAGGCACGGGCCCCAGCTAGCCGCGCCTGGAGGGGGTGTGACCCCCCAAGCTCCGTATCCACCTCGTTTTCGTACCAGTACCTTCCTTATGCTTTGAAACTTTGTAATATATAACCCTCGGATCCCCCGAGGTTCGTGCATCGTGTTCTCGTCGTGTTTTTATTTCGATCTGTTTCTATCAGGAAATCTTCTCAAGTTTAGAGCACCATGGTCTCCGCCAACGACAAAGGCAAGAAGTCCGAGGAAGATAATCCTCAAAACCCCAAAGAGGAGGAGACCTTGGTTGGGGATGAGGAAGACATAGAGGAGGACGAGCATCCGGATACCCGCGCTACCGTCGCAAGAATTGGAGTGGTGGCAAACCCTACCAAGTTTAGGAGGACAGCGTGGATGTATACAGGAGGGAAACCTCCATATCTTATCTTTGTTCCACGGTCATCTCCTCCACGGAAGGAACACTCTAAGGAGGAAGAGTGGGGAAAGAATAACAAGGACTGGTATTCTCGGTCCGATATGATCATGAACCGCATTGAGCATAATTCGGAGTTGATTCATACTCTCACCTTTGAGAGATTGAGGATTTGAGGGAACTTATTGAAGATCTTATCAAGAGAACACCACCACCACCGAAGGAGTAATTCGTCATCAGCTTTGGCATCCCCTTGGCTTGTTCCAAGCTTGGGGAAGTGCCGCGGTATCACATCATTATCTTTTATATTTTACCTTTTTATTAGATTCATATCTTTGGTAGAAAAGTTATCTTATAGGTTAGTTTGCATGTGGAAGTATATCTCCTTTAGTTGATTATCTATGTATCCCTTGGTGTGAGTGACTTTATGGAATATTAATGAGAAGTCTCATCTTTTATTTTTTGCACTTCTTATTTTAGTTTGCAATCTCTATTATATAATTAATCTTGTTGATCAGTATTGGCATCACTTTGGAAGCATCAAGTAAATCTAAATTGGTTTTGGCAAACCAAGCTCTGGTCAGTAGCAACACTTTTTGAGGTTTGAAAGAAAAAGAGAAAAGCTTATAGGTATTTTGTATCACTAGCAAGAAATGTCAGTGCATTGTACCGGGAAAAAACCGTTTTGTGAAACTCTTTTTCTTAAATATTTATAGACGGTGGAAATTTCCGTAATTGAAACCAGTTAGTGAGACAAAATGAACTTCTGATTAAATCCACCTAGAACTTCTTGTGTACAACATAAGATCGAAATTACGTAAGTGGGAATTCTTCGAACACTTGGAAAAAATCAGACTAAACATGTTACCAACATCTTCTGCCGAGTTAGTGCATGTGCGGTCCATGGCGTTGTTCGACTCAATCGACACGTAGGAACTCACCGTTGGTCGAGCCAACACGCATCTACCAGAACTTGGTCAATCTATTTGCTTTGCCTTGGCCTTGCCCTAAAACTTCTGCACACTGTACACGGCACCCTTCTCTTGTCTCCTACTGCCTGCCATATCTGAGGCTCCGTTCGGTACAAAGGATTTCTGCAGGAATTTTGTAGGAAACCTGTTCCTATGAAATTTTTCCCTTTTCGAGCGTTCGGAACTAAGGATTGATGAACAATATTCCAAAGGAAAACTTCATTTCCCGCACTGTTTCCACGGGATTGGAAACATCCACCGGAAGCTCCTTTTTTGGGGAGGCCGGCAAGGCTCGTGCTGCTATGCATGCTGCAGCAATAAAAAAAATTGCATCACAGGGATTAAGTGAGATGGAGACAAAAGCAGTGTGTGCCGGGCCAAATAAAAAAATTCTGGCACATGTACGTGCCCATAAGATCTGGGATGTCTTTCCGTAGCTTTTCTTCGTTTGATCCGAACAGGCATCGCCATGGTTTTCCGGCAGTTTCTGGTTCCAAAGTTTTGCGCTTGCATTCTTTTCCCATTCCCGTATTTCTCCATTTTCCTCTGTTTTGCTTACCTGTGTTTCGAACGGACCCTGCAAGAATAGTTGACCGAGAGATAAGGAAAAGATGGGGAGGCCGAGATCAAGATTCGAGAGAGCCAGGGGAACGACGCCAACAGCCTCCACGAGCTCCCCCGTCGATCCCGCGCGGCCCTGACCTCCTCTCTGTCGATCCCTACACGAACAGCACCTACCCCGGGCCCCTCGCGACCCAGCTTCGATCCAGTGCTACCCCGCCGCCGCTGGTTGCCTCCCATCTGTGCTCCTGGTCACGCCACCGGTCTCCACCCTCCTCGTCCGGCCGCCGCCTCCCGAGCGGCTCTCCGCCTCCTCCCAAGCGGCTCTCCGCCGCCATGCCCGGCCACCGTCGACCAGTCTTCGCTCCAGGCCGCCCCCTCCAGCCTCGCCCGGCCATCCCCGACCTCATCTCCTCTGCCTTTTCTTCCTCTCCGCCGCCATGCCCGATTGTGTCCTCCTAGGTGGAGATGGGATGGGGATCAGCGGGTAGCCGGGCGCTACGAAGACATCAGCCGCGGAAGCTGCGGGGATGGGGAACACGGTGCGCGTCAGAGACCTGGAAGATTCGGTGGCCTGTTCTGCTTGTCTAAATGAACCGAACAGTTTCATTGGGCGGTGGCAGACCAGTAATATCTCTGAAAAGTTAAGTCTAAAACGGACCATGGACAGAAACTCTCCGTTTTTTATTATTAGGTATAGATTTATTTTCTTTCTTGATTGCCTCATAAGCTTAGTATTCTTTATTTAAGATCTTTTGTGCCTTCAAGAAAGATTGCATGTTTGTCTTTATCACTTGTATGTTTGCTTGTTTCTTTCAACTCTTTTGCTTGCTACCCAGCCTGGCAAGCCAAAAACCTGTTTTGAGAATGCCTACTTCTCATGTTTCCAATCCCTTTGAACCAAAATTCGTGCCATTTGTGCCCACCATATCTACCTATTAGAATTATTGCTATTCCAAGTAAATTTTCAAGTTTCATCTATTCTTTAAAATTAAAAAGTATTTTTTTATGTGAAAACTAGTTAGTAAAGCTCTCACGAACTTGATAGCACACCTTATTTTCTTGCCCCTAATAAACTTGAACCATTGTGTCATCGAAGTTGTATATGCTTGCATCTATACGTTGGAATTAGCAGAACCATGCTATCATGGGGAACGCTTTCAACACTTATGGATACTTATCCAGTTGATTTCATGCTCTTTTGTTTACGGATGTCAATGATGTGAAATAAAAGGGGAGCTTGTAAGTCAATGGAGTAATGTATGTGTGTTAGAGAAACGTATGGGCCGCTAGCCTAAGCCATGCCTAATCATGGTGGAAACTTGTAGCATCACCATAGTGAGAAATCTGTGAAGCATCCTCAATACAAATCTATGCAAATAGTAAATAAAAATATCGTTGAGATACTCACTGTCTGCTTGCCTTGTCATTTTGATTATGGGATAACTCATGTATCATGTGCAAGGGGTACCTCGTTGGCAGTTCTTTATGATACACATGTACCTACAATGATAAGAACTTACTGGTGACTAAAGTTGAATAGCATGAGGAGCGGCCCTCATACTCAAGGGACATGAGATTGCCAACTTATATTTCGTCAAGCATATACCCCATATTTGTTCACTTTAACCTTAATCACCTCAAGATGCTTATGATAGGGGCAATGAGGGCTCAAAGCTAGTAAGTACCATAATATTTTGGAAGCTCTTTATGAACTTGAAATCCATGCTTCCCTCTATGAAGAGACCTTTCTCCTATTTTCCAAGTTGAGTCAGTAAACCTATTTCATCTCTATCTCCAGCAAGCATTTGAGTTGTTGTGTTTCAAGCATTCATGTGGTGATTTATTCAATCATGTTCTTTATCTTCCTTGTTTGCATAATAAGACTCCTATCTATTGAGTATTACTTTGAAAGCCTTCATTGTGAAAAACCTTTTTGAGCAAAGAGTATTCCTGTTTTGAAGACTTCTACAAAAAGCTTTTTGAGAAACTGTTTGCCAGCTGTTCTCTAACCAAGAACAAAGTTTGCCAATTCCAATTATAATTTATCTTTATGCATCTCTATTGTGACTCATGTACTTGTTGCAAGCTAAGTTATATAATGGTGAATTTCTTTCTTCTATGAGTTGTGTAATGGTAAGTGTGATGCTTCTTGTCCGTATTCTTTTATCGACACTTCACTCCATAATCATGTGGACATGTTTACTGAGCTCAGTTTTCGCTTGGGGACAAGCGAAGGTCTAAGCTTGGGGGGAGTTGATACATCCAATTTGCATCACCTTTCTATATCATAATTTGCCTCTATTCATTGATATATGTCTTATTATGAGGTGTTACTTATGTCTTTTCCTCTGTTTTTGCATGTTGGATGATTCTTGGAGGATGAACTGCCGGAGTCAGGATTTTGATGGAAGAAGAGATGTTTTGACGCAATTTCGCGAAGATCAGAAAAATATCAAAAAAATATTGGAAAATTATATTTTCCCAGAAGACGAAGGAAGCCAGAAGGGGACGCGTAGCTGGACCACAGAGGGCCCACACCCCCCTAGGCATGGCCCCCCTGGGTCGTGCCTAGGGCAGGTGTGGCCCACCTGGCCGGCCTCCGACTTCGTCCTCTTGCCTATAACTTCCTCTCGGAACCCTAAAACAAGGGGAGCGACCATAGAAAGATTTCTGCCGCCTCTACGGGGCGGAAAACATCGAGAGAGAAAGAGCTCTCCGGCAGACAGATTTCTGCCAGGGAAATTCCTTCCTAGAGAGGGGAGATCGTCTCCATCAACACCATCGTTAAGCTAGACTTCATCGGTATCATCTCCACCAGCACCATCATCGCCACTCCATCCCGTTGTAATAATCGTGTTGAATACTTTGCTTAGTTCTTAGAGGAAACTTTCCCGGTGTTGATTACTATTGTAGTTGATGCTTGTGAGTGGAACCATTGGATTATTGTTTATGTTCAGATTCTTATTCATCACCATATCATCTTTGATCTTGATCCATATGATGTCTTGTGAGTAGTTCGTTTAGTTCTTGAGGACATGGGAGAAGTCATGTTGTTAGTAGTGGATTTGTCTTGAGTTATTATTCAATGGTTTAGTATTTAAGTTGTGGTTCTATTCTTCTAGTGGTGTCATGTGAACGTCGACTACATGATACTTCACCATTTATGGGCCTAGGGGAATGCATTGTGTATTTGGCTACTAATTGTGGGGTTGCCGGAGTGATAGAAACATGAACCCCCGTTAGGACACCTTTGCACAAGGGAGTGTAGGATCTCAGAGTTTAAGGCTGTGGTTAGGTTTATACCTTAATTACTTTCCCGTAGTTGCGGATGCTTGCAGGGGGTTTAATCAAAAGTATGTATTAGTCCAAGTAAATTTGGTACATTAGCACAGGTTCACCCACACAACACTTACAACACCAAAGAAGAGTACTCAGCTATTTGAAGCAAAAGCACTTGACAGAATTCCCATGTGTCCTCGAGAACGTTTGGTCCCTATAAGTATTTCCACCAGCTTATCCTTTGCTAAGAAAGGATTGGTCCACTTGCTGCGGTTGTTCGTTGTCTTTATTACTTGCACTTTGTTTTGTTGCTTTATCAGAAAACCCCTAAAAATATGTTTGCTAAGTATTTACAGAGATTTCCTGCTCCATACCACTAGCCAACACCTTCTGCTCCTCATTGGGATCTACACTCCTCCTATTTATCGGAAGTACTACGATATACCCCTATACTTGTGGGTCATCACAGGTAGCCTAGGATGATGTTGTAGGGGAGCTTGATGTGGGCCACGTCTAAGTCGATGAGCTTAGTGCGGTAGTTATAGTGTGTCCCGAATGTGACGGAGAGGCGCACCTGCCCGATAGGTGTGGTGGTCCCGCTGGTCACTCCGGAGAACAGCATGATTGGCATGAGCTTGTCATGGGGCACCTGCAGCTAGGCGAACGTCTCGGTGGAGATCACTTTTAGGCTTGCACCTCCATCGATGAGAGTCTTCACGGCCGTGATGTTGTTGATGCTGGGTGATGTCTACGCACTTCTATTCTTGTAGAAAGTTGTTGGGCCTCCAAGTGCAGAGGTTTGTAGAACAGCAGCAAGTTTCCCTTAAATGGATTACCCAACGTTTATCGAACGCAGGGAGGAAGTGGTCAAAGGTATCCCTCTCAAGCAACCCTGCAATCAAGATACAAGAAGTATCTTGTGTCCCCAACACACCTAATACACTTGTCAGGTGTATAGGTGCACTAGTTTGGTGAAGAGATAGTGAAATACATGTGGTATGGATGATTATAAGTGGTAATGGTGCCAGAAAATAGCTTCTGGCGGGGAGGAAAAGACTAAAGGAAAAAAGATGGAAGCAAGTAAACATGCAACAGATCTAGTTGTAAACGGTTGTCGTGGTGTGGAACACGGCAGTGCCATCGGGGATGGCTAAGAAGGGACACTCAGATGCAATCGGTGGCTCACGCAACGGGTTAGGCACGTTAAACTGCAAACACAGCGACGTGCCCAGGTTTGGGGCCCTCTCGGCGAGGTAACACCCATACTCCTGCAAGATGAACTATATGGAGGGGCGAATGCCCAATACAGATGCTCCTGGAGCTGTTTCCTTAGCTACTATCGAGAGATAGAGGAAGATGGGAACTAGAGGCTAGCCCTTCTCTCTTCTATATGTTCCTTCTATTCTTGCTTACCTAGAACCCTAGCTCTGCCCTCCCTTATATACTAGTCTAGTGGGGGCATATTACAATTTGGGCTCTAGGGTTTACTGTTTGGATACGGTTTTACAAGGCAGGGTCGGCTGCAGGGCCCAGCCGGTGGGCCAAGACCCAGTCCGCCCTTCTTTTAGCGTCACCCTCTTCTTTGGCGGTCATCCGGGCTTCCTTTGGGGTGTCACCCTTGCTTTAACGGTCACCCGGACTGCTTTTGTCGGTCAGCCGACCACTTTTCTTTATCTTCGTCAGGCAGCGCTGGCTGTGACGGCATGCCAGCCTGCTTGATGACGAAGGGAGCCAGAGGCGTACCCCACAAGGAGCATCAGCCCTTCTGTGCTCTCCATTGAATCCGAGGTAAGCTGGGTGGAAGCGGCCACCCGATCGGTTCTTTTGGCTACCGGGCTAGACGGGCCAACCAAGAAAGCTTCATGCCCAGCCGGGCGGTATTGGCCAACCAGATGGAGTTGTCCTTCTCGAGGGCTAGGCGGCCTGTGCCTTCTCGAGCCGGCCCACTTAGGCCTGGTTCTTCCTACCCGAGGGTTATCCCCCCGACACTAGTCCCTGAGCGCGTATGGACTTGGCCAGTGGGTAAGGTCTTGCGCGCTTTTCTGTATCTTGATGCAGTTGGTGGTCCACGTCCGGTTGCAGCTTTTGCTTTTCCTTTTCCTTTTGCTTTCCGGCTGGATTTAACCGGCTGCGGTATCAATGGCCGCCCACTGGGTGTAAACAGCAAAGGCAGGGACCGGTTGGCGAAGCTGGAGATGAAGCGTAAGTTTGATGAGGTTGGTTATGTCGTCAGCCATGGCTGCTGCTCTGGCGCATGTCGCGCCAGTTGGACTTCTGCGTCGCTGCGCCAATCTTTGACAACTTCGCACGCCACTTGCCGTAGCGGTTTCTCGGGGCGGGAGCGCACGCCTCGTCTCCTGGTAATGCATGTGGATCTTCTGTGGTTCGTTGTGACGGCGCAGAGGATCCGGAGTCGTAGTGCCGTGTGGCTGGGGTGCCTCGAAGCCGCGCGTCACGCGGAATCTCAGGGGCCGATGGTGCCCCACGTGGGGATAAATAGAGCTCTGGAGGGGAACGGGGTTTACACTTCCTCTTCTTCCGAATCTTCTTTCCCTGCCTCTCAGTGAATCTCGCTCCTTGCACCTCCTCTTCGCTGCGCCGGAGCAACCCCACACCATTCATCACGGCTGCTCCTCCTGCCAATATGCTGCCGGAGCAGCGCGGGGGTTGGTGCGGGTCCTTCGTGACCGACGACCTCGTTTACAAGTATCGGCGGGGTAGATTTCTTCCCTCGTCGATGCTGGTAAAGCATCGGCTTGTGCCGGAGGGGGAGAGCGTTCTAGACCCTCGGCCGGGGGAGCGCGTCGTCTTCCTTGCGCACTTTGCTCGCGGCTTCTCCTCCAACTCTTCGTCTTCTTTGACCTCCAACTCCACCACCTTGGCGCGAATGCCATCGCGCAGCTGTCGCACCACGCGGCCTGCTGTGAATCGTATCTTGGGGTGTGGCCCGAGGTGGCAAACTTTCTCAAGTTCTTCCACTTCAAAACCGAGAACACCGTTAAGGATGGTCCGCTGACGCAGACGGGCTGCTGCGCCATCTATCCGCGGCCCTCTTTGTAGATGCCGTGGTTCGAGCTTCCCGACACCGTCAAGCTGTGGCAGCGCTCATATTTTTATGTGAGCAACGCCACGGAGGTGGACTGGATCTGCCTTCCGCCCTTCGTCAATGTGCCTTCAACGCAAAAGGGCTGGACGACAAAGACTATGGGCGCTACGGCGGACATCGATCAGAAGGCCGCCCGGGTGGAGGCGATGGTGGATACGGAGCGGCTCACCGCCCGGGACATCGCGCTATCGTGGATGGCGTGTCGCGTGCTTCCGCTGCAGAAGCGGTCGCATAAGATGTGCCATCTGTCGACCGTCGATGATCTGACGCGGACGTCACGGAAGGACGTGCCCTTCCAGGACCTGCGGAACTGGATCTCCATGATCTCCAAGTTCCGCGTGGAGGCGACCTGGGCGTATTCCTTTCCGTCGTACCATCGCGGCCGCCTGCCACCCCAGGTGAGTTGTTCTCTGATTTTCTTGTCGTTTTTGCCTTTGTCTTCTTTGCCGGGAGTTTTCCTTGGGTGCCTTATGCTCCCCTTTTTGAGTAGTGGTTCACGGCACAACTATCCGAGGATGGCATGGGCAACTTCTCGCTCCCCTCCTTCTTGGCGGATAGGAAGCCGAAGAAGTACCCCTAGACGGATCCTGAAGGGTTTCCTGTCCGGTCGGACGACGGCCCCTCGGATCCTCATGGTAAGCTTCCGGTTGCAGCTTCGTCCTTCGTCCTGGCCCGTGGAGGTGTGGCTAAGATTTTTCTTTTGTTGTAGTCGATGCCACCGACGATGAGGCCAGTCGAGAGAAGGCCACGGCGAAAGCCCGGGGGAAGAGGGCGGCGCCCATTGCTACACCGGCTCCCGTTGAGAAAAAAAGGACGCGCCGGGCGTGCTAAGTCGTCGTCACGCCGTCCGTCGTTGGGTTAGTATCTTCCCTTGCATCTTTCGACCCACGTGGCGAGGCGATGTCTCTTGGTGACTCTGGTGCTACCGCCATTGCTCCTCCCCCGCCTCTGGTGGTTTAGGAGGTGGCAACGTCGCCGGCTGCACCTGCGCGCCATCTCCGCCTGGGGCTCCTTAGGGTTCCCCTACCACGGGGCTGCTGCACCAAGCGTCCGCATTTTCGCGGTTGGGGCAGCTGTTCGCAGCCGCGCAGGACCCCCTGACTCCCCTACTCCGTCCTGGGGCTGGCGTGAACCCGGCCTGGAGCGATGCTCCAGCCAGTTCTGCCAGGCCGGTCATCACGGAAGTGACGGAGGAGGTTGCGGCTGCGCAGGCGGCTGCAGCGGGCGGGGGCCAATCGGGCGCTTCCGACCCGGCGGGGAGAGAGTTGGTGTTGGCCGTAACTTTGGGTGCGGCCACTGATGATGACAAGGTCGTGGTGACCGGCTCGAGGCCAGCTCCGGCTGTGCTAATGCCGGGTGCGATCCTCGCCCAGCTCTCGGGCGCGGCGCCCGTCGCACTCAGCCAGGTTCGCCACCTGGTTGAGGGAATGGAGAAGGGCCTTGGCGAGGCCAAAAATTTGTCTGCTTTGATGGAGGTAGGTGTCTCTCCCCATTATTTTTTCGTACTTTGTTTTTGAAGTTGGGTTGTTGTTCTGTCTCTTACTCGTTTCTCTTTGCAGAGAGCATTTTCGGAGTCGGTGAAGAACACCCGGGATCTAGGACGTAAGATTGCTTCTTCCGACCTGTCTTGGCGGTTGGCTCCCTGTTCCTGTTTTTTGTTGACCATCGGGTATCCTCCTACAGCCATGATCCTGGACAAGGAGAAAGAGGTGGAGCGCCTCAAAGCTGAGGTTTCCCAGCTGGAGGAGTCGAACAAGACGCGGCAGGTGCAGTTCGACCAACTGGCCGAGGCCAACCATCAGCTTGAGGTTAGCGTGGAGAGGAGCAAGAAGGCCGCTGACATCCGGGCCGAGGCGCTGAAGAATTTTGAAACGATCTCTGCTCAAAGGGATGAGACGATCAAGACTCTTCGCTCCCGTGAGGAGGAGCTGATCCAGCACCTCCAGAGCATCTCGGAGATGGTTGTCAGTAAGTTTTCTGCTCCTCGCCTCCTTTCTACCATGGCTAGCTGAATCGAATCTTGCCACTTACTCCTTTCTTTGGCTATAGCTCATTACCCTGAGTCGACCGAGATGTCTCTTGACAAGCTGCCGGTGGGGGAGGCTGGCCGCGATCTGACCGCCCTGGATCTGGTTATGGTGCTGGAGGAGGAGAGCAATGGTCTTCGTGCCGTTGCTAACGACCTTTTCCACTACATCTGGCCAGAGGAGGGTGATGTGCATGACATCGTCAGCTTAGCTGTCGCCTTATCTCGTGGCATCGACGTTGAAAGTACCGACTTGATACGACTAGAGGGGGGTGAATAGGCGTCTACCCAATTTTAATTTGTTTCTCACTTTTAGGCTCAACAAGAAAGGAAGTTATCTAGAGATGCAACTAAGTGAACAACCTAAATGCAAGAAAACAAACACCAACAACAAAAATAGTAAATAGCAAGGAGTAAAGGAAGGGAACGAAGTAACCGGAGAGGAGACACGGAGATATAATTCCCGTAGTTCACTCCCAAGGAGCTACGTCTACGTTGGAGAGGTGTCGGGGCCACACAAGGTCACCCGAGCGCCACAAAGGCCTCACCTTCTTCTCCGGTGAGCTCCCCCACAAAGGAGGCCTCACAATCCACTAACCGGTGACCTTGAAGGCGCCAACCGAAACCTTTACACCGAGGTTGAGGGGGAGGCTCCACAACTCAATTGGAGGCCCTCAACGACACCTCGAAGCTTTACAACGCACGCCTTAGCTCCGAGGATGCCCTACACCGTCTAGGGTTCCAAGAAACCCAAGAGCAACAAGATCCACAAAGGATGGGTGGGGAAATCAAATCTTCTTAGGTGGAAGTGTAGATCTAGGTCACCTCCCTCACCTCTCAAAAGATCAAGTCATTTGAGTGGCTAGAGAGAGAGATCTAGTGAGGTGAAGCTCAAGCATTAATGGAGGATAGAGAAAAATTCGAGAGAGGGTGGGAGGAAGAACAGGGGTGCCTTAAATAGGCCCCCTCGTGCTGAACCGTTATAGCCCCTGCGACCTCACCAGAAGTTCCGGTGAGAGGCCGGAAGTTCCGCCCAGCCTTGCTCCAATGGTCATCAGACCGTTGACGCCCGCTCCAGAAGCGCAACCGTAAGTTCCGGTCAAAACAGACCGGAAGTTCCGTTGAACTTCCGAGCAAGTTCCGACCAAGTTTCGGCAAATAGCACACTTCAAAACAGAAGGTTACTGAACTGCCACCGGAACTTGGGGCGGAACAAGAGGCGGAACTTTTGGGTCGCGAAGCGAATATGACCGGAAGTTCCGGCTTCTGGCAGAAGTTCCGCTCAGGAACTTTTGGCAGGACAAGTTCCGATGCAAGTTCCGGCCAAGTTCCGGCAAATAGCACACTTCAAAACAGAAGGTTACCGAGCCGCCACCGGAACTTGAGGCGGAACTTGCGTCGGAACAAACTGTAGAACAGCCCGTAGAAAAAGTTTGAGCGGAACTTCCGGCCTATGACCGGAAGTTCCAGCGAGACACAAAAGGCTCCAACAGAACAGGAACACGCTCTCTCACGGGATAATGGGATGGCTGTGGCGGTGCATATAAGTTTGTGCAAGAACAAGTGATTTTCCACAGCCTTCCAAAGTGGACCCCGTCTTAATAGTACGGTGACCTAAAAACAATAACCGGAGAGAAACTAGGAGAAGACAAAAAAAAGGCCACCGTCTTCATGAGATCCCAAGAGAGCATCCACCACTATAGAAGGAGACATCAACAATGTTTCCCCTGAAACTCAAGCGCACAATTAAAACACATTTGGGATTATCATTAACACCAAAAAAGATACCATGAGAAGATATAGTCCTTTCAATCTCTCCCTTTTTGGTGTTAGATGACAATCCCAAAGATTTGCATAGAAACAAAGCAATCTTTGCAATGGGCGGGACAAGCTCCCCCTGTATGTGTGCAAGGTAGAGGAAAGAACTCTCAGGACAAGACTGGCACACATACACAGAGGCTCCCCCTACCAATTGCAAAGATAGCACAAGTGCAAGATACAAGAAAGGATAGAGAACATACTGGAACCAACCAAACGTGGTGGAGACACAAGGAGTAATAATAACAATAAGAGCAATGAGGCTCCACCACCATATGCATATGCCCATAAGATGACAACAAGATACCACACGCACGACATTGCATAGACATTGCATAAGATAGCACATAGTCTCGAACATAACAAGGTCCACAAACACACATAAGTTCACGGCCATAAAGTCACAAGCACACAAATAAAACTAGAGAGTTCACGAGCAAGAAAAGATCAAAGGAAAGAACAGGCTCGCGACTCAACCCATGCAAATCCCGTAGGCAACCTAATAGACATCTTTCTCCCCCTTTGGCATCGAGACACCAAAAAGGAAGAGAAGATCAAGCTACTCGTCCCAGCCACGAGAGGGAGAGGGGGCAGAACCAGGGACCCAATGACCCCACTCAGGCGGACCAGTGACCTCCTCCTCAGACTCATCCTCGGACCAGTTGAAGTTGTCGCGAATCCAATCCTCCTTGGGAACAGTGACAGAGCTAGTGACCGGTGAGCAAGGAATGTTGAGGGCTGCCATGATGGCCTTCTGGCGCTGAATATTGTGACGCTGATCAACATAAGCCTGATACTCACGGTCCTTCAGAAAGCAGAAAGTTTTCTTCACTTTCCCAAGCAGCTTCTTTGCCCAAGACGGCTGCCTCCGGAGAGAAGGACCACCAGCACTAGAGCCACCAGGAGCAGAGGAGGGACCACTAGCAACATCTCGAGCCTTCTTGAGAGCAGCTTCTTTTTCTTCCTGAGTACGAGGCTTCTGGTGCTTACTCACACGGAGCTTTTTCTCTTCATGAATGGTGATGTTGTCTTGAGGAAAGGGGTTGCCAGTCGCCTCAAGCCACTTGTGATTGATGAGAGTCTGTATGTAAGGAGCATAGATGCAGGAGCGCTTTTCAATGAGAGCCGCCCACATCTCTGAGTAGATGAAGTGCATAATATCCATTGACCTGTCAGTGTCCCGGCGAAGATAAGTCTGATGCATGAGGTCAACCTGATAGCCATGAAACTGATCAAAGTTGCCAGCCTTGGGAGAGATGGTGTTCAAGTACACCCTGCGCATGATGTCAAAAACTGGCAGCAGATGATTCACAAACCCAGGAGTTCCCCACCCTTCAATGTAGAGAGGATCCAGGACCTCAGGATCAGCAGCTTCAGGACCATGAACACGCCAACCATTTGCCCCGCGGCCAGGCTGAATGGGATAGCCAAGAAGCTCAGCAAACTCAGCCCAAGTGGCAGTAAGAAACACGTCCCTAGTCATCCACTTCATCACACCTTCAGTAGAGGACTGCATGCGAAGAAACAGAGTGGAGTAAAACTGAGCAATAGCAGTCACATCAAAGTTCTGACGGTGCTCCATGAGGGGAACCAGCCCAAACTTCTGGCAGATATCAAGAGCCTCTCCAAAGTAAACTTGCTTCTCTTCCATGGGAGTCACATTGATATACTTTTGAGGAGCAACGACGAACTTCTTCTTCGATGCATAAATTTCTTCATAAATCTGTTCCTGACGGCAGGTGTGGAAGTGAGGGTCCAAGCAAAGACGATCATGAGGCACGAGGTAGGGATCTGTAGCCCTGAATGCAGAGTAAGCTTTCTGAGACCACTTGGAAATCTTGGCTTTGGTCATGTCTGGCCCAGCAGCAGTGGCCTTCTGAGCAAGAGCAGGCCTCTTCCCTGCAGCAGCAGCAACACAGCGAGCAGCAGCAGCCTTCTGACGAGTAGTCTGGGTGGTCGGACGCACAACCTCAACATCTTCCTCATCAATCTCAGGAGGAATCTCAGAGGATGGTCGGCGGGCACGCTTGCCTTGGCGGGTATCATCTTGCCCTGAGAAGAAAGCACAAGAGTAGGGAGGGAAGGTGGGATAAGTGCACAAGTTCGGAAGCGGAAACAAAATAAATAGATTGGAAAAATACAAACAGAAAAAAATGCATTGTTGCCGGAACTTCCGCTGAATCGCCGGAACTTCCGGTGAAAATGGTCCGCCGGAAGTTCCGGTCGTGGCTCACCGGAAGTTCCGGTGAGGCCACGAATTGACGGTTCCAACAGGAGTTCACTAGATCTAGATCTAAAGGCCACATGTGCACAGATTTTTCAAGGATGTATTGGACCAATCTACTCTAGCATGATACCCTAGGCCTACCAAGATCTTCCAACAAGTTCTAGCCAAAGAACTAGCCTAGACAAGGTGTGCCCTAACTCAAGCCATGGTGAGAGCAAGATCTCCATTAATGGAGGGAGTTGAGGGAAAATACCGGAGTCCATGGCGGGAGATCAAGGTGGGGAAGGATCCCACGGAGCAGATCTACGGAGGAGAGGTTGGAGACGAAGGGGCCGGAGCACCTTCGTGGAGAGGTCCTGGCCGGCGGCGCTCCAAATAGAGGATGGGTCTTGGGGGAAAAAGGAAGAAGATCCCGTTTTCCCCCAGGGCCCACCTTATATAGGACAGGGAGCACCACTGGAAGTTCCGGTCAGGGACCGGAAGTTCCGCTGACGCCAGAAGGACCATCTCAGGTTCGGAAGACAACAAGGAAGAACTTGTGCAGGGAATAGAGAGGGCTTGAGGTAAGTAAAGGCTTAGGATAGATAGCTCAAACTGTGAAGAACCAAAGCCAACAAAAACCCAAAAGACACAAATAAAAATGAATAAAAAACGAGTCAAAGACACAAATAAAAACGGGTCGGTGGCCGAGGCCACCTTATATAAGAGTAAATGGCTTGACACCGCGAAGATATATCTTGGGTTCATTACCAACACTCATCATGAAGCTCAAATGGTCTCCTTTAGAGACTATAGAGTATGAAAACTTTAATGTGTGCATAATAGGGATAGCGTTTGTTCATAAGAGGAACTACACTCCCCCTAAATCCATGCCTACATCCAAACAAGATACAATTGAGACGCGGGTAGGTGTGCAAGGTACTCAAGCAACATTGCTCGAATCAATGATATTTAGCTCATGCCTTAACTCTCGGAACCTTGCTTCATCAAGAGGCTTCGTGAATAGATCCGCAAGATTTGCCTTGGTGGGAACATACTCCAAAGAAATGTCTCCTCTAGCAACATGGTCCTGAATGAAATGATGACGAATCTCAATGTGCTTGGTTCGGTTGTGTTGCACGGGATTGTGAGCAATAGCAATGGCGCTCTCATTGTCGCAAAGGAGAGGCACCTTGTCAAAAGATAGTCCAAGATCCTTCAAAGTTTGCTTCATCCATAGCAATTGAGCACAGCAGCTTGCGGCAGAGATGTACTCAGCTTCGGCAGTGGACATAGACACACGGTTTTGCTTCTTCGAGGACCAACAAACCAAAGATCTTCCGAGGAACTGACAAGATCCAGAGGTTGACTTTCTTCCCACTTTGTCACCAGCCCAGTCCGAGTCCGTGTAACCAATGAGATCAAAGCTGGCTCCCTTGGGGTACCATAACCCAAAGTTTGGGGTATGAACTAAATATCGAAAGATCCTCTTGACCGCCACCATGTGACTTTCCTTTGGTGCGGCTTGAAATCTTGCACACATACCCACACTCAGCATAATATCCGGTCGGGATGCACAAAGATAGAGAAAAGAACCAATCATCGATCGATAGAGTTTTTGATCCACCTCCTTACCCTTGGGATCGAGATCAAGATTAACCTTAGTTGGCATGGGAGTCTTGGCACCTTTGACTTGATCAAACTTGAACTTCTTGAGCATGTCTTGGATGTACTTGGCTTGGTTAATGAAAGTCCCTTTCCTCAATTGTTTGACTTCAAACCCAAGGAAAAACTTCAACTCCCCCATCATGGACATCTCGAAGCGGTCGATCATGAGCTTGGAAAAATCCTCATTAAAAGTTTTGTTAATAGACCCAAAGATAATGTCGTCAACATAGATTTGGCATACGAACAAGTGGCCTCCAACTTTCTTAGTAAAAAGAGTGGGATCAATGAGGCCCACTTCGAAGCCACGGTCTAACAAGAGCTCCCTAAGGCAATCATACCACACACGTGGGGCTTGCTTGAGGCCATAGAGTGCCTTATTGAGCTTGTAGACATGGTTCGGAAAAAGTGGATCCTCAAAGACCGGAGGTTGCTTGACGTATACCAACTCTTTCAAAGGACCATTAAGAAAAGCACTCTTAACATCCATTTGATGCAATTTAAAGTTATGATGGGTAGCGAAGGCAAGAAGCATATGAATGGATTCAAGGCGGGCAACGGGGGCGTAAGTCTCACCATAGTCGATGCCCTCAACTTGTGAGTATCCTTGGGCAACTAACCTTGCCTTGTTGCGCACGACAATTCCATTCGCATCGCACTTGTTCTTGAAGACCCACTTGGTACCAATGAAGTTTTGACAGTCTTTGGGCCGCTCAACCAATGTCCAAACATTGTTCCTCTTGAAGTTGTGCAGTTCCTCGTTCATAGAATCAAGACAATCATCATCTTCAAGAGCTTCGAAGACTTTCTGTGGTTCCACAAGAGAGATAAACGCATGGTGAGAGCAAAAAGAAGCTAGTTGCCTCCTAGTAGTGGAACCTTTATTGAAATATCCATAGACATTATCAAGGATATGGCCATCTCGAACAAGATTGGCGAGACGATAGGCTTGACGGCGGGCTTGTGCTTCAACTCGAGATTCTTGAGCTACCACTTGGTCATTTCCACCAATTGAGCCGCCCCCTTGACTATAAGCACGAACACGAGGGTCATCTTCATCAATTTCTACTTCGGGGGAGTCATCACTTGGAGAGGATCCTTGAGGATCATTGACTTGCTCTTGATCTCGACGAGCTTGACCTTGGGAAGAACCATGACCTTGAGGAGGAGCCCCATCTTGGGGAGGTTGATGAGGTTGATGTAGAGCTTGTCTGTGGGAGGTGCCTTGAGGAGGAGCCCCATCGTCGGGAGGTTGATGTTGTTGATGAAGAGCTTGTTCTTTAGAGCTTGGAGAGTCATGAGTATGGGAAGCTTCGGAAGAGCTTGAGGGAGCTTGTGCCAAGAAAGTAGGTCCTTGAGGTGCAAGATGATCTTGTGAGAGTGAGGGCTCCACTTGAGTAGAGCTTGGTCCTTCTCCTTCGTCCATAAGGGGATCCTCAATGGGGAGGTGGAAACCCACACCCATTCTTCCTATGGCCTTGGGAGGAATTTCATCACTTGGATCACAAACACCATCTTGCCTAACAAGAGACTCATGATTTTCATCAAACTTCACGTTGCTCGTCTCTTCAACTCTTCCATTGGCTTTGTTGTAGACTCTATACGCATGGGACTGATTTGAGTAGCCAACGAAAATTCCTTCTTGAGCCTTGGATTCAAACTTGGACAACCGAACTCCTTTCTTGAGAATGTAGCACTTGCAACCAAACACCCGAAAGTAGCTAACATTAGGCTTTTTCCCGGTGAGAAGTTCATAGGGGGTCTTGTTCTTATTCTTGCGGAGATAAAGCCGGTTGGTTGCATGGCAAGCGGTGGAGATGGCCTCGGCCCAAAAGTTGTATGGAGACTTGAACTCAGCTAGCATAGACCTAGCCGCATCCATCAATGTGCGATTCTTCCTTTCGGCAACTCCGTTTTGTTGAGGAGTGTAGGGAGTGGAGTATTGATGCTTGATTCCTTCATCACTGAGAAACTCATCCAAGGTATAGTTTTTGAACTCGGTGCCATTATCACTTCGAATTGAGAGAATAGTTGCATTGTGGTTCCGTTGAACCTCATTAGCAAAGTCGATGACGGTTTGTTGAGTCTCACTCTTGTACTTGAAAAAGAACACCCAAGTGTATCTTGAGAAATCATCCATAATAACCAAGCAATACTTCTTGCCTCCAAGGCTATCATGAGAGGGAGGACCAAAGAGATCCATATGCAAAAGCTCCAAACACCTCTCGGTAGTGATTTGATTGAGCGCTTTGTGAGGAGTTTCATGCATCTTCCCTTCAATAAAGCCCTGCACACACGATCTTTGGCAAAAGAAACATCGTTAATTCCAAGGATGTGGCCCTCAGAGTGAAGTCTTTGCAAAGTCCTCATGTTGACATGGGCTAGGCGGCGATGCCACAACCAGCCCTTATCGGCTTTAGCATAGAGACATAGAGCATGAGGAGTAGTGGTCCCTGAAAAGTCCACCACATACAAGTCATGTTCTACATATCCTACAAAAGCCACCTTGAGAGACTTGCTCCACATGAGGACCACGGAATGAGAATTAAAGGAAGAAGAAAGACCCATAAGAGCAAGAGCACGAACTGAGAGTAAGTTGTAACCAAGAGTTTTGACAAGCATGACGTCAACCAAGGATACATCCGGGGTTACCACCACTTTGCCAAAACCCAAAACCTGAGAGCTTGTTTTGTCACCATAGGAGACCATGGTGTTGGCAATATTGGGCCTCAATTCGGTCATGATAGACTTGCTTCCGGTCATATGACTTGTGGCACCACTATCAAGCACCCATTTTGATCCGCCGGAAGCATAGTCCTACAAGAAAATCAAGCCTTGGTTTTAGGTACCCATTTTGCAATGGGTCCCCTTTTGTTAGTGACAAGAACCTTTGGCACCCAAATGGCCCAATGATAATCATGCGTGTAAGATGTTCCCACGTATCTAGCATATACATGACCATCATAAGACTTGCAAAGAATATAAGAGGGATTGTTCTTTCCGGCAAAGTTGTCACTTTGCAAGAGGGTTAGGCTGTGTGATACCCCTTGGGCCATGCCCTTGTTCTTTTTCTTCTTCTTCTTCTTCTTCTTCTTCTTCTTCTTCTTCTTCTTCTTCTTCTTCTTAGTCTTGGCAAGTTGATCCTTCAACACCTTGACTTCCTCTATGAGATGCTCATGCTTGCAACAAGGGTTAGGAGAGCTAGACAAGTCTATAATTTGCACTGCGGAAGACTTAGAGAGATCACAAATTAATTGAGTTTGAAGCTATTCATGGGCTTCAAAAAGATTTGAGAATTTACTCTCCAAGGCTTTGTGTTCCTCTTTGAGTTTCTCAAGATCCTTTTGAGTCCTATCATGACCACCCACGAACTCAGCATTTTCTTTCTTGAGAACCTTAATCAAAGCAAGAGCATGGTCACATTCTTTAATTGTAGAGGTCAAAGTGTTGTTATGATCATCTACAAGCTTAGACACATTTTCTTCAAGATTAATTCTCATATTTTGTTCATCTTCAAGACTTTGAGTGAGAGAGGCAATTTCATCAGCGGCATCTCTTTCATTTTTACTTAGCAAGTCAAGAAGTTCTTCCTTTTTCATCTAAGCATCTCTAGCATTGTCAAGTTGTGCAAGTAAGGACTCAAAGCAGTTTTTAGTTTCTTCATCTAAGGTAGCAACAAATTCACACATGTCAATCATCTCTTTCTTCACCTCTAGACCAACAAGATCAAGATAGGAAGGCTCACTAGAGATAGGTTGAGGAGTGGGTTTCGGTGTTACCTCGGTGGCCTTGGCCATGAAGCACTTTTGGTTGGAGGAGATGACATTTTCATTTGGCGAGTCGAAGAGGGATAGACGTGGAGTTGAGGTAGTGGCAATAGCAGCAACCCCCACAATCTCTCCACCATGAACTTCATCATCATCATCTTCATCCGTGCCCGAAAGATATTCTTCATGGACCACAATTGCTCGTTCCTTGTTAGTGGCGTTCTTGACGGCGTAGTTCTTGTTCAAAGGATGAGGAGGTCTTGACTTGATCTTGCGAATGAGACGACCACCATTGTCTTCACGGTTCTCAAAGGGACACTTGGCATTGCAATTGTAACACGACCTTGCTTTGGGAGACTTGTTGGGTGAGTTGAATCTTGAGTTGTCCCTTGACCTTGACTTGAACCCGGACTTGTTCCAAAAGGCCCTTGAAGCGAGAGCAAGATGTTCGTTGAAGGCACATTTGAGATCCTCTTGAGACCACTCACTTGATGTATCATCATCATCAACTTCAATAGCCTTGGCCTTCAAAGCAAGATTCACTTTGGTTGACCCAATAGCTCTAGCTCGAGCGGACTCCGCATTCTTCTTGGCAATAGTCATGTCAATAACTTCACTCAATACTTCTTGGGAGGTCATTAAGTGAAAGTTGGTTCTTCCCTTGATAGAGTTGAGATTTTGTTCTTAAAATGGGAGGAGAGCTTGAATGAACTTCCTCTTCATAAACTTATCATCAACATAGTGAGCCCCAAGGTCCCTCATAGTGGAACAAAGGACCTTAAGGCGCCTATACATGTCTTCGGGGGTCTCATCATCTTGCATTGCGAAACCATCGCACTCGTTGTTGATCTCATCAAACTTGGAGCTTTGGATGCTAGCATTCCCAACAAAGAGCTCGGTGAGTTGATCCCAAGCTTCCTTCGCGGTGTCAAATTGGCGAATGTGAGCAAAATCCTTTGGAGTCAAGGCCTTTTGAATCATTCCCAAAGTTGTGGCATTGAGTTGCTTGTCCACCAGTTCACCTCGTGTCAACTTCTTTGGGTCATATGGAGAGAATCCATCCTCCACAATCCTCATTAACTCAATGGATGAGCTGGAAATATGTGAGCGCATTAGATATTGCCAATTGGCAAAATTAGAAGTATCTAGCATGGGTGGTGCTCCTTGAGGTATAATGTGTGGCATGGGGATGGGTGGATCCGGAGTGTACTTCGGCGGTGGGGGTACCGCCGAGTAGTCCTTTCCTCCATTTTCCTCTTTGGAAGTTGGGTTCTCGGGCTCCTCGATGTTCTCACTTGGAACCTTGGTAGAGGTTTGAGCAACAAAACCAAGTCCCAAGTGAGTGGTGGCAGCCGTGGGAGTTACCCCGGGGGCGGACACCGTAATGGTGGGAGGAACCTCGTTGGGTTGGGGTGTGTCAATAACAACCATGGGGTTTGGCTTTAGGGACTGCAAGAGAGTCATCATATCCTCGAACTTGGACATCATGGATGACTCCAATTGCTTGAGGTCATCCATAGTGGCCAAGTTCTTGGATTTTTCGGTTTCACTACCCCCTTCGTCGGCCATAGTCTCTTAGGCGGTAAAGCCCGAAATAAGAGCCTTGGCTCTGATACCAATTGAAAGTACCGACTTGATACGACTAGAGGGGGGTGAATAGGCGTCTACCCAATTTTAATTTGTTTCTCATTTTTAGGCTCAACGAGAAAGGAAGTTATCTAGAGATGCAACTAAGTGAACAACCTAAATGCAAGAAAACAAACACCAACAACAAAAACAGTAAATAGCAAGGAGTAAAGGAAGGGAACGAAGTAACCGGAGAGGAGACACGGAGATGTAATTCCCGTAGTTCACTCCCAAGGAGCTACATCTACGTTGGAGAGGTGTCAGGGCCACACAAGGTCACCCGAGCACCACAAAGGCCTCACCTTCTTCTCCGGTGAGCTCCCCCACAAAGGAGGCCTCACAATCCACTAACCGGTGACCTTGAAGGCGCCAACCGAAACCTTTACACCGAGGTTGAGGGGGAGGCTCCACAACTCAATTGGAGGCCCTCAACGACACCTTGAAGCTTTACAATGCACGCCTTAGCTCCGAGGATGCCCTACACCGTCTAGGGTTCCAAGAAACCCAAGAGCAACAAGATCCACAAAGGATGGGTGGGGAAATCAAATCTTCTTAGGTGGAAGTGTAGATCTAGGTCACCTCCCTCACCTCTCAAAAGATCAGGTCATTTGAGTGGCTAGAGAGAGAGATCTAGTGAGGTGAAGCTCAAGCATTAATGGAGGAGAGAGAAAAATTCGAGAGAGGGTGGGAGGAAGAACAGGGGTGCCTTAAATAGGCCCCCTCGCGCTGAACCGTTACATCCCCCGCGACCTCACCGGAAGTTCCGGTGAGAGGCCGGAAGTTCCGCCCATCCTGGCTCCAACGGTCATCAGACCGTTGACGCCCGCTCCAGAAGCGTAACCGGAAGTTTCGGTCAAAACAGACCGGAAGTTCCGGTGAACTTCCGAGCAAGTTCCGACCAAGTTCTGGCAAATAGCACACTTCAAAACAGAAGGTTACTGAACTGCCACCGGAACTTGGGGCGGAACAAGAGGCGGAACTTTTGGGTCGCGAAGCGAATCTGACCGGAAGTTTCGGCTTCTGGCGGAAGTTCCGGCTTCTGGCGGAAGTTCCGCTCAGGAACTTTTGGCAGGACAAGTTCCAATGCAAGTTCCGGCCAAGTTCCGGCAAATAGCACACTTCAAAACAGAAGGTTACTGAGCCGCCACCAGAACTTGAGGCGGAACTAGCGTTGGAACAAACTGTAGAACAACCCGCAGAAAAAGTTTGAGTGGAACTTCCGGCCTATGACCGGAAGTTCCGGTGAGACACAAAAGGCTCCAACAGAACAGGAACACGCTCTCTCACGGGATAATGGGATGGCTGTGGCGGTGCATATAAGTTTGTGCAAGAACAAGTGATTTCCCACAGCCTTCCAAAGTGGACCCCCTCTTAATAGTACGGTGACCTAAAAACAATAACCGGAGAGAAACTAGGAGAAGACAAAAAAAAGGCCACCGTCTTCATGAGATCCCAAGAGAGCATCCACCACTATAGAAGGAGACATCAACAATGTTTCCCCTGAAACTCAAGCGCACAATTAAAACACATTTGGGATTATCATTAACACCAAAAAAGATACCATGAGAAGATATAGTCCTTTTAGACGTGCTGGAGATCCACAAGGAATGGGCGGCTCACGGCGGTGTGGAGATGGCTCTGGCCCTGGTGAAGTCCTGGTATCCGGGGGCTAATCTAGGTGTGCTCATTCGTGGTTTCCGTCTTGGGACCAGCTACGAGGGCCTCTGCAACAGCATTTCGGCGATCCAGTCCTGCGCGGTGATGATTGGTACCTACGTGGATCTGGAGCGTGACTTCCGTGACCCCTCCGAGCCGTTGCCGTTTCACTGGATCCCGTCTCCCTGGAATTCCGCCGATGTTGCCTCCACCAGCCAAGTTCCTGTAGCCGACGCTGGTGCTCCTCCTGCCGGTCTACCTCCTGCTCCTGCTGCTAATGCTCCTTCTGCCGCTCTGGCTCCTGAGCCATGATCCCTGGTATGCTAGGAGTATTTGTCAAACTTGCCCTTTGTTGGTGTTGTCTGTGGGTGAATCTTTGATGTTAAACTTTGAATTTTGCATGGAACCTTCGTGTTCCGCTTATTGGCTTGGCGCCCCCTTTTGTCTTGAGCTCGTTCTGTCTTTTTGTTTGGCATTGGCGTTTTTTTCCTTATGCCTTCGTCAATTGTAGTCCTTGAAATTCGAGCCGACTGGGCTTGCCAGCCGGGTCGGGGCTCTTGACCGCCTTATCTTGGGTTGATGGGTGCGCGGGAGCGCGCCCACTGGGTGTAGTCCCCGTGGTTCGGGCCGGCTGGGGTAGCCAGCCGGGTCGGAGCTCTTTGCCGTCTGGACTTAAGTTGATGGGTGCACGGGAGCGTGCCCACTAGGTGTAGTCCCCGAGGTTTGGGCCGGCTAGGGTAGCCAACCGGGTCGAAGCTCTTTGCTGTCTTGACTTAAGTTGATGGGTGCGCGGGAGCGCGCCCACTGGGTGTAGTCCCCGAGGTTTGGGCCGGCTAGGGTAGCCAACCGTGTCGAAGCTCTTTGCCACCTTATTTCCTGTCAAGTTGTGGCTCGTGTCATGCAAGACACGGCGTTGTTTTTGAGTTAGTTTCATTACGCGTACGTTCATTTGTGTCTATGATTAAGCGCAAAAAGTGAAGGGTGCCACTTTCGAGCTAGGTCATTAGCACCTCCCCTTTTCTCAGCGAGCATTGGCCTTTCGAGCGTTATCCTTGTCGACTGCCAGCCGGGTTGCGGTCTGCAGCCAGAACCAAAGGGATAGCTGAGCTGGCGTGCCTCGTGATACTTCGGTTCGTTATTGTTGGCTTAGCTTGTGCAGGCGCGACCGGTTCGCCCAGGCACCCTTGTTTTCTGCTTTGACATTTTCTTGCAGTAGTTACTTCGAGATTTTGCTCTTGCTGGGTCGACAGCCGGCTTGCGGTCTGAAGCCGGAACCAAAGATTTTGCTCTAGGCATCCCGTACAATACTATGCCGCCTGTAGAAATCATGAGTGTCCAGGCCAGCCGGTACAGAGACGGATGTGGTGCGCGAAATTGTGACAAAGTCCTCGGGACAGTGCTGAGGCTTCCGAGCTTGTTCATTTATTACATGAAAGGGAAGGTACATACACTTCTAGTTCAAGTGTAAAATGGCCGGAGTAGGCTTGCGTTCCATGGGCGCTCTGTCTCCTCGACCAAGCGATCTGCCTTGTTCTTTGCCGGCTGCTGGGCATCGATCAGATAGTATGAGTTGTTGTGCAGTGCCCGACTGACGATGAATGGACCTTACCATGGTGGGGACAACTTGTGCATTCCTTTTGTGATCTAGACTAGGCGTAGCACCAAATCTCCTTCACGAAAATAAGTGGGCCAGATCTTGCTAGCGTGGTAGCGGCACAGATCCTGCTGATAGATTGTTGACCTGGACAGAGCGAGCTCTTGTGCTTCCTCGAGCAGGTCCACACTGTCCTCTCGTGCTTCCTTGGCTTCATGTTCCGTGTAGAGCTGTTTGCAGGGTGCGTCAAACTGGATGTCTATGGGGAGAACTGCCTCTTCCCCATAGACAAGGAAGAACGGTGTGAAGCCGGTTGAACGGTTCGGGGTGGTGCGCAGGCTCCATAGCACAGCTGGTAACTCCTCGATCCACCATCCAGGTGACTTGATGAGTGGTTCAATCATCCTTGGCTTGATTCCGGTGAGAACCAGGCCATTAGCACGCTCGCACTCTCCGTTCGACTATGGGTGCGCGATTGAAGCTAGGTCTAGGTGGATGCCCTTGTCTCTGCAGAAGCGGGTGAAAGCCCCCTTTGCGAAGTTGGTGCCGTTGTCCGTGATGATTTTGTGCGGGTAGCCAAATTGGATGATGATGTTCATGAAGAACTTGATCATTGTTGCTCCATCCAGCTTCTTGATGGGCTTTGCCTCGATCCACTTGGTAAACTTGTCTACGGCTACGAGTAGGTGTGTCATACCGGATCGGGCTGTTTTGAATGGCACAACCATGTCTAGCCCCCAGACTGCTAATGGCCAGGTGATTGGTATCGTCTTGAGCGTCACAGACGGCGTGTGCTTCAGCTAGCTGAATCGCTGACAACCGTTACATGCTTTGACCAGCTCCTGGGCGTCCTTCAACGTTGTCGGCCAATAGAAACCATGGCGAAGAGCTTTGGCTGTTATTGCTCTTGATGAAGCATGATGGCCGCATTCGCCCTAGTGTATGTCCACTAGGAGCTTGGTTCCTTCCTCTTGGCTTACGCATCGCTGATAGATTCCTTCGACGCTGCACTTGTACAGCTCGTTGTTGATGATGGTGTATGTGCTTGCTCTTCGTCTCACTTGTCGTGCTGCCACTTCCTCCGTTGGGAGCTCATCCTTGGCCAAGAAGTTCATGAATGGCTTCGCCCAATTGGGTATTTCCCGAATGGCGTACACCGTCTGCATGATGAGCCTGATCTCTTCGCGGATGGCTAGCTCTGGAACATCGGGAGGTTTGCCGGGTGGGAGCTTGCTGGTGTCGACCGCTGGCTGCCACGGGGCAGTCCCCAAGTGTTACGCGGCAGTCCCCGGGTGTGACGCAGCAGTCCTCGGGTGCAACGAGGTAGTCCCCGGGTGGGGCGCGGCAATGCCCGGGTGCAGCGAGCCAGTCCCCGGGTTCGACGTGGCAGTCCCCGGGTGCGGCGAGGAGGTCCCCGGGTGCGGAGCGGCAGTCCCCGGGTGGGGAGAGGCAGTCCACGGGTGCGGCACGGCTGTCCCCGGGTGCGGCGAGACACCGGCTATTCCTGGGTCTGCGTTGAGTACTATGGAGTCGGACTCCGGCGATAGGGTGATGGAGGGCTTGCACAGGTGCTCGAGGGAGACTCCAAGCGGTATGGCCTATCTTGTTGAGCCGACCCTGGCCAAGGCGCCAGCGGCTTTGTTGTTGGCTCTGGGTACATGGTGGAACTCGCACCCTTCGAAACAGGTGCAAAGCTGCTGAACAAAGAAACGGTAGAGTGCCATGTTTGCGTCCCTTGCATCCCACTAGCCTGAGACCTGCTGCACCACTAGGTCTGAATCTCCGAAGCATAGTACTCTCTGAATGCCTATCTGCTTGGCCATCTTGAGCCCGTGGATGAGTGCTTTGTACTCGGCAGCATTGTTGGATGCCTTGAAGTGGATCTAGAGGACGTACTCCAGCCGATCGCCTTTGGGTGAGGTTATCACCATTCCGGCTCTGAGTCCCCCTCGCATCTTGGAGCCGTCGAAGTGTAGCTTCCAGTACGTTGAGTCAGGGACCAGTGGCATGTACTGCGTCTCTTCCTAATCGACGATGAAGTTGGCCAGTGCTTGGGATTTGATTGTTGTCCTTGGCTCGTATTTAATGTTGTGTGCAGCGAGCTCTATGGCCCATTTTGCCACGCGCCTAGTGGCGTCCTTGTTGCCAATGATCTCCGCGAGCGGGGCCAATGCCACCGCCCGGATGGAGTGTTCTTGTAAGTAGTGCTTGAGCTTCTTGGCGGCCATGTACACGCCATACACCAGCTTTTGGTAGTGGGGTAGTTCATTTTGGAGAGCGACAGTACTTCGCTTAGGTAGTACACGGGACGCTGAACCGGCTAGGCCTTCCCCTCTTCTGGCCTCTCCACTACTAGTACCACGCTGACAACTCTGTTTGTGGCGGTGATGTACATCAGCATTGGCTCCTTTGCGACTGGTGCTGCCAAGATAGGCGGTGAGGTGAGCATGCGCTTGAGGTCTCGGAAGGCTTCGTCCGCTTGAGTTGTCCAGATGAACTTGTCTGTCTTCTTCATGAGTTGGTACAGGGGGGCCTTCTCACCCAGCCGTCTAACAAACCGGCTGAGGGAAGCCAGGCACCCGGTGAACTTATGTACGTCGCGCAGGCTCTGTGGCAGCTCCATTCGCTCGATGGCTCCGATCTTCTCCCGGTTCGCCTCAATTCCTCGCTCGGAGATGAGAAAACCGAGGAGTTTACCGGCTGGGACGCCGAAAACTATAGCACCCCCCGGGGTTAGGGTTAAACTAACCTCAGATCACCATCTAAGATAAGTTCAACTCCCAAACACGGAAGATCACAGTAAGATTCGGTAACATTACAGAACACAGGGATTCAACAACATAAGTTTAAACTCTTAACAGAGTAAGATATTAGAGTTATTACAAACCAGAGGTCATAGACCCAACATTACATCAGACAGCGAAAGCAAATTATGTTGTTCTACACAACAACTTAGCAAAAGGCCTAAGAGGCCCAAAACAAAAGCGATGTTCATCCCATAGTCCTCAGGCTGCTACCTAGGACCCCCAACTACTCGTCGATGTCAACGTAGAAGCCACCTTCAGTTGCAACCATATCCTCTATAGAAAAACAACAATGGCGCAAGGCTGAGTACGAGAATGTACTCCGCAAGACTTAGATAACCTAGTATCTACATGCTCTGGCTAGAAAGGCTTTCTCTGGATTTTCTTTTGCGGAAAGAAATATTTATTTGTAAACAAGAGAGAGAAGAGGCTCGTCTACTCAGAAACTTTTAAAAGGGATGAGATAGCGACTTCTTCTTCTTTTTCATCACATATCGATAACCACCAGCTTCATCAGAACCTCCTATCTAGGATCACCCCTCGACCCGGAGGAAGCATCCTTAAGCACACGTGGATCAACGAGTTTTATAATGGTTAAAATTATCTATGATCTTAAAATCTGGTCACCAAGCGTTCATAACCGTGAACACGGCTTTTCGAAAAGATTAATACCCTGCAGGGGTGTACAACTTTACCCACACGTACCAACCAACTCTTAATGCCAAATATTATTAGCCCTCTTCCTTGGAAGGCCGACAGAGGGTGGTTGACCACGACCTTTACCTTGCTTTCGCCGAGACCAGGAGTCACGCAATAAGTATGATGCCGCCGTAACGGGTCAAATCCCGAAGCCGGTACTTAAAGATGTGAGGCGAGGTTGGTTCACCAGGGGCTCCATCGACCCCAAGCAACCAGGTCCACACTTCCCTACCTATTATGATGCACCTCCATCACCTCCTCTTTTGAAAACATTTTCAATGCATATGCCAAATGGAAAGCCCGAACTATGTGACTCATGGAATCTACTAGGCAAGTTAGTCAGTCGAGGGGTTCCCAAGCCCCGTGTGGTTGTACGCTCGTCTCGGTTCCAAAGGCAAGAACTCAGTTCCTAGTGGTGGCGAGCATGGGACTACAAATACCACACCCAACGTGGTCTCCCATACAAGCCTTAGCATATTTAGTTAAACTCCTTCGAGGATGTCACCATCTCCTACCTCACTACCTTCCTTGGCACCTCTGACTCATCATTGAATAGATCAGGCGTTGCTTCTATGCTTGGCTAAGCTATTGGTAGCAGAAGCTCTATAACTCTCCCATGCCAAACCTAGGTATGCTAGGAGCAGTGGATCAGGAGTATAAGGCTACAAAAGGGAAACAGTGCACCAAATAGGTAACACTAGCTACTGACAAAAGACCACATTGGAATCGTGTGCATCATAGCGAGAAAGTAACATACTTTATAAAACATAGGTTCAGAATGAGAGGCTACGCTTGCCTTGTCCGTCAGTAGACAGGTACAGATCTTCGGTGTTGTTGACTTCAGCTTTGGGTTCGGATCCTATCGCGAAGAACCAATACCGGAAAGGGGGAAACAACATTCAATACATGGCATGTGCAATGCTCAATCAATATGGATGATATGACAAGTTAACTTGCGTTGAAATGAAACCCTAAAACATGCTCGGCAATTTGAATGGGGTTCCGAGGGTTGAAAACCTTAACTCGGGAAACTCCGGAAACACATGAGAGGGGTTGATTTAGTTCTCTAATTAAACTTGTCATTAAAGTTGATTAACAATGCATGATTATAGCTTAAATAGGTAGAACTCATTTTTCTGAACAATTTGATATATTATTTGTATTTTTCTGAATTACAGATTAAAAGTTATTGAATTTACAATATTCAAAACAATTTCTGAAATTATTAAGCCTTTTATTAATTTAAATAAAACTGGGAATACTTTTTACATAGGGGCTAGGCTAGCCACAGACATCGACAGGTGGGCCCGTGGCCACCTCAGCATCCACACACGCGAAAAGGCTCAGGGCAGTTTTCATCGGGGCAGAGGCTACCCACACCGACTGACGGGTGGGGCCAAGGCCATGCAGGCAAGCCACGCGTGAGCCACGTCGGACACGACGGCGGAAACGTCAGGCGGTGGTCGCCGGTGATGATTTGGTCCACCCCAGCACGCGCGGGAGGGAGCGTTCGAAAGAGCTCAACAAGGCCAACCTAACTATCCTAGCGCCGCTAGTTATTGGTCGCCGGAGGGGCAGCTACGGCGAACAGCGGTGGCGGTGCTCGCAGGCGAACAGCGCGTGACGGCTACAGGAGGCTAGCAGGCAAACGGAGGGCGCCTTGAGCACCAGGGGCTCACCACGGTGCTCGTAGAAGGGTCGGGGAGGACAAGCATGGCCAGAATCGATGGCAAGGAGCTTGTCGGACCTTGTCGGTGTTGAAGAAGAAGGGATCGATGCGGCCGATTGGGGGCGTCCCAGCCCGATTCCTTCGGGGAGGAGGGAGTTCGCGTCCAGGCGAAGCTTGTGGCGGTGTCGGATGGGCGAGGGGAGGCCGGAGACGGCGGCTAGCCGGTGGCCATGGCGGCTAGGGTTCGGTGGGGAGGAGCTCTGCCGAGAGAGAGAGAGCGAGAGGCAAAGGGATAAGGGGACGAGGAGAGAGAGCCGAGCAGCGGCGTTCTTATCCTGGGCTCCGGGGGCGGCGGCGCAGTGGCGAGCATCGCAGGGCATTGCTGGAATCGACGATGGCGGCGCTGCCACCCAGCTACTTAGCGTCGTCGTCGAAGATGACGAGAAACAGAGAGTGAAGGGGTACGGGGCCGCGTGGGCCTTAGCTGGGCCGCGGAAGAGGGAGAGAGGGAGGAAAAGAGTTGGGCTCGGCCCAGAGGCGCTAAGTTGCTTATTTTTTTCCAGTAAAACTCTTTTTTCTTTTCTGTTTTGCATTTTCTCTTTGAGTTTCATTTTGTAATCTGTTTGGAACCATTTCAAAATATAGAGACTTTCATAAAAATATCTGAAAACACTAAGGACCCCTAGAAACAGGTTGGGCTCCACAAATTTTGGGGGTTTTTCAAAATTCAAACCATTTGAAGATAGTTTCAAAGAGAAAGGGGAAGGACTAGGGTTTAGGTTTTGCACTTGCACTTTGATTTACACACTTGATCACATGCATTACTTGGATGATTTAAATAGATGCATGCCATGCTTAAGTACTGAGTACATATATTACAAACATGGGATGTTACAACTCTACCCCCGTTACAAGAATCTCGACCCGAGATTCCAAAGTTTTAGAGAAGAAGGCAGGGTACTCAGATCTAAGACGATCTTCTCGTTCCCAGGTTGCTTCATCCTCAGAGTGATGAGACCACTGAACTTTCAAAAACTTGATGTTTTGACGACGAGTTTTTCGCTTGGTTTCATCAAGGATACGAACGGGATACTCATGATAAGTCAGATCCTTTTGGAGATCAAGAGTTTGGTGATCAACACCATGGACAGGATCTTTGAAGCAACGCTTGAGTTGCGACACATGGAAGACGTCATGCACCTCAGGGAAGTTTGCAGGTAACTCCAGTTTGTATGCGAGGTTACCTTGCTTGGAAATAACACGAAAAGTGTTGGAGATATGCCCAAGAGGCAATAATAATGTGGTTATTATCGTATCTTCATGCTTATGATAAATGTTTACATACCATGCTATAATTGTATTAATCGGAAACATTACTACTTGTGTGATTTGTAAACATAAAAGAGTCCCTAGTAAAGCCTCTTGTTAAACTAGCTTGTTGGTTAATATATGATCATGGTTTCCTCATCATGAACATAGAGATGTTATTAACAACAGGGTCATATCACTAGGAGAATGATATGATGTACATACTCCTATAGTTAAGCATAGCATAAAGATCAAGTCATTTAATATAGTTCATTTGCTATAAGCTTTCTGATACATAGTAACCTAATTCCTTCGACCATGAGATCATGTTAATCACCATCACCGGAAGGATGCTTTGATGACATCAAACACCACACCGTAACTGGGTGGCTATAAAGGCGGCATTGAGTGTTCGGAAAGTATGGGTTGAGGCACATGGATCAAGAGTGGGATTTGTCCATCCATATGACGGATAGATATACTCTAGGCCCTCTCGGTGGAATGTCATCCAATTTGCTTGCAAGCATGTGACTGGCTCACAAGGGATCACATATCACGGGAACGATAAAAGAGTACTTATCGGTAACGAGGTTGAACTAGGTATGCAGAGATACCGACGATCAAAACCTCGGATAAGTAAACTATCGTGAGACAAAGGGAAAGTAGTATCGTATGTAAGTGGTTCATTCGATCACAAAGTAATCGTAGAAATATGTGGGAGCCATATGAATTTCTAGATTCCTCTATTGGTTATTTATCGGAGAAGTGTCTCGATCATGTCCGCATAATTCACGAACCGTAGGGATACACACTTAAGGATTCGATGTTGTTGAGTAGTTATGGAATGATGAGTAAGATACTGAATGTTGTTCGGAGTCTCGGATGGGATCCGGGATATCACGAGGAGATCCGGAATGGTCCGGAGAATAAGATTCATATAAGGAAAGTCCTTCGGAGTTGGGGAATGATTCCGGTGTTTTCATCGGGAATGTTCTAGAAGGGTCCGGAAGGTCCGGCACTCCGTAGGGGAAGAGTGCATGAATGTGTCATAACAAGTTGGAATGGTTGCATCATGTACTAGGTGTCATCGCTGAGAAAAATAAAGGGATAAATCAAATCCTAGTTTGAAAAGTCAAACGCCAATTTGAAAAGTCAAACGGCAAGTTTGCTTGGTGGAGGGAGAGTAGGAAACCTACTTGGGGAGGAGTTCCTCTCCCTCCACCGCCGGCCAAGGAGTCCGACTTGGGGGAGGACTCCCTCCCCCTTGGCCGCGCCCTCCTACCTATAAAAGGAGGGGCAGGGCTGCCCCTCTAGACCTACACCTTGCCCCACCAAACCCTAGCCCTAGCCGTCGGCCACCAAGTCGCCGCCGCTACCCTAGGGTTTCCTCCTAGCCGCCGAGTTGGGGCCCTCCCCTTGCCCTAGCCGCCGGCCTAGCCCTCTCTCCTTGGTGCCTCTAAACCCTAGATCGCCAAGGCCTCTCTCATAGTCCACCATACTCGCTCCGGCTTAAGGCGAAGCCCTGCAAGATCTCCCCTCTACTTCCGGTACCACGCCGTCGTGCTGCCGGAATCGCGAGGAGAGTGCTACAACCTCCGCTGCCTGCTGGAACAAGGGAGAGGAAGGTCTTCATCGAGTACCGAACGTGTGACCGACTGCAGGAGCGCTGCCATAACGCAACGCCGGAAGGATCGTCTACACGATCTTGAGATCGACAAGTGTACGACTACATCACCCACGAGAATCTGCTCTCGTTAACCGCTTTGTATCTTCGAGGGTTAGTATTCTATCGACTCGTTGCTACAATCTAGTAGATAGATCTTGGCTTGATCATATATTAGATCTTGATTGTGTGTTCATGCGGTAGAAAATTTTGTTTTCCATGCTACGAACCCCTACAGTGGTATCAGAGCTGTGTCTATATGTAGATCTGTTGCACGAGTAGAACACAATGGTCATTGTGGGCGTTGATGCTTTTGTTGTCGATTGCTTCTTGTGTACTTTGCATCCTGCGGGATGGTGGGGTGAAGTGGCCCGGGCTAACCTTACATGTCATCGTTCATGAGACTTGCTCCACGCTTGACTTGCAACTTGTATTGCATAAGTGGCTTTGCGGGTGCCTGTTTTCTCCCAACATAGTTAAGATTCAATTTACAACGGGTGATTGACAATACTAGTATCAATGTTGTGGTTCTTGTTCGTAAGTTAGAACGACACTTATTGAAAGCCCCAAACCACGTAGAACATGCAAAGAAAATTAGAGGCGTCTAACTTTGTTTTGCAGGGGTGTGCTGTGATGTGATATGGCCATGATTGTGATTATATATGATGTATGCAATGTTCCTTATTGTAAGTTGGCAACCGGCAGGAGCCATATGGTTGTTTCCATTAAGTCTCGCGTGTCTATTATTCAAAGTAGTTGTAATAGTTGATGTTGGTGGAAGACAATCATGAAACGGAGCCATTGACCTTGATGCTGCACCGGTGATGATGGAGATCATGTTCGTGCTTAAAGATGGAGATCAGAAGCACAAGAAGAAAGGCCATATCATATCACATATTATGAATTGCATGTGATGTTAATCCTTTTATGCATCTTGTATTGCTTAGTTCACGACGGTAGCATTATAAGATGATCCCTCAAGCACACAATTTCAAGTTTTAAAGTGTTCATCCTTAGTAAGCACCGTTGCTAAAGCTCGTTGTTTCGAAGCACCACGTGATGATCGGGTGTGTTAGATTCTGCGAGTGTATACAATGTGAGCAAGCCAGATTTGCTCATGCGGAAGCTAAGGTTTGATCTTGACGAGCCTAGCATGTACAAACATGGTCTCGGAACACGGATCACCGAAAGGTAAAGCATGAGTCATATAGTAGATATGATGAACATGTTGATTGTTCGCCTTTAAAGCTACATCATCTCTCGTGATGATCGGTTTTGATGTGGTGGATTTGGTTCGTGTGATCACTAAAACAATGTGAGGGATATTGTTTTGAGTGGGAGTTCAACAGCAATATGATTAAAAGTTGAACACTATTTATCATAAATTAAATCAAAATGAATTTGCATAGTTGTTGTAGTCATTGGCATTCGTTTACCACCTTGCACTTAGTTATAATTGAGATGATAGAACTATAGAATTCTGGTTAGTTACTTTACAAACTGGCATCGTATTGTTTTTGAAGTGTTAATCTAAAGTTTAAAAGTCCCATTGCAAACTTTCAGTAAGTTTCGATTACTCCGTGAAGTTTAATAGTTGGTATTAAATCAAGAGTAACAATTCCAGTGTTAGTATATAAGTATCATGTTTGTCTCCATGATTCTTGATATTCAAAAGATAGTTTCAATATCAAGGTAATCTAGGAGTTGAAAGAGTTGTTTCAGAAACCATCATGTATGGAAGATATTGCGATATCTGAAATAATGTTTTGGTTACAACATGATAGAGTATAATATAGCAAAGTTTGTGTTCTCATATTTGATGAGAATTTACAAAAGGTTGGAGACACTAGTTGTCCTAATCCTCCAAAGGGTTTTGGAGAGCAACATTATACTCGCGATTCACCATTATAAGCCAAAAGTAGCTTGATCATGGATAATTCCATGATAAGGGTGAATATTTGATGTAGGTAAAATGTTTACTACACCAAGAGATTACTAAAGAATGGAATTTGAAAGAACACCAAACATTTGATGATGGTGATCTACTTCAAAGTGCAAGTCCAAATACATTGGTATTTAACTATACATGCTTTGGACTATGTGTAATGTCTATGGCTCCACTATTGATGTTGATAGATTCTTTCAAACAGAAAAGGAAATACTGAAAGAGAATCTCATAAATATATGGCAGAAAAGAAAAGACCAGAATTGTTCAGGTTAGGTATATAGAGGATATACGTGTTATGACTGTATTCTTTGCTTATTAAATAATGTGGTTCTAAGTATTAGATACTGAATTTGTTGGTTCTGAATCATCATACAAAACAACACAGTTCATGAACTACAATGGCCTAAGTAACCAGCAAAATAATATGTGATTATGTTCATCGAGAACAAATAAAGGGTTATTGTGTTGCTCGTTGAAATCAAAGCTCTCCTCCAAGATTTGTTTTATCAGGTATTATGAGAACAAAAGGGTTGTTCAAATAATTGCCAGTATCATGCTTTATTTGAAAGGAATAAAGAAAGGAATTTGAAAGAACACCAAACATTTGATGATGGTCATCTACTTCAAAGTGCAAGTCCAAAGACATTGGTATTTAACTATACATGCTTTGGACTATGTATCATGTATATGGCTCCATTATTGATGTTGATAGATTCTTTCAAACAGGAAAAGAAATACTGAAAGAGAATCTCATAAATATATGGCAGAAAAGAAAAGACTAGAATTGTTTAGCTTAGGTATATAGAGGATATACGCGTTATTGATGTATTCTTTGCTTGTTAAATAATGTGGTTCTTAAGTATTGGATACTGAATTTGTTGGTATGAATCGTCATACGAAACAACAGAATTCATGAACTACAATGGCCTAAGTAACTAGCAAAATAATATGTGATGATGTTCATCGAGAACAAATAAAGGGTTATTGTGTTGCTCGTTAAACATCAAAACTTGCCTTCAAGATTTGTTTTATCAGGTATTATGAGAACAAAAGGTTGTTCAACTAATTGCCGTAATCCATAAAAGATGGATGATTTACAAATCTCGTTGGAGAAATTACATCCATAAAACTAGTGCTAAAAATGTCGAAAGACAAATTGATTGAAAGATCACTTAGGAAGTGACATCTCCGTTTAAATTATATTGGAAAGAAAACATGAAGAAACTCCATGTGGATGGAATTTTCGAGTCTTTTGATTTTTGATCAAATGACGCTTGTGAAACTTTCCTAGAGATAATTAAACTTCGTTCATAGGCCAAAAGGGAACGAATGACTAGCTTATTGGAACTTGTACATATTGTTGTATGAAGTTCATTATGTGTAGTCAAGTGCGATGGATTTCAACTTCATATGCTTTCTCCGAAAATTTGAGTAAATATATGAATATTTACTTAATAAGGATGAAGTATGAAACATTTGAAAAGTTCAAAGAGTTTCAAGATGAAGTGCAAAATCATTGTAACAAGAATATAAATAGTTTATGATAAGATCATAAAGGAAGATATTTGAGTTAGAAGTTTAGCATAATAACTAAGATTTAAGGAATCGTTCCATGGATTTGCATTTCTGTCACATCCCAAGATTTTCCAAATCTTGTAATGTGAAAAATAAATAAACAAAATAAATTATTGTTGAAAATCAGGGTGAAAAGAAACTTTTGTTTCTAAAAGGAAACTTAAAATCCCATCTTGAACAAACTTTAATTAAAGTTTGAATCCAACAAAATCCAAATCAAGAGAAATGCATTCCTCAATGAATGTATCTGGAAATTTAAAACACTTGGAAAATAAATACATACCCTAAACCCTAATGGAATAAAATAATTTCCAAGTTATCTCCAAGCCTATGGATTTGATCCATATAAAAATTTGCCAACAAACATTTATAAAAGATCAAGAAGGACAAATAGAAATATTATAAGACCATAGAAATTGGTTTCACTTAAATTGGAACCAAAAATAAAAATCTTATGAATTTTATATGAATAAAGGGATTTAATTCCCAAAGCTAATAAAACCCTTATCTAAAATCCATGCCAAATGGTGAGCAAATAATCCAAGATATTTAAAAGGATAAACAAATATTAAATAATATTTTATAAATTGGAATCACCAAGTTTGGATCTCTAAATAAAAAGATATGGATTTTATAAGATGAAGAAAGAAATATTAAATAAAGAATATTTAAAGACCAAATTAAATCTTGGCCAAAACCATAAGCAAGTGGAATGAATAATAATCCAAATCCAAATAAAATAAAAGGATAAAGAATTTCCAAAATAAAATAAAATGGCATTAACCATTTTATCCCTATTTTAATAAAGACAAACCTTTAATAAGAATAATTATTTAAACCATGAGAAAATAGTATTTTGGAATTTACCCAAATGGAATAAAAGTTGTTAAATCAACTTAAATAAAATAAATCTTCCAAAAAAATTATGGAAATAAAACTATATTTAATTCCATTGGAATTAAAACAAATGCCCAATTCAAATGATTAATAAATCATATTAAAATTATTCCAAATAATTCAAAGTGAACTATTTTGACATCCTTATAATTGAATAAGAACCTACTAAAAAGTTTTGGAAGAGTTTAGAAATTTAAATGGTGTTTGAAGTTATTATTAAATCTTATTTGATTTAAAACTAGAGCCTATTTTTTGAATAATTAAAAGACTTAAAAAGAATAAATATATTATTCAAAAAATGATATCAGAATGTTTTATTAATCAGTATTTAAACCTACACAAATTTTGGCAAAGCTTTGAATTCAAATGAATGTTTGTTTTGCTTATTCAAAATCAAAACAGAAAAATCAAATGAGAAAAAGAAAAAACAAACAGAACAAAAAAAAGGTGAAAGGAACAACCCAGCCCACCTGGCCCAGTCCAGCCCAGTTCCTCTCCTTCCCCGCAAAAAAACGATTCGAACCAGTGATAAAACCTGCAAAGACGCTGACAGTTGGACCCCACTTTCTTCCTCTCTCTCTCGCTGACCGCTGGACCCACCGAACACGTCACCGTCTTCAACCCCGCGACGACCACGCCCCTCATTCCTCCCTGGCCGTTTCTGCCATTGAAACCTCGCGTAAATTCGCAGTAACGCTGCAGTGATTCCGCTCTGCAACCGCGCACTCTTAATCGCCTGCGTCCCCTCTCCATTTCCCCTCGCTCGCCATCCTCTCTCTGCCCCCAGGATGCCCCTGATTTCATTTGCACGACCACTGCTCCGACAACCTTCCCCGGCCAATTCCGGCGAGCCCAGCCACCGCTTTGCCCCCTCGACCACCCGAGCTTGCTCGCCAACATCTCCTGCACCTCCCAGTGCCGCCCGCTTGGCCGCGCGTGCCTTGTAGCATCGGCAACCTCGACGAACAGAGCTCCTCCATCGTATGCCTCCACTCCGGCGAGTTACTGACGCCAACCCCGAGCGCCCCTCGTGTTCTGGTGAGTATTCCTGCAACCCTCGAGACCGTGCGCACCTCCCTGACATGCTGCCTTGCCTTCTTACGCCCTAGGAGCTCGTCCCCGACAACGACAACACGTGCCCAAGCTAGTGAGCAACTTCGGCGACGAATTGTCATCGTCCCCGTGTGCCCCTTCGCCAACCAAGGGCACGTTGAGCATTAGAAAGCTTCGGCGAACTCGGTGAGCCCTTCCCCTCTATCCCTAGCTTCCTGTATCGCCGGCAAGGTCATTGCCGGAGCGCGCCGCCGCCGTTCACCACCGCCAGCGCCGCCAATATTTGACCAGTAGATGCAAGCCGTTAGATCTTGATCGAAGGTGTGAGATTAGAACTTAAGCAAAGGGGTAAGTTTGCATCTGAGCCGCATGATTCTAATTAGATCCAACGCACCACGTAGCTCGATCCTGGCGAACCGGTACAGGCGAATTAGAACTTGACACGTGGCTCTGTTCATTTTGAAATAAAAACAGATTGGATCTATTAGATGCTAGAATTTGTAAAATCTATAACTTTTAATCTACACGTCCAAATTTTGCAAACTTTATATCAATGGATTCAGAAAAACACGACCTATCCAACCAAGCACTTTGTTTAGTAAAAAGCTTCTGTTAAATTGTTTGTTTTTACAGAAACTTGTGTATGCATGTTTAGGATATAAAATTTATTCCAAAATGATTTTGAGGATAAAATCTTTGGAAAATGATGTGTTTTGAACCTACTGACCATAGGAAACAAATTGTGATTTCAAAAATGTATTTGGTAAAGCAAAAGAATAAATCTTTGATTTAAACCATTTCTAGTCAAATAAAAATATGGTTTAATTGTTAAAAATGATTTTGGAGGAAAACCGTTGGGAAATGTTTTGGAAATAAACTCTTTGACCCCAAACACAAGATTTTATGGTTTGAAAACATATTTTGTTAAACCTATAGAATGTTGCATTATTAAAAGCATTTCTTCACCACATAAAATAATGACTTGGTTTAAAAATGGTTTATGAAGTGAAATCTTTTGCAAATGATTTTGCCACTTTATAAAATGACTAATAAGTGTTTTAGAATGTTTATAACCTATTATAAATCACTTTTTGTAAATAAAACAATCTTTAGCATGCTTGCATGCATTGTTTTGTTTCTACAATTTTATGTGATGAATTGCTTGAATGGTAGATTGAAATATTGTTGGCTTGATTGAATTGTAGTGACTTGAAGTGTGTGAACATTTCAAAGAGTGAACTTATACCCTCTACCAAAAAGGCAAGTGATGCTCCATACTTTGTCCCATTATTTTCACTATGCGTTAGTGATATTTCTAAGTATGACTTGCATGGAATTTTTGCTAAGTATAAACTATGCTATGGGAAATCCTAGTAGATGAAACCTTAGTAGAATTTCCTAAGTTAAGATTCCTACTACTATCATGCTTAGCTTAGCTAGTAGAAAACAAGGGTGGAATATATATTCATGCTATGGAAAATTTCTAAGTCTGAGGACTTGTGTTTTGTTTAATAAAACAACTAAGTTAATGAATCACCTGGGTGGAATGGAAGGAATGGTTTGTGTTGAGTGGTTACACAAGGCCAGGGGACTGGTGAACCTTGTGTATCTCACTTGTGGATGGCCACCCAGGAACAAAGAGATTTGAGATGTCAAATGTTGAGAAGCTTCAAGTGCAGCCACTTGGCATTATGGGCTCTGCCTGGATCATATAGGTTGCAAGAACTTAGCAAAATGGACAGTTGGTGGTAGGGTATGATAGGTTGGAACGCGTCCATTCTGGTCTAAGGGAAGGCTTCTGAAAGATCTTGTCTTGGTGAAACCAAGTCTTGTGGGGAAAGTGCACCACCTCTGCAGAGTGTAAAATCTAAGTACTTAGCCATGTCCCTGGCAAAGGACAATTTGAGCATCAAGACATGGAAGCTATCAAGAATCTCATCATCCCAATTTCTAAGTTAAAAACTTGTGGGTGAACAAGGGTTGAAAGGATCACCAATTTCTATTGGGAGATGCCTTGGGAAAGATTTTGTCAAGCAAAAACTTAGTGTTTTCAAATGATAAGGAAAATCTATTTTGAGCAATGCAAGCCTAAGCTCCACTTAGCCAAATGCATATATATGATAGACTCTACTATACTACCATAGTATCACTTGCCAATACAAATCAAATGTATTGACCCTTGTGGCTGTAACTTGTTATGTTGCAGGTTTGATTATTATTAGTGAAGTTTAATGATTAGGATTACAAGTCTACAACCAACATGTCTGCCTGTGGCACTTTGAAGATGAAGGACCCCATACTATTGTTATATTCTGCTGCATTGTAATGAGATAGCTAAATGAGCTATGTAAGATGTAATAAAATTATGTTATTCATGGTTATAAAGTTGTATTATGACCTTTGTTTCTTGATATTACATCTTAACTGTGGATGCTAGCTATTGATCCAGGGACTAGCATTGTAAACACAGGGATCTCTACCTTATTAAAGGTTGGGAACCTTACAATTTCCTGAAACACCATAAGAGTATGGAGCGTTCAAGATATGTAATTAAACCTTGTTTGACATGGTAAGATCAAAGGTGTAATTTATAAAACTGTCATTATATTTTAAAGATTAAAAGCTTTAGAGACTACCGTTTTTCCACTGAAAAGAGCTCCATCATAATCCGTTGAATTGACACCATCTAAAGTTATGGTTTGGGATTAAACCCAAGTTGTACTTTCTTAAAAATTGGTATGCTATGCATAAGAATGATGTTTGCAACCAAAATCGGATGAACATATCTTTGTATGTTATTTTGAATAATAGTTGAGTATTCCTCCATAACACCGAACACAAAAGTGTTTATCGCTTAGAACGTCAAGTTTTCTTTGAGAAGGAATTTTTCGTGAAAAGTTAATTGGGAGGACAATAGAACTTTGACAAGGTTAAAAGAACCTTAGCTATATGTGCAAAGTTGCACAACGCCGAAAAGTGTTCTGGAGGCAGCAACAATGCTCATGGCTCACGTGCCTCAAAGGTGGTGGTTACGGAGATCTAAGTTCCTATTGAAACAAATAGGTCGGGTAAACAATCAAATACCAAGATTTGAGAGTTAAATCATTATTTGACAATAATGATCTGACTACATGCAAAGAAGCAATGATGGGCCCTGACTCCTTCAAATGGCTTGAAGCCATAAAATCTGTGATAGTTCCATATACAAGAGATCAAGCTTTGAGCTTGAAAGACCTTCTGGAAAGGTACAAGACCTTATAGTCATATTTGGATCTATAAAGAAATAGACATGGATGTTTCACATCTATGAAATTATCGACATGTCGGGAAAGAGTTCACGACAATGTTCAAAGAGTTGACTATGGCAAGATTTGATCTTTCATTAAGCGATATTTAGTGTAGACGGATTAATGTAGCAACCATGACATATAATTTTGTTATGTGTTGAATAAACAAAACAAGTTCTTCTAATAGAATTGTTACCTAGGACATGTGCATAACACGGTCCATAGGGTTTTGTTAATTCAAAGGATGCTAAAAGCATATGCAAACTTCAATGGTTGAAGTAAGCATTGCGGAGTTGGAATCTTCACTATGATGAAATTGTTAAAGGAGTTTAAATTCGTCGGAGACGATGAAGATGCTTGCATTTGCAAGAAATTAAGTGGGAGCGCTAAGACATGTTTCTAATACATTATGTGGAAGACATATTGTTGATTGGAAATGATGTATCTTTTATTAACACATATTAAGAATTTCATCCCGATGAAAGACTTAGGCAAAACCCAAATATTTGGCATCAATAGACGCTAATATGGTTGTGCCGAAAGTACATAGATGATATATCGAATGAGTTTAATATAGAAACTACAAGAAAGGTTCTTGTCACACAGAAAGGATTGAATGAGTTCAATATTGATGATATATTCAAGTGTATTAACACTTGGTAAGTGAAACAAATATTCAAGTATAGATTGATACTTGATGTATGAAATCACAAAGAATATTTATATCAATCATACTATGATAGTACAAATCCAGATATGTCCTATGCTCTAAATGTTATGAGCATATACCAGAATGATTCATAAGATGATCATTGGACGATAGTAAGGATATTCTTATGATCTTTTGGAAGAACTAAGAATATATTATTTTGTAGAAGTGGCAAATAGATGGTTAGATCATTGTAAAAGTACTACATTGATACTAGTTTTGTCACAAAGTACAAATTAAGTTTATCTCAATCTAAACTAAGGGTGGCGCGATATAATGGAAAGTAAGTTCCATAATGGATTTGGATGAGTTCCAAAGTTAAGACATTGTGACAGATACTACAACAAAAGGCTAAGTATATGACTGCTATAATAGCAGCTAAAGAGGGCATTTGTGTCAAGTAGTTTGTTATCAAACTAGGTGTAGTTCACAGCAGGGATAATACTATGAAGATATATTGTACGACAATATTATCAACATGTTTTAACCCCAAAGAACAAAAGGTCTCACCACAGGACCAAATTTATACAAATCCATCTCATTAGAGAATGAGTGATGCGTAGAGACGCAAAGACATGCAATTACACACGGACCTGGAAGTGTCAGATCCGGAGATCAGTTGACCACTAGCAATCGTGTACATACAACACCGGAAAGCCATAGGTGTTGAATACACAAAGGTTTGAAACTAGATTATTGACTCTAGTGCAAGTGGGAGACTGTTGGAGATATGCCCAAGAGGCAATAATAAAGTGGTTATTATCATATCTTCATGCTTATGATAAATGTTTACATACCATGCTATAATTGTATTAATCGGAAACATTAATACTTGTGTGATTTGTAAACATAAAAGAGTCCCTAGTAAAGCCTCTTGTTAAACTAGCTTTTTGGTTAATATATGATCATGGTTTCTTGATCATGAACATAGAGATGTTATTAACAACAGGGTCATATCACTAGGATAATGATATGATGGAAATACTCCTATAGTTAAGCATAGCATAAAGATCAAGTCATTTAATATAGTTCATTTGCTATAAGCTTTCTGATACATAGTAACCTAATTCCTTCGACCATGAGATCATGTTAATCACCATCACCGAAAGGATGCTTTGATGACATCAAACACCACACCGTAACTGGGTGGCTATAAAGGTGGCATTGAGTGTTCGGAAAGTATGGATTGAGGCACATGGATCAAGAGTGGGATTTGTCCATCCATATGACGGATAGATATACTCTGGGACCTCTCGGTGGAATGTCATTAAATTAGCTTGCAAGCATGTGACTGGCTCACAAGGGATCACATATCACGGGAACGAGAAAAGAGTACTTATCGGTAACGAGGTTGAACTAGGTATGCAGAGATACCGACGATCAAAACCTCAGATAAGTAAACTATCGTGAGACAAAGGGAAATTGGTATCGTATGTAAGTGGTTCATTCGATCGCAAAGTAATCGTAGAAATATGTGGGAGCCATATGAATTTCCAGATTCCTCTATTGGTTATTGATCGGAGAAGTGTCTGGATCATGTCCGCATAATTCACGAACCGTAGGGAGACACACTTAAGGATTCGATGTTGTTGAGTAGTTATGGAATGATGAGTAAGAGACCGAATGTTGTTCGGAGTATCGGATGGGATCCGGGATATCACGAGGAGATCCGGAATGGTCCGGAGAATAAGATTCATATAAGGAAAGTCTTGTTTCGGAGTTGGGGAATGATTCCGGTGTTTTCATCGGGAATGTTCTAGAAGGGTCCGGAAGGTCCGGCACTCTGAAGGGGAAGAGTGCATGAATGTGTCATAACAAGTTGGAATGGTTGCATCATGTATTAGGTGTCATCGCTAAGCAAAATAAAGGGATAAATCATATCCTAGTTTGAAAAGTCAAACGCCAATTTGAAAAGTCAAATGGCAAGTTTGCTTGGTGGAGGGAGAGTAGGAAACCTACTTGGGGAGGAGTTCCTCTCCCTCCACCGCCGGCCAAGGAGGCCGACTTGGGGGAGGACTCCCTCTCCCTTGGCCGCGCCCTCCCACCTATAAAAGGAGGGGCAGGGCTGCCCCTCTAGACCTACACCTTGCCCCCACCAAACCCTAACCCTAGCCGCCGGCCACCAAGTCGCCGCTGCTGCCCTAGGGTTTGCTCCTAGCCGCCGAGTTGGGGCCCTCCCCTTGCCCTAGCCGCCGGCCTAGCCCTCTCTCCTTGGTGCCTCTAAACCCTAGATCGCCAAGGCCTCTCTCATAGTCCACCATACTCGCTCCGGCTTAAGGCGAAGCCCTGCGAGATCTCCCCTCTACTTCCGGTACCACGCTGTCGTGCTGCCGGAATCGCGAGGAGAGTGCTACAACCTCTCCTGCCTGCTGGAACAAGGGAGAGGAAGGTATTCATCGAGTATCGAACGTGTGACCGACTGCGGGAGCACTGCCGGAACGCAGTGCCGGAAGGATCGTCTACACGATCTTGAGATCGGCAAGTGTACGACTACATCACCCACGAGAATCTACTCTCGTTAACCGCTTTGGATCTTCGAGGGTTAGTATTCTATCGACTCGTTGCTACAATCTAGTAGATAGATCTTGTCTTGATCATAGATTAGATCTTGATTGTGTGTTCATGCGGTAGAAAATTTTGTTTTCCATGCTACGAACCCCTACAAAAAGGACCAACATAGCGAGGAGCTAGTTTGCCTTTGATGCCAAAACGATGGACACCCTTCAGAGGAGTGACCCGGAGATAAGCTTGATCACCAACTTCATATTCAATATGTTGATGGTGACGATCATGATAGCTTTTCTGGCGGGACTGAGCAGCTTTCAAACGATCTCGAATGATACGAACTTGATCTTCTGCTTCCTGGATCATATCCGGACCAAAGAACTTTCTTTCGCCGGTTTCTGACCAGTTCAGGAGTGCGACAAGTTATTCCATATAGAAACTGGAATGGTGCCATACCAATACTGGACTGAAAACTGTTGTTGCAGGAGAATTCAGCAAAAGGAAGGTATTTCTCCCAGTTCTTGCCAAAAGATATGACACACGCTCTCAGCATGTCTTCAAGTATTTGATTCACTCTTTTGGTTTGACCACCGGTACTAGGATGATAGGTTGTGCTGAAGGAAAGGCGAGTTCCCATAGCTTGTTGGAAACTTGCCCAGAACCTTGAGGTGAACAAACTCCCACGGTCAGAGACGATTTTATTCGGTACCCCATGAAGAACAACTATTCGGGATATATACAGATCAGCCAACTGATTAGCAGTAATGCTCTCGCGAACAGGTAGAAATTGAGCAACCTTGGACAGATAGTCAATGATTACCCAGATGGCATCGTTTCCTTTCTGAGTCTTAGGAAGACCAGTAATGCAATCCATACCAACTTCATCCCATTTCGACTCAGGGATTTTATGTGGTTGTAGGAGACCAGCGGGTCTTTGGTGCTCAGCCTTGACGTGACGGCAAACGTCACATTCAGGAACAAAACGAGCAATATCCTTCATACCAGACCACCCGAATCTTTGACGAAGATCCCGATACATCTTGGTACCTCCAGGGTGGAGAGAAAGAAGGGATTCTTTAGCTTCGGTAAGAATTACCTTCTTCAAGTCCTTTCCATTTGGTACTACCAAACATGTACCGAAATATAGGACACCTTCCTCGTTAACAGAGAAACATTTAGCAACTCCGCTAGCAATGTTCTCTTTAATTGTATCCACCTCAGGATCTTGCCTTTGAGCAGCTTTGATCTGATCCTCTAGAGAAGACTTCACTTCAAGGGTAGAAAGGAAACCACGAGGAACTACTTCGAGATTCAATCGAGTGAATTCCTCATGAAGAGAAGGTTGTGCTTGCTTGATCAGCGGGGTGTTGTAGTAAGATTTACGGCTCAGCGCATCAGCAACGACATTGGCTTTACCAGGTTGATAGTTGAGACCCAAATCATAGTCCTTGATGAGTTCCAACCATCTTCTTTGCCTGAGATTCAGATCAGGTTGTGTGAAAAGATACTTCAGACTTTGATGATCTGAGTATAACTCGCAACGGCTACCGAGAAGGTAATGTCGCCATTGCTTGAGAGCATGAACAACAGCTGCAAGCTCAAGATCATGAGTTGGGTAGTTGTTCTCATGTGGTTTTAGCTGACGGGAGGCATAAGCCACCACATGCCCATCTTGCATTAACACACATCCGAGTCCTTAGTGAGAAGCATCACAGAAGACTACAAAGTCTTTGCTAGTGTCTGGAAGAACTAACACGGGTGCAGTGGTTAACTTGGTTTTTAACAACTGGAAGCTTTCTTCAGCCTTATCAGACCATTCAAACTTCTTCTCCTTCTTAAGAAGATCAGTCATTGGCTTTGCAATCCTGGAGAAGTTCTCGATGAACCGACGGTAGTAACCAGCCATCATGAGAAAACTTCTAACATCCTTGACGGATTTAGGAGACTCCCAGTCGAGGATAGTTTGAACCTTATCGGGGATAACAGCAACCCCTTTGGCGGAAACAACATGACCAAGGAATACGAGCTCTTGTAACCAGAACTCACATTTAGAAAACTTGGCATAGAGACGATGTTCTCGAAGTTTTGTTAACACCAAACGAAGATGTTCAGCATGCTATTCTTTAGTATTGGAATAGACCAGAATATCATCGATGTAGACCACAACAAACTTGTCAAGGTACTCCATGAAGGCAGAGTTCATAAGTCGCATAAAAGTGGCTGGAGCATTGGTAAGACCAAAGGACATGACCATATACTCGTAAAGACCATAACGAGTGGTGAAAGCAGTCTTTGGAATATCTTCCTTACGGATCTTTATCTGGTGATACCCTAACCTTAAATACATTTTGGAAAAGACAGTGGCACCACTTAACTAATCAAATAGATCGTTGATCCTAGGGAGAGCATACTTGTTCTTGATAGTCACAGCATTGAGTGGGCGATAATCCACAACCAGGCGCAGTATATTGGTATCCCGCTTCTTGACAAAGATGGCAAGACATCCCCAAGAAGATGTGCTGGGCTGAATGTATTCTTTTCCTTCTAACTCCTCTAATTGCTTCTTCAACTCCAGAAGCTCATGTGGAGGCATACAATAGGGTCTTTTAGAAACAGGAGCAGTTCCAGGAACTAACTCTATGACAAAATCCACGCTTTGATCAGGTGGCATGCCAGGCAACTCTTTGGGAAAGACATCCGGAAACTCACAGACCACGAAAACATCTTGAATCTCTAACGGAGGTAAAACTTCAAGAGCATACAACTCCGCTTCAGGAATAGAAACGGCTGAAGGAGATAGTGACCCTACGGTCCAATACTTGACTATTATGCCAACATGACTAGTCAGAGTCACAGACTTGGTTGTACAATCGAGAATAGCTTGATAACGGGTCAACCAGTCCATGCCCAAAATAATGTCAATATCAGTTGACTTGAGGGCGATCAAATAAGTGGGAAAAAGTTGAACTACAACTTCGATTAGATTCCCATTACTAACCATGGTGGAACACCACCTAGAACCAGGAGATTGAACTAGTAGAGGAACAGATAACCTCTCAAAACTCATCCCATGGATTTGAGCAAAAGCTTGTGACAGGAATGAATGTGATGCTCCAGAATCAAACAAAACTTTAGCGGGAATTTGATTGATACAAATCGTACCCATTATGACGCTTGGATCTTCCTGAGCCTCCTCAGCAGAGATATGGTTCAGGCATCCTTTTCCAGCACCTGGATACTTATCATTCTTCTTTGGTGGTGGTGCATTCACAGCAGCACTCTTCTGAGGACACTCCTTTGCATAGTGGCCAGGCTGGCGACAATTGAAGCATATAAAACCTGATGCATTGCCAGCAGGAGAGTAGTTTGATCCACCAGCATTGCTTGAGTTAGCATTCGGACGAGGAGCATATCCAGAAGTCCTTGGAGTATAAGGAGCACGTGGCACAGCACTGTAAGGCACGAAGACACGACGCTTCTTATTACCAGAACCAGCCTTGTTGTAACCCTCCCGAGGACGCTTACGGGTTACTTCATACTCCACCTTTCCACTCTCGGCTTTCATAGCCTTGTTGACAAGACCTTGGAAGTTACCAAAGTCCATGAGGTGGATATCACGGCGATCCTCAGGATCCAGTCCCTTGCGGAACAGAGCTTGCTTCTTAGCATCAGTGGAGACCTCTTCAGTAGCATAGCAGGAAAGACGATTGAAATTGCGCTGGTAGTCACACACGGAACCAGTGCCCTGCTTAAGCTTGAGGAACTCCTCCCTCTTCTGATCCATCAGACCCTCCAGAATATGATAAGCTCGAAAGGCTTCAGCGAACTCTTGCCATGTAACAACATGTTGAGCTTCTTGCATAGCCAAGAAATTTTCCCACCAGGAGTTAGCTGCTCCCTCCAGATGATAGGCATCAAAAGTCACCCAATCAGCTGGAGCAACATGACCAACCTGAAGTTTGCGCTCCATGGTGCGAAGCCAGTAGTCCGCATCAAGTGGCTCAGTGGAATAGCTGAAAACTGGCGGAGTGAGACGTGTGAAGTCCTTAATACCAACTTGATTGTTCTGGCATTGAGCAGTGTTGCGCTCAATCCTTTCAAGGAGTCTCATGTTGTCAGCACGGTTGGTTTCGTACATGGCCATGAGTTGAACCATGGACGGCGGTGGAGGAAGGTTGGAAGATTCACCCTCATTTGCGGCACCCCGAGCATGAGCACGGGTACGGGCACGAGAAGTGTCACCCATCCTAAAAAACAAGAGGAAGGTTAGACAAAGATTCCAAAGGAACAAGACGGAAAGCTGAACAAGGAGTACTTGATGTAAATGTATCATCTTATCTAGCAGGGTAGTATCAAAGCATACTAATGTATACACTAACCAGCTAACTTACAAACCATGACAATGGAATGCTAAGATGTTACACACCAAGCAAAAATGAGATGTCTTGGAACTCTGAGATTAGCAACCAAGTACGGAGTACTTTTTAGAAAAACAACCCCAAAACCACGATCCTAAAAGTTTCGAGATACAAGGTAAGGAATGAAAACCTTTTCAAACCAAATAAGGTAAGAGAAACTCCAGCATCGGAAACACACAAGAGAAGGAGTAAAAAGAATCCTAGTCAGAGTTTCTGCAAATAGTTTTTAACTTTCAAATAGTTTTGTCAACTTCTAGACTCAACATCGACCAATAAAAGGGTTTCCTACAGGCATTCCTGCTGTGATACCAAAACCTGTAGCACCCCCCGGGGTTAGGGTTAAACTAACCTCATATCACCATCTAAGATAAGTTCAACTCCCAAACATGGAAGATCACAGTAATATTCGGTAACATTATAGAACACAGGGATTCAACAGCATAAGTTTAAACTCTTAACAGAGTAAGATATTAGAGTTATTACAAACCAGAGGTCATAGACCCAACATTACATCATAGAGCGAAAGCAAATTATGTTGTTCTACACAACAACTTAGCAAAAGGCCTAAGAGGCCAAAAACAAAAGCGACGTTCATCCCATAGTCCTCAGGCTGCTACCTGGGACCCCCAACTACTCGTCGATGTCAACGTAGAAGCCACCTTCAGTTGCAACCAGATCCTCTATAGAAAAACAACAATGGCGCAAGGTTGAGTACAAGAATGTACTCCGCAAGACTTAGATAACCTAGTATCTACATGCTCTGGCTAGAAAGGCTTTCTCTGGATTTTCTTTTGCGGAAAGCAATATTTATTTGTAAACAAGAGAGAGAAGAGGCTCGTCTACTCAGAATCTTTTAAAAGGGATGAGATAGCGACTTCTTCTTCTTGTTCATCACATATCGATAACCACCAGCTTAATCAGAACCTCCTATCTAGGATCACCCCCTCGACCCGGAGGAAGCATCCTTAAGCACATGTGGATCAACGAGTTTTATAATGGTTAAAGTTATCTATGATCTTAGAATCTGGTCACCAAGCGTTCATAACCGTGAACATGGCTTTTCGAAAAGATTAATACCCTGCAGGGGTGTACAACTTTACCCACACGTACCAACCGACTCTTAATGCCAAATATTATTAGTCCTCTTCCTTGGAAGGCCGGCAGAGGGTGGTTGACCACGACCTTTACCTTGCTTTCGCCGAGACCAGGAGTCATGCAATAAGTATGATTCCGCCGTAACGGGTCAAATCCCAAAGCCGGTACTTAAAGATGTGAGGCGAGGTTGGTTCACCAGGGGCTCCATCGACCCCAAGCAACCCGGTCCACGCTGCCCTACCTGTTATGATGCACCTGCATCACCTCCTCTTTCAAAAACATTTTCAATGCGTATGCCAAATGGAAAGCCCGAACTATGTGACTCATGGAATCTACTAGGCAAGTTAGTCAGTCGAGGGGTTCCCAAGCCCCGTGTGGTTGTACGCTCGTCTCGGTTCCAAAGGCAAGAACTCATTTCCTAGTGGTGGCGAGCATGGGACTACAAATACCACACCCAACGTGGCCTCCCATACAAGCCTTAGCATATTTATTAAACTCCTTCGAGGATGTCACCATATCCTACCTCACTACCTTCCTTGGCACCTCTGACTCATCATTGAATAGATCAGACGTTGCTTCTATGCTTGGCTAAGCTGTCAGTAGCAGAAGCTCTATAACACTCCCATGCTAAACCTAGGTATCCTAGGAGCAGTGGATCAGGAGTATAAGGCTACAAAAGGGAAATAGTGCAGCAGATAGGTAACACTAGCTACTGACAAAAGACCACATTGGAATCGTGTGCATCATAGCGAGAAAGTAGCATACTTTATAAAACATAGGTTCAGAATGAGAGGCTACGCTTGCCTTGTCCGTCAGTAGACAGGTATGGATCTTCGGTGTTGTTGACTTCAGCTTTGGGTTCGGATCCTATCGTGAAGAACCAATACCGGAAAGGGGGAAACAACATTCAATACATGGCATGTGCAATGCTCAATCAATATGGATGATATGACAAGTTAACTTGCGTTGAAATGAAACCCTAAAACATACTCGGCAATTTGAACGGGGTTCCGAGGGTTGAAAACCCTAACTCGGGAAACTCCAAAAACACATGAGAGGGGTTGATTTAGTTCTCTAATTAAACTTGTCATTAAAGTAGATTAACAATGCATGATTATAGATTAAATAGGTAGAACTCATTTTTCTGAACAATTTGATATATTATCTGTATTTTTCTGAATTACAGATTAAAAGTTATTGAATTTACAATATTCAAAACAATTTCTGAAAATTATTAAACCTTTTATTAATTTAAATAAAACTGGGAATATTTTTACACAGGGGCTAGGCTAGCCACAGACACCGACAGGTGGGCCCGTGGCCACCTCAGCATCCACACAAGCGAAAAGGCTCAGGGCAGTTTTCACCGGGGCAGAGGCTACCCACACCGACTGACGGGTGGGGCCAAGGCCACGCAGGCAAGCCACGCGTGAGCCACGTCGGACACGACTACGGAAACGTCAGGCGGTGGTCGCCGGCGATGATCTGGTCCACCCCAGCACACGCGGGAGGGCGCGTTCGAAAGAGCTCAACAAGGCGAACCTAACTATCCTAGCGCCGCTAGTTATTGGTCGCCGGAGGGGCAACTACGGCGAACGGCGGTGGCGGTGCTCGCAGGCGAACAACGCGTGACGGCTACGCGAGGCTAGCAGGCAAACGGAGGGCGCCTTGAGCACCAGGGGCTCACCACGGTGCTCGTAGAAGGGTCAGGGAGGACAAGCGAGGCCGGAATCAATGGCGAGGAGCTCATCGGACCTCGTTGGTGTTGAAGAAGAAGGGGTCGATGTTGCCAATTGGGGGCATCCCAGCCCGATTCCTTCGGGGAGGAGGGAGTTCGCGTCTAGGCGAAGCTTGTGGCGGTGTCGGATGGGCGAGGGGAGGCCGGAGACGGCGGCTAGCCGGCAGCCATGGCGTCTAGGGTTCGGTGGGGAGGAGCTCTGCCGAGAGAGAGCAAGAGGGAAAGGGATAAGGGGACGAGGAGAGAGAGTCGAGTAGCGGCGTTCTTATCCTGGGCTCCGGGGGCAGCAGCACGGTGGCGAGCATCGCAGAGTGCTGCTGGAATCGACGACGGCGGCGCTGCCACCCAGCTACTTAGCGTCGTCGTCGAAGACGACGAGAAACAGAGAGTGAAGGGGTACGGGGCCGCGTGGGCCTTAGCTAGGCCGTGGGAGAGGGAGGAAAAGAGTTGGGCTCGGCCCAGAGGCGCTAAGTTGCTTTTTTCAGTAAAACTCTTTTTCTTTTCTGTTTTGCATTTTCTCTTTGAGTTTCATTTTGTAATCTGTTTTGAACCATTTCAAAATATAGAGACTTTTATAAAAATATCTGAAAACACTAAGGGCCCCTAGAAACAGGTTGGGCTCCACAAATTTTAGGGGTTTTTCAAAATTCAAACCATTTGAAGATAGTTTCAAAGAGAAAGGGGGAGGACTAGTGTTTAGGTTTTGCACTTGCACTTTGATTTACACACTTGATCACATGCATTACTTGGATGATTTAAATAGATGCATGCCATGCTTAAGTACTGAGTACATAAATTACAAACATGGGCTGTTACAAAAACGCACTTCGTTGGGTTCAGTTTGATCTGGAAATGACGGAGATTTTCGAATGTTTCCTTCTGGTCCTCGAGCAGTGCGTGTTGTTCCTTGGTCTTGATGACGACGTGGAGGTGGTGGTGGGAGCCCGCCGGCTTCAGCCATTTTCTTCGTCCAGTTGCACTGGCGCGTTGTGTGGTTCATAGGTTTGTTGCCACCACTGTGAAACTTGCACGGCCCATCAAGCATAGACTCCATGGTGTACTTGGGCCGTGGTGGCCTGTCATCTGGCCTCTGCCTCCGGCTGCCGCCTACAGCCGGGTCCTCGTGCATCGTAGCTACTTTCTTGGTGTCGTACTGGCTGTCAGGTTGGTCGTCTTCCCTCTTGCCATGGCGGTTGTCGTGGTCGTGCCGCCTGGGGTGATGGTCGCCCGGCTGGAGGCGCTCCGCCTGCTCGTCTATCATGATTTGGCCTTGGTCGTCCACCATGATGGGCTTCTTCATGGTTGCGTTAGCGGTGGCATACTTGTCCGCGATGGCCATGACCTGGGCCATGGTCTGCGGGTCTGCCCGGCTGAGCTTATGCTTCAACATGGTGCCGTCTTGGCAGCCGTTGGTGAAGAAGTCGATTGCCTGGTTCTCACGCACCCCTTCACACGAGTTGTGCATGCTGGTCCAACGGGTGAGCTATGAGCGATCGGACTCATCCTTGCCTTGCACGCAGAGGGCAAGCTCGCGAGGTCGACCCGACAGCTTGTATGTTCCGGTGAAGTTGTGAATGAACGCTTCCTCGAAGTCCAGCCAGGCATTGATGTTGTTGTCGAGGAGGCTGTTGAGCCATGTTCTTGCCGAATCGACGAGCATGAGGGGGACATAGCGAATGGCCAGATGGAGGTTTCCATTGGTGATTCCCACTGCGGTGGTATAATCCACCAACCAATCCTCGGGCTTGACTATGCCGTTGTATTTCAGTGTGTCCCTTGGAAGCGAAAAACCCTTTGGAAATAGTTCGTTCCGGATGCACGGACCAAAACACTTCGTGCCAGCCAGACTTTTTTTCTCCAGCGTGCGTGATTGCACCAAGAGGTCGATGCACTCGCGCGCCTCAGCAGGTTCTCGGGGGCCGAGTCGGCCTTTCAGACGCGACGCAAGCGGGTCTTTGTTTGCATCTGCTCCTTCATCCGGGGCGCGCGCCTTCTTTCCTTGGGAAGCTCCTGCTGCCGGAGAGCGGCTCACGCTAGAAGCAGCAGCGTCTCGGTTGTGGCGGCCATGGTTGCTAGACTCGCCACGCGGGCGGTTGTTCTGCCCGACTCCTCCTAGGGAGGACGCCTGCTGATGCTGGCTTCCTCCGTGCACCGTATGGTCCGCGCCTTTGCGAGCAACAATGTCTCGGGTGTTACCCATCTGGATGGGGGTGCCCTCGGCCTGCTGCTTGTTAGCGGTGGCGAGGAGGAGCTGGACGCACTCCTGCTGGCGACGAAGTTCTTCTCCCTCGAGGTGCTTCAGCTCCACGGCCGCCGCTTCGGCCGCTCTCATGTTCTTGGCGGGGGTGCTATAGACGGGCCACGCTACACCTACATACAAGGCGCGGTCCAGTTCCGACGTGAGGCCATGCCCCGGTGCAGGATCTGCCTGACGAAGCCATGGGCAGTGTTGTACTCATGCACGGTGGCGTTCAACCGGCGCTGGTTTGCGGCGACCTTGGTAGCTTCCTCTAGGAGCTTCTGGCCTGTAGCTTCGAGCGCGGCCACGGCGGCTGTCGGGTCCGCCTCGACGGTGACTGGAGCGCGCAGATGCTGAATGGAGGCAGTGAGCGTGTCCTGCTCCTGCTCGGGAGCGGAGCTCTCTCCTCCCGCTCGGCGCTCCTGAGGCGGGCGGTGGTTTTCACGGGCGTTCACCACCATGACTTCGACGCAACCATTTGCCACGGTCGGGCCATCGGCGAGGCGACTGAGAGGCACATCGAGGATGGAGGTGACCACGCTGGGGAAGACCTCGGCGACGGTGGCGACATAGACGCGGATGTACCTGAAGTGCATGATGGAGCCGTTGGCGGAGAAGGTGTTCCTGGCGAAGCATGCGGCGTTGTCGACGACGCAGTCGAAAGCGCCGAACGTGAGGACGAGGCCGGAGGCCATTCGTTCACCGGCGACGAGCGGAAGTCCCATGCGGAAGATGATCCCAGCCAAACCGCTGTGCCCCACGGTGGGCGCCAACTATAGTGGTGTGGAACACGGCAGTACTAGCGGGGATGGCTAAGAAGGGACACTCAGATGCAATCGCTGGCTCACGCAACGGGTTAGGCACGGTAAACTGCAAACACAACGACGTACCCAGGTTTGGGGCCCTCTCGGTGAGGTAACACCCATACTCCTGCAAGATGAACTATATGGAGGGGCGAATGACCAATACAGATGCTCCTAGAGCTGTTTCCTTAGCTACTGTCGAGAGCTAGAGGAAGATGGGAACTAGAGGCTAGCCCTTCTCTCTTCTATATTTTCCTTCTATTCTTGCTTACCTAGAACCCCAGCTCTGCCCTCCCTTATATACTGGTCTGGGGGGCATATTACAATTTGGGCTCTAGGGTTTACTGTTTGGATACGGGTTTACAGGGCAGGGCCGGCTGCAAGGCCCAACCGGTGGGCCCGGACCCAGCCCGCCCTTCTTTTAGCGTCACCCTCTTCTTTGGCGGTCATCCGGACTGCTTTTGTTGGTCAGCCGACCACTTTGCTTTATCTTCATCAGGCGGCGCTGGCTGTGATGGCACGCCAGCCTGCCTGATGAAGAAGGGATCTAGAGGCGTACCCCGCAAGGAGCATCAGCCCTTCCGTGCTCTCCATCGAATCCGAGGTAAGCCGGGGGGAAGCGGCCACCCGGCCGGTTCTTCTGGCTACCGGGCTAGACGGGCCAGCCGGGAAAGCTTTATGCCCAGCCGGGCGGTATTGGCCAACCAGTTGGAGTTGTCCTTCTCGAGGGCCAGGTGGCCTGTGCCTTCTCAAGCTGGCCCACTTAGGCCTGGCTCTTCCTACCCGGGGGTTATCCCCCCGACAACGGTGTTTCCATGCTTAGAAACAAGGCTTAGGGATCATACTTTCACCAGTGAACACTCTCTCATATAAATATATTCTCTTCATGATACTACTCTTAACTAGTCTCCGGTTGGACACTCTAATCCATGGTAGGGCTATAACAGCACTCCTCAAAGTCCGCCTTTCCCAATCTAGATAACCCCACACTGTCACCTTGAGTGCTAGATGGTTCCAACAAACACCACAATTTCATAGAGACATCCAACTCCAAATATAACTCATGACAAGTATTTATAAACTCTAGCCTAAGTGCCACCATGGCGCACACGCTGTCACTTTCACACACGCGGGGAGAGCAGAGATCAATTGAAGCACTTGAGTAGCAAGGTAGATCTACTTGATTACAAAGCTCATGACCACAAAAAGATCATGTATAGAGAGAGAGATGAACACATAGCTACCGGTAGAGCCCTTAGCCTCGAGGAAGAACTACTCCCTCCTCATCATGGGAATCAGCAATAGTGATGAAGATGGCGATGGAGATTGATGGAGATGGTGGTGGAGATCGAAGGAGATGGCTCCGGGGGCACTTCCCTGTCCTGGCAGGGTATCAGAACAGAGACTTCTGTCCCCCGAATCTCCCCTTTGGTGGCGGCGGCGCTGCAGAACTTTTTGTGGATGTTTGATGGATTATTTAGGGTTTCTGAGTCGGGGGCTTCTTATAGGCGAACGAGACAAGGTCGGTGGAGTCCCAAGGTCCCACACCCCCTAGTGGCGTGGCCAGGGTGGGACCACGCCACCCTAGGTAGTGGCCACCCTGGTGTCCTACTCCGTCTCTGCTTCATGGTTTCGTTGCTCCAGGAAAATAGGAAGATCGGCTTTTGTCCCATCCAATTCCGAGAATATTGATTTATTGCCTTTTCTGGAACCAAAAATAGAAGAAAACAGGCAACTGGCACTATGGCATATTGTTAATAGGTTAGTCCAGAAAAACATATAAAACACCTCAAAGTGTAGACAAAGCAAAGCAAAGTAGATACTAAACAAGCATGGAACATCAAAAATTATAGATACGTTTCCAACGTATCAGTGGGGTGTAGATCATGGGGAGAGTGCCCACGGTCTTGGTGGAGATAGGGTGGTCACGTGCGTCGAAGGTGATGGTGCACTAGGACCACTTGAGCTTTAGGGACAATACACCCGGCCTAGTGGAGGCGACCTCGCGAGTGAGCAACTTGAAGTGCCGGTTTGACATTGGAGCCTAGGAACCACCGAGGATGCATACGATGGCACCCTGCAACACTTGGTAGCCCTCAGGGTCCTCGATGTGTCCCTTCTCTGGCCAAGGAGGGTGCTGGTGCATGGCGTTGGCCTGGTGGCCTGCCTGCGGGGTGTCGCGGCCACCGGAGTTGTTGTTCCAGTGCTCGCCCCCGTGATTTCCACCTCTTGCACCGCCACGCTCGCCGCCTGGTCTTCCCCTTCTATGGTTGTTGTGCATGTCGCGGAGTTTCTTAAGCTTGTAGCATTTGATGACCCTCAAGTATAGGGGGTCGCAATAGTCTTCGAGGGTAGTAAAGCCCAATTTATTGATTCGACACAAGGGGAGCCAAAGAATATTTATAAGCCTTCTGAGTTGTCAATTCAGTTGCACCTGGAAATAGTCTTGCTCACAGTAGTTTATCAGTAGCAACAGTTTTGTAGTAGCAATAGCAAAGTAACAACAGCAGTAAAATAAAGGCAGTAGTAATAATAGTAGCAAAAAACAGGATTTGGGTGCGGTAGGCATAGGGATGGATGGAGGGGCGTTGCATGGACAAGACTATTCATGTAGTATCAAGATCTAGGGCATTTGCAGATAAATAAGGTAAAGCATCCAAGTACTAAATAATCATAGGCATGTGTTCCATATATAGTCATACGTGCTCGCAAGGAGAACTTGCACAACAACTTTTGTCTTGCAAGCCCGTTGCAGTGGAGCCTCAAGGGAATCTATTGGCAATTAAGGTAATTCTTTTAATAGAGTACCGGAGCAAAGCATTAACACTCCGTAAACACACATGATACTCATATCACAGTCATTCCCTCCGGTTATCCCAATTGCTATCACTTCGGGGCCTTTGGTTCCGGACAATAATATGTGTAAACAACTTTCAGGTAAGATCATAAACAATAATATCATCATGAATCAATAACATGTTTAGATCTGAGATCATGGAACTCGGGCCCTAGTGACAAGAATTAATCATAACAAGTTGCAACAATGTCAAAAGGCACTAACAAAGATACTAGGCACCATGCCCTAACAATCTTATTCGATTACACGATAGATCTCATCCAATCCCTACCATCCCCATAGCCTACGGCGGGGGATTACTCACTCATGGATGTGGGAAACATGGATGGTTGATGGAGAGGCGTTGGTGATGATGATGGTGATGATCTCCTCCAATTCCCCGTCCTGGCAGGGTGCCATAATCGAGTTTCTGGTTCCGAATCGCGGTTTCTGGTGGTGGCGGTGCCCCTCTGTTTTTAGGTCAGAGGGCTTATGTAGGTGGAAGGAGAGGTCGAGGGGGTGCCCGAGGTGGCCTCACCACCCCCTGGCGCGGCCTGGACTAGCCCGCGCCACCAGGGGTGTGGGCCCCTCGTGGCCCTTCTCTGTCTCGTCTTCTGGCTCCGTGAGACTTCAAGTAAAATAGGAGTTTTGCGATATTTTCCGGGATTTTTCCTGAAAATTGATTTCCTACACAAAAACTAGACACCAAAGCAATTCTGCTGAAAACAGTGTCAGTCTGTGTTAGTTGTATCCAAATCACACAAATTAGAGGAGAAATAATAGCAAAAGTGTTCGGGAAAGTAGATATGTCTTGGGCGTATCAACTTCCCCCCAAGCTTAGCTTATTGCTTGTCCTCAAGCAATTCAGTTGAAAAGTGAGAGCAATAAAAGAAACTTTCACGAACACATTTGCTTCATAAGATGTATAACTTCTCAACACATGAATAGATACTTGGGCAATTCATAATAAGGAGTATGCAAATAAGTCTACTCAATAGTCATGCAAGCTATGAAGAGATTCCAACACAATAATAATAAGTAGCATGAAACATAAGCATAAGCAACATTGTAATGCTCAAAAGAAGGTATGATAGAGTGGTATCTCGCTTGCCTTTGATTGTGGAGCAAAACATGAATGCCAAGGTACCTCTGAAGTTCAAGTGAATACTAGAAGTAAAGATATCAAAGATACAAGCATCAAACTTATACCACAATTAACCATGTTTTGAGACAAGCACATTACACTAAGAATGACAACTATGCTCTCAAGAAAGTGCTCATAGAATAAGTGGTGACTCAACAAAGAAGTGAAAAGGTTTTGAAAAGTTTGAAAGTCTTCCAAATGCTGAAAGTATGGTACTCATTAGCTTTGAGCTCTCATTGCCACTATCATAAGCATCTTTAAGTGGTTAAGTTTAAAGTAAGGTCCAATTTGAGTTATATGCTTGACAGATCATAAACTGGAAATCTCATGTCTCTTGAGTACGAGGGCCGTTCCTCATGCTACTCAACTTTAGTTACCGGTAAGTTCTTGTCATTTTAAGTACATGTGTATCATAGAGAACCGCCAACGGGGTACCCCTTGCCCCATGATACAGGAGCTATCCCATATCAAAATGACAAGGCAACAGACAATGAGCATCTCGGTGATCTTTTTATTTGCTATTTGCATAGGTTTTTATTGAGGATGCTTCATAGATTGCTCATTATGGTTATGCTGCAAGTGTCCACCATGATTAGGCATGGCTTAGGCTAGCCGCCCAGGAGTTTCTCTAACACATATACATAACTCCATGGACTTACAAGATCCCATTTTGTTTCACACCGCCGACATACGTAAACAAAAGAGCATGATATCAACTAGGTGGTATTTACAGGTGTTGAAAGCGTTCCCCATGACAGCACGGTTCTGCTAACTCCCAGCATATAATTTGCAAGCATATAACTTCCATGGACAGTCACAATGGTTCAAGTTTATTAAGTGCAAGAAAATAAAGTGTGCCATTCAAGTTCGTGAGAGCTTTACTAACTAACTTTCTCATAACAAGAAAACATTTTATTTGGAAGAAAACAAGGCATAATAAATATGCACCGAATACCAATGATGCTAGTAGGTAGATATGGTGGACACTTTTTTGACAATTTTGGTTTTGGGGAGTTGGATGCACGAGTAGATCTCATACTCATTGCAAGTGAAGTCTAGCAATAAGAAGGGAGCGACAATCGAGAGAGCGGTCATTGTCATAATCATGCTTGCAACAAAACAGAATTAATTATGGCATAAAAGTGATACAAGAACTCTAAGGCAAAATAAATCATCGAGGCTTAACTGACTTTTGTTTAGTCATATGCATGCGTGAGCATGTGCCAAGTCGATTCAAATGAAACATTCAGAGGAGGATACCACAATGTCATACCAAGTTATGAATAGAACAATGCAAGTAAACATTCATATGACATGCTACAAACTATTAGCAAGTTGGAACTAATCATAAGAGAGCAAGAACTACAAAGCATCCATTAAATAACATACACCCTACACGAATAGACTAAGCATGCCCATAATGATGAGTATATGTACAAAAATGAAAACAAATAGAGTTCACTACCAGCCTCTTACCACACCTCGAGTTGTCATAAATCATCATTATTGGCTTTCACTTGTGTGGCTTGAATAATAAGATAAACCAAACTCCAAAGGAGTCACTAAGGACCGCTGAACCCTGCAACAAACTCTACAAAACTAGAGAAGAACAATAAATATTTTTGGGTTTTCGATTTTTAGAGAACAAGAACTAAAGGCAAAAGCAAACAAAGCAAAATCTTTTTGGATTTTTCTAGTAGAAAACTGATACGTCCAAAATGTATCTACTTTCCTGAACACTTTTGCTATTGTTTCTCGTCTAAACTGGTATGATTTGGATACAACTAACACAGATTGATGCTGTTTTCAGCAGAATTACCTTGGTGTCTAGTTTTTGTGCAGAAAATCAACTAACGGGAAAATCCCGGAAAATATGCCAAAAATCCTATTTCACCAGAAGACTCATGGAGCCAGAAGACGAGACGAAGTGGGGCCCTGGGGGGCCCACACCCCCTAGCCACGCGGGCCAGGCCTGGTCGCGCCTGGAGGGGGTGTGGCCGCCCCAGGCACCCCCTCGGCCTCCCTATTCGCCTATAAGTTGCCTTATGACCTAAAAACTCAGGGAGGGTCGACGTTTTTCCAGAAAGAGTTCCGTTGTTCTGCCACCACTAGAAACCACGATTCGGAACCAGAAACTCTGTTCTAGCACCCTGCCGGGACGGGGAATTTGGAGAGGATCATCGCCATCATCATCACCGACGCCTCTCCATCAACCATCCATGTTCCCCTCATCCATGAGTGAGTAATTCCCCGCTGTAGGCTATGGGGATGATAGGGATTGGATGAGTTCTATCATGTAATCGAATAAGATTGTTAGGGCATGGTGCCTAGTATCTCTATTAGTGCTATTTGACTTTGTTGCAACTTGTTGAGCTTAATTCTTGTCACTAGGGCCCGAGTGCCATTATCTCAGATCTGAACTTATTATAGATTCATGATGATAGTATTGTTTATGATCTTATCTGAAAGTTGTGTACACATATCATTGTCCGGATCCAAAGGCCCCGAAGTGACCGAAATTGGGATAACCTGAGGGGATGGCTGTGATGTGAGGATCACATGTTTTCACGGAGTGTTAATGCTTTGCTCTGGTTCTCTATTAAAAGGAGTACCTTAATTACCAGTAGTTCCCTTGAGGCCCCGCTACAACGGGCTGGCAGGACAAAAGATGGTGTGCAAGTTCTCATTGCGAGCACGCGTGACTATATATGGAGCACATGCCTATGATTGTTTAGTAATTGGATGATTTATATTATTTATTTGCAATTTCCCTAGATCTTGAAGTTACATGTTTAGACTTGTCCATGCAACGCTCATCCATCCATCCCTATGTCTATCGCACTCATATCCTACTGTTTGTTGCTACGGTTACTATTGCTCTTGTTTTACTGCTGCTGTTACTTTGCTATTGCTACTACAAAACTGTTGCTACTGATAAACTACTGTGAGCAAGAACTATTTATAGGTGCAGCTGAATTGACAACTCAGTTGTTAAGGCTTGCAAGTATTCTTTGGCTCCCCTTGTGTCGAATAAATAAATTGGGTAATACTACCCTCGAAGACTGTTGCGGTCCCCTATACTTGTGGGTCATCACCCCTATCATATTAGGCCGTCCTTTCTTAAGAACTATTAAGGCTTTAATCAATTTGCATGAAGGGAACATGAAGCTTCAATTGCCTTCGACCTTTTGTTATTCATTTCCCTAGGAGAAAGAAAGCCAAGCAAGATGATAAGGAGGCCATCACTTTGAAGGCAATTACTTTGGAGTGGGTGTTCCTCTCGTATGGCCTAAGTGAGAAATATCAAGGTCAACCTATTTACCATAAAAGAGCACTGCATGGGAGGCAACCCATGTGAAATAAAGATTTGAGTTAAGTTTAAGTTTTTGTAGAATAAAGAGTGCTAGAAAACTCCAGTGAGAAGAAGAGATTCGGCGGTACTAAAAATTCTTGTTTTATATATGCCATAGTTGGTTGAAATTTTAGTCTGTCTTTTTTCTGTCAAAACAAGGTATTTCGCTAAGTTTCAGTCTAAAAAGTAATCCTCGAAGAAATAGAATTTTTTTGATGTGTACAGAAATGTTAACACCAACTATATGGCGGGAATAAAAATTCCCGCCGTATAGTTATGTTACCCATCGACAATTTTGCATCCCAGAATACAGAAGGCTTGACGACCAACTATACGGCAGGAACAAAAGTTCCGGCCGTATAGTTGTCGCCCTATAGTTACAGCCGCCAGATAGAAACCCTAGGAAACCCTAAAATTTTGTCGTCAGGCCAACTATACGGCCGAAACATCCTGTTCCCGCCGTATAATTGTCGTCGTATAGTTGCGTCCGACCACTTAAACGCTTGGGGAGGTACCCAAAACATCAAAAACACAATCCTTTTTCTCTCTTCTACCTCCAAACTCTCTGAAAACCTCAAGGGATCTTCACCCCTGCTCAATTTCGTTCGAATTCCTCGCACACAAGTGATCTACGGTATATTTCTCCTTAGATCTTCCAATTACTTTTTGCAAATTCATCTCTGATCTATTGTCATTATCAATCTAGGGTGAGACTTTTTTTGAACTAATTGCCATGATTATCTTGCCTAGATTAATATGTTGAGGAGATTCTTTAGCGTGCTATGATGAGGATTACGCTATGACTATTACTGTTGAATCAAAAAAAATTGTCTCTTTTATTTGTTTGTAGAAGATGAACATGAGGAGCCAGACACGTGCTCTTGCTGCAGCTAGTTCTTCTCGGGCTGCAGCTCAGGAATGCATGGGGATTCGATTCAAGAACGAAGCCCACCGTGATCGTTTCGACAGGATCAAAAATCGAGAAGTCAAGGCAACCAAGTGGGCTCGCCCCTTCACTTTGAACCAACTTCGTATCTCGGATTTGTTATCTACTTTAAGGGTTTGTGGAATGATCACTAGGAGATGTGGTGTTTATTATCTGCATATTGCCAGAGCTGGGCGTATCTACCCCGCTCCTTTGCCTAATGGTCTTTTCTCTATCGAGGAAGGACGTGTGCTTTATGACTTGAAGGTTGAGCAAAACCAACCCGAGGAGGAGATTTCGGAGGAGGATGAGGACCAAGAGGAGGAGCACGAAGTCCACCATCAGGAGGAGCAGCCACCAAATCGGTTCGCTACATATCAAGATTTCCAAGAACTTGGAGGAACTGTGGAAGGAATGCACAATCTCTCCCTGAACCTCCGAGAAACAACAAGTAACCTTTCAACTCAATTTGCGGACTAGAGTTACAACTTTTGCCCCCACCACAGTGATTTCAAGGGCTTGCAAAAGCTTAAGCTTGGGGAGGTTTTCTATCTATTTTATATTTTGGTTTTTATTTGCTTTATCTTATTTTCGAGGTTATGCTTTTATTTGAGTTTATAAGCACTCGTGTTGGTTTCCCCAACACTTTATCTTATTTATTTTATTTTGTTTGAGATTTTCAAGCCGAGCTTTGCCACCTATTTTCTATTCTTTAATCCCCTTCTCAAAAAGCAAAAAAACATATCCGTTTATCTTAATTTTCCCTCTCTCTTTTTCTTTTAGCCTCGAAGTTCTCGTTGATTTGCAGGAGAGTGGTTAACTTCGAGTTTCCAAGAAACAAATAAAAAGGGAAGAGAGAAGTGGAACCAAACATGAGAGATATGCCTTATGACTCCCCACTTTTAAAGTTTGAGAAACCCATGCTAGTTAGTTGTAATGTTGAGATGTTATATCACTGGAGTGAGTCTCTATATTGTAGTAAAATTTTGTTTGCATGGGTATTTAACTCGGTACATTTTGTTCGAGCTCTTGTAGTTAACCAAGTCTTGCCTAAAAATTTGCTAAACAATTGAAATAAGAAGAAGTCTTACAATTAAAGACTTGGGTATTGTAGTGTTTAGTCTTGAAAGCTTATTCCTAGAGACACTCAACATCACAGAAAATAATGATTGACTTGATAGCTCTCTTTGAAAAGATTTGTTCAATTGAATTAATGTTTAGCGGTTTTTGTGATCATGCCAAGGTTTGATTTGTCAATCATAAGAATGATATAGCTTTATGTGTGTTAAACTTCATGGGATGCCAACAACTCCGCTGGCCTATGAACGATCTTCATGGAGGAAACTCCTAGATTTTGGCTATAAGTTGATCAAACATTTGTAGCAGCAATGCTATAATGGGTAAGATTCTTGGCACTTCCGGGTAGCTGTAACATGATGGAATCACTCATATGGCTGATATGAGTAATCATTATGCAAAAGGAACAAAAACCTTAGTGATGCCATGAGTGTCCATCAAAGCCCGATAAACTAATGAAATTTTTTGGCATGCTCTCAATTACTTAAGAACTAAAATTCTTAAAAGACAATGAATAGAAAAGTAGTGCTCGAAAAGTCTTGATTTATTGATGTGGGTGAATTGAGATACTTTAGTATATATGCTTTTCATGACAAACTCTCACACCCTTAATTCTACATGATTATACTTTATTGTTCAAACGTAAGCCTATGAGTTAATTACATGACATGGAATAAATTTTACCTTTTTGAATCATCCATATTACAATAGTTTTGTTGTGCTATAAGGATTCATGAAACCCATATGATATGCTTGCCATTACTCTATCTATGCTGAAGTTTTTCAGATTAATAAAGTGGGGGAAACATAAGACTATCAATCATGAGTAAGATCATCATTTTGTTATTTCAGTTTAAATGTTGAGTTCCCCTTTGATTTTGGTTTTCTTGCTCGAGGATGATCAAGTTTAAGCTTGGGGAGGTTGATGGCTGTGAAATATAGACATCCACGTCCGCATTTAAACTGGATACTATTCATATATTTGATGAAATATCTCTCTATTTCCTGCCCCTAATGCCTAATGATCAATGGGGTATGCAATCCTTTGTTGCTATTTTTTCCTGCGCAGATAATGACGTATGATGATGGGAATCACTACATAAATGCCAAGGATACGAGATTTCCAACACGTCAAAGAAACTAGGAGCCGTGAGGAGGCTACTGCAAGGTTAACGACCAACTATACGGCCCGCCGTCGTATAGTTTGCACCGACCTCATTAGGTCAAACAGAACAACTTTCGTGAAGGGACCCCTATATAAAGAGGCTTCAGGCAACGAGAAACAAGCCCCCAACTCCACAACATCGCTTATTTCACCTTAAACTCTCCCTGCCGCCACGCTGGAGGAATAGATCTAGATTTAGATCTAAACCTCCAAACCTTCTCCACCACCATAGCCATCTTCCACCATTTGTTATAGTAGATCTCATCTCCAATCTACGATATTGTAAGACTATTGGCTATCAACTCTATGATCTCTATTACAATGCTTATGATTGTCGATTTCATCTCTATGTGTGAGTAATTCTCCTTGGGCTAAGGGCATCGGCCTATCCATGTAGCTTTTGTGCATGTTATTTATCAAAGATGGGATTATTTATTAGTTTGTCTGACATGATGATTGTAGTATCCTCTCTTGCCTCAAACTAAGGACTTTTCAGGTACCCAATACCCCGAGGATTGATCCAGGTAAAGGGAGTGTGAGTAACGACTAATCTGCAGGATAGGAACCCCATTGACAGAAAGGGTAGTACGGTTTTATGTGAGGAACTTACTTGGGATTAACGGTGACGAGGTTTAATCTCGTCAATGCCCATTGTTATGGACTTGGGTTTTGGAGAATATGGGGATGCTAGAGATCGCGGAACGGTTAGCAAACAAGCAACACGGGGACACGAGGTTTACCCAGGTTCAGGCCCCCGGAGGGAAAACCCTACTCCTACTTGTCTGCTCTGATTATGGTGGAACCGAAGGTTACAGGGGTGCACAGATGCAATCTGGCGTGGAGGTGTGTTTGCGGTGGTATGCGAGCGATTGTAAGAGAGCCTCCTCATCATGCCCTCCTGTCCTTTATATAGAGGCAGGCAGGTCCCAGGCATAGATCGAGTCGGTTACAGATTTTAGGGTTTGACCCTTTGAATTTTCTATCTACCCTAGTCTTGCTCTCCAAGGATCCGAAGGTGTCATGGGCCCTGGCCATCCGAAAGTCTTCATGGGCCGGGTATATTTGTCATGGGCCTTCCTTGGGCTGGACCAGGTATGCTAAGGTCGTGTACCCGTAGGGTATAACCATGTCAGTAGCCCCCGAGTGTTCAGTCAAATCGTAAATTCGGTTGAGGACTATTCATTCTTTCGGGTGCGGCTATCTCTGTTTGCTAGAGAATGATTTGAGTGTGTAGGGATTGTTGATGCGTGTGCCTGACTCTCCCGATGGATCAGGGTCAGTTAACTGTCTTAGGACAAAACAACACGATCTTCTTCAGATTCGAGTCCCTCGACTCGAATCCGGAACAGATGCTGGCGTAATTCGACTAAGGCCGCGGAGGACTTACAGGAGTGGAATTCCAGTAAATTTAAATGATGTACCCAACGTGTCCGTCGGGATTTTCATCGTGCCTGCTGGCACGGGTTTCCACTAGCAGAGCGTAGTCGTGTGCGTTGCCAGACCATCAAATGATATCCGTAGGTCTTATCTTTATGTCATAGACACAGCATCCGAATTTTATCGCCGCGGAGGCATTTCGGGTGGCCAAGGAGGATGCTTTTCACTTAGCGTTAATCGGGGCAAAGTTGCCGGAAAGTTTTTGCATTCTGATCCGAAGGATTGCAGACGAAGAATTCATAGGGTGCGCGACCAGCACTCCCTATGGGAGTAGCCCCGAGTGTCTGTTCAAGTCGTAGACTCGAGCAGAGACTTTAACTTAGCCGTTGTTTGACTCTAGGTCCGTAGGACACAAATTTTTCGGATGCTTGAATCCATCCTCCCTATGGTAGTAGCCCTCGAGTCCGTAGTGGAGTCGTAGACTCGACGTAGGACTGGAAGAATAGCTTTGCAGTTTGATATCTTGATTATGCTTCGGGTGCGCGGCCAGCGCTCCTGATAGGAGTAGCCCCCGAGTAATTAATCAAATCGTAGATTCGAGTGAGTACTCTTAGCTATGTAGCCGAAGAATTGTAACCGTTGCTAGTATAGCTTTTGATGACATCAGTGCTGACGATTGGTGGCCACACGCGTCTGCGGCGCCAGAGGTGACTTGACTGGACGAACATGGGTCCCACCTTCTGACCTTGAGTTGACTGGTCAAGCGAGACGTGGAGATAATTACGGCGTCACCTTGATTTCCGTGCGTAGTGGACGGCGTGTGAGCGACGGTTCGCTGCTTTGCTTACACGTGGACGGCTAGATCTTGCTGTTGGCTCTAGGTCTTCCCGATGGATGGTCATCGTGTGTCGTCTTCGTCCTTATAATCATTGGGGAAAAGTTAATTTGTTTTCACCGCAGCCATTCTTGTTTCACTGCTCCAATCTGCTCTGAGCTTTCTTGCTGCGCTGGAATATCCTCGAGCATTTCCTTCTTTGATCCTACGTTCTCTCCGCCGGCACCGCCGCACCACGATGGGGAAGCTTAAGAAGTCCTCTTCTGCGGTTGGCACCAGCGCTGCTGGTGGCAAGAAAGTTTCTACCACTTCCCGTGTCACCGATGGTGGCTGGCGGTGATCGGAGACGCGGGAGAGTGATCTCCGCAAGCTCCATGAGCGGGGCTTGATCCCGTAGGATAGGGAGGCCGTCAAACTCCCTGGCAACGAGGTAATTCCCCGTCCCCTTGCTGGGTTTCGGGTTATGTTCCTCGCTTTTGTTCTTCGGGGCTTTTCCTTCCCAGTCCACAATTTCCTTCATGGGCTGCTTTTTCTTTACGGCATCTAGCTGCATCATGTTTCCCCCAACTCTCTTCTTCATATTGCTTGTTTCATCACTTTCTGCGAGTGCTGGCTCGGTATCGAGCCGCACTTTGGCCTCTTCCGGAAACTCTATTCTGTGAAGAGGCAATCTGGTTCTGATGGTGTCTATCCCATTGGGGGGTTGCATCATTTCCCTTCGATCCAATCTTCTTTTCTTCTCCTTTTCTATGTCCGAATCTGTCCAGTACTAGCGGAGGCGATGGTTTTACATCCGCGACTCCACGGTGGCTGGGCAGGATTTTTGTCTTGCTCCTTTCGACCCCTCCCAAAAGATCGAGCCTAAGAGGTCCTGGAAGAACTAGATCTTGGAGGGCGAGGTGGCGGAGATAGAGGGGCTCTATCATCGGGTGGAGGATCTCCAGCTGATTCCGGATAAGGAGGTGAACGGTGTGGATATCATTCGCACTTTTCTCAAACGTCGGGTGCAGCCGCTCCAGGCTAGGGCGCACCCGATGTTTCTTTATTCGGGTCACCGTGATCCGACGAGGGTTTCGGCTGAGGCATTCTCCAAGGGGGATCTCGACAGGATCCTTCGTCCGCTGCTGAAGTTCAAGGATGGAGAGGATCTTCTGGGGAAGTCGCTGACTTCTCCGTTCTCTGCTTCCCGTGCGGTTCCGCAGGTGTAGAACTGTGATGTGCGCGTAGCGCTATTTTTTGACTGCGTTTGGTTTTCCACCTTTGTGCTGAAATTTTTGCTATCTTTTTGTGTAGGAATTCAAGGTGCCAGGCATGTCGCCTCCTTTGCCCTAAGTATTCCCGGATGCTCCGGACAATGAGGTGGTGGACTCCATGTCCGAGCTGCCATCGGCGCGATCTCCGGTTGAAGAGGCGAACGAGTCGAGCGAGGATCACACTCGCAAGCGGACGAGGAGCTCCAGTGAATCATCGGATGCCTCGACTCCGCCAACGCCTAGGAACCCTCTATGTCGTGAGCGTCACAGTGATGGGCATGGGGGCTCTTCTTCTCTGATTCCTGTCGTTCCCGTGCGGGCTGTGGCACCGCACCCACCGGCGAAGCGGAAGGAGGAAGAGAAGAAGGAAGAAAAGAAGGAAGAGAAGAAGGGCAAGAAGACCCTTCCTGTTTTCGACCTTAGCTACTGTAACATCCCAAAAATACTAAGCTTGGATCATCAAACTCTAATCATCAAACTTAGGGTTAACAAAAACTTTTCTAAATAAATTTATGAAAGCATGCATGTGTGTATGCATTGATTTTTGAAATTCTTTTAAACCACCTTGTTTGTGTGATACATTGCTTGTAAAATGTTTCTTAGGTGAAATAAACATCATCTAAAATATTTCCCAAACTTTTCCTAAAGACAAGTAAATCAAAACACATATATGAAATGAATGGTCATTTTGGCCAATTTGACTCCCATGCCTACTTTGGCTGTCTCAAACTTTCAGAACCTAACAGAAACTTTTCTGGATCTTTGCACCCCTTGAATGTACTCATAACAAGGTATCAAGGCCCACTTTGTCATCATCCAGAAACTTTCAAATGCATAGTTTAAATGACAATTCAAAATTGTATCTTTATCATATGGGAAGATCCCACTTTTTCAAAAACTACTCAAACAAGCTCAACTTTCAAAACCCAAGCATCTGCAGACTCACCAACACCAATCTAGCAAACACACCAAAAATCTTTTCAAAATTCAAAACTTGAGTTCATGCGGCCATTTCATCAAACAGGTTGCAGACACAAATCAAACAAACATCAAACACTATTGTGAGCGGTGATTCTTGCCTAACTGGTTCCCCATTTAGCTCACACACAACTCGGTAGATCATCTAGAAAGATTAGCCAAGCACTAGCACCATTGTGAGCTTGCCATTGCCATCAATGGTGAACAGCCGAGCACCCCCTTGTCACCCCATAGTCGACAGCGGGCTAGAGGAAGAACTAGCCGTGCCAACCTTGTCTGGGAGGCAGCCCACCGTCCACCACCACTCACTGTCCCAGCCGCAAGCGTTGCTAAGCCCTGGACCACACGCACGGACCGCGCCCAGACCGCCAGCGACCATGCCGAGCGTGCGCCAGAGCACCACCCTCGACCATCACCCACAGACCGCGCGCCGCCCTTGCCGCGTGCATACACAATCCCCACCAACCCAGGAGACCGCCAGACATCCCCGTTTGCCGCCCCGTGCCTCACAGCCACCGCCCGTCGTCGAAGACGCCGCCTTTGCCGCGCAGAGCACTGCCCGTTCCAGACCAAACCACACTGCCCCATGCCTCGAGACCATGTCGTTGAGCATCGCCAGGAGACGCTGCACCGTCCCCAACCCTTGCCCATGCCATTAGCCACCTGTAACCTCGCCCCCGACGAGCTCACCGTGCGCCCTGACGGTCCCCTCGCTCGACTATAAATAGAGGCCACCCCCGCACGAATTCTTCACACCATCTCACTCCCCTCTCCTCACTGATCGTGCCACACCATTCTCAGAGCAAGGCAAGCACCACCTCGCCGGAATTTCACCGGAGCTCGCCGCCTTTGGAGAAGAAGGGAGCCAGTGATTGGAGCCGCCACAGGAGAAACCACCGGTACCAGGAGATTCGCCGTCGTCGACTTCGTCGTTCGCCCGCCTCGCCGACCCTCGCCAGTACCCCGGTGAGCCCCCAGCAACCCTCACTGGCCGCGCTAGGTTTCGTTCTCACCGGAGTTGTCTCGCGTCGACGATGACTCCCAGCCGTTGGATTAGAACTAGATCGAACGATCCACGTCGCCTCATACCGCTTCGCCCAGCCCCGTGTCACTGACGAGTGGGGACACCCACTTAAGCATCCCGCGGAAGCACTGCGCTTAGCAGGCCGGCCCAGTAACTTTTCCCGCGCAGCCCAGTTATTCAAATTAAACCTTTTTCTATTTCAATTCAAACACACTTCTGTACCCAACTTCAAAAATCAACCCAGATCGATTCAGTGCAGCAAATTGAATGAAACCAATTTTGTTGGAAAGGTCTTTGAATGCTGAATCCAAGCCCGTTGGATTAAAGTCATTTGGATCTATAGATCACGCATGGTAAAAATAACAAGGCAGAAGCTTTTCTGCATTCAAACATTTTTCAAATTTAAACCATAATAGCTTTTGAGTTGATTCCAACTCGCAAAAATCACATTTAACCATACCTTTCAGAATATATAAAAATATATAGGTTTACTTGCAGAGATAATGTTCAAGTAATAAAAGAATGCTACATAAGCATTTCTAGCCACTTTAATTAATTAAAATAAAAGGGTAAAACCTTATTAAATTGTGACACCACTTTAAATCACATTCCCATGGACTAAAATATGTGGTGATGACATGTGTCAACATGATCCCATATTTGGTTTGGAGAATATTAAATCTTAAGTAGTTTTTCAATGAGTAGAAATTACATTTCTAAAAATAAAAGGAATTAAATCAAGCCTTAACCTTGTAATGTTAGAGATGATGAAGGATCATCTATAGGACCCTTGTGTGTGATGATTGCAAGTAGTTAAGTATTGTTTGGTGATTGTGTACCTCGTATTTATTCATAGACGCTAGTACCGACCAAGGATACGAGGAGGAAGGAGGATACTACGAAGAAGAAGCCGAGGAGAACTTCAACCACTGCTCTGCACAAGGCAAGCTAGTAACAAGGCAAGATAACACTTGCAATTTAGCAAGCTTATACTGATATTGATGCAAGCTGATACTATACCTATGCAAGCTAACCCTTGCAAGATACCCTACTGATGCAACAAACCCATACTTGTTTTATGACTACTATATGCCTTAAGCATATGTGATCATACCCACTTGATAAACCAATCCTAGTTTTACTTACAAGCTTCTTACTTTATTTCTTTACCAAAGCTTACTGAGAGTTTACTTAAGTGACTTATAGATACTAGAAAGATATTTGAAGGTTGCATAAAGAGCATAAAATTTGGCCTAAGTTAGAAACCTTGACATCAGCCTGAGACATAAGGTTGTACTTAGTTGAAACTCCACTAGTTACCACCCCTCATCAGTACTACCCCCACCTATAGATGCTAGTGCTAAGCATAAAACTTGATCAACCTTTAGATGGGAATACTTGGTGGAAAAATGGTTATGAAAACCTTGGAATGATGGATCATTCTATTGAAATGTTTTGGACATGTGTTTCCAAACACTTGATGATTTTGGTGATGAAAATGTTGAGGCATGAGCCTTAGACCTTTATAAAACTGATGGTTGTCTGGATGCGATACCATTCCAATTTTATCGTACAACCATAATACCCGAATATTGGGTCGGGCTTGACTGGAAACTTATATTACTTAGTATTAGTTCCCTCCCGGCCAAGGTATGAGCTGAGGCTACCTTGTGAAGATTGTCCACCTGTGCAGTACCCAAGATGATAGTTGGTCATGGTTGGGAGGCCAAACTCACAGGAGAGGTGCTTATACTAGGGCGTGTAATTGAAAGGTTAGGATTGATTATCCGCATACTGAGTATGGTGAATTCAGGATTTGTTCCTGACGGATGTATCGAATGTTGTGGTGAAAGTGTACAATCTCTCCAGAGTGTCAAACTATTCGAATAGCCGCGTCCGCCGTTATGGACAGTTGGAGTGGCCATATTGTTCCCCCGTCAGACTTTTCAAAGTGACCTGTGAAATGAATTAAGATTTTGACTTGACCACAACAGAGTTGTGATATGGAATACAAGTTCCCACTTAGGAATTATAAAATTGTGACTAGCTTGGGAACCTAGTAGAGATAAATCTGGCTTTTGCAAAACAACCCTAGAGCCTAGTGTCCTATTATCCAAAAACCCCCTTTTACCTGTTAGTATTAGTTTGCGAGTACTTAAAGAGTACTCATGGCTTTGTCCCTGGCTATTCCCATGGCCAGACTATGAAGAGGAGTACCTGGAAGATGGACCCCAGGAAGGTAACGACAACTAGGATCATCTCTCATCGTCAGCATTGCCTATGACCCCGAAGATGGAGCTTCGCCTACGCTATCGTTATATTTACGTATTCCGCTGCTTGATGTTGTATTAAGTACTGGATCATGAGATCGCTAATTGTGTAAGAACTTATGTATCGTTTGTAATGGATGATGTACTATGGTATCCAATTCTGTTATGTCTCACAAAAATGGTAATCCTGGGATTGCGATGTATGGCATAACAGGCATCTAGGATTGAAAAATCCGGGTGTTGACAGCGACCTTGACTTGTAAGCTTCCTCAGTTCTTTTTGTTGTCTCTTCATTTCGCTTGATTGTTCTTGGCTGACGTTTTTTCTTTTGCAGCCACTCCTCTTACAGCTCCTCCAGCGATGGCGCTCGAGAGATGGTGGGGGAGTCGAAGATTCCTTCTCCTCCTCCTCAGACGGTGGCCACCTCTGAGGGCGCTGCTCCGAGGTCTTCTCCGCAGGAGGCTTTGGTGGTACATTGTTCGGCTGAGTAGCCTTGGCTGAATAGCCTTATTGAAAGTAAAAGAGGGGGTAGCTAGGGGTAGAAGCATCGCAGCTGTGCAACGTTCCATGGGTTGGAGTATGCGACTCCAGACTCCACGTGCTTGAGGCGATAGGCGCCACCTGGGATGACTTCAGTGACGATGTAGGGTCCTTCCCATGGTGACTCGAATTTCTTATGTCGCTCTTGCTTGAGTCGTAGGACCAAGTCTCCTTCGTCAAAGGACCTTGGGCGCAGCCGTCGGTTGTGGTAGTTGCGGAGACTCTGTTGGTACACCGCTGATCGGGCCATTGCTATGTCGCGCGCTTCGTCGAGTGTGTCGACGGCGTCTTCGAGTGTGGCCGTCGATTCGGCTTCGCTGTAAGCGACAACCCGAGGGGCCTTGTGGCGTACCAATGTTGGTAGCACGGCTTCGGCTCCGTGCACCATGAAGAAAGGCGTGTAGCCGGTTGAGCTGTTTGGCGTTGTGCGCAGGCTCCATAGGACCGAAGGTAGCTCTTGTGTCCAGGCACCTGCAAGTCGCTCGAGTGGGCTCATTAGGCGCTTCTTGATGCCAGCACCGACGAGGCTGTTGGCCTTCTCGACCTACCCGTTTGTTTGCGGGTGCGCCACGGAGGCGTATGTTATGTTGATTCCGAGGTCTTCGCAGAAGTCCTGGAATTCTTTGGAGATGAAGTTTGACCCATTGTCGGTGATGATGTTGTACGGCACGCCGAACCTGTAGACAATGGATTCAAAGAACTTGACGGTAGTTTTTCCCTTTTGGTTAGTGACTGGCATGGCCTCAATCCACTTGGTGAATTTGTCGACTGCGACCAGGAGGTAGACGTGACCTCCTTTCGAGGACCTTGGTAGCTTGCCGATCATGTCGAGGCCCCACTGGGCGAAGGGCCAGGCCAAAGGTATGGGCCTGAGCTCTGATCCGGGTGCGTTCGGTTTATCAGCGAACCTTTGGCACCCGTTGCATCTTTGGACGATGTCCTTAGCGTCGTTCATGGCCGTTGGCTAGTAGAATCCGGCTCATAGAGCTTTGGCGACAAGGGCGCGGCTGCCCGCGTGATGGCCGCAGATGCCCTCGTGGATGTCTTGGAGGATGGTTTTGCCGTCACCGATGGTGACGCACCTTTGGAGTACACCCAAAATGTTGGGCTTGTACAGCTCGCCATTGATGATGGTGAAGGCCTTTGACCGGCGAGATATGCGTCGGGCATCTGTCAGGCTATCAGGCAACTCGCCGTCTATCAGGTACTTGAGGTATGGTTGTGTCCAAGTTTCTTCGACTGCCATGACCTGCATTAGGTTGACCACTGCAACCTCTGTGTCGAGCTTTTCGGGTCCTTCCTGCCCTTCGGGTAGCGAAGCCCCCGAGTGCTCTGCTTCTTCGGGTGATCCCTTTGGGAATTTCTGCTTGATGGATGGCACACAGATCTGTTCGAGGAACACGCCTGGTGGCACCCGTGCATAGGTGGAGCCGATGTTGGCAAGTCTGTCGGCCTCCTCGTTGCTTTCTCTCCCAACGTGCCGAAGCTCGCAGCCGTCGAAGTCTCCCTCTAGTGAGTTGTAGAGTGCACGGTACGCGATCATGTTTTCGGCGTGTGCGTTGCACTCATTCATCGTCTGCTGGACGACGAGGTTCGAGTCTCCGTAGATGACCAGGCGTGTTGCTCCACAGATCTTTGCCATCCTCATGTCGTGGATGAGGGCTTCGTATTCGGCCTCATTGTTGGAAGCTTGAAATTTCATCCGAAGGACGTACTTCATCTTATCGCCCTGTGGAGAGGTCAGTATGACCCCGGCTCCTGCTCCAGCCTCGCCCTTGGAGCCGTCAAAGTGCATCGTCCATGACTATGTCATATCCGTGTGTCTGGTAGCTGCAGCTCCATCCAGTGGACGAGGAAGTCTGGCAGGACCTGAGACTTGATCGCGTGCCGTTTCGCGTAGACGATGTCTAGAGGCTAATTGTTGCAAGTCTCCGAGGAAAGATTGAACCTCCCACTATGGAGGGAATTCAGTTTACCTTGAGGGAAAACAACTGGCTCGATGGACTTGCCAGAGCAATGCAGGAAGCTCTTTCCCGTCTATGTGGGCAGAGCATCAATCAGATCAAGGGTACTCGCTTTGAGTTTTGCCCAAGGCGTGATGCAAATGGACAACCACTGGAAGCCCCATACCACCCCGAGCTGAAGACTCAATTGGACCACCTTAGCTTCATGATGTATGACCGTCAGCAGGAGTTGGACAACTGCCGTGACTATTGCCACTACAAGTCGGCCATCATCAAGACGAAGGATCAGACCATAGCCATGCTAGCAAAGGATCGCAAGTCTTGCCGCCGTCAGCTCGACAAGAAGGAGCGCATTATTGCCCATCTTCGCCACCGCATCTAATCTCTGGAGGAGACCATCCACGAGAGAGACATGCAGTTGGAGGAAAGGGAGAATGCCGGAGAGGATCTTCGTGGAGACCCTTACTCCTATCTCAGCGATGACGATGATTTTCTGGAGGATCAGGCCATGGACTTCTTCACCGATGAGGATGATTTCGCCTTCATCGATGATGATGAAGATGATGAAGCCACAGACTCCGAGGAGTAGTAGCACTGAGCACTAGCGTAGTGAGTAGTAGTCGGTCCCACTGTATCGTAGATTCCAGAATGGTTCTTAAAACCATCTGTTTTTCCTTGCTGTGGTGTGCGTTGTATCGAGTGAATGAATGAATGAAAAAGCAAGTTGCTAGAAAAATCTGAGTCAAACATTTAAAAAAATTCAAAGACCCAAATCCTTAGAAATTTCCCTCTTTTTTCATGATCTATATCAATCTTCAGATGCCACGTGGAGGAAGTGGTTCAGCCCCAGACCCGATGTTGCAGATCCTGCAAATGTTGACTTCTGACCACGAAGCTGAAAGAGCAGAACGTCAAGCCAACCTACCCACTCTGCAACAGATAGCCCAGCTATCCCACAACAACCAAGGCCACGGAAATTAGGACAACCATGGATCTAAGCTCAAGAATTTCCAGAATACCAACCCACCCGTTTTTACTAAGTCAGAAGAACCCCTAGACGCCGATGATTGGCTGCAAACCATGGAAAACAACCTAGAAGTCGCCGGAGTGGAAGCCAACGAGAAAGTCCAGTTCGCCACCCATTATCTAGCCGGAGATGCCAGGGCATGGTGGAACAGTGTTCGTGCAATGACCGGAGGCCAGATGATGACCTGGGAGGAATTCAAGGTCAAGTTTAGCAAAACCCATGTGCCACCAGGTTTGATCAAGAGAATGAGAGACGAGTTCAGAGAGCTGAAGCAAGGAAGGATGACTGTAGTGGAATACCGTGACAATTTTTTTTCATTAGCTAGGTATGCCCCGGACGGGATAGACACTGAAGCCAAGAAGAAAGAAAGATTCCTGAATGGTCTGCATGACGAGATGAAGACGGTGTTAGTCAATATCCCCTTTGCTGATATTGAAGCCCTTGTCGACTCTGCTATCCAGATGGAAGGAAAGATCAACCAAGCCAATGAGAACCGCAAGCGTCGTATGATGCATCAACCAGGAACCCATTAGACCCCAAAGTATCGCCCTAACCCATCTCCAGGATTTGCCCCAAGAACCTACAGACCCCCTATGACCCGTCCGACCTACCCCAACCGTGGAAACCCTAGACCCGGAGGAAATCACAACAACCCCGGCAACTCTAGCAATTTCACCCATGCCCCACCCAAGTTCAACACCAACAATGCTACCGCCAACACCAACACTACCTCGAGGACTGGAAGCAATGTTGTTCCTGTCGCAGCCAAGGACAAGTCGCAAGTGACCTGTTATGACTGTGGAAATAAAGGCCACTATTCCAACGAGTGCCCCAACAAGAAGAATGCTACAGCCCCTAATGCCAATGCCCCAGCTCAGCAGCAGCGTCGTGTCTAGCCAGGGAGAAGATTTGCCCCAGGGAATTCACTCAACCGCAATGGCCGTCTTTTTCTCATGCATGCTGAAGAAGCTCAGGAAGCGCCAGACGTCGTGCTGGGTATGTTTTATGTTAATTCAGTACTTGCAAGAGTGTTGTTTGACTCTGGTTCCTCGCATTCATTTGTCACCGAAGAATTTGCCTGCACTAGTAAAATTCAACCAACCAAACTGAAGCATGTTATGATTGTGCAAATTCCCGGATCAACCACCAAGGCTAGGCAAATTTGCAAAGCCGTCCCTATCTGAATCCATGGCATAGATTTTTATGCTAATCTAATAGTACTCGGAACTAAAGGTTTGGAAGTAGTACTAGGAATGGATTGGATGTCCAAACATAAGGGATTGATTGACTATGCTAAGAAAGCCATAACCATGACCAGTACCGCCGGAATATCAGTTGAGCATATATCTGAAACCTTACCTCGCCAATTCAAGTGTAACAAGAGTCTAGCCCAACGTACCATTGACCAAGTCCGGATAGCCTGTGAATACCCCGATGTATTTCCAGATGTTTTGCCTGGTATGCCCCCAGATCAAGCTATCGAGTTTATCATCGAACTAATCCCTGGAATAGGACCCATAGCCCAGAGACCCTATAGTATGAACCCGTCAGAGCTAGAAGAATTGAAGAAGCAACTGGATTCCATGCTAGAAATTGGATTGATTCAACCAAGTGCGTCACCATGGAGATCACCCGTCTTATTTGTGGACAAGAAAGATGGAGGTAACCGTTTGTGTACGGATTATCAGAAGTTGAATGATGTCACCATCAAGAACAAGTACCCCTTGCCCAAGATAGAAGATTTGTTTGATCAGTTGACCGGTGCCCAGGTGTTTTCTAAGATTGATCTTAGAACTGGCTATCATCAACTCAAAATTCGTGCAGAGGATATTCCAAAGACTGCCTTTACCACCAGATATGGATTGTATGAGTATACAGTCATGTCTTTTGGATTAACCAATGCCCCCGCTTATTTCATGAACCTCATGAATAAGATTTTTATGGACTTCCTGGATAAGTTTGTCGTTGTTTTCATCGATGACATTCTGATTTATTCCAAATCATAAGAAGAACATGAGCTACACCTAAGGACCATTCTTGGAACCCTTAGAGAGCATCAGCTGTATGGAAAGTTTAGCAAATGTGAATTCTGGTTACAGGAGGTAGGATTCCTCGGTTACATTGTATCAGCCGAAGGAATTGCCGTTGACCCTGCCAAAGTGAAAGATGTAGAAGATTGGCAAGCCCCAACCACTCAAACCCAAGTTTGTGCTTTTCTCGGATTGGTGGGATATTACCGCAAATTCGTAGAAGAATTCTCGAGTATCGCCAGACCCATGACCCAATTGCTAAAGAAGGACAAAAAGTTTGAATGGACCGACAAATGTGAAGCGAGTTTTCAAGAACTCAAGAGGAGATTGATTTCAGTCCCAATCTTGATCATGCCGGATATCACGAAGCCCTTCGATGTGTATTGTGACGCATCCAAGATTGGTCTCGGATGTGTGCTAATGCAAGAAGTCAAAGTTATATCTTATCTATCTCGACAATTGAAGCAACATGAGCAAAACTACCCAACCCATGACCTCGAACTCGCAGCAGTAGTTCTAGCCCTGAAGACATGGAGACATTACCTAATGGGAAACCGTTGTGAGATATATTCGGATCACAAGAGCCTAAAGTATATATTCACTCAGAAGGAGCTGAATATGAGGCAGAGAAGATGGATTGAGCTAATCAAGGATTACGACCTGGACATTCACTATCACCCTGGTAAAGCCAACATGGTAGCCGATGCCCTTAGCAGATTGCCGTGTCGCTTGAACTCCATGATTTTGAAGGAGCAACCAAGTTTGCACAAGGAGATGGAAGATTTTCGAATGGAATTAGTAAGTGAAGGATTTTTGGCTAGCATAGAACTTCAGCCCACTTTGATCAGTCAGATTAAAGAGGCGCAGAAGGGAAATGCCAGTATCGACGGAATCAAGCGTCGTATCGGTACAGGCAAAGTACCCGGATTCACCGAGGACGAAGAAGGAGTTCTGTGGTACAAAGGACGCCTTTGTGTACCAGCAGATTTGGAGTTGAAAGAAGTTATCTTGAAGGAGGCTCATGATACTCTTTATTATATCCATCCCGGAGAAACTAAGATGTATCAAGATTTGAAAGAGCAATTTTGGTGGCATAAGATGAAGAGAGAAATAGGAAGCTATATCGCCAAGTGTGATATATGTCAGCGAGTCAAGGCAGGACATCAAAGACCTGCTGGATTGTTGCAACCTTTGCAGATTCCGGAATGGAAATGGGATTCTGTAGGAATGGACTTTATCACTGGACTACCTACTTCTAGTAGGGGAAATGACTCTATTTGGGTCATAGTGGACAGATTGTCCAAAGTCGCCCATTTCTTGCCCGTCAAAACCACATATCAGAGTTCGAAGCTAGCGGAGTTGCACATCGCTAGAATCGTCAGTTTGCACGGAGTCCCCAAGAACATAGTATCGGATCGAGGAACTCAGTTTACCTCGAGATTCTGGAAGAAAGTCCAAGAAGGTTTAGGAACACGCCTAGATTTTAGTACCGCATATCACCCTCAGACCGATGGACAAACGGAGCGAGTAAATCAAATACTCGAAGATATGCTTAGAGCATGTGTGCTAGAATATGGATCCAAGTGGGAAGACTGTCTGCCGTTTGCAGAATTTTCATACAACAACAGTTATCAAGCCAGTTTGCAAATGGCCCCATTTAAATTCATGTACGGAAGAAAGTGTCGCACCCCTTTGAACTGGTCGGAAGTAGGAGAGAGTCAGATTTTCGGACCCGACATCCTCCGAGAAGCAGAAGAGAAGGTTCACAAGATTCGTGAGCACCTCAAGACCGCCCAATCCTGACAGCAGAGTTATGCCGACAAGAGACGTAGAGACCTCGCCTTCAATATAGAAGATTTTGTTTATCTAAAAGTGTCGCCATTGAAGGGAATGCAGCGTTTCCAACTCAAAGGAAAGTTAGCCCCCAGATATATCGGACCTTTCCAGATCCTGAACCGTCGAGGACAGGAATCGTATCAATTGGAGCTACCTGAAGAGATGTCAGCCGTGCACAATGTGTTCCATATCTCGCTACTTCGCAAGTGTCTCAAAGTCCCCGAGAAGACCGAAGTGTTCAAGAATATCGACCATCGGACCATAGAGATAAACGATGACCTGACCTATCCTGAAGTACCCATCCGTATTTTGGAAGAAGCTTTTCGAACTACCCGAACCCGAAGCATCAAGTTTCTCAAGATTCAGTGGAGCAACCACACAGAAGAGGAAGCTACCTGGGAGCGCGAAGATCACATCAGGACGGAGTTTCCCGATCTCTTCAAATCCTAGGTAATCTTTTCGTCCTTTTTCAAATCTTGGGACGAGATTTTGTTTAAGGGGGGAAGTTTTGTAACATCCCAAAAATACTAAGCTTGGATCATCAACCTCTAATCATCAAACTTAGGGTTAACAAAAACTTTTCTAAATAAATTTATGAAAGCATGCATGTGTGTATGCATTGATTTTTGAAATTCTTTTAAACCACCTTGTTTGTGTGATCTTGCTTGTAGAATGTTTCTTAGGTGAAATAAACATCATCTAAAACATTTCCCAAACTTTTCCTAAAGACAAGTAAATCAAAACACATATATGAAATGAATGGTCATTTTGGCCAATTTGACTCCCATGCCTACTTTGGCTGTCTCAAACTTTCAGAACCTAACAGAAACTTTTCTGGATCTTTGCACCCCTTGAATGTACTCATAACAAGGTATCAAGGCCCACTTTGTGATCATCCAGAAACTTTCAAATGCATAGTTTAAATGACAATTCAAAATTGAATCTTTATCATATGGGAAGATCCCACTTTTTCAAAAACTAATCAAACAAGCTCAACTTTCAAAACCCAAGCATCTGCAGACTCACCAGCACCAATCTAGCAAACCCACCAAAAATCTTTTCAAAATTCAAAACTTGAGTTCATGCGGCCATTTCATCAAACAGGTTGCAGACACAAATCAAACAAACATCAAACACTATTGTGAGCAGTGATTCTTGCCTAACTGGTTCCCCATTTAGCTCACACACAACTCAGTAGATCATCTAGAAAGATTAGCCAAGCACTAGCACCACTGTGAGCTTGCCATTGCCATCAATGGTGAACAGCCGAGCACCCCCTTGTCACCCCATAGTCGACAGCAGGCTAGAGGAAGAACTAGCCGTGCCAACCTTGTCTGGGAGGCAGCCCACCGTCCATCGCCACTCACTGTCCCAGCCGCAAGCGTTGCCAAGCCCTGGACCACACGCACGGACCGCGCCCAGACCGCCAGCGACCATGCCGAGCGTGCGCCAGAGCACCACCCTCAACCATCACCCACAGACCGCGCGCCGCCCTCGCCGTGTGCATACACAATCCCCACCGACCCAGGAGACCGCCAGACATCCCCGTTTGCCGCCCCGTTCCTCACAGCCACTGCCCGCCGTCGAAGACGCCGCCTCTGCGGCGCAGAGCACCGCCCGTTCCAGACCAAACCACACCGCCCCATGCCTCGAGACCATGTCGTTGAGCATCGCCAGGAGACACTGCACCGTCCCCTACCCTTGCCCATGCCATTAGCCGCCTGTAACCTCGCCCCCGATGAGCTCACCGTGCGCACCGACGGTCCCCTCGCTCAACTATAAATAGAGGCCACCCCCGCACGAATTCTTCATACCATCTCACTCCCCTATCCGCACTGACCGTGCCACACCGTTCTCAGAGCAAGGCAAGCACCACCTCGCCGGAATTTCACCGGAGCTCGCCGCCTCTGGAGAAGAAGGGAGCCAGCGATTGGAGCCGCCCCAGGAGAAGCCACCGGAACCAGGAGATTCGCTGACGTCAACTTCGTCGTTCGCCCGCCTCGTCGACCCTCGCCAGTACCCCGGTGAGCCCCCAGCAACCCTCACTGGCCGCGCTAGGTTTCGTTCTCGCCGGAGTTGTCTCGCGTCGACGATGACTCCCAGCCGTTGGATTAGAACTAGATCGAACGATCCACGTCGCCTCATACCGCTTCACCCAGCCCCGTGTCACTGACGAGTGGGGACACCCACTTAAGCAGCCCGCGGAAGCACTGCGCTTAGCAGGCCGGCCTAGTAACTTTTCCCGCGCGGCCCAGTTATTCAAATTAAACCTTTTTCTATTTCAATTCAAACACACTTCTGTACCCAACTTCAAAAATCAACCCAGATCGATTCAGTGCACCAAATTGAATGAAACCAATTTTGTTGGAAAGGTCTGTGAATGCTGAATCCAAGCCCGTTGGATTCAAGTCATTTGGATCTATAGATCACCCATGGTAAAAATAACAAGGCAGAAGCTTTTCTGCATTCAAACATTTTTCAAATTTAAACCATAATAGCTTTTGAGTTGATTCCAACTCTCAAAAATCACATTTAACATACCTTTCAGAATATATAAAAATATATAGGTTTACTTGCAGAGATAATGTTCAAGTAATAAAAGAATGCTACATAAGCATTTCTAGCCACTTTAATTAATTAAAATAAAAGGGTAAAACCTTATTAAATTGTGACACCACTTTAAATCACATTCCCATGGACTACAATATGTGGTGATGACATGTGTCAACATGATCCCATGTTTGGTTTGGAGAATATTAAATCTTAAGTAGTTTTTCAATGAGTAGAAATTACTTTTCTAGAAATAAACGGGATTAAATCAAGCCTTAACCTTGTAATGTTAGAGATGATGCTAGATCATCTATAGGACCGTTGTGTGTGATGATTCCAAGTAGTTAAGTATTGTTTGGTGATTGTGTACCTCGTATTTATTCATAGACGCTAGTACCGACCAAGGATACGAGGAGGAAGGAGGATACTACGAAGAAGAAGCCGAGGAGAACTTCAACCACTGCTCTGCACAAGGCAAGCTAGTAACAAGGCAAGCTAACACTTGAAATTTAGCAAGCTTATACTGATATTGATGCAAGCTGATACTATACCTATGCAAGCTAACCCTTGCAAGATACCCTACTGATGCAACAAACCCATACTTGTTCTATGACTACTATATGCCTTAAGCATATGTGATCATACCCACTTGATAAACCAATCCTAGTTTTACTTACAAGCTTCTTACTTTATTTCTTTACCAAAGCTTACTGAGAGTTTACTTAAGTGACTTATAGATACTAGAAAGATATTTGAAGGTTGCATAAAGAGCATAAAATTTGGCCTAAGTTAGAAACCTTGACATCAGCCTGAGACATAAGGTTGTACTTAGTTGAAACTCCACTAGTTACCACCCCTCATCAGTACTACCCCCACCTGTAGATGCTAGTGCTAAGCATAAAACTTGATCAACCTTTAGATGGGAATACTTGGTGGAAAAATGGTTATGAAAACCTTGGAATGATGGATCATTCTATTGAAATGTTTTGGACATGTGTTTCCAAACACTTGATGATTTTGGTGATGAAAATGTTGGGGCATGAGCCTTAGCCCTTTATAAAACTGATGGTTGTCTAGATGCGATACCATTCCAATTTTATCGTAAAACCACAATACGCGAATATTGGGTAGGGCTTGACTGGAAACTTATATTCCTTACTATTAGTTCCCTCCCGGCCAAGGTCTGAGCTGAGGCTACCTTGTGAAGATTGTCCACCTGTGCAGTACCCAAGATGACAGTTGGTCCTGGTTGGGAGGCCAAACTCACAGGAGAGGTGCTTATACTAGGGCGTGTAATTGAAAGGTTAGGATTGATTATCCGCATACTGAGTATGGTGAATTCAGGATTTGTTCCTGACGGATGTATCAAATGTTGTGGTGAAAGTGTACAATCTCTGCAGAGTGTCAAACTATTCGAATAGTCGCGTCCGCGGTTATGGACAGTTGGAGTGGCCATACTGTTCCCCCGTCAGACTTTTCAAAGTGACCTGTGAAATGAATTAAGATTTTGACTTGACCACAACAGAGTTGTGATATGGAATACAAGTTCCCACTTAGGAATTATAAAATTGTGACTAGCTTTGGAACCTAGTAGAGATAAATCTAGCTTTTGCAAAACAACCCTAGAGCCTAGTGTCCTATTATCCAAAAAAAACCCCTTTTACCTGTTAGTATTAGTTTGCGAGTACTTAAAGAGTACTCATGGCTTTGTCCCTGGCTATTCCCATGGCCAGACTATGAAGAGGAGTACCTGGAAGATGGACCCCAGGAAGGTTACGACAACTAGGATCATCTCCCATCGTCAGCATTGCTTGTGACCCCGAAGATGGAGCTTCGCCTACGCTATCGTTATATTTACGTATTCTGCTACTTGATGTTGTATTAAGGACTGGATCATGAGATCCCTAATTGTGTAAGAACTTATGTATCGTTTGTAATGGATGATGTACTATGGTATCCAATTCTGTTATGTCTCGCAAAAATGGTAATCCTGGGATTGTGATGTATGGCATAACAGGCATCTAGGATTGAAAAATCCGGGTGTTGACAGCGACCTTGACTTGTAAGCTTCCTCAGTTCTTTTTGTTGTCTCTTGATTTCGCTTGATTGTTCTTGGATGACGTTTTTTCTTTTGCAGCCACTCCTCTGACAGCTCCTCCAGCGATGGCGCTCGAGAGATGGTGGGGGAGTCGAAGATTCCTTCTCCTCCTCCTCAGACGGTGGCCACCTCTGAGGGCGCTGCTCCGAGGTCTTCTCCGCAGGAGGCTTTGGTGGTACATTGTTCGGCTGAGTAGCCTTGGCTGAATAGCCTTATTGAAAGTAAAAGAGGAGGGTAGCTAGGGGTAGAAGCGTCGCAGCTGTGCGACGTTCCATGGGTTGGAGTATGCGACTCCAGACTCCACGTGCTTGAGGCGATAGGCGCCACCTGGGATGACTTCAGTGACGATGTAGGGTCCTTCCCATGGTGACTCGAATTTCTTCTGTCGCTCTTGCTTGAGTCGTAGGACCAGGTCTCCTTCGTCAAAGGACCTTGGGCGCAGCCATCGGCTGTGGTAGTTGTGGAGACTCTGTTGGTACACCGCTGATCGGGACGTTGCTATGTCGCACGCTTCGTCGAGTGTGTCGACGGCGTCTTCGAGTGCGGGCGTCGATTCGGCTTCGCTGTAAGCGACTACCCGAGGGGCCTTGTGGCGTACCTATGCTGGTAGCACGGCTTCGGCTCCGTGCACCATGAAGAAAGGCGTGTAGCCGGTTGAGCTGTTTGGCGTTGTGCGCAGGCTCCACAGGACCGAAGGTAGATCTTGTGTCCAGGCACCTGCAAGTCGATCGAGTCGGCTCATTAGGCGCTTCTTGATGCCAGCACCGACGAGGCTGTTGGCCTTCTCGACCTACCCGTTTGTTTGCGGGTGCGCCACGGAGGCGTATGTTATGTTGATTCCGAGGTCTTCGCAGAAGTCCTAGAATTCTTTGGAGATGAAGTTCGACCCATTGTCGGTGATGATGCTGTACGGCACGCCGAACCTGTAGACAATGGATTCAAAGAACTTGACGGTAGTTTTTCCCTTTTGGTTAGTGACTGGCATGGCCTCAATCCACTTGGTGAATTTGTCGACTGCGACCAGGAGGTAGACGTGACCTCCTTTCAAGGACCTTGGTAGCTTGCCGATCATGTCGAGGCCCCACTAGGCGAAGGGCCATGCCAAAGGTATGGGCCTGAGCTCTTATCTGAGTGCGTTCAGTTTATCAGCGAACCTTTGGCACCCGTTGCATCTTTGGACGATGTCCTTAGCGTCGTTCATGGCCGTTGGCCAGTAGAATCCGGCTCATAGAGCTTTGGCGACAAGGGCGCGGCTGCCCGCATGATGGCCGCAGATGCCCTCGTGGATGTCTTGGAGGATGGTTTTGCCATCACCGATGGTGACGCACCTTTGGAGTACACCCAAAATGCTGCGCTTGTACAGCTCGCCATTGATGATGGTGAAGGCCTTTGACCGGAGAGATATGCGTCGGGCATCTGTCGGGCTATCAGGCAACTCGCCGCCTATCAGGTACTTGAGGTATGGTTGTGTCCAAGTTTCTTCGACTTCCATGACCTGCATTAGGTTGACCTCTGTGTCGAGCTTTCCGGGTCCTTCCTGCCCTTCGGGTAGCGAAGCCCCCGAGTGCTCTGCTTCTTCGGGTGATCCCTTTGGGAATTTCCGCTTGATGGATGGCACACAGATCTGTTCGAGGAACACGCCTGGTGGCACCCGTGCATAGGTGGAGCCGATGTTGGCAAGTCTGTCAGCCTCCTCGTTGCTTTCTCTCCCAACGTGCCGAAGCTCGCAGCCGTCGAAGTCTCCCTCTAGTGAGTTGTAGAGTGCACGGTACGCGATCATGTTTTCGGCGTGTGCGTTGCACTCATTCATCGTCTGCTGGACGACGAGGTTCGAGTCTCCGTAGATGACCAGGCGCGTTGATCCACATATCTTTGCCATCCTCATGCTGTGGATGAGGGCTTCGTATTCGGCCTCGTTGTTGGAAGCTTGAAATTTCATCCGAAGGACGTACTTCATCTTATCGCCCTGCGGAGAGGTCAGTATGACCCCGGCTCCTGCTCCGGCCTCGCGCTTGGAGCCGTCAAAGTGCATCGTCCATGACTGTGTCATATCCGTGTGTCTGGTAGCTGCAGCTCCATCCAGTGGACGAGGAAGTCTGGCAGGACCTGAGACTTGATGGTGTGCCGTTTCTCGTAGACGATGTCTAGAGGTGACAGCTCGATGCCCCATAGGGCCACGCGCCCTGTGTCCTCCGGGTTGTTCAGGATGCTGTTTAATGGTGCCTTGTTGACGACCATCACCTGGTGCTCCTGGAAGTAGTGGCTCAGCTGACGAGCCGTCATGAACATGCCGTAGGCGAGTTTCTGGTAGTGAGGGTACCTCTGCCTTGTCGGCGTCAATACCTCGCTGAGGTAGTAGATTGGGCATTGGACCCCATGGGTCTTGCCTTCTTCGGGTCGCTCGACCACCAGTAGGGTGCTCACCACCTGGTGTGTAGATGCTATGTATAGTAGTTGAGGCCCGCGCTCCTTTGGCGTAACCAAGACGGGCGAGGTAGAGAGCAGCCGCTTTAGATCTTCGAATGCATCATCCGCCTCAGGTGTCCACTCGAATTTGTCTGCCTTGCGCAGCAACTGATAGAATGGTAGGGCTTTCTCGCCCATGTGGCTGATGAACCTGCTCAATGCCGCGATTCATCCTGCAAGCTGCTGGACACCCTTGAGGTTCTTTGGCTTTTCCATGGCCATTATTGAAGGGAATATGCCCTGAGAGGCAATAATAAAGTGTTTATTATATGTATTCCAAGTATATGATAGATGTTTATTTTGCATGCTATAATTGTATTAATACGGAAACGTTAATACATGTGTGTTTAATAAACAAACAGAAAGTTCCTAGTTATGCCTCTCTCATAAACTAGCTCGTTGATTAACAAGATGATCAAGGTTTCCTGATCATGGACATTGGATGTTGTTAATAACGGGATCACAACATTAGTGTAATGGTGTGATGAACATTCATCCGAAGTATAGCATTACGATCAAAGTCATTGAGTTTATATTGCTATAACAACTTACGAAGTGATCCTAATCCTTAGACCATGAGATCATGTCAATCACTAACACCGGAAGAGTTTCTTGATAACATCAAACGTCACACCGTAACAGGGTGATTATAAAGATGGATTCAGAACTAATAAAGTGTTATGTTGAGGCTCATGGATCGAGAGTGGAATTTGTTCATCCAGATGACGGATAGATATACTCTGGGCCCTCTCGGTGATATCACATTGATTAGCTTGCAAGCAAGTGATTTGATCACTAGAATGTTATATCACGGGAACGAGAAAAGAGTGCATGTCGGTAACGAGATCAAACTGGGTATGGAGATACCGATGATCGAATCTCGGACATGTAATATATCGTGAAACAAAGGGATTAAGATACTAGCGTAAAAGGTTCCGACGATCACAAGAAAGTCATTGTTGAATGTGTAGGAGTCAGTATGGGTCTCTAGATCCCGCTTCTGATTATTGATCCGAGAGGAGTCTCGATCATGTCCGCATTATTCACAAACCGTAGGGTGACACACTTAAGAGACACCAACATCCAACTGGAGCAAAAGTTTCATGCCGAAAGAATAAACAAGCGCAGGAATTTATTTCACTAGATACCGAAACAGGTTTTCGGGTGAAATTGCATAAAGTGGTTATGCATGTGAAATGGAATTATAGCAAGGGGTTATTTGTGAATGTTTGTCATTAAAGCAATTGACAAAATTCTGAATAAAATAAAAGATATTTATTTAATGAGAGTTTGCATTAAATTTGGTGGAAATTTAATGGGAATTTGAGTGGACTTTTGAGTGGAGGGAATTTAAAGGGCATTTTGTGAGTGGAGTGTCCACCCACATGAATGAAGGAGGGGAGGGGGAAGCCCCCATGGCCGGCGGCCACCCCCTTGGGTGCCCCCCTCCTCCTATAAAAGGAGCCCCCCTCCTCACTTGTCTCTCACACCTCCTCGTGAAGGATCTCTCTCCCCCTCTAGAATTTATCTCCCATGGTCTCGGACTAGCGAGATACATGTTACCGGTGGCTATTCGGCAAGAAAGAGTTGTGTTTCCGCTGCATCGCTGGAGCGAGGAGGCGGAGGTTGCTCGGTGCCTCGAATGTGTGTGCGAGCACGGATGCGCTGTTGTTTTGCGGCGCTAGGACTTCCTCTCGATCTTGAGATCGGCAAGAGATCGTCTACATCAACCACGAGTTGAACTCGTTAAGCTTTGTCGGTCTTCAAGGGTATGTTCTCTACGGATATACATCCTCCCGTTGTTTGTATCTAGTAGATAGATCTTAGTACATAGTTCCCATCGTAGGAAAATTTTTGTTTTCTATGCTGCGAACCCTACAGTGGTATCAGAGTCAGATCTATGCGTAGATACTTTACACGGGTAGTACACATATGTGTATGTGGGCGATGATGATCATGTTGTTGCTCCTTTGTTGTAATTTTGGATATTGGTGGTGTAGTGGGATGAAGCTGCCCGGACAAACTTTACATGTCCTCGCACATGAGACCTGTTCCACGCTTGACATGCAACTAGTTTGCATAAGTGGCTAGCGGGTGTCTGTCTCTCCTACTATAGTCAATATCTATTTTGCAAGCGAGTTGTCAACAATTTTATTATCCTCGTTGTGGTTCATGTTCGTAGGTAAGAACGGTTCTATCTCGAAAGCCCTAAGCCACGTAAAACTTGCAATGGATAAATTAGAGGCGTCTAGTTTAGAATGTTGCTGGGCTAGTGTTATGATATGGTAGTGTTGTAAGTAGAAGTATGAGATGATACTCTTACAACACATAGCGTGTAAACTCCATAGACCTTGGATTTACACATATAGGTATGATAGTGATCATACCACGGTGCACATGATAGAGATCATATGCGGGAACCATATTATTTCACTAATAAACATATGATGTTTGATAGCATCTTATATTGCTTGTTTAGCACTTTGTTAGCATAATAAGATGATCCCTCATTTAAATATCAAGATAAGAATGTGTTCTTCCTTTAGTATGCACCGATTATGTTTTCGTCGCTCCAAGACATCACGTGATGATCGGGTGTTCTTGGATCCACGACCATATTTCGGGTGTAAAACAGTTACATACGCGAATACTAAGGTTCTAACTTGGCGAGCCTAGCATGTACAGACATGGCCTCGGAACACGGACCGAAAGGTTAAGCATGAGTCATATAGTTGATATGATGCCCATTTGATGCTCGCCTTTGAAGCTATACCGACTCACGTGATGATCGGACTTGGTATAGTGGATTTGGTTCATGTAATCACCAAAAAGGCACGAGGGATGTCGTTTTTGAGTGGGAGTTCATTCGTAATATGGATTAGTTGAACTCAATCTATCTTACACTTAGTCTAAACTTTACAAATTCTATTGTAGATGGCACCACCTGCTTTTAATTTCAATGTGTTCATGGAGAAAGAGAAACTAGCAACGAACGGTAGCAACTTTACCGAATGGGCCATGAATTTGAGGATTCTCCTCTCTGCTGCACAAAAGCAATATGTGCTAGAAGCGCCATTAGGCCCCCCACCTTTTGATGATGCCCCTGACGAGGAGAAGAATGTCTATCAGACTCGTCAGGAGGACCACAACTTAGTTCATTGCGGCATATTGTATGGGCTAGAGCCGGAACTTCGAAAGCGTTTCAAAAACGGCAATGCTTTTGATACAATGGGTGAGTTGAAAATGATTTTCGACACACATGCTGCTGTAGAGAGCTACAATGCTTCAGAAAAGTTCTTTAGCTGCATGATGGAAGAGCACAGCTCCGTTAGTGAGCATGTACTCAAGATGTCGGGTTACGCCGATAAGCTTGTGTCCTTGGGAATATCGATTGCCATTGACTTAGGCATCCATCGTGTTCTGCAGTCTCTGCCACCTAGCTATAAGAGCTTCGTGATGAACTATAACATGCAAGGCATGAAGAAGTCTCTCCCCGAGCTTCTGTCAATGCTTAAAACTGCAGAAGTGGAGATCAAAAAGGAACATCAAGTGTTGATGATCAATAGGAACACTGGTTTCAAGAAAGACAAGAAGGGAAAACGGAAGGGAAGTAAGGGCGGCAATCCTGTTGCCGTGCCTAAAAAGAAACCCCGAGTTGGACCTAAGTCTGATACCGAGTGCTACTATTGTGTAGCATCCCAATTGTCTAACAATTGCAATGCTACTAGCCTAGTCTATATATATGCTACTTCAAACATATAATTGTTGCATCATCATTATATCATGCTCATGTCATCATGCCTCCTTGCATTTGAGCATCATATAAAATCCTTTTCCATTTGGTTCTTATCTCATATGCATTATTAACTGTATTTGCCTCTTGATATTGTAGTTGCTTCTTGATATATTGTTTAAATGCCCAAGTTGAGTTGGGGGCATATCTCTTATTAACTCCACCACCTTTCTTTCACCACCTTATAATTCCACCATCCAACTAAATGTGAGCTTTGCACTTTATTTGGGTTTTGCCTCTAGCTCATGTGGGTTGGGATGGATCCAATTCTTTTCCACATGCTCTCATCTTGGCATCCTGATGTTTTCACATTAGTGATAAATGAGAGCCACATGGCCACCTTTGCATGCCTTGTGGGTGGAACCCTTTTCCTAGCTTCCATATGGATTATTATGGGTTTATGCTCATGTTGGGATAATTTGGGGACTATTAAGCATCTAGTGGTATATACACACTAGCAAGTCCCAATTTTACCCAAACATGGCCATCTCCAACTACTCCACATGGGGCATCCTTTCATTTCTTTTGCTTGGCTTTATTCCACCTTTGGAAATGCAAATGAACAATGCCATGTTTAATATTATTGTTTTCACAAGAATCAACATGGTATTAAATATTTTGCATGGGCCATGCAAGTACCACCCATTCTAGTTTTTGGTTTTTATTTAAATCCTTGAGTGGTTTACCTCTCATCTCTCTCTCTCTTTCTCTTTGGCTTGATCTAGTTGTCTTGCAAAGATCCATCATCACACCACATCTCTCTACTCCTCATCTCCCCTCCCTTTTCATCTCCATCCTTGCATGACCATGTGGATCATGCATAAACCCTAAGCCCTACCCTCTCTTCTTAATCTTTGCCCCAAATCTACACCTAATCTAACCTACCACCCCCTACCCCATCATCACCATACCCCCTACCCCATCATCTCTAACCCTAGCTCAACCCGAGCCACCCTCCTCTCTTCTCTGCCTTGAGGGCCCCTCCACCGAGCCTACCCCTTGGCCTCACCCTGCCCCACCTGGACGTCCCCATCTACCTGCCCCTGCCCCTGCCCTGCCCGAGCCAGCCGAGCACGTGAGCGAGGAGGAAAGGTGACCACCGAGGCCACCTTTATCCAACCACTCCCGTACGGCACCTCCCTCTCTCCCTGCTTTACCACCACCTCCCTTGGCTCTCCTCTGGCCTCTCCAGATCTGGCCGAGGCGCCCTGGCCCTCCTCCCTTCTTCCCCATCGCCGCCAGCCACCCCATCACCGGCCACCGTCGGCTTTGGCGTCCACCAGCAGTACGAGGAGGCGGGCGTGGTGTTGTGGTCGTTGAGGAAGGACAGGAGGTCCCCGGCGTCGCCTCTGTACACAGCAGCGAGGAGGAGGAGCCCCAGCCCACCGCACACCGACGCGTCTCGCCGGAACCCTAGATCCTCTGGCCGTCTGCCTCGACGACGATCGCCAACTCCCCTGCCCGAACAAACACCGCCAGCAGCCTCGCGGTGAGCTCTTCTCTCTCCTGGACATGCTCCGCCGCGCTGTCATCGTCTAGGGCCGCTTTTCGTTTCATCGAGCAGGTTGCGCGCGCCGTCGGCCTCCGCGTCTGCTCGCTCCCGTGACGCGCAGAAACCCTATCTAGGCCCCAACCTCCTTGTTGTCACCAACCCCAGGCCACCGCACTGGCTGCCACCTACGCGCGCGCACGCTAGGTCCCAGGATCGAGCCCCGCGCACCGCGCCCCGTGCCCTGTCGAGCACCAACCTGTCGACAGAGACGCAGAGAAGAACCACAGTGCACGCGTGGACGTTTTACGCATACCCCCTGCCTTTTTGACCCCTGGAACCCGCGCTCCTACGGTCCCACCTGTCTGTCTCCGCGGAAGCTTTGCAGATAGGCCCCCCTAGTTGACAACCCTCAACCCGCACTCCCTCGCCTCGCCACGTGGTCAGCCCTCCACCTTTCTCTGTTAAGTGGGCCTGCGAGCCAGCGGGTCCCATCTGTCAGTGTCACGGGCTGGGCACTGCCGTGGTGTAAAATCTTTTCTGCGTAACTGTGCTGCTGAGTCAGCCTGGCCCACTGATCAGTGTCTGTGGCTAGCTTAGCTTGAGTATAAAAAGTATTTTCTGCATATCTGTTTTAATTCAAATCTTTTTCAAATTTAATTCTGTTTTTTAAATAACTTTTAAAATACAAATCCATATAATACAAATAATATATGTTTTCAAATCAGAAAAATATGAGGAATTCAAATATGCCATCCAAAATATATTTTGTACACTTTATTTTCCAAGTTAATTAAAATTACAATAAAATGCCCTTTTGACTTAATAAATTAATAACTTTTGTTTTATAACTCCAAATTTAACAAATGATATGTCTAAAATGATTAGCTCGACGAGACCTTTATGTTTATGCATTCCTTTGTCTGTTTTGCAGCATGCATCATGTAAATATAATGTGTACAGCAACTAATTTGAGGATAAAATGAGATTAAAACTCAATAAAATGCTTTATTATTGTTTTCCACACCTCACCCATGCCATGCTACTTTATTGCCATGCAAATTGTGCATCATTCATCATAGCATGATTGTTTGCTTGTCGCATTTATTCATATGCTTGTGCACTTTATTTATGTTGGCCCTTGTTTGTTTGGTTCTTCTGCAAATAGACGCTGAGCAGGGGATATATCTAGAGACCCAGGAGCACTACCTAGATCCTTCTCTCGCTTCAACTGAGCTGCCAGGCAAGCACTACCACATGCTTGCATACATATAGTACCTATTGCCTCTATCTTATTCTTGCATCATTGAGTCGCGATTGCATTAATTTGAATCCCAAGTATTGCATAGCCTTTACTTTTAAACCCCACCGAAGCTTGTTCCTCCATCCCATGAGCCATTACTACAGGAGTTGTTTGAGCCATGCGAGTCGTAGAACAGCATGTGTAGGGTATGTGAGTGTCTGATGGATAACGAGGTACCTAAACAACTTAACCTGAGTAGTAATGGGATAACTAATGAAAGTGGCATCGGTGAGCCATATCTGCTATTGGTTTTTCAGGCTCACTTGTGTCCTGTAGGACCCCGAGTACTTGATTCCTGTTCCTTGAATATTCGCGCTATCCACATCCGGGAGGCTTATGAACCCTCCTGAGCCAGAGCTTGATTCATTCTTATTTCTTGGGGCCACAATTAGTTTGGGGCTTTATTACTATTCTGTACTTATGCCATGCTTTACTGCTTTATTTAAATTGTGCGAGGTACTGCACACTGTACTGTTTAGGTAAGCGGAGTGTTTTCTCGGTGTCGACAAGCCCAGTCACATTTTCGGGTTCCCAGTCGTTCACAGCCATTGGCGCAAACCTTGAGTCCGTCTCGGAGTCGGCCAACTTCGTCGCGGGTAGCTTAATGGGGTGGCCCCCTGAAATATTTCTGAATCCTGCAATTGCTTTGTCGTGACTCCCTCGTTGGGTTTTGATTTGGTTTTTCCGAGGCATATCGAGTGTGTGTTGCTATTTGTGCACCCCTGCAGGGTAAAACTTTCTGAAAGCCGTGTCCGCGGTTATGGACGACTTGGAGCACAGTTTCTCGATCATAGACAAGCATCACTAAAGTACCGCTTTTAATCTGACTAAGTACTTGACTAGTAAATAGTGCAACACTCATGGAATGGATAATAAAACTGCCAACGGATGGGGGGGTTGTTCGTCCGCTTCCTCGTCGGTAAGCGAGGAGGAGGATGGATCTGTTAAGATTACCATTATAACTGTTGTTATTAATTCACGGACATCCGTCTATCTTTGGTTAGGCGGATGGTTAGCGAGTATCTATAGAATTGCTAGGGTTTATCTTTTGCTGCAATTGCGTCACCCCAGGTTGTGTCCCCTTTAGAGGCATAAAGACTTGCTGAGTACCCCTAGGGTCTCACACGATAAATTATTGGTTCAGATGAACAGGTACCCTCGCAAGATGGATACTGGGTGGAGGAGACGGACGATGTGGACAACGATCATTCGGTGTAGAGATTCCGGGAACGGGGATCCGTGAGATCTGTGGGCGGGATCTGCTTATTTATGGGGCATCTTATGCCGATTTGCCTCTTATCCGTACCCGGATTTTGTCTTCCGCTTCCGCCTGATACTCTGATGTTTGATGTATGAGGAGATATCCTAAACTATTATATCTATCTAGGATATTTGGATCTTGCCGTATGGCGTTGCTATATTTCCTTTCTTTTTAGATGGAATGGCTCTGATGTACTATTGTATGGTGGCTTGCATACATACTCATTTGTGTATGTAGTTGATCCCTTCGCCTGCCGATTACGCCGCCCGTTCTTGTCCCGATGTTTGGAAATGGTTGGGACGGCCGAAAGGTCTACCTGTGAGTGGCATTTGGGCCCCACCGTACTATTTCAACCATTTCCGCTCATCCAGGCTTGTAACTAGGAGCGTAATTCACCGAGATAGTTACAATTGGTATCAGAGCCATCCCGCCCTTCAGGGTCTCAGCCAAATGGTCGTTGTCTGTCTAGCAAATATTTTTGGTAGCTATGTATACTAGGGAAAAACAAAACGCGAGAGTAGGACTGCTTCCACTTTTCTTCTTAACCACCCACCCACCCTTTTCTGGTAAGGAAGTGTAACGTTTTCAATCCTCTTCTTAAAATTCAAACTAGGATTCACGTGTTCTGGGTTTCCGTAGTACCATAGGTTGTGTGTGTGTGTGTAATTCCTTGTCTATCTGTTGCATCCACTTGTTATCACAATCTGCCTTTGGTTATCAACTGTTGGTACATTCCATACTGACAGGCTTTTGAAAACCGGCGCGATCTATCTGACTCCTTGTTAACCGGTGCCATCTTCTTAAGGGTGTCCTTCCTTCTAGCAACTCCACGTTCTATGTAAGCATTAGTTGCTAATCTCTACCTGATAAGTGATTTTGTGCATCTATTGGTATTTTAATGCCGAAAAATGCGGAAAAATTTTCTTTGATACATCTGTGCTTCCACACTCCTTTTCAGTCGTGTGTGAGACATTATCTATCTTCCTTTTATCAGCATGTCCATGCTAACTCATCCTTTTATCACCAGCGCTTAATCCTGGAGTTCCTTTTCATCTCCTTTTCTCTTGGGCTAATTACATAACATGTGTCGATCCGATGCTGATGATTGTAATTTGGCTCTCGGCATAGCTATATTCCACTCATGATAAGTGTCGATTGGAATATGGAAAATGCTATCAACCGTCACCATCTGGAGGATAAGGTGATTTCCTGTGATTTTGAGTACACCGTGATCATATCTGTGCATATTCAAGCATCTTTGGCAAACCAGAGTTTCTCAAAGCACTACGGCGGTCTATCATCTGTTCATCATGATGCACATCTTTTTTGAACTCCACATCTGCACAATTCTCCTGGATACGAGGGAATTGCATCTTTTCGCTTCTGATAGCTTTGCTTAAGGAATGATCTATCATCTTTTCTTTATCCAAGATCTCTTTATCTTTGTAACCGGTGATCCGATCGACAATGTGAACTAGGTGACATCTCTTTTTCTTCTGAAGGACCAGATAATCTATTCTTCCAGTGCATCTTCTTCAACACGAACCCGTGCTCTTAATATTGACCTTTCTAAGAGCGTTGAGCTCAGGAAGTGTTCGAGCATTTGTTCGTTTCTCTCGCCTTTTTGAACTTGGTATTCTGGGAATATCTTGTTAATCTGTGGTGGTATATCTTAATGATATGCTTGCCTATTCCATATCAATGGAAGGACATGGAAGATCAGCTGTGTCTCTATCTCTCAAGCTTCGTGAGCACTGCCTGTGTGCAAAGTCTCAAAGTGAGAATTCTGGCTTCTTGAAGTCACCTATCTCGACCACGTCCTTCTGCTAAATACATTGCTTCAATTCTGGAATTAGCGAGTCCATTGTTAATTCCATCCTCCATCTTTAACCAATCCGGAGTTGTTCCTTGTTGGCAAGTTATCAACGTCGTTCCGCTAAAGCTTTTCCTCAAGACTGCTAAATCTCTCTCAATCATTTCAAGAAGGACATGGAGTTCTTTTCACCTCTATCTCGCTAAGTAATCTCTTGAAACCCTCTCGCTCTATCGTCTATGCTCAATCCACCGGAGGCCATGAAGACCTTCCAGATCTTGTATTCCTTCTGTGCAAGTGGTGCTATCTTTTTCTTTATCTGTGGAATCTTGCAGTTGTCTCCGTAATCTTCCCTCAAATCTTTCTGGTGGCTTGGTACTTCCGACATGACGACAACATCATCATCTTTCTCTATCGTTGAATCCGGCGAATCGTTTGCATCGATCTTTGTTTTCTTACGGAGTTCCATGAGCTCTTCTTATCAATACCTTCAGTCTGTTCCGGTAGTTGGGTTGCATGATTTTATTATTCATGTACGGAGTAATGCTTTGAGTGCGGGATGGAGTAGCTACCATACCACTACTCTTATCATTCGCTCTTGTACATTGAATTGGTGAATTAATGTGATTTCACTCATTCCACGGAAGTTAGAAGTGGCCTTTATCCCTTGATACTTTTACTTCTGTCCTTGTTTTTCCGGAGTGCTCTCTCGAAGAAAGTAATCAACAATCTCTTGTTGGTGGTCTGTCTATTCTAGATGGAGCAAAATCATCAATTATCTGGTGGAAACAAACGCAAACTCTTTTCTGTCCTCGTCGTTCTACCGGTGCTCGACATCCCCAAACAAGATGAAAGGAAGCTATCTCCCTCTTTGTTTCATCAATTCTTTTGCTGTGGTAAAGCCAATTATGGTTGAAGCCATCAGCCGCAAATCTATTGCGTTAGCCTCAAGGCTAAAGAAAGCAATAAGTATCTCTACAATAAACTCCAGATCATCCATACTCTTTGTTTCTCGAGATTCCACCATGATCTAGTTTCACATCCATCTCTGGAAGTTATATCCGCGCACCTCAATTGCGTGATCCTTGGTTCTTCCCGGTGCAAGAAGAATCTAATCCGATGATGTCTAACTAAATCTTTCTGTTGATACCAAGGGACTCTATTGTTTGAAGGCAATATTGGTTCCGAACTTCATTTCTCAAATCAGAGAGAAGATACGATGCTATTGTCATAGTGGTTCAAAACCTCTCCAATCTAACTCTTTTTCCTCCGGCGAGACAAAGATTTCATCCTCTCTAGTATCGGTAAATCTTAATCTTAAGGGTGTGTCATTTCTTTATTCATGATGCATCATCTTGTCCCTTCTTTCACAAGTGGTTCTATTCTTTTATCGTGTTTCTTGAGAAAACCGGAGCTATGTCCATCCTATCCTTCTTGTCTCACGACAATCCTTCAGCTCTTCTATCTGTTGTTCTTGAAGCAAAACGCAAGACTCACAACAAGTCTAGCAAGTTTTGCAAGGTGTAGTGGTCGCACCATTCCATGGTTCATCAGCTTGGGAACGTAAGGATCACCTTCGTTCGAACACCCGTCTCTCCGTGTGTTGTTTTCTTTTTCCTAGAATCTCGGGGCGAGATTCCTGTTTAGTGGGGGAGAGTTGTAGCATCCCAATTGTCTAACAATTGCAATGCTACTAGCCTAGTCTATATATATGCTACTTCAAACATATAATTGTTGCATCATCATTATATCATGCTCATGTCATCATGCCTCCTTGCATTTGAGCATCATATAAAATCCTTTTCCATTTGGTTCTTATCTCATATGCATTATTAACTGTATTTGCCTCTTGATATTGTAGTTGCTTCTTGATATATTGTTTAAATGCCCAAGTTGAGTTGGGGGCATATCTCTTATTAACTCCACCACCTTTCTTTCACCACCTTATAATTCCACCATCCAACTAAATGTGAGCTTTGCACTTTATTTGGGTTTTGCCTCTAGCTCATGTGGGTTGGGATGGATCCAATTCTTTTCCACATGCTCTCATCTTGGCATCCTGATGTTTTCACATTAGTGATAAATGAGAGCCACATGGCCACCTTTGCATGCCTTGTGGGTGGAACCCTTTTCCTAGCTTCCATATGGATTATTATGGGTTTATGCTCATGTTGGGATAATTTGGGGACTATTAAGCATCTAGTGGTATATACACACTAGCAAGTCCCAATTTTACCCAAACATGGCCATCTCCAACTACTCCACATGGGGCATCCTTTCATTTCTTTTGCTTGGCTTTATTCCACCTTTGGAAATGCAAATGAACAATGCCATGTTTAATATTATTGTTTTCACAAGAATCAACATGGTATTAAATATTTTGCATGGGCCATGCAAGTACCACCCATTCTAGTTTTTGGTTTTTATTTAAATCCTTGAGTGGTTTACCTCTCATCTCTCTCTCTCTTTCTCTTTGGCTTGATCTAGTTGTCTTGCAAAGATCCATCATCACACCACATCTCTCTACTCCTCATCTCCCCTCCCTTTTCATCTCCATCCTTGCATGACCATGTGGATCATGCATAAACCCTAAGCCCTACCCTCTCTTCTTAATCTTTGCCCCAAATTTACACCTAATCTAACCTACCACCCCCTACCCCATCATCACCATACCCCCTCTACCACCATCTCTCACCTAAGCTAAACCCTAAACCTAACCCTCCATCTAACCCATGACCAAACCCTAGCTACCATGCCACTCTCTCTCTTGGCCTCTCTCTCTCGGCCTCTCTCTCTACCATGCAGGCCCCACCTGGCCCCACCTAGCTACCCCGACCCGCCATACAAAACCCTAGCCGAGCCTACCCTCTAACCCTAGCTCAACCCGAGCCACCCTCCTCTCTTCTCTGCCTTGAGGGCCCCTCCACCGAGCCTACCCCTTGGCCTCACCCTGCCCCACCTGGACGTCCCCATCTACCTGCCCCTGCCCCTGCCCTGCCCGAGCCAGCCGAGCACGTGAGCGAGGAGGAAAGGTGACCACCGAGGCCACCTTTATCCAACCACTCCCGCACGGCACCTCCCTCTCCCCCTGCTTTACCACCACCTCCCTTGGCTCTCCTCTGGCCTCTCCAGATCTCGCTGAGGCGCCCTGGCCCTCCTCCCTTCTTCCCCATCGCCGCCAGCCACCCCATCACCGGCCACCGTCGGCTTTGGCGTCCACCAGCAGTACGAGGAGGCGGGCGTGGTGTTGTGGTCGTCGAGGAAGGACAGGAGTTCCCCGGCGTCGCCTCTGTACACAGCAGCGAGGAGGAGGAGCCCCAGCCCACCGCACACCGACGCGTCTCGCCGGAACCCTAGATCCTCTGGCCGTCTGCCTCGACGACGATCGCCAACTCCCCTGCCCGAACAAACACCGCCAGCAGCCTCGCGGTGAGATCTTCTCTCTCCTGGACATGCTCCGCCGCGCTGTCGTCGTCTAGGGCCGCTTTTCGTTTCATCGAGCAGGTTGCGCGCGCCGTCGGCCTCCGCGTCTGCTCGCTCCCGTGACGCGCAGAAACCCTATCTAGGCCCCAACCTCCTTGCTGTCACCAACCCCAGGCCACCGCACTGGCTGCCACCTACGCGCGCGCACGCTAGGTCCTAGGATCGAGCCCCGCGCACCGCGCCCCGCGCCCTGTCGAGCACCAACCTGTCGACAGAGACGCAGAGAAGAACCACAGTGCACGCGTGGACGTTTTACGCATACCCCCTGCCTTTTTGACCCCTGGAACCCGCGCTCCTACGGTCCCACCTGTCTGTCTCCGCAGAAGCTTTGCAGATAGGCCCCCCTAGTTGACAACCCTCAACCCGCACTCCCTCGCCTCGCCACATGGTCAGCCCTCCACCTTTCTCTGTCAAGTGGGCCTGCGAGCCAGCGGGTCCCATCTGTCAGTGTCACGGGCTGGGCACTGCCGCGGTGTAAAATCTTTTCTGCGTAACTGTGCTGCTGAGTCAGCCTGGCCCACTGATCAGTGTCTGTGGCTAGCTTAGCTTGAGTATAAAAAGTATTTTCTGCATATCTGTTTTAATTCAAATCTTTTTCAAATTAATTCAAATTCAAATTTAATTCTGTTTTTTAAATAACTTTTAAAATACAAATCCATATAATACAAATAATATATGTTTTCAAATCAGAAAAATATGAGGAATTCAAATATGCCATCCAAAATATATTTTGTACACTTTATTTTCCAAGTTAATTAAAATTACAATAAAATGCCCTTTTGACTTAATAAATTAATAACTTTTGTTTTATAACTCCAAATTTAACAAATGATATGTCTAAAATGATTAGCTCGACGAGACCTTTCTGTTTATGCATTCCTTTGTCTGTTTTGCAGCATGCATCATGTAAATATAATGTGTACAGCAACTAATTTGAGGATAAAATGAGATTAAAACTCAATAAAATGCTTTATTATTGTTTTCCACACCTCACCCATGCCATGCTACTTTATTGCCATGCAAATTGTGCATCATTCATCATAGCATGATTGTTTGCTTGTCGCATTTATTCATATGCTTGTGCACTTTATTTATGTTGGCCCTTGTTTGTTTGGTTCTTCTGCAAATAGACGTTGAGCAGGGGATATATCTAGAGACCCAGGAGCACTACCCAGATCCTTCTCTCGCTTCAACTGAGCTGCCAGGCAAGCACTACCACATGCTTGCATACATATAGTACCTATTGCCTCTATCTTATTCTTGCATCATTGAGTCGCGATTGCATTAATTTGAATCCCAAGTATTGCATAGCCTTTACTTTTAAACCCCACCGAAGCTTGTTCCTCCATCCCATGAGCCATTACTACAGGAGTTGTTTGAGCCATGCGAGTCGTAGAACAGCATGTGTAGGGTATGTGAGTGTCTGATGGATAACGAGGTACCTAAACAACTTAACCTGAGTAGTAATGGGATAACTAATGAAAGTGGCATCGGTGAGCCATATCTGCTATTGGTTTTTCAGGCTCACTTGTGTCCCGTAGGACCCAGAGTACTTGATTCCTGTTCCTTGAATATTTGCGCTATCCACATCCGGGAGGCTTATGAACCCCCCTGAGCCAGAGCTTGATTCATTCTTATTTCTTGGGGCCACAATTAGTTTGGGGCTTTATTACTATTCTGTACTTGTGCCATGCTTTACTGCTTTATTTAAATTGTGCGAGGTACTGCACACTGTACTGTTTAGGTAAGCGGAGTGTTTTCGCGGTGTCGACAAGCCCAGTCACATTTTCGGGTTCCCAGTCGTTCACAGCCATTGGCGCAAACCTTGAGTCCGTCTCGGAGTCGGCCAACTTCGTCGCGGGTAGCTTAATGGGGTGGCCCCCTGAAATATTTCTGAATCCTGCAATTGCTTTGTCGTGACTGCCTCATTGGGTTTTGATTTGGTTTTTCCGAGGCATATCGAGTGTGTGTTGCTATTTGTGCACCCCTGCAGGGTAAAACTTTCTGAAAGCCGTGTCCGCGGTTATGGACGACTTGGAGCACAGTTTCTCGATCATAGACAAGCATCACTAAAGTACCGCTTTTAATCTGACTAAGTACTTGACTAGTAAATAGTGCAACACTCATGGAATGGATAATAAAACTGCCAACGGATGGGGGGGTTGTTCGTCCGCTTCCTCGTCGGTAAGCGAGGAGGAGGATGGATCTGTTAAGATTACCATTATAACTGTTGTTATTAATTCACGGACATCCGTCTATCTTTGGTTAGGCGGATGGTTAGCGAGTATCTATAGAATTACTAGGGTTTATCTTTTGCTGCAATTGCGTCACCCCAGGTCGTGTCCCCTTTAGAGGCATAAAGACTTGCTGAGTACCCCTAGGGTCTCACACGATAAATTATTGGTTCAGATGAACAGGTACCCTCGCAAGATGGATACTGGGTGGAGGAGACGGACGATGTGGACAACGATCATTCGGTGTAGAGATTCCGAGAACGGGGATCCGTGAGATCTGTGGGCGGGATCTGCTTATTTATGGGGCATCTTATGCCGATTTGCCTCTTATCCGTACTCGGATTTTGTCTTCCGCTTCCGCCTGATACTCTGATGTTTGATGTATGAGGAGATATCCTAAACTATTATATCTATCTAGGATATTTGGATCTTGCCGTATGGCGTTGCTATATTTCCTTTCTTTTTAGATGGAATGGCTCTGATGTACTATTGTATGGTGGCTTGCATACATACTCATTTGTGTATGTAGTTGATCCCTTCGCCTGCCGATTACGCCGCCCGTTCTTGTCCCGATGTTTGGAAATGGTTGGGACGGCCGAAAGGTCTACCTGTGAGTGGCATTTGGGCCCCACCGTACTATTTCAACCATTTCCGCTCATCCAGGCTTGTAACTAGGAGCGTAATTCACCGAGATAGTTACAATTGGTATCAGAGCCATCCCGCCCTTCAGGGTCTCAGCCAAATGGTCGTTGTCTGTCTAGCAAATATTTTTGGTAGCTATGTATACTAGGGAAAAACAAAACGCGAGAGTAGGACTGCTTCCACTTTTCTTCTTAACCACCCACCCACCCTTTTCTGGTAAGGAAGTGTAACGTTTTCAATCCTCTTCTTAAAATTCAAACTAGGATTCACGTGTTCTGGGTTTCCGTAGTACCATAGGTTGTGTGTGTGTGTGTGTGTAATTCCTTGTCTATCTGTTGCATCCACTTGTTATCACAATCTGCCTTTGGTTATCAACTGTTGGTACATTCCATACTGACAGGCTTTTGAAAATCGGCGCGATCTATCTGACTCCTTGTTAACCGGTGCCATCTTCTTAAGGGTGTCCTTCCTTCAAGCAACTCCACGTTCTGTGTAAGCATCAGTTGCTAATCTCTACCTGATAAGTGATTTTGTGCATCTATTGGTATTTTAATGCCGAAAAATGCGGAAAAATTTTCTTTGATACATCTGTGCTTCCACACTCCTTTTCAGTCGTGTGTGAGACATTATCTATCTTCCTTTTATCAGCATGTCCATGCTAACTCATCCTTTTGTCACCAGCGCTTAATCCTGGAGTTCCTTTTCATCTCCTTTTCTCTTGGGCTAATTACATAACATGTGTCGATCCGATGCTGATGATTGTAATTTGGCTCTCGGCATAGCTATATTCCACTCATGATAAGTGTCGATTGGAATATGGAAAAATGCTATCAACCGTCACCATCTGGAGGATAAGGTGATTTCCTGTGATTTTGAGTACACCGTGATCATATCTGTGCATATTCAAGCATCTTTGGCAAACCAGAGTTTCTCAAAGCACTACGGCGGTCTATCATCTGTTCATCATGCTGCACATCTTTTTTGAACTCCATATCTGCACAATTCTCCTGGATACGAGGGAATTGCATCTTTTCGCTTCTGATAGCTTTGCTTAAGGAATGATCTATCATCTTTTCTTTATCCAAGATCTCTTTATCTTTGTAACCGGTGATCCGATCGACAATGTGAACCAGGTGACATCTCTTTTTCTTCCGAAGGACCAGATAATCTATTCTTCCAGTGCATCTTCTTCAACACGAACCCGTGCTCTTAATATTGACCTTTCTAAGAGCGTTGAGCTCAGGAAGTGTTCGAGCATTTGTTCGTTTCTCTCGCCTTTTTGAACTTGGTATTCTGGGAATATCTTGTTAATCTGTGGTGGTATATCTTAATGATATGCTTGCCTATTCCATATCAATGGAAGGACATGGAAGATCAGCTGTGTCTCTATCTCTCAAGCTTCGTGAGCACTGCCTGTGTGCAAAGTCTCAAAGTGAGAATTCTGGCTTCTTGAAGTCACCTATCTCGACCACGTCCTTCTGCTAAATACATTGCTTCAATTCTGGAATTAGCGAGTCCATTGTTAATTCCATCCTCCATCTTCAACCAATCCGGAGTTGTTCCTTGTTGGCAAGTTATCAACGTCGTTCCGCTAAAGCTTTTCCTCAAGACTGCTAAATCTCTCTCAATCATTTCAAGAAGGACATGGAGTTCTTTTCACCTCTATCTCGCTAAGTAATCTCTTGAAACCCTCTCGCTCTATCGTCTATGCTCAATCCACCGGAGGCCATGAAGACCTTCCAGATCTTGTATTCCTTCTGTGCAAGTGGTGCTATCTTTTTCTTTATCTGTGGAATCTTGCAGTTGTCTCCGTAATCTTCCCTCAAATCTTTCTGGTGGCTTGGTACTTCCGACATGACGACAACATCATCATCTTTCTCTATCGTTGAATCCGGCGAATCGTTTGCATCGATCTTTGTTTTCTTACGGAGTTCCATGAGCTCTTCTTATCAATACCTTCAGTCTGTTCCGGTAGTTGGGTTGCATGATTTTCTTATTCATGTACGGAGTAATGCTTTGAGTGCGGGATGGAGTAGCTACCATACCACTACTCTTATCATTCGCTCTTGTACATTGAATTGGTGAATTAATGTGATTTCACTCATTCCACGGAAGTTAGAAGTGGCCTTTATCCCTTGATACTTTTACTTCCGTCCTTGTTTTTCCGGAGTGCTCTCTCGAAGAAAGTAATCAACAATCTCTTGTTGGTGGTCTGTCTATTCTAGATGGAGCAAAATCATCAATTATCTGGTGGAAACAAACGCAAACTCTTTTCTGTCCTCGTCGTTCTACCGGTGCTCGACATCCCCAAACAAGATGAAAGGAAGCTATCTCCCTCTTTGTTTCATCAATTCTTTTGCTGTGGTAAAGCCAATTATGGTTGAAGCCATCAGCCGCAAATCTATTGCGTTAGCCTCAAGGCTAAAGAAAGCAATAAGTATCTCTACAATAAACTCCAGATCATCCATACTCTTTGTTTCTCGAGATTCCACCATGATCTAGTTTCACATCCATCTCTGGAAGTTATATCCGCGCACCTCAATTGCGTGATCCTTGGTTCTTCCCGGTGCAAGAAGAATCTAATCCGAAGATGTCTAACTAAATCTTTCTGTTGATACCAAGGGACTCTATTGTTTGAAGGCAATATTGGTTCCGAACTTCATTTCTCAAATCAGAGAGAAGATACGATGCTATTGTCATAGTGGTTCAAAACCTCTCCAATCTAACTCTTTTTCCTCCGGCGAGACAAAGATTTCATCCTCTCTAGTATCGGTAAATCTTAATCTTAAGGGTGTGTCATTTCTTTATTCATGATGCATCATCTTGTCCCTTCTTTCACAAGTGGTTCTATTCTTTTATCGTGTTTCTTGAGAAAACCGGAGTTATGTCCATCCTATCCTTCTTGTCTCACGACAATCCTTCAGCTCTTCTATCTGTTGTTCTTGAAGCAAAACGCAAGACTCACAACAAGTCTAGCAAGTTTTGCAAGGTGTAGTGGTCGCACCATTCCATGGTACATCAGCTTGGGAACGTAAGGATCACCTTCGTTCGAACACCCGTCTCTCCGTGTGTTGTTTTCTTTTTCCTAGAATCTCGGGGCGAGATTCCTGTTTAGTGGGGGAGAGTTGTAGCATCCCAATTGTCTAACAATTGCAATGCTACTAGCCTAGTCTATATATATGCTACTTCAAACATATAATTGTTGCATCATCATTATATCATGCTCATGTCATCATGCCTCCTTGCATTTGAGCATCATATAAAATCCTTTTCCATTTGGTTCTTATCTCATATGCATTATTAACTGTATTTGCCTCTTGATATTGTAGTTGCTTCTTGATATATTGTTTAAATGCCCAAGTTGAGTTGGGGGCATATCTCTTATTAACTCCACCACCTTTCTTTCACCACCTTATAATTCCACCATCCAACTAAATGTGAGCTTTGCACTTTATTTGGGTTTTGCCTCTAGCTCATGTGGGTTGGGATGGATCCAATTCTTTTCCACATGCTCTCATCTTGGCATCCTGATGTTTTCACATTAGTGATAAATGAGAGCCACATGGCCACCTTTGCATGCCTTGTGGGTGGAACCCTTTTCCTAGCTTCCATATGGATTATTATGGGTTTATGCTCATGTTGGGATAATTTGGGGACTATTAAGCATCTAGTGGTATATACACACTAGCAAGTCCCAATTTTACCCAAACATGGCCATCTCCAACTACTCCACATGGGGCATCCTTTCATTTCTTTTGCTTGGCTTTATTCCACCTTTGGAAATGCAAATGAACAATGCCATGTTTAATATTATTGTTTTCACAAGAATCAACATGGTATTAAATATTTTGCATGGGCCATGCAAGTACCACCCATTCTAGTTTTTGGTTTTTATTTAAATCCTTGAGTGGTTTACCTCTCATCTCTCTCTCTCTTTCTCTTTGGCTTGATCTAGTTGTCTTGCAAAGATCCATCATCACACCACATCTCTCTACTCCTCATCTCCCCTCCCTTTTCATCTCCATCCTTGCATGACCATGTGGATCATGCATAAACCCTAAGCCCTACCCTCTCTTCTTAATCTTTGCCCCAAATCTACACCTAATCTAACCTACCACCGCCTACCCCATCATCACCATACCCCCTACCCCATCATCACCATACCCCCTCTACCACCATCTCTCACCTAAGCTAAACCCTAAACCTAACCCTCCATCTAACCCATGACCAAACCCTAGCTACCATGCCACTCTCTCTCTCGGCCTCTCTCTCTCGGCCTCTCTCTCTCTACCATGCAGGCCCCACCTGGCCCCCTCTCCCTGGCCCCACCTAGCTACCCCGACCCGCCATACAAAACCCTAGCCGAGCCTACCCTCTAACCCTAGCTCAACCCGAGCCACCCTCCTCTCTTCTCTGCCTTGAGGGCCCCTCCACCGAGCCTACCCCTTGGCCTCACCCTGCCCCACCTGGACGTCCCCATCTACCTGCCCCTGCCCCTGCCCTGCCCGAGCCAGCCGAGCACGTGAGCGAGGAGGAAAGGTGACCACCGAGGCCACCTTTATCCAACCACTCCCGCACGGCACCTCCCTCTCCCCCTGCTTTACCACCACCTCCCTCGGCTCTCCTCTGGCCTCTCCAGATCTGGCCGAGGCGCCCTGGCCCTCCTCCCTTCTTCCCCATCGCCGCCAGCCACCCCATCACCGGCCACCGTCGGCTTCGGCGTCCACCAGCAGTACGAGGAGGCGGGCGTGGTGTTGTGGTCGTCGAGGAAGGAGAGGAGGTCCCCGGCGTCGCCTCTGTACACAGCAGCGAGGAGGAGGAGCCCCAGCCCGCCGCACACCGACGCGTCTCGCCGGAACCCTAGATCCTCTGGCCGTCTGCCTCGACGACGATCGCCAACTCCCCTGCCCGAACAAACACCGCCAGCAGCCTCACGGTGAGCTCTTCTCTCTCCTGGACATGCTCCGCCGCGCTGTCGTCGTCTAGGGCCGCTTTTCGTTTCATCGAGCAGGTTGTGCGCGCCGTCGGCCTCCGCGTCTGCTCGCTCCCGCGACGCGCAGAAACCCTATCTAGGCCCCAACCTCCTTGCTGTCACCAACCCCAGGCCACCGCACTGGCTGCCGCCTCCGCGCGCGCACGCTAGGTCCCAGGATCGAGCCCCGCGCGCTGCGCCCCGTGCCCTATCGAGCACCAACCTGTCGACAGAGACGCAGAGAAGAACCACAGTGCACGCGTGGACGTTTTACGCATACCCCCCTGCCTTTTTGACCCCTGGAACCCGCGCTCCTATGGTCCCACCTGTCTGTCTCCGCGGAAGCTTTGCAGATAGGCCCCCCTAGTTGACAACCCTCAACCCGCACTCCCTCGCCTCGCCACGTGGTCAGCCCTCCACCTTTCTCTGTCAAGTGGGCCTGCGAGCCAGCGGGTCCCATCTGTCAGTATCACGGGCTGGGCACTGCCGCGGTGTAAAATCTTTTCTGCGCAACTGTGCTGCTGAGTCAGCCTGGCCCACTGATCAGTGTCTGTGGCTAGCTTAGCTTGAGTATAAAAAGTATTTTCTGCATATCTGTTTTAATTCAAATCTTTTTCAAATTAATTCAAATTCAAATTTAATTCTGTTTTTTAAATAACTTTTAAAATACAAATCCATATAATACAAATAATATATGTTTTCAAATCAGAAAAATATGAGGAATTCAAATGTGCCATCCAAAATATATTTTGTACACTTTATTTTCCAAGTTAATTAAAATTACAATAAAATGCCCTTTTGACTTAATAAATTAATAACTTTTGTTTTATAACTCCAAATTTAACAAATGATATGTCTAAAATGATTAGCTCGACGAGACCTTTCTGTTTATGCATTCCTTTGTCTGTTTTGCAGCATGCATCATGTAAATATAATGTGTACAGCAACTAATTTGAGGATAAAATGAGATTAAAACTCAATAAAATGCTTTATTATTGTTTTCCACACCTCACCCATGCCATGCTACTTTATTGCCATGCAAATTGTGCATCATTCATCATGGCATGATTGTTTGCTTGTCGCATTTATTCATATGCTTGTGCACTTTATTTATGTTGGCCCTTGTTTGTTTGGTTCTTCTGCGAATAGACGCTGAGCAGGGGATATATCTAGAGACCCAGGAGCACTACCCAGATCCTTCTCTCGCTTCAACTGAGCTGCCAGGCAAGCACTACCACATGCTTGCATACATATAGTACCTATTGCCTCTATCTTATTCTTGCATCATTGAGTCGCGATTGCATTAATTTGAATCCCAAGTATTGCATAGCCTTTACTTTTAAACCCCACCGAAGCTTGTTCCTCCATCCCATGAGCCATTACTACAGGAGTTGTTTGAGCCATGCGAGTCGTAGAACAGCATGTGTAGGGTATGTGAGTGTCTGATGGATAACGAGGTACCTAAACAACTTAACCTGAGTAGTAATGGGATAACTAATGAAAGTGGCATCGGTGAGCCATATCTGCTATTGGTTTTTCAGGCTCACTTGTGTCCCGTAGGACCCCGAGTACTTGATTCCTGTTCCTTGAATATTCGTGCTATCCACATCCGGGAGGCTTATGAACCCCCCTGAGCCAGAGCTTGATTCATTCTTATTTCTTGGGGCCACAATTAGTTTAGGGCTTTATTACTATTCTGTACTTATGCCATGCTTTACTGCTTTATTTAAATTGTGCGAGGTACTGCACACTGTACTGTTTAGGTAAGCGGAGTGTTTTTGCGGTGTCGACAAGCCCAGTCACATTTTCAGGTTCCCAGTCGTTCACAGCCATTGGCGCAAGCCTTGAGTCCGTCTCGGAGTCGGCCAACTTCGTCGCGGGTAGCTTAATGGGGTGGCCCCCTGAAATATTTCTGAATCCTGCAATTGCTTTGTCGTGACTGCCTCGTTGGGTTTTGATTTGGTTTTTCCGAGGCATATCGAGTGTGTGTTGCTATTTGTGCACCCCTGCAGGGTAAAACTTTCTGAAAGCCGTGTCCGCGGTTATGGACGACTTGGAGCACAGTTTCTCGATCATAGACAAGCATCACTAAAGTACCGCTTTTAATCTGACTAAGTACTTGACTAGTAAATAGTGCAACACTCATGGAATGGATAATAAAACTGCCAACGGATGGGGGGGTTGTTCGTCCGCTTCCTCGTCGGTAAGCGAGGAGGAGGATGGATCTGTTAAGATTACCGTTATAACTGTTGTTATTAATTCACGGACATCCGTCTATCTTTGGTTAGGCGGATGGTTAGCGAGTATCTATAGAATTGCTAGGGTTTATCTTTTGCTGCAATTGTGTCACCCCAGGTTGTGTCCCCTTTAGAGGCATAAAGACTTGCTGAGTACCCCTAGGGTCTCACACGATAAATTATTGGTTCAGATGAACAGGTACCCTCGCAAGATGGATACTGGGTGGAGGAGACGGACGATGTGGACAACGATCATTCGGTGTAGAGATTCCGGGAACGGGGATCCGTGAGATCTGTGGGCGGGATCTGCTTATTTATGGGGCATCTTATGCCGATTTGCCTCTTATCCGTACTCGGATTTTGTCTTCCGCTTCCGCCTGATACTCTGATGTTTGATGTATGAGGAGATATCCTAAACTATTATATCTATCTAGGATATTTGGATCTTGCCGTATGGCGTTGCTATATTTCCTTTCTTTTTAGATGGAATGGCTCTGATGTACTATTGTATGGTGGCTTGCATACATACTCATTTGTGTATGTAGTTGATCCCTTCGCCTGCCGATTACGCCGCCCGTTCTTGTCCCGATGTTTGGAAATGGTTGGGACGGCCGAAAGGTCTACTTATGAGTGGCATTTGGGCCCCACCGTACTATTTCAACCATTTCCGCTCATCCAGGTTTGTAACTAGGAGCGTAATTCACCGAGGTAGTTACATATTGTAAGGGGACTGGCCACTGGAAGCGCAACTGCCCCAAGTTTTTGGCAGACAAGAAAGCCGACAAGGCAAACAAAGGTATATATGATATACTGGTTATTGATGTGTACTTGACTAGTGCTCGCAGTAGCACCTGGGTATTTGATACCGGTTCAGTTGGTAATATTTGTAACTCGAATCAGGGGCTGCGAAACAAGCGACCGCTAGCAAGGGGTGAGGTCAAGATGCGTGTCAGCAATGGATCAAGCGTTGATGTGATCGCCGTCAGAACGCTACCTCTCCACTTGCCGTCGGGATTAGTTATAAACTTGAATAATTGTTATCTGGTGCCTGCACTGAGCATGAACATTGTATCTGGATCGTGTTTGATGCGAAGTGGTTATTCATTTAAATCCGAGAACAATGGTTGTTCCATTTATATGAATGAAATCTTTTATGGTCATGCACCGATGATGAATGGTTTATTTCTTTTAGATCTCGATAATAATGTTACACATATTCATAATGTTGATGCTAAAAGGATTAAACTAAATGATGATATATCCGCATATATGTGGCACTGCCGTCTAGGTCATATTGGCGTTAAACGCATGAAGAAGCTCCATTCGGATGGACTTTTGGAATCACTTGATTATGAATCATTTGATACATGTGAGCCATGCCTTATGGGCAAGATGACTAGAACGCCGTTTTCCGGTTCAATGGAACGGGCGACAGATTTATTGGAAATCATACGTTCTGATGTATGTGGTCCAATGAGTGTGTCGGCGCGAGGTGGATATCATTATTTTTTACTTTCACGGATGATTTGAGTAGATACGGTTATATCTACTTGATGAAACACAAGTCTGAAACCTTTGAAAAGTTCAAGGAATTTTAGAATGAAGTGGAAAATCATCGTAATAGAAAGATCAAATTTCTACGGTCCGACCATGGAGGTGAGTATCTAAGTTACGAGTTTAGCACTCACATGAAAGAGTGTGGAATTGTTTCACAACTCACACCTGCCGAAACACCACAGAGAAATGGTGTGTCAGAACGCTGTAATCGTACTTTATTAGATATGGTTCGATCTATGATGTCTCTGACGGACTTGCCGTTGTCATTTTGGGGATATGCACTAGAAACTGCTGCATTCACTTTAAATCGGGCACCATCTAAATCCGTTGAAAAGATACCGTATGAATTGTGGTTTAAGCTGTCTTTTCTTAAAGTTTGGGGATGCGATGTTTATGTGAAGAAACTTCAACCGGATAAACTCGAACACAAAGCGGAAAATGCGTCTTCATAGGATACCCTAAGGAAACTATTGGGTATTCCTTCTATCACAGATCCGAGGGCAAGGTTTTTGTTGCCAAGAATGGATCCTTTCTAGAGAAAGAGTTTCTCGCGAAAGGTGTGCGTAGTCGGAAGGTAGAACTCGAAGAGGTTATTGAACCTTCTCTTCAAAGTATGGCGAGTAGCGCAGCGCCGGAAGTTGTTCCGGAGTTGGCTCCACCTGTTGAAGAGGGAACTAATGATAATGATCATGAAACTCTGAAAGAGAGTACTACCGAACCTCGCAGGTCAAGCAGGACGCGTGCAGCTCCCGAGCTATACGGAAATCCTGTCATGAATTTCATGGTTGATGAAAATGATGACCCTGCGACATATGAAGAAGCGATGATGAGCCCGGATTCCAACAAATGGTTAGAAGCCATGAAATCCGAGATGGAATCCATGTATGGAAATCAAGTTTGGAACTTGGTAGACTTACCTCACGACCGAAAGGCCGTGGAGAACAAATGGATTTTCAAAAGGAAAACTGATGCTGATGGTAATGTGACCGTCTATAAAGCTCGACTTGTCGCAAAGGGGTTTCGACAAATTCAAGGAATTGACTACGATGAGACATTCTCTCCCGTAGCGATGCTAAAGTCAGTTAGGATTATGTTAGCAATTGCTGCATATTTCGATTATGAGATATGGCAGATGGATGTAAAAAACGCGTTTCTCAATGGCAATATTGAGGAAGAGTTGTATATGATACAACCAAAGGGTTTTGTCGATCCTAAGGATGCTAACAAGGTGTGCAAGCTTCAGCGATCCATCTATGGATTGAAGCAAGCATCACGAAGTTGGAATCTCCGCTTTGATGAGGTGATCAAAGAGTTTGGATTTGTCCAAACTTATGGAGAAGCTTGTATTTACAAGAAAGTGAGTGGGAGCAATGTGGCATTTCTGATATTATATGTGGATGACATATTATTGATCGGAAATGATATAGATCTTTTAAACAGTGTTAAAAGTTATCTAAATAGCAAATTTTCAATGAAGGGCTAGGTGAAGCGTCATACATATTAGGCATAAAGATCTATAGAGATAGATCTAGGCGCCTAATAGGGCTATCGCAAAGTACATACCTTGATAAGATTTTAAAGAAGTTTAAAATGGACGGAAGTAAGAAGGGGTTCTTACCTATGTTGCAAGGCAAGACATTGAGTAAGACTCAAAGTCCGGCTTCGGCGGAAGAAAGAGAGATAATGGACAAAGTCCCCTATGCTTCAGCCATAGGCTCTATAATGTACGCCATGCTATGTACAAGACCGGATGTGGCACATGCTATTAGTTTGACTAGTAGGTACCAATCGGATCCCGGTTCGGAACACTGGATAGCGGTCAAGAATATCCTTAAGTACTTACGAAGAACTAAGGATATGTTTCTTGTATACGGAGGTGAAGAAGAGCTTGTCGCTAAGTGTTATGTTGACGCTAGCTTTGAAACCGATCCGGATGACTCTAAGTCTCAATCCGGATACGTATTTCTCATGAATGGCGAGCGGTTAGTTGGAGGAGCTCCAAACAACCTATGGTAGCGGGATCAACAACGGAGGCCGAATATGTTGCTGCTTCAGAAGCGGCTCAGGAAGCAGTTTGGATGAAGGAGTTCATATCCGAACTAGGAGTGGTTGCAAACGCGTTGGACCCAATGGTGATCTATTGTGACAACAATGGTGCCATTGCCAATGCCAAAGAGCCAAGGTCTCACAAGCATTCCAAGCATATTAAGCGCCGGTTTCACTCCATCCGCGAGCATGTCAAGGATGGAGATATAAAGATTTGTAAAGTACATACGGATCTCAATGTAGCAGATCCGTTAACTAAAACTCTCCCTAGAGCAAAACATGATCAACACCAGAACTCAATGGGTGTTAGATTTATCACTATGTAACTAGATTATTGTCTCTAGTGCAAGTGGGAGACTGAAGGGAATATGTCCTGAGAGGCAATAATAAAGTGTTTATTATGTGTATTCCAAGTATATGATAGATGTTTATTTTGCATGCTATAATTGTATTAATACGGAAACGTTAATACATGTGTGTTTAATAAACAAACAGAAAGTTCCTAGTTATGCCTCTCTCATAAACTAGCTCGTTGATTAACAAGATGATCAAGGTTTCCTGATCATGGACATTGGATGTTGTTAATAACGGGACCACAACATTAGTGTAATGGTGTGATGAACATTCATCCGAAGTATAGCATTACGATCAAAGTCATTGAGTTTATATTGCTATAACAACTTACGAAGTGATCCTAATCCTTAGACCATGAGATCATGTCAATCACTAACACCGGAAGAGTTTCTTGATAACATCAAACGTCACACCATAATAGGGTGATTATAAAGATAGATTCAGAACTAATAAAGTGTTATGTTGAGGCTCATGGATCGAGAGTGGAATTTGTTCATCCCGATGACGGATAGATATACTCTGGGCCCTCTCGGTGATATCACATTGATTAGCTTGCAAGCAAGTGATTTGATCACTAGAATGTTATATCACAGGAACGAGAAAAGAGTGCATGTCGGTAACAAGATCAAACTAGGTATGGAGATACCGATGATCGAATCTCGGACATGTAATATATCGTGAAACAAAGGGATTAAGATACTAGCGTAAAAGGTTCCGACGATCACAAGAAAGTCATCGTTGAATGTGTGGGAGTCAGTATGGGTCTCCAGATCCCGCTTCTGATTATTGATCCGAGAGGGGTCTCGATCATGTCCGCATTATTCACGAACCGTAGGGTGACACACTTAAGAGACACCGACATCCAACTGGAGCAAAAGTTTCATGCCGAAAGAATAAACAAGCGCAGGAATTTATTTCACTAGATACCGAAACAGGTTTTCGGGTGAAATTGCATAAAGTGGTTATGCATGTGAAATGGAATTATAGCAAGGGGTTATTTGTGAATGTTTGTCATTAAAGTAATTGACAAAATTCTGAATAAAATAAAAGAGTTTTATTTAATGAGAGTTTGCATTAAATTTGGTGGAAATTTATTGGGAATTTGAGTGGACTTTTGAGTGGAGGGAATTTAAAGGGAATTTTGTGAGTGGAGTGTCCACCCACATGAATGAAGGAGGGGAGGAGGCAACCCCCATGGCCGGCGGCCACCCCCTTGGGTGCCCCCCCTCCTCCTATAAAAGGACCCCCCCTCCTCACTTGTCTCTCACACCTCCTCGTGAAGGATCTCTCCCCCCTCTAGAATTTATCCCCCATGGTCTCGGACTAGCGAGATACATGTTCCCGGTGGCTATTCGGAAAGAAAGAGTTGTGCTTCCGCTGCATCGCTGGAGCGAGGAGGCGGAGGTTGCTCAGTGCCTCGAACGTGTGTGCGAGCACGGATGCGCTGTTGTTTTGCGGCGCTAGGACTTCCTCTCGATCTTGAGATCTGCAAGAGATCGTCTACATCAACCACGAGTTGAACTCGTTAAGCTTTGTCGGTCTTCAAGGGTATGTTCTCTACGGATATACATCCGCCCGTTGTTTATATCTAGTAGATAGATCTTGGTACATAGTTCCCATCGTAGGAAAATTTTTGTTTTCTATGCTGCGAACCCTGCAATTATGGCCCGGATTTTCTTCGGGTTCGCCTCCATCCCTCGCTGGTAGATGAAGTAACCAAGCAGGTGGCCAGATGGGACGCCGAAGGCGCATTTTTCAGGGTTAAGCTTGATCCTGTAGTGGTCGAGATTATCGAACGTCTCGTGGAGATCGTCGATGAGTGTTCTCGCCTCCCTGGTTTTGATGACTATGTTGTCGACATAGACTTGGATATTGCGACCGATCTGGTCCTTTAGGCATGCCTGCATGCACCGTTGGTACGTGGCACCTGCGTTCTTTAGCCCGAAGGGCATTGTGTTGTAGCAGAACACTCTGAACGGCGTGATGAACGCCGTTTTTTCCTGATCTTCGACCTTCAGTCGAATCTGGTTATAGCCTGAGTAGGCGTCGAGGAAGGAGAGCTTCTCGCATCCTGCCGTCGAATCAATGATCTGGTCGATCCGAGGGAGAGGGAAATGATCCTTCGGGCAGTGCTCGTTCAGCGATGTGAAGTCCACGCACATCCGCAGGATGTCCGTGTCCTTTTTGGGGACCATTACGGTGTTGGCGAGCCACTCGCTCTCCTTGATCTCCCTGATGAAGTTTGCGTCGAGTAGTCTGTTGACTTTGACTCCGATTGCTTCGGCCCGTGGTTCGGACAGTCGTCGGATGGACTGCTTGACGGGCTTGGCGTCTGGAAAGACGTTGAGTGCGTGCTCGGCGAATTCCCTGGGAACTCCTGGCATGTCCGCAGGACACCAGGCGAAGATTTTCCAGCGCTCACGGAGGAATTCGATGAGCGTGCTTTCCTATGCGGAGCTAAGATCGTTGGTGATCAGCGCCGTCTTGGAGGCATCCGTCGGGTGGACCTGCACCTTTTTTGTGTTGACGGTGGAGTCGAAGGACATGTCTGGTGCATTCTGTCGTGTGACTGGGGGTGCCCCGTTGTCCGTCACCTCGCGGAGCCTTACGAGCTCCTCTTGCATGCCGAATGACTGGGAGATTCTGTTGAAGTCCCTGTCGCAGTGGTCCGATCGGGTGAAGCTCCCGTGGACCGTGATGACGCCCCTGGGTCCTGGCATCTTGAGTAGCAGGTATGCGTAGTGCGGTACTGCCAGGAACCTTGCGAATGCTACACGCCCGAGGATGGCGTGGTATTGTGATGGCCAGTCCACCACTTCGAACTCGAGCCGCTCGCATCGGAAGTTATCCGGCTTGCCGAAGATGACGTCGAGCCATATCTTTCCCAGGGGGAATATTCCCTTTCCTGGGACGATGCCATGGAACGTTGTGTCTGACTGTTCTAGGCTGCATAGCGGGATCCGCATTGCTGCTAGGGTGTTGGCGAACATCAGGTTGATGCCGCTGCCGCCGTCCATGAAGACACGGCTCATCTCGAACCCTCTGATCTGCGCTTCAAGCACCAGGGAAGCATGACCTGGGCGAGGGATCTGGCAAGGGTGATCCGAATGGCTGAACGTGATGCAGGACTCCGATCCGCTGAGGTACTCAGGGATGGCGGGTGGGGCGGTCACAGCTAGGTTGATCTGACGGGTGATTTTCTTCTGCACCCTGTTCGTTGGGCGCCCCTTTTGGATCATCAACGCTCCTTTTGGCGGGGAATACCCGTGTCCACCGTTATTCTGTGCATGTGCGACTGGGTGGTTCGGGCCTCCCGCAGGTGGTGGTGGAGGAGATCCATGTGCGATCTCGCCTGGTGCGGGTGCGTTCCCGTATCCAGGGTTCGGGGCTTGCTGCCTCATCTGAGCCATGCTCTCGCTGAGTTTCTGGAACTCGCGGAAGTCTTTGAGCATGTGGCTTGCCTTCTTCTTGCCATCCTGCTTGTCGATGTAAAAGTGGATGGTGCATGGACCCGACAGTTTATCGAATGTTTATGGTCCATCGTCACGGCCACGGCATTGCCATGACTGCGTTGGGCATCCTTCGTCATGGAAGTTGCTTCCGCGGTATCCGCCATTGCTGCGGTTGCCGTCGCTACGGCGGTCGACGTAGCCAGCCACGACCATGTCGGGTCCATCGCGATCGTCGTAGACGCACGATCTTCTCTTGCTACGGTGCTCACGTTGCCGGTCGTAATCGTCTTCCTCCTCCGAGTCCGCTCGGTGGATAGAGTCCTCGCCATCAGCCCACCTGTTGGCGATGTCCATTAGGTGGTCGAGTGTCTTGGGCTTGACGCGCCCAAGTTCTTCTTTGAAGTCCTGGCGTTTGACGTCGTCCTTGAAGGCGTCGATAGCTCTCTCCTTGGAGATATGCACCGCGGAGTTCTTGGTATTGGACCAGCGTAGTATGTACGAGCGAATGGATTCGCCCGTTCGTTGGGTGCAGGCCCGCAGCTCCTCGATCGAGGCAGGCCTCTTGCTAGTGCCCTTCAAGTTTCGGACAAAACTGTACGCCAGCTCCTCCTAGCTTCGGATGGATCCCGAGGATAGGCTGCTGAGCCAGATCTGGGTCGCGCCCGTCAGCTGCAGCTGAAGGCATTGCATGGCGGTTTCCTTGTTCCCGCCGTGTAGCTTGACGGACGACAAGTGGTCGCTGAGCCATGCCTTGGGGTCCTGTGTACCGTCGAACTTCGGAGTGTCCGAAGGAAGCTTGAAGTTTCACGGCATCCACGTCCGTCGGACGGATCTGCTGAAGCATCAGGCTCTGCAGAGTTCTCCTTCATCGTCGTCCTCTTTGGATTCGGATGAGCATACGCGCTTAGCGCGTGCTTTGTCAATTTTGTGTTGGGTTAGCTCATTTCGAGCGTCGTAGTCGCGGTTGCGACGGCGCGAGCTCTTGTGCCTTCGGGGAAGGTCGTGCTCTTCGTCCTCGGATGAGGGCGTGGGGCTGCGGTTGAACCTGACCGCAGCCTTCTTCTTTGGCTCCGCAGGAGCTTCTCCGTGGAGCGCGGATCCAACGAGTCCGAGTCCGGTGAGCGCGGACTTGTGCATGGCCCTCTTCGGGTCCCCCTCCGGAGGTGGATGGGACGCGAGGTACGCGGTGGCTGCCATGATCGCAGCTTGTGGCGTCTTCTGGATGACGTTGCTGTCGGCATCCATTTCCATGAAGGACGTGTTGAGGGCTCTATTCACCTCGCGGCGTGCCTTGGGATCCATGTTCTCTGTGCGAGAATGGTGCTTGTTGCCATGGTTTCCATGCGATCTGGAGCCGATGCCCATGGCGGAGAGCGCAGCTTGCCGTGTGCTGGACTCCGAGGTTGCTTGCTTGCGCTTGTCGAGCACCTCTTGCATCCTCAGTTGCTTCTTGTGATCCTCGACGAGGAGCATGTGGTATGCCATTAGCAGGTCCCGTGAGGCATCTGCAGGCAGGATCTTGTTGCCTGCTATGGCTTCGCGTGCCTGAGCCCATCCCTCCTCGCTAAGGTGGATGACCCGATTGTTGTTTTCCCCGTTGGGTGGGGGGGATTGGCTTCTTATGTTTCCATCGTTTCTACCCTGCGGGTTGGGTGGTGGGTTGTGCTCCTGATCCACGTCACTCTGGATGACCGCGGCGCACTGGTAGCGCTTGTAGATCGGATCGCTGCTGCCGCAGCTTTCGGATCCGGAACCGTAGGTCCCTTCATCCGATGGTGGATCGCACAGATCTGAGTTGCAGCTGCTGCTGTCATAGGACTCATCTGTCGATGGCGATGTGCATAGCACGGGTGTGGAGCCCACGAAGCAGGCCTGATCGATGGCAGGGGCACCTGCTCCGGGAGGCGGAGAGTGCCGATCTTCCCCACCTGGAAGTAGAAGCTCCCGAACAGGATCTCGAGTCCGTCGCCAACAGGCTCGAAGTCCTTCGGGGTGGCCGGCGAGTGGGCGGTGAAGTCGAAGGCGCCGAAGAGGAGATGACTCTCCATTGCCGCATAATTGTAGATCGCTTTGGTTGGGACCGTCACGATCGCACAATCAGCGCCCCCAGCTCCCACGGACGGCGCCAATTGACGAGGTTTAATCTCGTCAATGCCCATTGTTATGGACTTGGGTTTTGGAGAAGATGGGGATGCTGGAGATCACGGAACGGTTAGTAAACAAGCAACACGGGGACACGAGGTTTACCCAGGTTCAGACCCCCGGAGGGAAAACCCTACTCCTGCTTGTCTGCTCTGATTATGGTGGAACCGAAGGTTACAGGGGGTGCGCAGATGCAATCTGGCGTGGAGGTGTGTATGCGGTGGTATGCGAGCGATTGTAAGAGAGCCTCCTCGTCGTGCCCTCCTGGCCTTTATATAGAGGCAGGCAGGTCCCAGGCACAGATCGAGTCGGTTACAGATTTTAGGGTTTGACCCTTTGAATTTTCTATCTACCCTAGTCTTGCTCTCCAAGGATCCGAAGGCGTCATGGACCCTGGCCATCCGAAAGTCTTCATGGACCGGCGTATATTTGTCATGGACCTTCCTTGGGCTGGACCAGACATGCTAAGGTCGTGTACCCGTAGGGTATAACCATGTCAAACGGTGACATCACTATGCATATCATTAATTCTCTTTCTTCTATGGTTGCGGAGACGATAACAATTATGAATACACTACTCATGGTATAATTATGAGTAAAATGCACGTACACTAACTGAACTTGTCCGGAACGAACGATTTGGTCACTGAACTCATGAAACAATATTTTTGGATAGATAAACTTGTCACTGCCGCTCTCGTACAGTCATTGATACATTTTGGCACCATATTGGGATGATGTGGCATGGTGTGGACCGTATCTGGACGTTTAAGGGACCGTATGAAGCAGTCTCTGGAGCTGCAGGGTTCTTTATGCAAAATGAACATATCCCGCGCCATTAGCGGCGTGGCCGTTTTCATGTATCGCTCCCGTCTCGTGTCCTCCATCAGCGGCGTGGCAGTTGAGCTGCGAAAGGAAAGGGAAAAATCAAGGAGGGAGGCGATCGTGGAAGCGATCGTGGAGACGATCTAGGGTTTTTACCTCGGTGTCGAGGTCTATAGATGACTGTCGCATCGACGCCCCTGCAACTTTTCGAGCCATGGCACCTCGGCGTCGCGAGGATGGGCAGTCTCCACCAGTGTACGGTGAGTACTGACCACCTCCATGCCCACCTCCGTCGCCTTCATCACCGCAGTATTAATCAGCTTTGTGCTTGATTTGTAGTTGGTCTATGAGCACAGGTACTTGATTTTCAGTGATTTTCGTTGGTTTTCACTCTCACTGTTTGTTGTAACTGAACTTGACGGAAGCTTTGGGAAGCAGGATCTGACGATTTGTATGTTTAATTTACTCTTGAAGATATGTGCTTGCTTGTCTGTACTAAGGCTAGATTTAGTAGTCTGTAGATGATGTAGCACACGTACTGCGTATCTGAATATTTGTCTGAATATGCAACACACAGACTGCTTATCTGAATATTTGTGTCCTTGCTCTTAGTGGTTGAGTGTTTATGAATGTGTAAATATTGCTTTGGTGGATTTTTTAGGTGCATTGTACTAATTTCCTGTATTGAATAGATTAAATAACCAGTTTGAATATTGTCCATTTTACAGTCTGATTATTTTGAGTGTATTGTTCTTTATATTGTCTAAATCTTTTTGTGTAGATGATCATGGGCAGTACTTCACCATTGCTGTCAACTATGGGGGTTCTTTTGCTGGCTTTGGTATTAACAGATCATACCTAGGTGGAGTGGTTGATTTTTATGATTTCTGTGAGAGTGACAAGTGGAACCTGAGAGTTTTGAACAATGTTTTGGAAGATACTGGCATTGTCATCAAAGAGGAGGCTAGAGTTCTTTGGTGTTTGCCAGTCCAATCAGTTAAGAACTTTGGTTTGGCAGATATAACTAATGAGGATGATTGTAGTAACATGGCAGCATCAGTTGCGGCTGGGAATAAGATGATGTCTATTTATGTAGACCGTGATGACACCATGAAAGGCTATAGTATTGATGCTATATTTCATTTTCCATCCACCCATAAGTCTGATGTTGTCGGTCCAACTGAAGAATTTGTGAGGAAATCAAGAGAGAAGAGGCGGGTTAACATCTTTGACACTGATTTTGAGTTTGATTCAGATGGGTCAGACTTTGAGGAAATATTTGATAGTGACTATGATTTGTATGCCGGAGATGATGACCTTTATGAGGATTGTGTTGAAGACTCGGAAGAAAGGAAAGGAAAGAAGGTAGCAGAGGAAGTTGAACTTTCAGAATCTGATGTCGAATTGGAGCTGCCTGACTCTGATGATGAACAAGTGAAGTTTAAGTTCAAAAACTTTGCACTTGTTGACATGGAAAATCCAAAGTTTAAAGTGGGACAGGTATTTGCTTCAGTGGTGCTGTTGAGGAAAGCTATTAGGGAGTACAGTTGCAAGGAGAGAGTGGATATTTCGATGCCAACAAATGATCGGAATAGAGTTGCAGCTAGATGTGCAGAAAACTGTTCTTGGTATCTGTGGGCCTCATATGATAGCAGATCCAAGTGTTTCATGATCAAAAGGTATGTAGGTGAGCACACTTGTGAAAGGAAATGGCAAGTTAGGGGATTTACATACAAGTTCTTAGCAGAGAAGTATATTGAGAGTTTTAGAGCAGATGAGAACATGAATTTGAAAAACTTTTCTAGAATTGTTCAAAAGGAGTGGAATATGACACCTTCAAGGCCTAAGCTTAGCAGAGCTAGGAGAATGGCAATGAATATTATCTATGGAGATGAGATTGAGCAGTACAATTTGCTGTGGAAATATGCTACTGAACTTAGGAAAACAAATCCAGGGAGCACCTTTTTTCTGAACCTTGACAGTGAGAACAGATTCAGCGAGTGCTACTGGAGCTTGGATGCAATAAAGAGGGGCTTCTTGGAAGGGTGCAGACCAGTGATTTGTCTTGATGGATGCCATTTGAAGACCAAGTTTGGAGGACAACTGCTGGTTGCTGTTGGAATGGACCCAAATGACTGCATCTACCCAGTTGCATTTAGCATTGTTGAGGTGGAAGACACTGCAAATTGGAGATGGTTTCTACAAACTGTCAAAAAGGATTTAGGCATTAACAACACAAGTGCATGGACAATTATGTCTGACAAACAAAAAGTAAGTTGCTCAATATTCTCTCAAACTTATCTGAATCTTATTGTTTGTTACTCAATATCGTTTGAATATTTTGCAGGGATTAATTAAGGCGGTATCTGAGATTTTCCCAGATTTAGAACATAGAATCTGTGTTAGGCATTTATGGCAGAATTTCAACCAAAATTTTAGAGGTGAAGTCCTGAAGAATCAGTTGTGGAAGATTGCTAGAAGCACAACTATTCAAAGGTGGGAAGAAGCTATGGAAGAAATGAAGGTATTGAACAAAGAAGCATATGATTGGCTAGAGAAGATGCCGCCCAACACTTGGGTCAGGGCATTTCAGAGTGATTGGCCCAAGTGTGACATATTGCTCAACAACAACTGTGAAGTATTCAACAAGTAAGTTGGTCATGGTTTCTCTGATTTTTAAAATTCTTAACTAATCCTATTTTTTTTATGGTTTGTAGGTACATATTGGAAGCTAGAGAGTTGCCAATACTCACCATGATTGATAGGATCAATCAACAAATGATGACAAGAGTTGTTAAGAAGCAAGATTAAGGAGAGAAGTTTCCAGGCCCAATCTGCCCCAAAATATCAAAAAAACTTACCAAGTTTGTTGATTTGTCAGCTGAATTCTATGTATTGCCAGCGGGATCTGGGGTCTTTGATGTGAAATTCAGAGATAAAGAATACATTGTAGAGCTGCTTAATAGGAGTTGCACATGCAAGAGATGGGACATTAGTGGGATTCCATGTCACCATGCCATTGCATGCATGAGACATGAGAGGATCACACCAACTGATCATGTACACCCTGCTTATTCTGTCCAAAGATTTACAAGAGCTTATGCTCACAACATTATGCCATGCAGGGACAAGTCAGAATGGGCTGAAGTTTCTAACTGCCCAAAGGTTGCTCCTCCTCACTATGAAAAAAAGGTTGGCAGACCTAAGAAGAACAGGAGGAAAAAACCAGAAGAAAAACAAAGTAAAAGAGGTGGTACGGTAATGTCCAAACATGGTGTCGTAATTCACTATAGCCATTGTGGTAATCCTGGGCACAACAAAGGTGGTTGTGAATGGGCTAAAGCTGGCATGCCACCTAAAAAGCAAATGAGGAAGAAACACAAAGCAGTGCCTGATGATTTAGAGGAAGATGATGTCCCAGTGATTACACATGTAAATTTTGACTGAATTGATTTTTTTACTTTTCTTAACTGAATTTTGCAATGCCTTCAAATCTAATTAATATTTATGTTGTTAACTGAATATTACTGTTGTTCACATAGGACAATGTTGCACGTGGGGGGATTTCACTATCTATGACCTCAACGAAGGGAATCCAACTGTTGAGAATGTTGAAGATACTATGTTGGAGGAAATGGTGCAGCAGGTATGTCTATATAGCATTGTTCATTTTCCTGCGTATATGATTATTCATTTTGACAAAAAAATACTACTTTGTTCTATAGGTACCACCTCCAAAGAAAAGGAATATGCATCCAAGGCCTTTGTCAGATTCTAGCTTCATTATTGCAGAGCAGTGTCGAAATGTGCCTCCTTGTGGATCTGCTACTGGTGTGCAGCAAAATATTTCTTTCAAGGCTGAAGCAATGAAGCTGGCCCAGCTAAGAGCATATGAAGAAAAGAAAGAAGCTGCACTTGCTGAAAACTGAAGAAAACTGCAGATGCAAAACAATTGAAGGCTAAGCTAACAAAGCAGAGAAGGTTACAGGCACAACAAAAGAAAGAAGAAGCTGCAAAGATGAAGAAGCTAGCAGCAATTGATAAGAAAGAAGCTCAACTTGTAGCCAAGGCAAAAAAAAGCTGAGGAGAAGAAGATTTTGGCTGTAACAAGGCAACAGGAAGCTGCTCAAAAGAGGGCTAACAAATTTGGCACCAACCAGCCAACCAATGTCTCAATGTTTGATGAGTTTAGGGGTTGATTATGTTCTGGGAATTATAATGTTTTTGAGCCACAATATTTTGCTACTTAAGTCTTTTTCCTAGAATTTTGTGTGGTGTACTGCTATCATGTTGAAGACTGTGTTAGTTTGTGTGGTGTAACTATCCTTGTGACAATTTTGGTCTACATATGACAATCATGTTATTTCATGGCATTTTTTAGATTTTATACAATCATGGCTGCAAATGGATATATTCCCTGCCAATTTTTACTATCATTGATGCAAGATTATTTGGCAAAAATGATGACAGACAAAGAACTTCATGTGTGCATGGACAATCAGCACAGGTTATAAGATTTTTTAAGATTTTTCAAGCTTCAGATTATGCAGCATATACTGATATTTCCTGCCCAAATAAATATTCAGAAAAAGGACTTTATTACCAACTCAAATCAATTACAATACTTGGTTTCTTACATTGCCATACATTAAGAAAAGTACATAGTTTCTTATGTATGCCATACATCAGAAGGACAGGAAATTTGTATTGCCTTGCTAACTAGTACACTGACAGTCAGCAAAATCACTGCCACAAAAGCTAACTTAACTGGACTAACTAGAGATTTCCCTACTTCTAATAGTGACATGACGATCCAGTGTTCAGCACTCAGCACCAATTGCTTCAGTTCCTCTTTCACCGCATCTTCATTTTCTACCTTTGGTTCTTCTTCTTGCACTTCTGCTGCCAGTGGCAGATTGCATCCTAATATCCTTTGCCAACCAAGTACTCACATACTTTGACTGCTACTCCCTCCGTTTAGAAATATAAGATGTTTTAGGTTTGTGAAAAAGATGTATCTAGACACCTTTTAGTGTATAGGTTCAAATAAATCTAGACACTAACCTAAAACATCTTATATTTCCAAACAGAGGGAGTAGTTCCAAAAATCATATCCTTACTGCCAGTGCCAACAAGAACAGAAGGAAGAAAATATGAGCACGAGTACAGACCACCAATACCAATTAGAAATGGAAAAAATGATGACTAGCTTGAGTGTCACGCACGTGAGAAAAAATCACCCACGTTGATCACCTGAGCCATCCATGAATCACTTCACCTTCTTCATGCAGTCCGGCCAGCCGTAGCCCATCGAGCTGCCGCCTGAGAAGGGGATGATGCCGCCGTGGAGCCTCGGCCGCCAATCAAGCTTCCGCCGAAGAGGGAGAGGACACTGCCGGAGCCGAAGATAGGGACGCCGAAGCCGGAGATAGGGACGCCGCCGCCGGAGCTGGAGATAGGTGCGTCGTCGTCGTTGTTCGAGCTACCACCCGCATCCGAACCAGGAACCAGTAGGCTGGTGGCCACACGGATTAGGAATTGAATCAGAGAGATTGGGGAATTTCTGTCCGCTCTGGTACTAGTCCATTTATTTTGCAAAAGAACCCTGCAACTCTATAGACTGGCTCATACGTCCCTCAATGTCTAGTTACTGGGCCACACAATGCCACATCAGCCCGATACGGTGCCAAAGGGTATCAATGACTGTATGAGAGCGGCCGGGACAAGTTTATCTACCCGAACAAATTGTTTTGTGACTTAAGTGGCCAAATCGTTCGTTCTGAACAAGTTCAGTTACCGTATGTGCATTTTACTCTATAATTATCTTGCTCTAACAATTACATGAGTATTTTATTATTATCTATTATTCTTATTAGATATTTTGCACAGCTACTGGTGAAAACCGAAGACCCTAGGCCCCCTCTCTCTCTCCATCGTCAACAACAACAAGATCGCAAACTCTTGGTCCGATGAAAACACAATAGGAATTCTAAAACTCTCGAAGGTTCGTTTAAGTAATCTCACTTTGCTTTCTGCTTTCCGAGGATTCGATAAACCTAGGTCTACTAGGGAAAATGAGCTATACTACATCTGTAATCCGGATCGAAGGTATCACTCTTCCTCCAGCCTTTGGGCGGGAAGGGCGTCCATAGTCCCGCTCCTCAAGATCCCAGTCTAGGAGACTACTTTCGGTGGACTAGGTCTAGCATGCCGCTCTCCACTCTGTCCTCCTGTAAAGTGGCCTTCTTTAGTGTCGCTTGTCTTCATCCGACCCTCTCTGCGTTTCCCCTTACATCAAAACGGCAATGGGAGGATCCTTCCACCACGAGGTCATCCGTCCACCTCCTACCGAAAGTGGAGCAGACCAAGTCATGCTTTATCGAGACGGGTTGGAACGCAGGAGCGCTGCTCCCTTGTCGAGATCCGGCTTGTACCTTGCCAGGCGAAGTTACCAAATAGCCCCGGGACGCGTACAAAAGCATCCAAGGCTTCGAGACGCAACGAGGTGTAGAAGCAGGGTCTCCTCGGGAGGCGCACCCTCTGTAGGTTTATCTCCTCGCGAAGCGAGGGCCTCGCAAGGTGCACACAGTCCGTCCACCTTCAGAGGCTCGGCCACCTCACGAGGGGGCGTTACCCCGGCGCTGGACCCGTCAACCAAGGGGGCATGGCATCCCTGTTTCCAGGACCCCGATAGTGGTCTCGTCGTCGGGAAGCTTGAAGGAGCCCTCCTCTAGCAGATTAAAATTGTGAGGTTTGTGCAGATCGTGCGTTGTACACTTCGAGGCCACCAATCCGACGGCCCGCTTCTTCTTCGAGGTAGCATCAGCAGCAGAAGAAGCTCCCTTATATCAACCCATGGTAGTTCTCTAGGGTAGTGGAGCAAAGGACCAGGACAGAGTTGGGGCGCGCAAGAACGATGAAGCTAAGAGCAGTGGAACAGAGGAGGAAGACGATGGATAAAAGTGAGAAGGGTAGTAAAAATCCCTAACCCTATCAATATAAAGAAATGTGGAGTGATTACGAGTCGTTGATCAAGAGCAATGTAGCGCCAGAAGGAATGAGATGTTGGCACGTAGCTACAATCAGAAAGAAAAAATTCCACGCGGTTAAAAAATATCGCGGTAAATCTGGCGGTAACCGCATAACGCCTTGGTTCTCATGTGGATGTGGGCCGCGCAGTAACAGTAACACCACTACGCCGCCCACGCATCAGCATAAAAAGGAGTAGTGGGGCCTACTAATGTCATGTCCCGTCAACATAACTCCGGCACGCCATTTTCATCATCAATGACGTCATGAGTGGTCAAAAAGCAATGAGGTAAAGTTCATTCGAATAAAAAAGCTTGGAGTCTATGCTCTGATGCATGTTCCCAAACATAGACTTGGGGGCTACTCCCATCGAGAGAGCTGTCGCGCACCTGATAAAATTCAGCATTGCACTTTTCTCGGATGGAGGATCTACTTCGAGCCTATGCTCCGATGCAAGCACCGTAACATAGCCTCAGGGGCTACTCCCATCGGGAGCGCTGTCACGCACCCGATAGAACAAATCCTCCTACAGAGTCGACATTTCAGTATTGAAAATCATAAAAATTAAGCCTACACTTGAATACAAATATTCGTTTGTAGCCTCAGGGGCTACTTCCATCGGGAGCGCTGTCGTGCACCTGATAGATAATCTGAAGCAGACCTATAAGTATTACAAGATTGTATCCTCATACGGTTACTCCCATCGGGAGCACCCGATAAAGATATTAAAGAAGTCGATAACTTCAGTTATTTCAACAGCTAAACAAGGCAGTCGATAAAATTTTCTCAGACTACATCCGTCGCGATAACATGTTTGAATGTCGTGTCCACGAAATGAAGGTAAGACCCCAGGATCTATCTTGTGTGGCCTGATAATTGGACACGCATGTGCTCTGCCAGTATTAAATTTGTATCTACGATACGATGAAAAGTACTGGCGGACGCATCATGCACCCAAAATAAAAGCACTGGAATTCAGTATTCGATAAGACCTCCACGGCCCGAACTGAATTACGCCAGCAAATACCAAGTTCAAGCCCGGGAGATTGAATTTGATGTAGGTCCATGTTGTCTTTTCCCAAGTGCAATTAGCCGATTCCCAATCCATCGAATGCATCAGACTCGTTGTACCAAATCCCTAAGATATTTTAATAAAAATAATAATCTCCTTGCAGCAAAAAACTTTGGCTGAATAGCTAAACAGAGTTTTGAGATTCGACCCGAATCTACGATTAAGATAGAGTCTCGGGGGCTACTGACATGGGTATGACATATCGGGTCCCTATGATTAGTTACCCTAGGCGCATAAAATCTTGTGGCCCACGAAGGCCCAACGAAGTCCAAGAAGCACACGACGAATAAATACTTTCCTTATCTGCTAAGGAATAATTAGGAACCGACATAGAGTTTGCATTGTAAACATAAACTTGTAACCTCTCTGGCTACTGATCCAGGACCCAGCCTCTCATATAATGGCTGGAAGGACCCGACGGAGAGGGCACCTTACTTTTCCTACAATCCGCCATGAGCTAGATCGCAACTAGCGAACCGGCGACTTTGTAACCGAGTTTTTCTGACAATCAGACTACATCGACTCCCTTGTTTGTCTGATGATCCGACAAAATCCCCAACGCTCTCTTTTCCACAAAACCCTAAGTCCATAACAATGGGCATTGCTGAGGTCACCCCTCACCAGAGACTATCGATCAAACCTTTGGCAAACATAATCCAGATGTTTCTTCCATTCTTCTTGAAATGGTCATAACAAAATGATAAGGAAACAAAAAGGTAGGTTGGGTGTAAGGAATAAGATCAAAGCAAAACTCCACGCTCCTCTCACAAAGAACTTGGAAATAAGGATGATATCTTGGTCATAAGAAATTTTCCCTACCCTTCGTGATTCGGAAAGCTTATAAAGATTGTCGATGGTACATGACCATTGAATGGTCAACATTCAACTTTGGAGCACATCAAGAGATTACCACAAAACCTATCTGAAACTCTCATGTTGGTTTAGAAATGAAAAATATATCCTCACCGCATCTCCTACGCTAGGGAACAATTGCCCCTGATACATGTATAACATCATTGCATTCTATGGTTTAGGCTGCACAATGTCGTCTCTCAACTAACTAAAGGAATAGGCAAATGATTCATTGCCTCAACATAACAAGAGAAAATAATAAGGGTAATTGGTATTGGGGTTAATCCATCCCGCACCCAAACTATTAACTTTGTAGCTGAAATAGTGAATCATGCAGCACTAACACTCAGGCATCCTCACTCACATTGCAAACAAATTCCATGTGTTGGGAATATGCCCTAGAGGAAATCATGTATGATGAGATTTCCCATTGTATTCATAAAGATATTAAGTAGTCCTTGTATAAACATATGATGTGTATCATTGAATATGTGATTCGGTTGTGGAACTATGCATTCATGTTGTTTGTACTAAATATCCTTGGTCATCGAAGTTGTGCTGGACACACAACTTAGACCAATATGAAAGTTGGATTGATGACTCGGTTCCACTTGTCATGAGCATGGAGATGCTATTCCAACTTACACAGATTCGGCTAAAGAGTTTAGCAAGTCGGATTGACCCATATTGAGGTACAACAAACAAGTTGTCATTTGTATATCTCAATCAATGTAATCCTTAGACCTGAGGTTGTTGCATAGTCCGAGTTGAGGATCACCGACTTAGGTTCTGTCAAACGCTGATCCGTAACTGGGCAGTTATAAAGGCAGGGTTCGGGTCGACTGAGAATCAAGCTGCGTGATGTGAATAACCAAGATGGGATTTTGCCCCTCCACTCGGAGAGATATTCTCTGGGCCCTCTCGTGAGATATGATTCGGAAAGCATGGCCATGCACGACTCAGTTAAGTGTTAACCGAGGCGATCGACTAAGAGTTAGTCGGGTGAATCACTTATCTTGGATCGAGAAGAGAGTCGGACTATTTAAGGGATGACAATTATTCGCCTATAGTCTGACAAGGTATATCGTGAGGCAAAAGGGACTCGGACGTAAGTCACATTGGAAAGGCAAGTCGTCATGACTCTTTGGTACTTGGGAGTCGGCACGTTCTGCTAGGAGCCGCTACCGACTGATCGATTGAGAGTCGGACTCCAATCATGTCCAAGTAGCCATGAGCCTGCGGGGTCACACACTTAAGAGCGGGAGCATGTTCGGATTGGATCTGAACCTGTAATCTGGTTGGGTTGGACCTGAACCAGATTAGGACTGAGTTACTGAGTTGTACTCACGGTGACTAGTGTTATATGGGCTTTAGTGAATGGGTCGCGCGAGCAGAGCCCACGTTCACTCCCCATATATAGTGGAGCACCATAACCCAGAAAGGTTAATAGTTGTCTGGTTAGGTCATTCCATGTGTTGGAAACCCTAGCTCCACAGCAGTCCTACCGTCGATACGAACCTAGCAGTTCGCCGCTGGTGCTCCTCCTTGTACGTGTGGATACCAGCAGAGGTGTTGTGCGATCAGCACCAGGACGATCGGATCGTGAGGACCGCATTGCATCAACTGACGCGCTTCATCAGTAATCCGCAACTGCGCGTCTAGTGGTAAACCTCGTGGCCTTCTACCTCGGCTAGATCTTGGGATCACCATGTTAGAGGAAAAGTTTTGTTTTATCTCTGCGTGGCCCAACAGTGGTATCAGAGCGATAGCTTCTGATTTTAGGCTCGAGATCTCGCATATGTGATATGCGGTAGGATGTAGATGAGATCTATGTGCTGTTTGGTGGTCGATCTATGAGATAGATCGGTTTTATACAAAGTTGATTGGATCAACTGTGCTCGGGGAATGGTAGATCTGATTTCCATGATCATATTGCTGAGGTCGTGGAACGACATACCCCTACCGGTCGGCTTCCGCCATTGGGGTAGACTGTGACACGTAAATCCAGAAGCGGTGATCGAAGATCAAAGAGTTTGATCGAATCGGAACAATGGTCGGAATCCATGTCCGGATCGTAGATGAGATCTACGTTTTCGGAAAAATCGTCGGGCGCTGCCCGCACCCGCGAGGGGCGCTGCCCCTTTGATCCCCGCCCGCTATCCGGCTAGCGGGACCGCCAGCTTCGCCCTGTCGTAGCGCCTTAGATGTCGTTGCAAGTTTCACAACGCCGGTAGATATTGTATCTATGCATAACTTGTTTTTGCAGGAAGTTGTGAATGGTATGGTTAATGTGCATGTGATGTATGTGTGTAATCCATAAGTGATCTACGAATCACGGTTTTTTGTCAGCCGGCTGGAGCCTAGGTGTTGTCATTTTATTGTATAACGACCTGCGTGTCGGATTCTCTATGTAATTTACTTTACTAAGCTAGTGTAGCTGTTTGGAGAACCCGAAAGGCATGCAAGGCGTTGTACATGTCGGCGACATGGAGTAAGACGGCAAGTGACAAGAGTTGGCACTAGTCGGATTACAGGCTTTGTGGAGATGGAGATCGCCATGAAGAGAGTCATACCATTTCACATTATAAATGCTTTATTTTGTGTTATTGTTATGTCTCAGTTTTACCTCTATTAGATAGTCGGTAAAATTTAATCCCTCAAAGAAGGTCTAGTCAGTTTTCCCGCCAGTGTTTGCACCATCACAAGTCGGACATTTTTGGTAGTGGGCTCATAAAATTGAGGTGCTGCCAATTCTTTCCGACTAGGTGGGTTTGAGTCGGACTCTTACTGCGGAAACACTCGGTAAGCTAGACGGGTCTATCACAACGGTTGTGGGACTCGGGGAAAAGTCGGATGGGAGTCGGGGCATGTGATGCCACCCGTCCAACAGGAGTCGCATGAGATGCGATTGACAAGGAGTTGTCTACCTAGATCACTTGGCGGCTAGCGGTGATGCTAAAGCTCACTAGCCGACTTGCTTATTTAGGATCCTGAATCACTAAGCAACCATCGGAGGGGTGTTGGTTCTAGTGGGAGCATAAAATATTAAAATGTTTAATATGCTTGCTCTTTTATGAATACATGTCTTAAGTGTTTTTCATATTTTCTGTTGTAGATCATGGCACCAAGTAGCAGTCACTCTCAGATATCCGGTTTTGCGTTGAGAACCATTCTTGAGAAAGATAAACTGAACGACACTAATTTTACCAACTAGTATCGAAATCTGAGAATTGTTCTCAAACAAGAAAAGAAGGACCATGTCCTAGACAACCCACTTCGATATGAGCCGAATGAGAATGCGACTGTCGCTGCCACCAATGCCTACCGTCGGGCTAAGGATGAGTCCATGGATATTAGCTGTCTTATGCTTGCTCACATGGAACCGGACTTGCAAAAGAAGTTCGAGCATGTTGAGGCCTATGATATGATCGAAAGCCTCAAAAGTATGTTCCAGGCTCAGACGAAGACTGAGAGGTATCAAGTATCTCAGGCTTTGCTGAGTTGCAAGCTTAAGGATGGTGATCCACTGAGTCCGCATGTGATCAAAATGGTTGGTTATGTGCAGTCTCTGGAGAGGCTTGGATACCCCATCAACGAAGAGTTCTCTACAGATATAATTCTGAACTCTCTTCCTAGTGCATATGGGCAGTTCATTTCGAACTACCACATGCATGGTATGGATAAGAAGCTCACTGAATTACATGGGATGCTCAAGCAGGCAGAGGTGGATCTCAAGAAGGGCGCCAGTCAAGTGTTGATGGTGCAGAATAAGGCTAAGTTCAAGAAGAGTTCTTGGACTAAGAAGAAGGCTAAGTTAGGAGGAAAGCAGGCTCAGGACCCGGTCCCAAGCGCTTCCTCAGGGACTAAACCATCTCCTTCAGCCGGATCCACTTGCTTCTACTGCAAGGCGGATGGCCACTGGAACAGGAACTGCAGCAAGTACTTGGCCAACAAAGCCAAGAGTGGAGGTATGACTTCCGACTCAGGTACACTTGTTTGCAATGTTATAGACATATATCTTGCTGATGCACCTAATAGTTCTTGGGTATATGATACCGGATCAGTTATTCACATCTGCAACTCATTGCAGGGACTGGTAAGAACTAGGAGTGTAGCAAGAGGCGAGGTTGATATTCGAGTCGGCAACAAAGCAAGAGTTGCTACGTTGGAAGTCGGCACGATGCAACTTCATTTACCTTTCGGATTCATTATGGAACTGAATAATTGTTATTATGTTCTAGTGCTCAGTCGAAACATTATTTCTGCTTCATGTTTGATGAGGCAAGGCTATGAGTCGAATATCAAGAATAATGGTTGTTCTTTGTATTTGAATGATATGTTTCACGGCTTTGCACCCGTCTAGGACGGGTTATTTATTTTGAATCTTGATGGTGAGTCGGTTTATAACATAAATGTTAAAAGGTTGAAACCAAATGATCTGAATATGACTTACTTTTGGCACTGTCGGCTTGGTCATATAAGTTGGAAACACATGAAGAAGCTCCATGATGATGGACTCCTAACTTCGTTTGACTTGGAGTCGTTCGAGACATGCGAATCTTGCCTACTCGGCAAAATGACCAAGACACCTTTTGCAAAGAGTTGCGAAAGGCGTCCGACTTGTTGGGACTAGTACATAGTGATGTATGTGGACCAATGAGCATGACAGCTAGGGGTGGTTATGAGTACTTCATTACCTTCACTGATGATTTGAGTAGGTATGGATATATCTACTTGATGAAACACAAGTCGAAAGCCTTTGAAAAGTTCAAAGAATTCCAGAATGAAGAACAGAATCAACTCGGCAAGAAAATAAAGTTTCTTCGGTCGAACCGAGGAGGTGAGTACATGAGCCATGAGTTTGATGACCATCTGAAAAGTTGTGGAATAGTTCCTCAACTTACTCCGCCAGGAACGCCGCAAAGGAACGGTGTTTCGGAAAGGCGAAATCGGACCTTGTTGGACATGGTACGGTCAATGATGAGTCGGACAGATCTGCCTTTATCATTTTGGGGTTATTGTCTAGAAACAGCGGCGTTCACACTAAATAGAGTACCATCAAAATCGGTAGAGAAGACACCGCATGAGATGTGGACAGGCAAAAAGCCGATTTTGTCTTTTCTTAAGATTTGGGGTTGTGAAGCATTTGTCAAGCGACTTCAGTCGGACAAGCTTACGGCCAAGTAGGATAAATGTATTTTCGTGGGGTATCCGACGGAAACCTTGGGTTACTACTTCTACAACCGAGAAGAGGGCAAAGTGTTTGTCGCTCGGAACGGTGTCTTCCTTGAGAAAGAGTTTCTCAGTCGTGGAGTAAGTCGGAGCACGGTGCAACTCGAAGAAATTCGAGAGGAACCGGCTAGTAGCGAGTCGGCAAAAACCTTGGAGGTTGAGCCGATCGTGGCAGCTGAGCCGGAAGCAGCACCTGTACTACGAAGATCGTCAAGATTACGAAGTGTTCGTGATGTGTTACTGTTAGACAGTGATGAGCCGACAAATTATTCGGAAGCGATGGTGGGATCTGATTCCGAGTCATGGATTGGAGCCATGAGATCCGAGATAAAGTCCATGGATGAAAATCAAGTTTGGAACTTGGTTGATCTGCCAGACGGTGCAAGAACCGTCGAGTGCAAATGGGTCTTTAAGAAGAAAACTGATATGGATGGAAATGTTTCAATCTATAAAGCATGCCTTGTCGCGAAGGGGTTCCGAAAAGTTCAAGGAGTTGATTACGACGAGACTTTCTCGCCTGTAGCGATGCTTAAATCAGTTCGGATCATGTTAGCTATAGCGGCCTATTTCGACTACGAGATATGGCAGATGGATGTCAAAATGGCTTTCCTTAATGGAAATTTAACCGAGGACGTGTATATGATACAGCCCGAGGGTTTTGTCAATCCATTTATGGGTTGAAGCAAGCATCTCGGAGTTGGAATATTCGCTTTGATGAGGTAGTCAAATCGTTTGGCTTCGTCAAGAGTGATCATGATTCTTGTTTGTACAAGAAGTTTAGTGGGAACAAAGTAAATTTTCTAATCTTATATGTGGATGACATATTACTGATTGGAAATGATGTCCAGATGTTGCAAGAAACCAAGGAATCATTGGAAAGGAGTTTCTCAATGAAAGACTTGGGTGAGGCAACATACATCCTCGGAATCCGGATCTATAGAGATAGATCAAGGAGGCTCATTGGATTGAGTAAGAGTACTTATTTGGACAAAGTGTTGAAAAGTTCAACATGGAATCGTCTAAGAAGGGGTTCTTACCGATGTCCCATGGTGTAAAACTTAGCAAGACTCAGTGTCCTTCGACAACTGATGAGCGAAGTCGGATGAGTGCGATTCCATATGCTTCTGCAGTCGAATCCATCATGTATGCCATGATTTGTACTAGGCCGGATGTTTCCTATGCTCTAAGTGTTGTGAGCAGATATCAGGCTGATCCTGGAGAGATCCACTGGACAGCGGCTAAAAATATCCTAAAGTACTTGAGAAGGACTAAGGATATGTTCTTGGTTTATGGTGGTGAAGATGAACTCAGTGTAAAGGGTTACACAGATGCGAGTTATCTTACCGACTCTGATGATTCTCGTTCGCAATCCGGATACGTGTTTATTATAAACGGAGGTGTTGTGAGCTGGAAGAGTTCCAAGCAAGAGACTGTGTCTGCGTCTACAACAGAGGCTGAGTATATTGCCGCCTCGGAGGCAGCAAAGGAAGCTGTTTGGATGAGAAATTTCCTCATGGATCTTGGTGTGGTTCAGGCTCGTCCAATCCGTTAGACGTGTATTGTGACAATAATGGTGCTATTGCACAAGCCAAGGAACCTAGACAGCACCAGAAGAACAAGCACATACTCATGCGGTACCACCTGATTCGCCAGTTCGTGGATCAGGGTGATATCAAGTTATGCAAGGTACACACGGATGCAAATATTGCGGATCCGATGACAAAGCCATTACCACAGCCGAAGCATGAGGCGCACCTGAGAGCCATGGGCATTAGATGCTTAGACATGTGATGTCAGAAGATTGACTCTAGTGCAAGTGGGAGACTGTTGGGAATATGCCCTAGAGGCAATCATGTATGATGAGATTTCCCATTGTATTCATAAAGATATTAAGTAGTCCTTGTATAAACATCTGATGTGTATCATTGAATATGTGATTCGGTTGTGGAACTATGAATTCATGTTGTTTGTACTAAATATCCTTGGTCATCGAAGTTGTGCTGGACACACAACTTAGACCAATGTGAAAGTTGTCTTGATGACTCGGTTCCACTTGTCATGAGCATGGAGATGCTATTCCAACTTACACAGATTCGGCTAAAGAGTTTAGCGAGTCGGATTGACCCATATTGAGGTACAACGAACAAGTTGTCATTTGTATATCTCAATCAATGTAATCCTTAGACCTGAGGTTGTTGCATAGTCCGAGTTGAGGATCACCGACTTAGGTTCTGTCAAACGCTGATCCGTAACTGGGCAGTTATAAAGGCAGGGTTCGGGTCGACTGAGAATCAAGCTGCGTGATGTGAATAACCAAGATAGGATTTTGCCCCTCCACTCGGAGAGATATTCTCTGGGCCCTCTCGTGAGATATGATTCGGAAAGCATGGCCATGCACGACTCAGTTAAGTGTTAACCGAGGCGATCGACTAAGAGTTAGTCGGGTGAATCACTTATCTTGGATCGAGAAGAGAGTCAGACTATTTACGGGATGACAATTATTCGCCTATAGTCTGACAAGGTATATCGTGAGGCAAAAGGGACTCGGACTTAAGTCGCATTGGAAAGGCAAGTCGTCATGACTCTTTGGTACTTGGGAGTCGGCACGTTCTGCTAGGAGCCGCTACCGACTGATCGATTGAGAGTCGGACTCCAATCGTGTCCAAGTAGCCATGAGCCTGCGGGGTCACACACTTAAGAGCGGGAGCATGTTCGGATTGGATCTGAACCTGTAATCTGGTTGGGTTGGACCTGAACTAGATTAGGACTGAGTTAGTGAGTTGTACTCACGGTGACTAGTGTTATATGTGCTTTAGTGAATGGGTCGCGCGAGCAGAGCCCACGTTCACTCCCCATATATAGTGGAGCACCATAACCCAGAAAGGTTAATCGTTGTTTGGTTAGGTCATTCCATGTGTTGGAAACCCTAGCTCCACAGCAGTCCTACCGTCGATACGAACCTAGCAGTTCGCCGCCGGTGCTCCTCCTTGTACGTGTGGATACCAGCAGAGGTGTTGTGCGATCAGCACCAGGACGATCGGATCGTGAGGACTGCACTGCATCAACTGACGCGCTTCATTAGTAATCCGCAACTGCGCGTCTAGTGGTAAACCTCGTGGCCTTCTACCTCGGCTAGATCTTGGGATCACCACATTAGATTGTTTTATCTCTGCGTGTCCCAACACCATGGACATGAACCAAAGGCTCGAGGTCGACTCCCATCTATCCCTATTGCAAAGCCACTACAAAAGTCTAACCTATGAACCTTTCAAGAACACGCAGGGCTGCGTGTACTAGACACACATTTTAAAAGAACAAAGCATCACTTCATGGGTTACTAACTTGACCTAAAAACTAGCAATTGAGGATAAAGGAAGGATAGGCTTCTCACCTAGTATAGCAACCATTTACAAGGATTTTAGCAAGAAAAATTCTTTTCTAAAAGAAAGTCCACGTTGCATCCAAATAGAATAGCATGTTCACCATTCTTTATACTCCATGGTGGAATAATGGATACCAAAGAATGTCAAAGAAGAATACAATAGATAGACAATTGGACAAAAAGAAAGTGTTGATCCTCAAAGACTAATAGTTAGCGACAAGGACATTTGAAGTACATGATTGGAAATACGTCGTAATCATTGGACAATAATCCACCAAAGATAATACCTCTACTGGATGATGGTCATCAAACCATAAGTGTAGGTGAAGCACTAGAAAGAATAGGTGAATGGGAATAAGGAGGAAAAATAGAAGGTTTTTTCTCACGGGACATGGATATAGGAAAGATCCTCTTGTAGTTATTTGGATACATTTAAGTCTTCAAAAAAATAATTTATCTTCTCCAAAATGACACCATCCAGGTTAGCCAACCTAGCATTATCCGTTCAAAAACCAATCACCTGGTCCACCCCGTCTTATCAAGATTAGCAAATTTTTTCCTCAAATTCCTTTAGGATATTTGACAAATCTCAAAATTTTAAATAGCATCCAGCAAAGCCACCTTGAATATGTCGTGCTAACATCATCAAAAATTGACGTCAACACAGGGCTGCTCAATTGTCCCCTCATGAGTCCATCAAAACAACATGAACATCTAGATCTATCAATACAAATCCCTTCATCGTGCTCTTCACACATTTACAGAACCATCATAAATTAACAAATATCACCCTTCCAATATTGAATTCATCAACCATGAGGAGACTCTCTCTCTTCAACTCTAGTCAACTATTTACTACCAATAATAGAGGGACAAAAATACATGAACCAGGTCCTAAAGCCTCCCACGATAATGGCCTGCCCACAAGCATGCCAACATAATAAAGATGAAAGGGGTCCACAATAAGATAGCAAAAGTGTAAATGCAATGCATGACCTAACCCATCCTACTGTGCACCAGTGTGTCAAATTTTAACGTTATTAGGTAAGTTTTTTTGATACCACGGACCTAAAGCCCGCTCTGATACCAACTGTAACACCCCAAGCCAACAAGCACTTGAGATGTTACAACATACATTTGATACGTCCAATTGCATCACCATTCTATATCATAATTTGCCTCCGTTCATTGATATATTTCGTATTAAGAGGTGTTACTTATGTATTTTCATCTATTTTTGCATGTTGGATGATTCTTGGAGGATGAACTGTCGGAGTCAGGATTCGGATGGAAAAGCGGTGTTTTGATGCAATTTCGCGAAGATCAGAAAAATACCAGAAAAACTACGAAATTTTTTATTTTCCCAGAAGACGAAGGATGCAAGAAGGAGAGGCGAAGTTGGGCCACACGGGGGCCACCCTAGGTCGCGCCTAGAGGGGGTGTGGCCACCCTGGCCCACCTATGGCTCTGCCCTCTCGCCTATATCTTCTCCTCAAAACCCTAATACATGGGGGAGCGACCACATGAAGATTCCGCCGCCTCTGTGGGGCAGAAAACACCGAGAGAGAAAGAGCTCTCCGGCAGACAGATTTCTGTCGGGGAAATTCCTTCCCGAAGAGGGGAGATCGTCGCCATCAACACCATCATCAAGCTAGACTTCATCGGGATCATCATCATCATCATCCACACCATCATCTCCACCAGCACCATCATCACCACTCCATCCCGCTGTAACAATTATGTTGAATCTTGCATAGTTCTTAGGGGGAACTTTCTCGGTGTTAATTACTATTGTAGTTGATGCTTGTGAGTGGAACCATTGAATTATTGTTTATGTTCAGATTGTTATCCATCATTATATCATCTATGATCTTGATCCATATGATGTCTCGTGAGTAGTTCATTTAGTTCTTGAGGACATGGGAGAAGTCATGTTGTTAGTAGTGGATTTGTGTTGAGGTATTATTCAATGGTTTAATATTTAAGTTGTGGTGCTATTCTTCTAGTGGTGTCATGTGAACGTCGACTACATGATACTTCACCATTTATGGGCCTAGGGAAATGCATTGTGTATTTGGCTACTAATTATGGGGTTGGCGGAGTGACAGAAACCTAAACCCCCATTAGGAAACCTTTGCACAATGGAGTGTAGGATCTCAGAGTTTAAGGTTGTGGTTAGGTTTATATCTTAATTGCTTTCTTGTAGTTGTGGATGCTTGCAAGGGGTTTAATCACAAGTATGTATTAGTCCAAGTAAGGTCGGTACATTAGCACAGGTTCACCCACACAACACTTATGAAACCAAAGAAGATTAATCAGCTATATGAAACGAAAGCACTTGACAGTATTCCCATGTGTCCTCGAGAATGTTTGGTCCTCATTAGTATTTCCATCGGCTTGTCCTTTGCTAAGATAGGATTGGGCCACTTGCTACAATTGTTTGTTGTCTTTATTTACTTGCACTTTATTTCCTTGCTTTATTAGAAAACCCCTAAAAATCCGTTTGCTAAGTATTTACAGAGATTTCCTGCTCCATACCACTAGTCAACACCTTCTGCTCCTCGTTGGGATCGACACTCCTATTTATCGAAAGTACTATGATACACCCCCTATACTTTTGGGTCATCAAGACTATTTTCTGGCGCCGTTGCCAGGGAGTGAAGTGCTATTGAAGAGTGGAACTGGTAAAGGGAACTTCTACTGTGAGTATTTCTTTTTATTTATGTTTGTTACTTTGTTTCCAATATGGATAACCCACTTGGTTTTCTGTTTGGGAAAACTACTACCACTGTTAGGGTAGTAGATGAATCACCACCTGTTGAGATAGATCCTTTTAAGATACCTACAAGTATTGTTGATCGTGTTATGGATAATTATTATTTAGGGGATGGAACTATCCATCCTGGTGATCACTTACTTTTTATCCATTATTATGCGGGTTGTTTAAGTGTGAAGGTATCAAAACTGAACAGTTGGAGAAGATGTTACTCTCTATATCATTGAAAGGAAGAGCTGAAGAATGGTATAAGCTGTTGAATAATGGACAATCCATAGAATGGGAGGAAATAGTACCTCTCTTTTACTCTAAATTCTATCCTCCCAGTGAGACTCATGAGGATAGGAATCTAATATATAACTTTTGGCCTCGTGATGGAGAGAGTATAGCTCAATCTTGGGGTATATTGAAGTTACTAATGCTTAAATGTCCTATTCATGAACTCCCTAACAATATTATTATCAATAACTTTTATGCTAGGCTTTCTCTTCATGATAAAGATTTACTAGATGCTTCTTGTGCTGGATCATTCACACGTATGAAGGAAGAAGCTAAATGGGATACCCTAGACTGTATTCAAGAAAACGCTGAAGCATGGGATAATGACAAAAGAAGAAAGTCAGGTATAAATTATGATTATGAATGCATTAAATCTTTTATGGGAACTGATGACTTCCGTGATATTAGTACTGAGTATGTTCTTGATTCTCAAAGTATTGCCAATTGTTTTAACGGTTTTTCCTCTTATATAGAAATTCCTAAAAAGAAGTGGAATAAGTACCATGCACCTTATAAATATGTTGTTAATCATGTTCCTACTAGAAATACTGAAGTTTGCACTATTGATCATATTTTGCCTAAACCTTATGTTTAGAAAATACCTTTCCCAGCTAAGGTAAAGGAGTATTCTATGATAATTAGTACGGTTAACAAAGGTACAAATAAAACTATGGAACCTGATGAGCAAATAAACATTGAACCTATAGTAGCCATTGAGAAAGATCTTGTCACTAAAAACGTAGAAGTTGGGAACATTGTCTTCTGCGAAGACGCTTCTAATATTGTCTCTTATCCTAGAAAATCTAGGAAAACTAGTGTCCCTGTGCTTTCTGTGAGAATTGGTGTTCATTGCTATTATGGTTTATGTGATATTGGTGCTAGTTCTAGTGCTATTCCTTATGAGCTTTACAGGGAAATTATGCATGAAATTGGTCCTTGTGAACTTGAGGACATAGATGTGGTTATTCACCTTGCTAATAAGGAAACCATTTGCCCTATTGGTATTGTAAGAGATGTGGAGGTTCTTTGTGGTAAGATTAAATATCCTGCTGATTTTCTAGTGCTTGGTTCAGCAGCTAGTACAACTTGTCCTATCATTTTTGGTAGACCTTTCTTGAACACTTGTGGATCTATTATAGATTGTAAGAAGGAGAAAGTTTTAACTAGGTTTGATGGAGATTCTTATGAGTTTAACTTTTCCAAATTTGCTAAAGCTCCTTATGAAAATAGTTTGCCTAATGAAGATTTCAGGGTTGAACAACTTGCTTCTATTGATCCAGTTTATGACCTTAGGCCTCTTTTGATGATTGTAAGTATGCTCATTCTAATGATAAAGTTGTTTCTTGCGACAGTTATATTTTCAACTTTATTCAAAGTGCTACTTAAAGTTATTATGATAGAGGGAAACATGGTTTTATGCATCTCAATAATATTAAGTTTCCCTGCTTTATGTTGAAAGATTTGAAGTTGCATTTGTTTTGTCTCCCTATGATAGTGGCCTTTTGTTTCAATAATTTTTTTTCTCATGAGACTCCCTTGCGTAGGAAGTGGGTTAGACTCAAATGTGTTGGATATTTGCTTCTTGATTCTCTTTTTCATCTCAAATCCATATCTCCTATGTGATCATCTTTGAAATTATCAAGCCCATCTTAAAGGCTATAAAGAAAGAGCTGTTGGGAGACAACCAGTTTTAGTTTGCTTTTGGTTTTTGTTTTGTTGAGTCTTGGAAGTTATTAACTTAGTAATGACCTCTAATTATCCTTTTTGTATTGGTTTTTGTGTCAAGATCAACTACTTTTGAGAAGTAGAGGAGTTGTGAAAAGTGGCTGTCCTGGGACAAATTTTTGTGCTGCGTTGTAAAAATTCGTGAAGGATCTTAATACAACAGATGGAGCTTTAATTTTCTGTGCTTATTCTCCAAGTTGTTATCCAACTTTAATTAGTCTTGCACTTTTTGATTTGAGCAACACAAGATTTTCGAAAAAATCAATCTTTACTTACTGGTCTGTTTTGACAGATTTCTGCCATCATTTGCATTTGCCTCTTATATTGATTCCCTTTCAAATTCTTTTTGGGCTTTTGGAAAGGAGTTGCTACAATAGCTTTTGTTTTGGTGGATTTCAGTTGAAATGTGTACCTAGAGGTTTATTGTTTTGGCATACACTAATGTTGCCAATGAGGTTTGTGTAAGGACTTGTATGAAAGGAATTTTCAGGAGATGGAGAGAAGGAATCTGCAGAATCCGTCTTTGAATAGGTAAAAGTGCTGCAAACTGAAGGTTCGTGAAAACCTTATATTTTTGGTATTTTTATTACATACAGATGGTTATGGTACGAAATAGAGGAGGAAACGGAGGCCAGGTGGGCCACACCCACCAGTGGCGTGGGCCCCAGCTAGCCGCGCCACCAGGGGGTGTGAGCCCCCTGGAGTCTGTCTCCGCCTCGTTTTCACACAATACCTTCCTTATGCAGTGAAACTTTGTAATATATAACCCCTAGATCCCGCGAGGTTCGTATATCATGTTCTCGTTGTGTTTTCGTTTCGATCTGTTTCTGTCAGGAAATCTTCTCAAGTTTAGAGCACCATGGTATCCACCAAAGATAAAGGCAAGAATCCCGTGGAAGATGATCCTCAAAACCCCAAGGAGGAGGAGATCTTGGTTGGGGATGAAGAAGACGTGAAGGAGGACTAGCATCTAGACACCCGCGCTACCGTTGCAAGCATTGGAGTGGTGGCAAACCCTACCAAGCTTAAGAGGACAACACAGATGTCTACAAGAGGGAAAATTCTGCGTCATATCCTCGCTCCATGGTCACTTCCTTCAAGCACCAAGAACCCCTTCCATGCTCTCATACATGAGCAACAATACCAAAAGATTCCCCGAGGGAGGTTGCCCTCTATTTGGGATCTGCCTCGTTCTAACCACACAGGGAAGGAACACACTAAGAAGGAAGAGTGTGGAAAGAATAACAAGGACTGGGATTCTCGGTCCGACATGATCATGAACCGCATTGAGCATAATTCGGAGTTGATTCGTACTCTAACCTTCGAGATTGAGGAATTGAGGGAACTGATTGAATAGCTTATCAAGAGAACGCCACCACCACCGAAGGAGTAATTCGTCATCAGGTTTGGCATCCCCTTGGCTTGTTCCAAGCTTGGGGGAGTGCCGTGGTATCACATCATTATCTTTTACCTTTTTACCCTTTTAGTAGAGTTATATCTTGAGTAGAGAAGTTATCTTATAGGTTGGTTTGCATTATGAAAGTATCTCTCCTTTAGTTGGTTATCTATGTCTCCCTTGGTGTGAGTTCCTTTATGGAATATTAATGTGAAGTCTCATCTTTTACTTTGCACTTCTTATTTTAGTTTGCAATCTCTATTATATGATCGATCTTGTTGATCAGTATGGTATCACTTTGGGAGCATCACATAGATCTAAATTGGTTTTGGCAAACCGAGCTCTGGTCAGTAGCAACACTTTTTGAGGTTTGAAAGGAAAAGAGAAAAGGCTTACAGGTATTTTGTATCATATATTTTCTTTCTTGATTGGCTCATAAGCTTAGTATTTTTTATTTAAGATATTTTGTTTCTTCAAGGAAGATTGCATGTTTGGCTTTATCACTTGTATGTTCACTTGTTTCCTTCAACTCTTTTTCTTGCTACCCAGCCTTGCTAGCCAAAAACCTGTTTTGAGAGGGCATACTTCTCATGCATCCAACCACTTAAACCAAAACCTGTGCCATTTGTGTCCACCATATCTACCTATTAGCATTATTGCTATTCCAAGTAAATTCTCAAGCTTCATCTATCTTTCAAATTAAAAATTATTTTGTTATATGAAAACTAGTTAGTAAAGCTCTCACGAACTTGATGGCACACCTTATTTTCTTTCCCCTAATAAATTTTAACCATTGTATCATCGAAGTTGTATATGTTTGCACCTATACGTTGGAATTAGCCGAACCGTGCTGTCAAGGGGAACGCTTTCAACATTGCACGTGTACATTGTACACAACTGATATGATGCTCTTTTGTTTGCGAATGTCGTCGGTGTGAAATAAAAGGGGAGCTTGTAAGTCCATGGACTTATGTATGTGTGTTAGAGAAACGTCTGGGTCGCTAGCCTAAGCCATGCCTAATGATGGTGGAAACTTGCAGCATAACCATAGTGAGCAATATGTGAAGCATCCTTAATAAAAACCTATGCAAATAGCAAATAAAAAGATCGCTGAGATGCTCACTGTCTGCTTATGAAAGGATCGTATGGGCACCTAGAGGGGGGGGTGAATAGATGCTACTTCAAATTTTCTTCTTTTTCAAATTAGGGTTTGACAAGAAAGGTAAATTCTCTAGATTATGCAACTAAGGTGAATTTACCTATATGTCAAACAAGTATTAACTAGCATAGCTCTAAGCAAGAACAAGTAAGTAAAGTACGATAAAGGATAGAAGTAACCAAAGTGGTGGACGCGGAGACACAAGGATTTGTTTCTCGTAGTTCCTTCCATTTGAGGGGAAATATGTCTACGTTTGGAGAGGGGGTGGTTTCAAACCACCAACGCCACGAGAGGCCTCCCTTGTTCTCTGATGAACCTCACCCCAAAGGGGTTCGATTCACCTCTTCCACTATATCGATAACCTTCGAGGTGGAAGCCAGCACCTTTACAACAAGTTTGGGGAACACATCCTAATTGGAGGCTCCCAAATACAAGCAAGCTATCAAACAATCAAAGACAAGGTTGTAAGAACCAAATCAAAGCTAGGGTTTCCAAAGAAACACTAGAGCAAGGGGCCCTCAAGTGAATGAGGGGGAAATGAAGATCTCTCTTGGTGAAGTTGTAGATCAAGGCATCCTCCTTAGATTATCCAAAGATCAAGGACTTTGGATGGATGAATGAAGAGATCTTGTGGATTTGGTGGCTCAAAATGTGTTGTTGTTCTTGAACTGGACGAGCAGGTTCCAAGGTAGAACAAGGGGTCCTTTTATAGGGCCCCAGAATTTAGAGCCATTGGAACCACTTAAGCCAGACAGTCCAGCCTGTGTGAGCCGGACAGTCCGGCTTGGCCGAACATTCCACTGAACACCAGCCAGACACTTCGGCCTGGCCAAGTTTCCGGCCAGTGTCCGATTTGCTATACTGGTTGTCCATAGCTAGGGAGAAATCCTGGCAAAAACTCACGGCCGGACATTCCGGCAACTTTCGAGCGGAGTTTCCGGTTGGGCCGGACAGTCCGGCGCCCGCCAGCCGGACAGTCCGACGCCCGCCAGCCGGACAGTCCGTCCAGATACAGATTTTTTCCCTTGTTTTGTTCTTGTCAAGTCATCTCTCCATATGTATATATATTGGCCACAATAAATCTGATATCTCCTGAAACATTCAGCAAAGCATTAAACTAATCCAAGTGTTGTCAACCAAAATCAAAATAATATGAAAGGCATCAATGCCCTTTCAATCTCCCCCTTTTTGGTGTTTGATGACAACCCAAGGATTTGCATATGGGATAGATAAAAGGTTTACTAATGATAAAAAAAATTACAACATAGCAAGGCTCCCCCTAGATGTGTGACTAATTTTGGCTTTGCATTTGAAGACAAGATCACACATCCTAGGATCATTTCCTTGCTAGATTGTTAAGCAAGTTATGACAAGATATGATAAAGTCTAGGTAGATAAGCTAGATAAAGCACAGTCTTAGACATAACCGGGTACACAAGTCATAACACACAATACACAAAGTTCTCAAACAAATAGGATAAAAGATAAATACACGGAGCTCCAAAGAGGCAAATCAAGAGAAAGTGAAGCCCGTGAACCCATGCAAATCCCGATGGCAACCTAATATGGGGCTACTTCTCCCCCTTTGGCATCGAGACACCAAAAAGGGAAAAGAGCACTACTAACACGCCCCAAGACACTAGCCACTGAAGTCCTCATCGCCATCCTCATCCTCATCCTCATCCTCCTCCTCATCCTCGTCGCCATCCTCATCATCATCGTCATCCTGAGTCGAGCGCTGGCCGTGAGGGCGTGAAGAAGAGGACACATCCTCAAACATGGACCAGTCCACACGTCCCTGACTCTAGTGTCCATAGGAGAGAGTGACATCTGACGCCTACTGCTAAGAAGGATCAACATCCATGGGTCGGTTGATCCGCTTGAGTTCCTTCATGACATTCCTGTTAGCCTTGTAGGCATCATACTGTCCATGGTGAATGTCAATGTTCTGGCAAAGGAGGAGCTTCTTCCACCATGAGGCCTTCTTGTGCACTTCCTCCTTAGAGGTGTTGAAGCGATATGCATTGCTAGCATGCTTCGTCCTAGGGCCACAAGACGGTGGAGCTTGTATGTGACACCCCCGGGATCAGAGCTAAACAATCCCAGACCTCCGTCCGAAATAAGCTTAACCTTGAGCTCGAGAATATCCAGTGAAGAATCGGTAACACAGCAGTGACCCTACGACACAAAAATTATTACAGCAAGCTCATAACTGAGTAGAGAACCGAATTATTACAAGCAGAGGTCACTGACCAAAAACATCAAACAACAGAAGGCAAATTATGCTATTAAGTATAGCAAACTTAACAAATGGCCTAAGAGGCCTGATAACGATGACGTCCCAGCCCATAGATTCCAGGCTGCCGGCCGGGAACCCCAAGATACTCGTCGATGTCGATGTAGTACCAAACTGATCTTCAGGGAACACTTACTCTACCAAAAGTATCAACAAATCAAGGGTGAGTACAGGGTGTACTCCATAAGGCTTATGGCTGGTGGAGTTGTTTTGCATAAATCCACTTTTGTTTATAAAACAAGAGGGAGAAGAAGCTCGTCTAGTCAGAGTATTTTAAAAGGGGATAAGAGAGCGACGTCTCTGAAATATTGATCATCATCTTTTGATATCCACCGAATCATCATCATCTACCAACTAGGATCACCCCCTCGTACCCATGAGGAAGCATCCTTAACAAACATTAGTTTCCAAGTTTTATGATTAGGTTCATGTTCTCTATGATCTTGAGTCCGATCGCCAAGTCATTCATAACCGTGAACATGGCTTTTCGAAAAGATTATTACCCTGCAGGGGTGTACAACTTTACCCACACGTACTAACCTTCTCTTAATGCCACTAGATAAGCCCTCTTTCTTGGAAGGCCGACAGAGGGTGGTTAGACACGACCTTTACCTTGATTTATCCAAGACCATGAGTCATGCAATAATTATGGTTCCGTCATAACGGGTCAAATCCCGAAGCCGGTACTTAAAGATGTGAGGCGATGTTGGTTTGCCAGGGGCGCCATCAACCCCAAGCAACCCGGTCCATGCTTCCCTACATGTATGAATGCACCTCCTTCACCCCCTCTTTTGAAAACATTTTCAATGCGTATGTCGAATGGAATGCCCGAACTATGTGACTCATGGAATCTACTAGGCAAGTTAGTTGCTCGTGAGGGTGTCCAGGCCCCGTGTGGTTGTACGCTCGTCTCAGTTCCAAAGGCAAGAACTCAGGTCCTGGTGGTGGCGAGCATGGGACTAGAAAAACCACATCCCACCGTGGACTCCCATACAAGCCTTAGCATGTTTAACTCATATCACATCTTATCTCATCTCATCATGTTCTCCTGTCATACTAGATTCTCTGCATCTGATACATCATCTGGATGGACCAGACTCAAAAGCTAGGCATGGCTAAGCAGACATGAATAAAATCTCTAGCAGTACACACAAGCCAAACCTAGTTATCCTAGGAGCAGTGGATCAGGTAATATAAGCTCAAAGGGAGTATGCAATAGATAGGATACTCTATCTATCGATAAAAGACCATAGTAGAATCGTATGCAACATGACAGGAATTGAAATGCTTTCAAAATCATAGGATTATATCATGGTGGGGCTATGCTTTCCTTTGCCAGTTGATAACCAATAAGAAGATCTTCGGAAGCTTGTACTTGACTTGGTTATAGTTGGTCAAGTATTGTTCGTCGATCTTCGATGGTTTTGTCCTTGGGCTTCGATCTCGATCTCGATATTGTATTCTACCGGGAAGAACCAAATCACCGGAAAGAAAGGGAAACAATCAACACATGGCATCGATGCAATGCTCAAGCAAGGATGATGATATGACAAGTTTATTAGTACTGAAATATAACCCTAAAGCATGCTCGACAATTTAATCGGGGTTCCGAGGGGTATAAACCCTAACTCGGAGAAACTCTGGAATCATATGAGAGTGGTTACTAGGTTATTCTAATTAAACTTGTCATTGAAGTTATTGAACAATGCATGATTATAGCTTAAATAGTTAGAGCTCATTTTTCTAAACATTTTGGTATATTATACATATTTTCTGACTTATAAATAATTAGATATTGAATTTACAAGTTTAAAATCATTTTCTGGAATTATTAAAACATTTATTGCATCATTATGACATCAGCTGGGGACTTATTCTTTTTACACCGATATTGGACCTAGCCTCTATGGCTGACAGGTGGGCACGGGCCACCTCAGCCTCCACGTGGGCAGGATGGAACCCACCTCGGGTTTGACTAGGATTGACCGCGGGTGCTAGCGTCACGATGACGTCGGCATGATGTCATCCCGACGGGGAGCTCCTAGATCAACAGCAGTGGCGGCGTTTGGGGCGAGTCACGCCTATGAGCTCGGAACGACGAGGGGATGCGAGAAACGACGGCGAGCCAGAGCTCTCGTGAGCTAGGGTTTAGCCGGAGATAGAAATTGGGGAAGAGGAAGAAGATAAGGATCATCCGGTGGCGGCATGGGGTCTTATAGGTGACGTCCAGGGCGGTAGCGCGCATCTCTTTGCAGCGGGCATCTCGGCGAGGCGGGGACAGCGCCGACATCGACACGTAGCAGCCTGCTTGCGTCATCGTCCTTCTGTCACCAAGGAAGAAGAAGAGGAAAAGAATCGAAGGGGTACGCGGGCCAGGGATTGGGCCAGGTGGGCTGAAGATGGGCCGGTGGTGGAGTTACAGGCTGCGCCCGCGCAGTAGATAGACGAGGGAGAGAGATATGGGCTCCGGCCTGGCTAGGGTCTGCTGCTATTTTTTTCAGTAAAACTCCTTTCTTTTTCTTGAATCCGTTTTCTATTTTGCTATTCATTTTGAAATCTATTTTGGGAAATTTCAAAAATACCAGAGGCTTTGTAAAATATATAAAATAATTGCAGGGGCCCTTATAACAATTTGGGTTCCCTATATTTTGGTAATTTTCGGAGTCCAAACTATTTGAATGTGTTTCAAAGAGAGGGGAGAAAGCTAGGGTTTAGGGTTTTATCTATTTTATTCAATGCAAATTTTAAATGATGATGCTCATGCAATGCACAATCAAACCCTAATTAAGGATTAACTAAAACTGGGGTGTTACAGCTATATCTCCCTTACGAGAATCTCGACCCGAGATTCCAAAGGTAGGAAAAGAGACAGAGAGGGAAAGAAACAGGGTCACTCTAAGGATAAGAGGGTACACACTAAACAACTCATGGATGGAGTGTTCAGAAACAACTCTAAGATGACAAACATGCAACACGTCAAGGTAACATAGGAAACAAGAGGAGAAGGTTTTCAAATTGTGAGATAGATGGTCTTCATAAGGATTGAGACCATGGAACTCAGAAGGGTTTAAGCTTCTGAAGAGGAAAGTTCCAACAGAAACAACATGACCACAAACTTCGATAGAGAACCTCTACTAAACAACTTAAGTAGAGATTTCAGGTTGCAGAGATATGGATCAACAAAACCAAGTTGTTGAACTATTTTTGACACAGAAGGTTCACTCTTTCATTCAATAGAAGGCCAAGACAGAAAGGTGTTTTGGTGGAGAGGACTCATAGGAGTCACAAGGATCATGTAGTAAAAGAAACTATAGATTACCAAAATCATAGTCACTCTTAAAACATGGCTGATAAAGACGGAGGAAAATCTTTATTCACCTAGGTATACCAAAATCTTTGCCAAAGATCATGATATCACTTTACACCAATGAGATGAGTAGTTAAGAAGATTCCTGATGACACGAGAAGAAAGAAACTTCATTCTCAGGCTTCAACTACTTGGCACAACAGGGTTCTTGCCAACATAAGAGGATCTAGAGGATCGATCGAGAGACATTTAGCAACACTACTTTAAATGTTCTCCTTGATGTTCGAGAAATCAAACATCAAGTAAAGGTCGGATTTAGGATACAAAGGAAACCATGAGCACAACTCCTATAGTCAAATTATAGAAGAAGCCTCATGAAGAGTGGTTATTACTACTGATTCAAGAGGATATGACAATAGGTATTTCTGGCTAAGTCTGTCAACCATTACATCAACCTTGCCAGACTTCAAAGAAACCTATGTCAAAACCTTGAGGAACACCAACCATCATTGCTGCTTGAGATTCAGCTTTGGTTAAGTGAAATGATACTTCAGACTCAGCATGTCTGAATAGAAAGTTTGCAACATTTACAGCGATGGTAAAGTTACTAGATTCTCAAGATATGGACTACAGTGTAAAGCTCCAAAAGACTGAGCTAGATTGCTATACCCATGTATTAGCAACTTGTCGAAGGACAACTGCACACACATATAAGTACTAACAATAAAACACATGTGTGTCCTTAAGAAACAGAGACAACTCTTCTCGAATCCACGGCGACATCTTTCAACATTTGCACGTGAATCAAAGAAGGTTGCTTCTAACATCCAGAACTCATACTTCGAATGACCCGAAGATGGTTCTTGAAAGTTTCCAACATTGATTCCCAATTGTTTCGTATGAATACAATCTAACATGGAGAAAATAAGAATGTCATTGATGGGCTCAACAATAAACTTATAAAAACACTCCGAAAGATGTACTCACATGTTCTTGAACAAGGCAAAAGTATTGGTCAGACCAAAGGACATGAAGATGTATCCAATGAAACATCACAAGAAGAAACATTATCAAGATAGTCCTTGGAACTGAGTTTGACTTGATGATAACCCAAATCAAATCAAAGATGGGGGAGATAACATATCCACAAAGGAAATATTATCATTCTTCAACACAAACGAAACTAGACATCCCTTTACGAACGAACAGAGTTGAGTAGAACTTTTGTCTTACAACTCTCCAAGTTGTTGTATAGGCTCAACCAACTAGTTCAGGGGTATCCAGTTACAGATCCTTGGAGATAGGAGAAGTTCAGAGAACTTGCTTGCTCAAGAACTTGACAACACGATCATGTGGCAACATGGCGATACTTCTAGGAAGACATCCAGAATATCACGAACCACCGATATGTCTCTTAGTTCGAGAGGAAACTTGCTTAGTAAGGCAAGAAGACATAGTCTTAGAGCTTTGGCACAAGCCTAACTCTTTGACCAAAGAGAGTGTACCAGAATAATGGACTTGGTATCACAATCATCATTTGCTTAGTGACAGGGTTAACCAATCACGTTAAGAATAACTCAAATGTCCTTAGAGTTCAAAACAATGATAATTGCTAAGAATCTCAGATGGCCACATTATTACACACACGCAAGATTCACGAACACGAAATCTCATAGGAAGGGTGGGTAAAAATGTGTGAGAGCATCACTTCATTAAGGGGTCATGGAACTTAGCACGACCTCTTAGTATGAAAGAGTGTGATACTTTAAGGTAGAACAGACAGAAGTTAGTCAATGCTTCTTGATCTGCGGATTACAACACTTTGACCTGGTCCTAGATATGACGAGGTACTGGAGTTTGTTTCTCCTAGACATCCCGAAATGGTTTGTCTTGATGGACCACAAGAGTATCTTGCATCGGAAGACACCAATGCACATTTACTACTTGTCTACCAACTGGTAGACAAAGGTCGGAAAACAACAAGGGAGAAAGAACATGCTCAGGATAGAATCCCGAGATGTGGATGCATAAGTCAACAATCTTCCGAAAACTAATGCAGAGAAGGGGTAAGTGTGGCAGAGTCACGAGTATAGATGCGAGACTCTCGAGAAGTACTCTTGTCATGATCTATTTGGTTCCATTAAAGAACATCTGCTATAGCATGTGGTAGGGAAGTCCTTAGTTGTCACAATTCAATCGCGACAATAACCACAAGCTTGAAGGCTAGAGTTATAATACCAGCCATCCTAAGGTAATGCGTGAACATTAACAACAGGGGTCAAAGGTATGGATATTGGGTTAAAGATCAGCTTCATGTACAAGATTCACAACACCAGAATCCAGCACAATTGGGGATCTTAGTTTCAAGTCCAAGGGTTAAAACCCAAACAAAGGAATAGCTACTGCTTGAGTGACGTAGCGTACACTACAAGTTAGTAACCACGAGGTAGCTTCCAAGAGAAGAAACGACTTCTGAAGTATCCAACAAACGAAAAGGAGGCACACAAGGAGAAAGGAAACCTCGAAGCCTAGAACAGAACACTATAGATCCAACAATATAATATTGTGGGTCCAAAAGATAGAGAGATCATGATGGAAAGGAATCTCTCAGATGAAGCAGGGCAAAAGGGAAACAAGGAATTCACAACACACACAACTCTAGAGAACTCAGCACTAGGTCAACTGGCTTAGAAACGGCATGCCTAAAAGGCACCTAATATTTGAAAGATTAGAAGAGATATCAAAACTTTTCTGAAATTAACACCAGATAAGTTAACCCAGAGTTAGAGCGAAACTGGATAAGGAGTAAAAGAAGCATACTAGAATTTTCGCAAATACTTTTCAGCTTTAAAATAGTTTTCACAAACACTAGACTCAACATCGACCAATAGCAAGGTTTTCCTACGGTAGGTACTGCTCTGATACCCAGAACTGTGACACCCCCGGGATCAGGGCTAAACAAATCCCAGACCTCCGTCCGAAATAAGCTTCACCTTGAGCTCGAGAATATCCAGTGAAGAATCGGTAACACAGCAATGACCCTACGACACAAAAATTATTACAGCAAGCTCATAATTGAGCAGATAACCGAATTATTACAAGCAGAGGTCACTGACCACAAACATCAAACAACGGAAGGCAAATTATGTTATTAAGTATAGCAAACTTAACAAATGGCCTAAGAGGCCTGAAGCATAACCATGACGTCCCAGCCCATAGATTCCAAGCTGCCGGCCAGGAACCCCAAGCTACTCGTCGATGTCGATGTAGTACCAAACTGATCTTCAGGGAACACTTACTCTGCCAAAAGTATCAACAAAGCCAGAGTGAGTACAGGGTGTACTCCGCAAGGCTTATGGCTGGTGGAGTTGTTTTGCATAAAGCCACTTTTGTTTATAAAACAAGAGGGAGAAGAAGCTCGTCTAGTCAGAGTATTTGAAAAGGGGATAAGAGAGCGCTGTCTCCGAAATATTGATCATCATCTTTTGATATCCACCGAATCATCATCATCTACCAACTAGGATCACCCCCTCGTACCCATGAGGAAGCATCCTTAACAAACATTAGTTGCCAAGTTTTACGATTAGGTTCATGTTCCCTATGATCTTGATTCCGGTCGCCAAGTCGTTCATAACCGTGAACACGGCTTTTCGAAAAGATTATTACCCTGCAGGGGTGTACAACTTTACCCACACATACTAACCTTCTATTAATGCCACTAGATAAGCCCTCTCCCTTGGAAGGCCGGTAGAGGGTGGTAGACACGACCTTTAACTTGCTTTCGCCGAGACCATGAGTCACGCAATAAGTATGGTTCCGCTGTAACGGGTCAAATCCTGAAGCCGGTACTTAAATATGTGAGGCGATGTTGGTTTACTAGGGGCGCCATCAACCCTAAGCAACCCGGTCCACGCTTCCCTACCTGTATGAATGCACCTACTTTACCTCCTCTTTCGAAAACATTTTCAATGCGTATGTCGAATGGAACGCCCGAACTATGTGACTCATGGAATCTACTAGGCAAGTTAGTTGCTCGTGAGGTTGTCCAGGCCCCGTGTGGTTGTACGCTCGTCTTGGTTCCAAAGGCAAGAACTCAGGTCCTAGTGGTGACGAGCATGGGACTAGAAAAACCACATCCCATCGTGGCCTCCCATACAAGCCTTAGCATGTTTAACTCATATCACATCTGATCTCATCTCATCACGTTCTCCTGTCATACTAGATTCTCTGCATCTGATACATCATCTGGATGGACCAGACTCAACAGCTAGGCATGGCTAAGAAGACATGAATAAAAGATCTAGCAGTGCACACAAGCCAAACCTAGTTATGCTAGGAGCAGTGGATCAGGTAATATAAGCTCAAAGGGAGTATGCAATAGATAGGATACTCTATCTATCGATAAAAGACCATAGTAGAATCGTATGCAACATGGCAGGAATTGAAATGCTTTCAAAATCATAGGATTATATCATGGTGGGGCTATGCTTGCCTTTGCCAGTTGATAACCAATAAGCAGATCTTAGGAAGCTTGTACTTGACTTGGTTATAGTTGGTCAAGTATTGTTCGTCGATCTTCGATGGTGTTGTCCTTGGGCTTCGATCTCGATCTCGATATTGTATTCTACCAGGAAGAACCAAATCACCGAGAAAAAGGGAAACAATCAACACATGGCATCGATGCAATGCTCAAGCAAGGATGATGATATGACAAGTTGATTAGTACTAAAATATAACCCTAAAGCATGCTCGACAATTTAATCGAGGTTCCGAGGGGTATAAACCCTAACTCGGAGAAACTCCGAAATCATATGAGAGGGGTTACTAGGTTCTTCTAATTAAACTTGTCATTGAAGTTATTTAATAATGCATGATTGTAGCTTAAATAGTTAGAGCTCCTTTTTCTGAACATTTTGGTATATTATACATATTTTTCTGACTTATAAATAATTAGATATTGAATTTACAAGTTTAAAATTATTTTCTGGAATTATTAAAACATTTATTGCATCATTATGACATCAGCTGGGGGGTTATTCTTTTTACACCGATACTGGACCTAGCCTCTGTGGCTGACAGGTGGGGCACTGGCCACCTCAGCCTCCACGTGGGCAGGGTGGAACCCACCTCGGGTTTGACTGGGATTGACCGCGGGTGATGGCGTCACAATGACGTCGACACAACGTCATCCCGACGGGGAGCTCCCAGATCAATAGCGGTAGCAACGTTTGGGGCGAGTGGGGCTGCAGGGTTAGGCATGTTCGAACCAGTGGGTCGAGGCGAGCTCAAAAGATGCGACGCCGCCCGCGGATGGTCACCGGAGCAACCTATATGGCGAGCTCTGGCGGAGGCTGATGGCAGAGATCGACGATGGAGCGAACCGGAGAGCTAGGGTAGGAAGGGAAGGGGCCAGGAGATGCAGGAGCTCACCACGAGCGTAGCAGGACGGTCGGCGATGGTAGGGGTGGCCGGAATCGATGTTGAAGCTGGCTGAGATCGTCGGAGACCGAGGTGTCGATTGGGGCGAAGGGGATGGCTTCGGCTGACGCTGACCGGGGTAATCGAACAATTCGACCACGGCGGTCACCTGAGCTCGGAACGACGAGGGGAGGCGAGAAACGATGGCGAGCCGGAGCCGTGAGCTAGGGTTCGGCCAGAGATAGAAATTGGGGAAGAGGAAGAAGATAAGGCTCATCCAGCGGCGGTAGGGGGTCTTATAGGCGACGTCCAGGGCGGTAGCGCGCATCTCTTCGCAGTGGTCATCTCGGCGAGGCAGGGACGACGCCGGCGTCGACACGCAATAGCCTGCTTGCGTCGTCGTCCTTCTGTCATCGAGGAAGAAGAAGAGGAAAAGAATAGAAGGGGTACGCGGGCCAGGGATTGGGCCGGTGGTGGAGTTGCAGGCTGTGCCCGAGCAGTAGATAGACGAGGGAGAGAGATATGGGCTGCGGCCTGGCTAGGGTCTGCTGCTATTTTTTCAGTAAAACTCTTTTCTTTTTCCTGAATCTGTTTTCTATTTTGCTATTTATTTTGAAATCTGTTTTGGGAAATTTCAAAAATACCAGAGGCTTTGTAAAATATATAAAATAATTACAGGGGCCCTTATAACAATTTGGGTTCCCTATATTTTGGTAATTTTCGAAGTCCAAACTATTTGAATGTGTTTCAAAGAGAGGGGAGAAAGCTAGGGTTTAGGGTTTTATCTATTTTATTCAATGCACAATTTAAATGATGATGCTCATGCAATGCACAATCAAACCCTAATTAAGGATTAACTAAAAATGGGGTGTTACACTGTACCTCCTCAGAACCGTCACTGTCAGAGTCATCAACCTCAATCTCATCATCCTCAAATATGTCCTGAGCTGGAGGGTAGCCTCTAGGAGCCTTGGTGGTAGGGGCCCCCTTCCTCTGTAGTTTGGCAGCAGTGTGGGGAACAAGATCCTGATAGAGTAAGGGAGTGACAGGAGTGTGGGCAGCAATGAGCTTCAACACATAGGGGGCATACAAAGGACACTTCTTGTGAGTGATGCACTTGTACAAATCCTGATAGATGAAGTCCATAACATCAATAGCACCACCTGGATGAGCTGGACCATGGAGGTACACAGTGTGAGCATGCGCCATCAGGTTGATCTCCGCGCCTCTCATCACATCCTTGTTGCCAGCCTTAGGAGTGAGAGTGTGGCGGAACATGCGAAGCAAGATGTTGTAAATGAGATTGATATTGGTGGTTTGCCCAACCACACCATTCTAAGCATAAATAGGAGCTAGCTGATTCTTATCATATGAGTGACCATGTACATGCATCCGAATACCACTAGGGCCATTGGGATTGAAAGGCAATCCAAGAATGTGAGCAAACTGAACCATGTTGGAGCGAATCCTGGTAGTACCAGACATCCACTCAAGAGTAATGTCAGTTGTCTCCCCAAAGACCACCGTGGCATAGAACTGCTGGACCAACTCAACATTGTAGTCTTCTTTTTCCCGAAAGATGGTGTGCAGCCCCATCTTCTCAGTCACCCAAATAGCATTCTCAAAGTACTTGTGAGCACGAAGCTTCTCAAGGTCCAACCTCTGCATGGGACAAGTAGGAGTCCAGAAGGTAACATAGAGCTCAGAAAACAGTAGGGCTTGCTTAGTCCTCCAGAAGCGCTCATCAGTTGAGGTGCGAGGCAGGGAATAGAATTGTTGGAGTCTCATTTCCACATACTCCTCGGTACCCAAATCAGCTAGAGTATTCAAGGACTCAAACTTCATCCGCTTGGCTTCATCTCTTTTTAGCTGCCTCATCTTCTCATGCTTTGCTGCGGCACGGTCTCGAGCAGCCTGCCTGACCACAGATGGATCAATGTGAATGTCGCGCTCGTCATCATACCGGAACCTGCGACTCGCGATCTTCTTAGCAGCCCGAGGATGGCGAGGACAAGAACCACATGTGAAATCAGAATAGAGGGATAGCATATGGGGTAAGAACATTTGTCCAGGAGATAAAAAATAGTAGTCAAAGAAATTTGGAGCAGTACAGGTTGAAATCACCGGACAGTCCAGAAGATCTGAGCCGGACAATCCGCCAGGGGCGGACAGTACGGCGTGTACCGGTTGGACATTGCGGCTGGACCGGAGTGTCCGTCCTGTACACGTCGGACATTCCGGCTGGATTCTGGGTGATTTTTCGGGCTGCGCATGTGAGTTCAATCGGGACAGATCGGGATTGCTACGACCACTACCAGGAGGATATTGCACGCAAGAGTGATGTATCCATGGAGCTAGGTAGGACATTGCCCAATAAAAATCATCTAGGCCAACCATAGAGATGAAGAGAAAAGGGGCATCATACTAGCATCCATGAGGGCCTTCACCGGTGGGGAAATGATCCCAGCGGCAAGGGGAGGCAAATGACCGGCGGCAACGGCAAGATCCGGGGTGTAGGAGCCCTCCCGGTGGAGATCCTAGTCGGGGGCAGTGGTTTGAGAAGAGGAGAGAGTTGGGGAGAAGAACAAGGACTGAACCGTTCACTTCTCCTCAACCTCTATTATCAGAACAAAACCGCAGGGGCCGGACAGTCCGGGCCATATTCGCCAGATAGTCCGGCCCGACCGGAATATCCGGTTTGTATCAAGCGGAGAGTCCGGCCAGGCCGGATACTCCAGTTGGTACAGGGCGGACACTCCGGCCCCCTTCGACCAGAAACCCCAAATTCAAGTTTTTGGACAAATGTGTGGCAATAAGAGCATGTTTGGAGACGAGAGTAGGCCTGGGATTCAGAGGATGTACTGTGAAAAACCAAAGAGTCAAAAAAGATCTAAAAAAGATGACAAAGATGAAAACCAATCAAAACAATCCAAAAAACAAACTCTTCACTCGGAAGAGGGCGATGGCCGAGGCCACCATATAATAGTATGTGACATGACACCATGAAGAATTATCCTTGGGTACATAGTCACTACTCATCAATAAAGCTCACATATCACAAAATGATATTAAGAGAATTGATTTTCATTAATGTTGGCATTATGGGGGAGGGATAGTCCAATCAATTAGGACCACACTCCCCTATATCCATGCCTACACCTAAACCAAAATAAGGGTTAAGACATGGTTGAGTATGCAAGGTGATCAAGTCAAGCTCCTTGAATCTATGATATTTAGTTCATTCCTCAAATAGCAAAACCTTGCTTCATCAAGTGGCTTCGTTAAGATGTCGGCAAGTTGGTCTTTGGTTGACACATAAGATAGATCAATATCACCTTGAGCAACATGATCTCTAATGAAGTGATGGCGAATCTCAATATGCTTTGTCCTTGTGTGATCCACTGGGTTGTAGGCAATCTTGATAGCACTTTCATTGTCACATAGAAGAGGAACTTTGTCACAATGGACACTATAATCCTTTAAATTTTGCCTCATCCATAGCAATTGAGTGCAAGCACTAGCAGCTGCCACATACTCGGCTTCGGCGGTGGAGAGAGATATACAATTTTTCTTCTTAGAAGACCAACATACCAAGGACCTACCAAGGAATTGGCAAGCCCTAGATGTTGATTTTATATCATCCTTATCACCAGCCCAATCCGAATCCGTGTATCCACAAAGAGCAAATGTTGACCCTCGAGGATACCAAAGACCATAATATGGGGTATGAACCAAATATCGAAAGATTATCTTGACCGCCATCAAATGGCTTTCTTAGGAGCCGCTTGATATCTTGCACACACGCCTACACTCAAAACAATATCGGGTCTAGATGCACAAAGGTAAAGCAAAGAACCAACCATAGACCAATATACCTTTTGATCCACATCTTTAACATTTGGATTTCGTTCTAGATGAGTCTTTGTAGCCATGGGAGTAGGAGCTCCATTTAAATCTTGCATATTGAATCTTTTGAGCATATCTTGAGTATACTTGGCTTGGTTGAAGAATGTCCCTCCTCTAACTTGCTTGATCTCAAAACCAAGAAATACCCTTAACTCCCCCATCATAGACATCCGAAACCTACTAGTCATAAGCTTTGATAATTCATCATTAAAAGCTTTGTTAGATGAGCCAAAGATAATATCATCAACATATATTTGGCATACAAATAGCTCCCCATTGACCTTCTTAGTAAAAAGAGTGGGATCGATTTTCCCAACCTCAAACCCACGGTCAAACAACAACTCTCTAAGGTGCTCATACCACGTGTGTGGGGCTTGTTTGAGCCCATAGAGCGCCTTGTCAAGTTTGTAGACATGGTTTGGGAAGTTGGGATCCTCAAATCCCAGGGGTTTCTTTACATATACCAACTCATTTAAGGGACCATTAAGAAATGCACTTTCTACATCCATTTGTTGCAACTTAAAGTTATGATATGTCGCATAAGCAAGAAGGATACGGATGGACTCAAGGCGAGCCACGGGTGCATGTGTCTCTCCATAATCAATGCCTTCAATCTGAGAGAACCCTTGTGCAATCAATCTTGCCTTGTTCCTTACTATAATTCCATGCTCATCTTCCTTGTTCTTGAATATCCACTTGGTGCCTATAACATTGCGGCAATCCTTTGGCTTCTCAACTAACTTCCATACTTTGTTTCTCTCAAAGTTATTGAGCTCTTTGTGCATTGCTTCCAACCAATCTGAATCTTCAAGAGCTTCCCACACTTTCTTTGGTTCAATCATGGAGATGTGTTCTTGGTGTTCACTAAACCTCTTCAATTGTGCTCTTGTGGATATGCCTCTCCTTAGGTCACCAACCACATTTTCTAAAGAGTGGTCTCTTAATTCCAACATCCTATCTGTTCTAGCTTCGCGACGAGTGTGGATCTCCTCGTTGTTTCTTGGAGGAACCTCTTCTTCATTTTGGTCCTCGTCTTGACCATCAACTTGACCTTCATCATTACCGGAATCATTCTCTTCATTAAGAGGCAAAGATTGACCTTGGTCTTGATCAGACACTCTTCTAGCATTGATTTGAGCTTGTCTCAAGGCAGTTTGTATGGATCTTCCTTGAGTAATTGACTTTGCACCACTTGACATCCTGGAGAATGAATCAAGCTCCTCCTCACTAGAGATGTCACCTTGATCAACATGTTGAGGGTCCACAACTTGTCTTTGGCTTGGGTCATTGTCCACCTCGGTAGATGGAACATGTTATTGTTGTGAAGATGAGGGCTCCACTTGAGTAGAGCATAGTTCTTATCAATCCGCCATAGGGGGTTCCTCAATAGGGCGGATATATCCCACACCCATTCTTCCTATGGAATCCTGAAGCATTTCATCATCTGCATCACAAGCATCAACACGCCCCCCTTGGGGACCATCATATTCTTCGAAGGTCACACTACAAGATTCTATGACGGCTCCAGAGAGCTTATCATAGTTTCTATAAGTGTGAGATTCGAGACCATAGCCAACAAAAATACCCTCTAATGCTTTAGACTCGAATTTGGACAAACGAACACCTTTTATGAGATAAAAACACTTACAACCGAACACCCGGAAGTAAGATATGTTGGGCTTGTTACCGGTAAGTATTTCATATGGAGTCTTGTTGATTTCTTTGCGGAGGTAGAGCCGGTTTGATGTATGGCAAGCGGTGGAGATGGCTTCGGCCCAAAGTTGTATGGAGATTTAAACTCTGCCAACATTGTCCTAGCCATCTCAATAAGAGTCCGGTTCTTCCTCTCAGCAACACCATTCTATTGAGGGGCATATGCAGCGGAATATTGGTGTTTTATCCCCTCATCACTAAGGAAATCATTCAAGGTGTAGTTCTTGAACTCGGTGCTGTTGTCGCTTCTTATTATCAACACGAGGACATTGTATTGACGTTGAACCAAGTTGATGAAGGCGATGAAGGTCTTTTGGGTCTCACTTTGCAACTTGAAGAAATATACCCATGAGTATCTTGAATAGTCATCAACAATCACCAAACAATATTTCTTCCCACCAAGACTTGCATGAGATGGAGGACCAAAGAGATCCACATGAAGGAGCTCCAAGATCTTTGTTGACTTGATGCGGTTCTTTGGCTTGTGGGGAGCATCATGCATCTTTCCTAGAACACAAGCCCTGCAAACACGATCTCTGGCAAAGGAAACATTTTATTTTAGTCCAACAATATGGCCCTCCTTATGGAGACTTTGCAAAGTTCTCATATTGACATGGGCTAGTCGGCGATGCCATAACCAACCCACATCAGCCTTTCTGAATAAGCACATCGCACTTGTAGTGGCTTGCCCTGAAAAGTCCACCACATACAAGTCATTTTCGACATACCCAACAAAAGCGACCTTGAGAGACTTGCTCCACATGAGGACCACAATATCATCATCAATAAAGATGGCAAAAACCATCTTTCCAAGAGCACGGACTGAAAGTAAATTGTAACCAAGGGTCTCAACAAGCATGACGTCCACGAGTGTAATATCATAGGCAACCACAACCTTGCCAAAACCCATTACCTTAGATTTTGACTTGTCGACATATGTCACGGATATGTGATCATCATTTGGCCTTAATTCCTTGACAATAGAAGAGCTTCCGGTCATATGACTTGTGCAACCACTATCAAGCACCCATTTTGACCCTTTGGAAGCATATGTCTACAAAAGATCAAGCTAATTTTTAGGTACCCATTTTTCAATGGGTCCTCTTTAGTTAGCAACAAGGATCTTGGGGACCCAAATAGACCAAGCAATAAAACCATCATATGGGCCAACATATTGTGCATACACATCACCATAGTAATCACGCATTAGAACATAGCGAGGGTTAGCACTTCCCGCAAAATCATCATGAGGCATAGTTTTACCACTTGTGGTCTTACTATCCACAATGGCCTTGTTTTTCTCTTGTGCGGGCTTGGCCTTCTTATTCTTGTTGTTCTTCTTCTTGGATTTGGAGACAAAATCAATGCCCCCTTTATCACCATTTGACCTTTGCTTACTCAAAAGGTCATCAATGGACTTGTTGCCTTTTGGACATGTGGCCTTGGCTAGCTCCCCCTTCATCCTAGCATTTTCTTCAAGAATAGTTATACTACTAGAAGGAATGAAATTACTAGGTGAAGGAATATTGGTCTATTGAGTTTGAAGTGTTTCATAGGAGTTTGTGAGTGAGAAGAGTTCACTTCCCAATGCCTTGTGAGCCTTGTTAAGTAAACTAAAGTCCTCGGCAAGTTTTTCATGAACCACACCAAACTTAATCTTGTCCTTTTTAGCCCTTTTATATTTAGCAATAGCATGATCACGTTCCTTGATGAGTCTATTAACAATTATGTCATTGGCCTCATCAAGCCCTTCAAGTTTTAGTTCAAGAGACATCCTAGTCTTTTGTTCTTATTCGAGAGCATTATTTAGGGCTTATATCTCAATCATGTGTTCATTCCCAAGTTTACATCTTACATCAAGAAGCTCTTGTGTGTGGGAAAGTTGATCTAAGATGTTCCCAAAATGTATCTTGGTCTCCCCTTTCCAGTTAGTCACAAACTCATCAATTTCAGCATTAGCTAAGGGTGTGGAGTGAGATGATGAGGATACCTCCGTTCCTCTTTCCATAAGGCAAGTGACGTTCTTGTTGGGAGTATTCTCATTTGGAGAATCGAAGAGCGAGAATGTCGGAGTAGACGTAGTGGCTAGAGCAGCCACACCACTTGATGTTTCCTCTTCTTCATCTTCATCATCTTCATTGTCGGAGGAGAATCCTTCATGAGTTATCAATACAATTTCCCCCTTCTTCTTATTTATTGGACTCTTCTTGATGAAGGGTTTCTTGTAAGGAGCTTTGGAAGTTGTCTTTGGCACAAGTTTACTCCCATGATCTTCTCTCTTCTCATAGGGACAACCCGCCACAAAGTGATAGCGGTCACCACAATTGAAGCAAGTTCTCAATTTAGTGACATTTTCTCTTCTTCCATTTGGGTTGCTTCTTCGTTGCATTTCCATCTTGGCCTTGGCGGGGTTCTTCCAAAAGCTCTTTGCATAGAAAGCCATATATTGACCATGAGCAATCTTGACACCATCGGGGTGGATCATGGAGAGGCCTTCATCACTATCATCTTCATCTCCATGTTCCACAACTTTGGCCTTCAATGCAAGGTTGACAACATTGCTCATAACAAGGGCTCGAGCATGGGCATCTTTGGCATTCTTGGCGGCAACCTTGAAAGAGGCCATCTCTTGCATAACTTCATTGGAGGCCATGAGGTGGTAGTTGTGTCTTCCTTGTAGGCTCTTCAAGTCGGTGGGCTTAAAGGGCATGAGTGCACTCACATATTTCCTTTTTATCCAAGCATCATCCACATGTGAGGCACCCACATTCCTAAAAGCGGTGGCGGTGGTCTTGAGCCTATGGTACATGTCTTCATGATCTTCATCTTCCTTCATGTATAACCCTTCGGCTTCATTGCTTAGTGCATCATATCGGTTCCTTCTCATGCTCTCATTCCCAACAAACAACACTGTGAGAGCATCGCAAGCTTCCTTGGCGGTGTTGAGGTGCTCAATGTGTGGGTAATCCTTTGTACCCAATCCTTGTTGAATCATGTGCAAGGCGGTGGCATTGAGTTGACTACTGACAACTTCTCTTCTTGTCAATTTGTTTGGATCCCCAATATAGAGTCCTTGTTCAATGATGTTCCAGAGTTCAATGCAAGAGTTGCGCACATGAGTTTTCATTAGAGATTGCCATTGAGCAAAAGTAGATGCTTCAAGATTTGGTGGGTCTCCCCTATTGTTTATATGAGGGTGAGGAATTGGAGGGTCAGGAGTGTACCATCCATGAGAGTCATGGTGCTCTCCCTTCTCACCAACCCTTTTTGTCGAGGAATTAATGTTGTCTTGATTATCCCCCACCACCTTACCCGTGGGTGATGCCGGGGCATTATCCTTGGGTAATGGTGGAAGTTCCTCTTGAGGATAAGGGGATGATGATCCACCTTTATCTTTAACAAGTTGATCAAGTAACTTGTGCAATTGTTTGATCTCGTTGGCCATGGTGGAGCACAATCTTGTTTCCAAGTTATTGACATCCTCCATGGTCACCGAGGCGGTAGTATCACCATCCACTTCCATTCTTTGCTACCCATATACTCTTAGGCAGTAAAGCCTGAATAAAGAGACGAGGCTCTGATACCAATTGAAAGGATCGTATGGGCACCTAGAGGGGGGGTGAATAGGTGCTACTTCAAATTTTCTTCTTTTTCAAATTAGGGTTTGACAAGAAAGGTAAATTCTCTAGATTATGCAACTAAGGTGAATTTACCTATATGTCAAACAAGTATTAACTAGCACAACTCTAAGCAAGAACAAGTAAGTAAAGTGTGGTAAAGGATAGAAGTAACCAAAGTGGTGGGCGCGAAAACACAAGGATTTGTTTCCCGTAGTTCCTTCCTTTTGAGGGGAAGTACGTCTACGTTTGGAGAGGGGGTGGTTTCAAACCACCAATGCCACGAGAGGCCTCCCTTGTTCTCCGATGAACCTCACCCCAAAGGGGTTCGATTCACCTCTTCCACTATATCGACAACCTTCGAGGTGTAAGCCCGCACCTTTACAAAAAGTTTGGGGCACACATCCACAACCTAATTGGAGGCTCCCAAATACAAGCAAGATGTCAAACAATCAATGACAAGCTTGTAAGAACCAAATCAAAGGTAGGGTTTCCAAAGAAATACTAGAGCAAGGGGCCCTCAAGTGAATGAGGGGGAAATGAAGATCTCTCTTGGTGAAGCTGTAGACCAAGGCATCCTCCTTCGATTCTCCAAAGATCAAGGACTTTGGATGGATGAATGAAGAGATCTTGTGGATTTGGTGGCTCAAAATGTGCTGCTGTTCTTGAACTGGACGAGCAGGTTCCAAGGTAGAAGAAGGGGTCCTTTTATATGGCCCCAGAATTTAGAGCCGTTGGAACCACTTAAGCCGGACAATCCGTCCTGGTCGGACATTCCGCTGAACACCAGCCGGACACTCTGGCCTGGCCAAGTTTCTGGCCAGTGTCCGACCAGTGTCCGATTTGCTATACTGGTTGTCCACAGCTGGGGAGAAATCCTGGAAAAAACTCACGGCCGGACATTTCGACAGCTTTCGAGCGGAGTTCCTGGTTGGGCCGGACAGTCCGGCGCCCGCTAGCCGGACAGTCCGACCAGATACATATTTTTCCCTTGTTTTGTTCCTGTCAAGTCATCTCTCCATTTGTATATATATTGGCCACAATAAATCTGATATCTCCTGAAACATTCAGCAAAGCATTAAACTAATCCAAGTGTTGTCAACAAAAATCAAAATAATATGAAAGGCATAAATGCCCTTTCAGCTTGCCTTGTCATTTTGATTATGGGATAGCTCATGTATCATGTGCAAGGGGTATACCTCGTTGGCGGTTCTTTATCATACACATATACTTACAATGACAAGAACTTACCAGTAACCAAAGTTGAGTAGCATGAGGAGCGGCCCTCGTACTCAAGGGACATGAGATTGCCAACTTATATTTTGTCAAGCATATACTCCTTCCTTGTTCACTTTAACCTTAATCACCTCAAGATGCTTATGATAGGGGCAATGAAAGCTCTTTATGAACTTGAAATCTCTGCTTCCCTCTACGAAGGGCCCTTTCTTCTACTTCTAAGTTGAGTTAGTAAAACTATTCCTCTCTATCTCTAGCAAGCATTTGAGTTGTTGTGTTTCAAGCATTCATATGATGATTTATTCAACCATATTCTCTATCTTCCTCGTTTGCACAAGACTCTTATCTAAATGAGTATTACTTTGAAAGCTATCATTGTGAAAAACCTTTTACGTTTGAGCAAACAGTACTCCTGTTGTAAACTTCTACAAAAGATTTATTTGAAAACTGTTTGCCAACTGTTCTCTGACCAAGAACAAAGTTTGTCAATCTCAATTATGATTTATCTTTATGCATCTTTATTGTGACTCCCATACTTGTTGCAAGCAAAGTTATATAATGGTGAGTTGCTTTCTTCTATGAGTTGTGTATTGGTAAGTGTGATGATTCTTGTCCGTATTATTTTTATCGACACTTCACTCCATAAACATGTGGACATGTATACTAAGCTCAGTTTTCGCTTGGGGACAAGCGAGGTCTAAGCTTGGGGGAGTTGATACGTCCAATTTGCATCACCATTCTATATCATAATCTGCCTCGATTCATTGATATATTTCGTATTAAGAGGTGTTACTTATGTCTTTTCATCTATTTTTGCATGTTGGATGATTCTTGGAGGATGAACTGCCGGAGTCAGGATTCTGATGGAAAAGCAATGTTTTGATGCAATTTCGCGAAGATCAGAAAAATACCAGAAAAACTACGGAAAATTCTATTTTCTTAGAAGACGAAGGAAGCCAGAAGGGGAGGCGGAGTTGGGACACAAGGGGCGGGCCACCCTAGGCCTGATGGCGCCCAGTGTTGACGTGGAGCGCTTCGTTGGAAACCCCAAGAGCAAGGTGTGAAGAGCACAGCAGCAAGCCTTCCCTCAGTAAGAAACCGAGGTTATCAAACCAGTAGGAGGAAGGAAATGTCTCAAAGGTGTTGCAAGCAACGTGGAAACCTGCACAACACAAACTCAAGACTTTGCCCCAACGAACAGTGAGGTTTTCAAGCTCACCGGTTTGCTGTAACAAAGGATTAACTGTATGGTGTAGAAGGTGATGATGGTTTGCACCAAGTAAACAATAACAGTGGAAGATGTATCAATGGTAAAGATTGGACCGGGGTCCATAGTTCACTAGAGGTGTTTTCCTTAGATAAACAAACATGGCATGCTGGATAAACAAATTACAACAGGGCAATTGACAGGACTGAGCAAGGCATAATAATGCAATACTAGGTAAAAAGATCCTATGATATTCGATTGGGCAATACAACAATATACATAGACCGCCATCCAACTGCATCTATGACTAGAAGTCCACCTTCAGGTTATCATCTGAACCCCCTCCAGTATTAAGTTGCAAGCAATAGACAACTGCTTTAAGCAAAGTGTGTAAGGTAAAATCCACTTGTTCCATGAACAAGAGTCTGTTGTTTTCTCCCTAGTGTCAACAGCATATACTACCGTAGAGATTTCTGTCACTTCCCTTGATAAGTAGAGGCATGAACCCACTATCGAGCATAAATACCCCCTATTGGAGTCACTAGCAACTACTTGGCCAAGATAGCTACTAACAACGGAGAGCATGCAAGATCACAAACAACACATACATGATAGAATCAAATCGACAAAACCATTAATCAATCTGACATAGTAATCTCAATATCCATCGGATCCCCGCAAACACAACATGCATGATTACAGATAGATGAGATCTTGATCATGAACGGAGCTCACAAGATCTAGACATGAAAGCACAAGGAGGAGATACAACCATCTAGCTACTACATGGACCCGTATTCCAAGGTGGAACTACGCACGCTTCATACCGGAGGCTGGCATGATGAAGAAGAAGGCCCCCGGGATGATCTCCCCTCCGGCAGGGTGCCGAGAAGAGCTTCAGATCCCCCGATCTAGGGACAATGGTGGCGGTGTCTATAGACGGTTTCGTGGAATATTGATTGGGTGTTTAGGGTTTTGACATCGGGGGGAATTTATAGGCGAAGAGGCGAGGCAGGGGGGCCACCAGGGCGGCTGCACCCCCCAGGCGCGACTAGCCCTAGCCCGGACCGCCAGGGGTGTGGCCCCTTGGTGAGCCTCAACCGTCTCGTATTCTGGCTTCGTGTTGCCCACGATAAAATATTGACTTTGGCTTTTGTCCCGTCCAATTCCGAGAATATTGATTTTCTGACTTTCTGGAACCAAATACAGAAGAAAATAGGCAACTAGCATTGTGTCAACTTGTTAATAGGTTAGTACCAGAAAACAAATAAAAACACCTTAAAGTGTAGACAAAGCAAAGCAAAGTACATACTAAACAAGCATGGAACATCAAAAATTATAGATATGTTTCCGACGTATCAAGGTCGCGCCTACAGGGGGTGTGGCCACCCTGGCCCACCTCTGTCTTTGCCCTCTCGCCTATATCTTCTCCTAGAAACCCTAATACACGGGGAAGCGACCACAGAAATATTCCGACGGCTCTGCGGGGCGAAAAACACCGAGAGAGAAAGAGCTCTCCGGCAGGAAGATTTCTATCGGGGAAATTCCTTCCCGGAGAGGGGAGATCGTCGCCATCAACACCATCATCAAGCTAAACTTCATCTGGATCATCATCATCATCATCCACACCATCATATCCACCAGCACCATCATCACCACTCCATCCCGCTGTAACAATTGTGTTGAATCTTGCATAGTTCTTAGGGGAAACTTCCCCGGTGTTGATTACTATTGTAGTTGATGCTTGTGAGTGGAACCATTAAATTATTGTTTATGTTCAGATTGTTATACATCATTATATCATCTCTGATCTTGATCCGATGTCTCGTGAGTAGTTCGTTTAGTTCTTAAGGATATGGGAGAAGTCATGTTGTTAGTAGTGGATTTGAGTTGAGGTATTATTCAATGGTTTAATATTAAAGTTGTGGTGTTATTCTTCTAGTGGTGTCATATGAACGTCGACTACATGATACTTCACTATTTATGGGCCTAGGGGAATGCATTGTGTACTTGGATACTAATTGTGGGGTTGCCGAAGTGATAGAAACCTGAACCCCCGTTAGGAAACCTTTGCACAAGGGAGTGTAGGATCTCAGAGTTTAAGGTTGTGGTTAGGTTTATATCTTAATTGCTTTCTTGTAGTTGCGGATGCTTGCAAGGGGTTTAATCACAAGTATGTGTTAGTACAAGTAAGTTCGGTACATTAGCATAGGTTCACCCACACAACACTTATGAAATCAAAGAATATTAATCAGCTATATGAAACGAAAGCACTTGACAGTATTCTCATGTGTCCACGAGAACGTTTGGTCCTCATTAGTATTTTCAGCGGCTTGTCCTTTGCTAAGAAAGGATTGGGCCACTTGCTGCAATTGTTTGATGTCTTTATTTACTTGCACTTTATTTCCTTGCTTTATCAGAAAACTCCTAAAGATCCGTTTGCTAAGTATTTACAGAGATTTCCTGCTCCATACCACTAGTCAACACCTTCTGCTCCTCGTTGGGATCGACACTCCTATTTATAGAAAGTACTACGATACACCCCCTATACTTGTGGGTCATCAACATTTCACTTAAAAAAGTTAACTAATAAATTTTAGGAAAATTCGGCAGAGTCTCCTCTGTTTATAAGGACTTCCGCAACAGACAGATTATAGGAATTACAGAATGCAGGAATATATCATGAGATAGAATAAGTTCATCACCCAAAAATTATACCAAAATCTAAACCACTAGAAAATAATAATTTATCAACCACATGCAAGAAGAAAACCAATACTATTTTAGGGTATTATTCAACAGACTACAAAGTCCAACCAGCCAAGGTAATCTTCTTATTTAAGAAGGTATAACTCCAGGATAAATGTGAGGTCGCGATGTGAAGTAGGTGGTGGCTCTACTCCCATATTCTCCATGCATGATGTCGGCAAGGTTTACCTAAAAACATGAAAGCAACAAGGGTGAGTACAAAGACTTAACAAGTTCACAAACAAATAGTAATTTTGCATAAATAAAAATACCAGGACATCATTAAACATCATTATTCCATTAGAATATAATATTATGTCCTACATGCCTATATGCTCATCTCATCTCATCGCGAATACATGTATCGCTCGAGTGAACACCCATCGGCATCCACTCGCTCCAACTCGTGGAGGGTGCCTCCAAGGTGGGTCGCAACCCATCAATGGAAGTCACATTGTGCCCACCAACGTAGGTCACATTATCATCATGGTATGCAAAAGCATAATATGCACATACCATCATCATGATATGTATCATTTTCATTATTGTTATATAATAAGCACCAAATAAAATTGAGTGAAGAGATATATGCAACATTTGTAGGGTTCACAGCATAGAAAACAAAAAATTCCTACGATGGGAACAACTAAGTACCAAGATCTATCTACTGGATACAAGCAACGGGTGGATATACATCCATAGAATACATATCCTCGAAGACCGAATAGCGTTAACGAGGTTATACTCGTGGATGATATAGTCGAACGCTTCCCGATCTCAAGATCGAGAAGAAGTCCATCCGGTCTAGCAGGTCCAGCACCATCTAGTCCGGCACCAAAAAGCAGTGGTGCATCCGTGATCGCACACACGTTCGGGTACCCCGATAACCTCCGCCCCTCGCTCTAGTGAAGAAGCAAAAGCAACAAATCCTTCCAAAAAAAGCCACCGAAAACATGTATCTCGCTGATCCGAGACCATGGGGAAATACTAAAGGGGGAGAGAGATCCTTTACGAGGAGGTGTGAGAGTAGAGGAGGAGAGGGAGGCCTTTTATAGGGAGAGGGGTCACCCAAGGGGCATGGCGCCCAGCCATGGTGGTTGCCCCCACCTCTTCCACATTCATGTGGGTGGAGCTCCCACTCAAAAATCCACTCACATGCATTAAATTTCCACCAAATTTAATGCAGGCTCTCATTTAAATAAAACTCTTTTATTTATTTATTCAGAATTTTGGTAATTACTTCAATTAACAAATATTCACATAAAACCCTTACAACATTTCAACTTCATATGCAGAACCAGTTTCAGCAATTTCAACCGAAACAGTTCCGGTGTCTAGTGAAATAATTCATGTGCTTTCCTTTTTATTTCTCTGGCATATTATTTGCTCCAAATAGTCTCGGTATCCCTTAAGTGTGTCACCTTACAATTCGTGAATAATGTAGACATGATCGAGACCCTCTCTGATTAATAATCAGCAGCGGGACCTGGAGATCCGTACTGACTCCCACACATTCAACGATGACTTCTGTGATCGTGTGAACCTTATACGCATGTAACTCAATCCCTTTGTCTTGTAATATATTACATGCCCGATATTCGATCATTGGTATCTTCATACCTAGTTTGATCTCGTTACCGACATGTACTCTTTTCTCGTTCCCGTGATATAACATTCTAGTGATAAAATCGCTTGCTTGCAAGCTAATTAATGTGATTATCACCGAGAGGGCCTAGAGTATATCTCTCCGTCATCGGGATGAACAAATTCCACTCTTGATCCATGAGCCTCAACATAATACCTTCGTAACACTGAACCCGTCTTTATAGTCACCCTGTTACGGTGTGACTTTGATGTTATTAAGATACTCTTCCGGTGTTAGTGATTAACATGATCTAATGGTCTAAGAATTAAGATTACTTCATATGATGTTATAGCAATATAAACACAATGACCTTGATCGTAATGCTATACTTTGGATAAATGTTTATCACATCATTCTAACAATGTTGTGACCTCGTTATTAACAACATCGAATGTCCATGATCAAGAAACCTTTGATCATCTTGTTAATCAACGAGCTAGTTTATAAGAGAGGCATAACTAGGAACTTTCTTTTTGTTTATTAAACACGCATGTATTAACGTTTCCGTATTAATATAATTATAACATGCAAAATAAACATTTATCATAAATAAGGAATACGATAATAACCACTTTATTATTGCCTCTAGGGCATATTCCCTTCAACATTCACTATCCGTCATGAACTTGCCTCAACCGCGGGACACAAACAGTGAAATGTAGGACTCCGAACCGAAAGGACCAACACATGTTAAAGAGCATAGGCCACACTAAATACGTTTCGTCACTTCAAAAGCATACAAGCTAATCATACCATCCCTCCTACGCGCAACATACCTAAAACTAAACCTTCACTTTTATTCTAGAAAAGACCCACATCTAAAAGCACCAATTAGAGCACCTACTCTAACTGAACCCACAACCAGAATTCAGAATACAAGACAATCAGAAGGCAAGTTGTACGTCAAGTTAGGTTGCTAGCATAAAATAAAATTCAGGCCAGGAACAAAAATAGAAAAAATGGTTTGATTCTCTAAATCAAAATCTGAAGCTTGAACGTACTAGGTAGTAAACAATGGAGTTCATGAAACGAAAAGGATCGACCACGACAAAACAGCCTAAGCAATTTACCCTCACAAATCAAGCCCTATGCATCTACAAATCAGGGTACAACGTTGACCGGAGGAATCAAGGCATCAAGGAAAAATAATGGCAACCCACCGTGGAGATCGTATGACTGATGACCGACGGCGATGACCAGAAGCTTTGATCAAGAGGGCAACTGGTCAAGGACATATGAGAAAATGAAATGAAATAGTGCAATCCTGAAACGCTGCTACTAAGAGGCGACATAGTAGGGCACATAGTCGAGTCCGATAAGTCATGGAGCCCAGCCCGTGGATTTCCATTCCTCTCGTATTGGACTAAAGAAACAAACGAAAAAACTAGTGGGTTGTAGCTACAGATTTTGAACCGCGAGTCAAAAGTTCAAGTGCTACTACACACTATTTTTTTTATTATTAGTTTCTTACAAACCCAAATACAAACAGAAACACAGCCATAAAAATTTAATTTAATTTTTAAAAGGATTGAATAAGCATAAATTGTTAGCATCAAAATTTGGGATATGACAATAATAACTTTGATAATGAGATAAAGAAGCAAAAAACTTTAAGGTTTATACGAGATTATTATATACAGAGAATAGAGATCTATACTACTAGACTCAATCAACTATATCTAACACATCTATGCTTCAGACTCCTCGGCCTCCATTTTGTAGATGTTTTCGTAGTTGCCCCCTTCGATACTTTCAGATATTTCTAGTTCCTCATAGTGGAATTCTACTTGGTCTTCAACTGAATAGAGTGTTTCCTCTTCTTGGTCTTCAATGTCTTCAGAATCTAGCAAGGGTTAAGAAGGTACGGTTAAGTACGAGCGTACTCAGCAAGTTCACTAAAAAAAGTGTTTGATGCATTAACTACAACCATAAACTAAAGGTCATAGGTTATGCAGATTTTTATAAACATTTCTTCAAAGGTTGCTTTTATTCTGAAAACTATGTCGGTTGGCCTCCACATGTTTACCAGAATTCCATGGAGTTTCTTTCCTGCCGCGTTTCTAGCTCCTTCCCGGAACAAGGAGTAACATGTCACAGTTTTGTACACTCTGCAGAGGTGCGTTGCTTTACCCATGAGAGACCAATTGCTTGTTGCACATGTGGGCAACTTACCCATCCATAGATCCTATGATCTAGGGCCCAGTAATTGATCCCGCATCCGGCCGATCACTGCCCTTCTCCGTGACTCTGCATACCCGCAGTTGTTGTACTATCAGACTCAAGGTAGACTTTCCCTCGGTAATACGGCTTTACCTTAGTTTGATACGCACAAAAACCATAAACACTAGAAATTTGTCTTTTTACGCCCAGATCCATGGTAGGCTTTCCCAAAATACACGGTTTTAACCACGATCTGCAACTTGCAAAACGCCCAGAACAGTGTCTGTGACATACGGAAGGAAGAAGATGCAACTGACTTTATCGTTCCATTCCAGATCTCATGGTTAATGCATATTATACGGCGCAAGAATCACAGGCGATATTGGTTGTTTAATTTCTATATAATATGTTCCTTTACCACCGGAAATTCCATAATAGGTTATTACCTCTTGATAAATAACCCATAATCATATCATTATGAAAAAAGTGTTTTCTAACATTTTTGAAATACAGGTGATGATAACATTGGATTTGCAAATACTTGATAGAAAACAACCAAAGGACATTAGAAAGTGTGAACTTGCCTTTATATAACAAAGTATTGTAGTTGAATGTCTCGACTTGACCCTAAACGTTGGGTCATCATTTCCCGGTAAGGACAATGTTTAAAGAAGCAATATGTTATTATGCATAAGTAATGAGATGCATGTTGTAAAAACCCCAAAGTAACCCCCAACATTGCAAGTGAGTTGGATTTAGGTGATTTGTTTAATATTTGATTTATCTTCAAGTTTACTTCACAAAAGAGTATAGTTGCAAGGACTTTAATATTAACATATAAGACATAAAAGGTGAAGTACAATCATAATACAAAATTAAGGTTAAGTGGTATTATGTAACTATTATGAAGTTCATGTTTTAAATTGTTATGACTTGAAAGAAATAACATAGTGTTTCTTTTGAAGTGGCAAAAAGAATAATATTGGAAGAAAATATTGTTTATGCTAAGTTAATCAACTTTGAAGATTAATAGTACTAAAGCTATGGTTTTTAATAAGGTTTAAATGATCTTGAGTTATTATGCTTTTAAATTTTTTGTATATTAGACCAAAGTTAATTGTAAAAACAATAATGGGCTTAAGGCATATTTTTTATGGCATCACTAAATTCTAGGGTTTTCCTAAGCATAATCAAAGATGAGATCTTATAAATACGAAGCTTAGCCTTAAGGACTTAGATCTAGTATATTTAATATTCTTAGGTTATATTATAATATTCTTATGGAAAATAGGTGAACTTATTGTATAGTGTATTTAATTAATACTAAGTTTAAGAGCAACATGAAATATGGTTATAACTTGAGATCACTCACTTATAATATAAGCTAATGTTTTGCAAGATGAACTTGTAAATATTTGAATAATAATGAGTTAAAGATTTTAAAGGAACATTATGTAGTTAGTAATTTATTTTTAGACTTTATTAGAAATTATAATTATAGTTTTAAGTGTAACATTTAGACTTAATCTTTAATTGATGTTCTAACTAATTTATTAAGTAATAAACAATTTTGTGAAAAGTATAATTCTTTTCCAAAGTAATAAATTCTAAATGACTTAAATGAAGTTATAAGGAATTTATTTTTGGTTTATAAAAATAAAAGAAATACATTTTAAGAAAGTAATTTTTATAAAGCTAAACGCAACATTTATTTTCTATAAATCCTTTGATAACTTGAAATTCCATAATTAACATTATTATCATATAATAGATTTATTTTTATACACAAAAGTTATTTTTATTTTTTTAGGACTTTTCTTGATTTACTAAATTTCATTTAGATATTTAATAGTGTTAATAATTATTTGCATTTTATTTAACTCAAATAAGTATTATTATATTTTCTTAGTTAGATATTATTTTTATGAGCATTTTGATATATTATATGTATTTTTATGATTTTTCTAGGGCTTAAAATGTTTATAGGTTTATTTAGGTAATTTCACCTTTTCTTTCCATTTTTTACTTTAGAAATTGGGTTTGGCCCACTGGCCAGCCCAACCTGACCCATAATAGAGCCTAGTGGTTGGGCTCAACCTAACCACGACCCTAGGCTCGGCCATTATGTCCACTCAATCTCTCTCGCTCTCGTACTAGACCCCTCTCCTCGTTCTCTCGCGCGATCCTGGCACCTCTGCCACCCCTTTATCCCGGCTAGCTCTAGCTGCTCCGACCGCTACCGTGATTCTAGTATCGTTGATCTCCGCTTGTTCTCCCTATCCTGCTCGATTTGGGATCCGCATCCCCTGCTACTCGCTCCCTTCTCTTCTGTGGCCCTAGAGTTTCGCCGCCCGTGGCTCTAGCGCTTGATAGGAACCTCATGGCTTTGTGGTGGTGGCCTGGCGATGTGGAGATGGTGTGGTGGTGGTGTTCGGTGTTGATATGTTGCTGCCTTGATGCTTTATCGATGGACGGCTGCTCGAGCGGCTTGGCGCAGGTTGAGTACCTTGGTGCTCCTCGTGTCGCCGCTTGTTATGGCCTCCTCCGCCGATATGCTTCCTCTTTTCGAGCTTAAGCGAGGATCAATAGTAAGTTCTTTTGCCTCTCTCTATTCCTCACATGTCTCTCTCTATATCAAACCCTAATTAGGATTTCTCTCTTTGGTTCATGTGTAGCCTCCAATAGCTTTGCCAATGTTCCTTTTTAGTGAGCTTGACTCAATAATTATTATAGTTTGGATCGTATGATGAATTTAGTCTTATATGAGGTTTAGCTAGTTGTGTATATGATCCAATACTATTTGGTTTGTTTTAGTTGGCTTGCTGAACTACCTGGCATTGGCTCCATGATGTTTACCTTGTGTTGTTGCACTACTGGTGTGGTTTACACCATCATCTGTTGCGTTTTTCTTAAACTGATGTTATATCTTGATGGAATTGAGTTAACTAGAGATAGTAGTGTACTTGCCCCCGTCCACCCTATCAATGATGCAAGCCTGTTGATGATATAAATTTGTGTTGGCAGTTTATGATGACCAAAAATTAAATGAGCTCATTTGATGACTCTTATGAGTAAAACTAAGTTGCTAAGTAAGATCTGTCAAGATGACAACAAGGTATTAAATGGTTCCTAGTTTTTACAGCCAAGGAAAATGATGTTGGGAATACCCTTGATTGTACTGTTATATTATGACTCTTATATATTTGACTTAGTAACTGACTTAAGTGCAGGTCGTGGTTGAATAAGTGATATCTAAGTGATACGTTGAATATAGGTTGAATGGTGATAGAATAGATATAAGAGATGATGCCCCAAAATCCATTTGGGCATTATTATCAAATAGAAAATAACAAGACATCAAAATATTGAATTAGACATTATGGTTCCATATCAAATGGCACAAATTAACAATAGAATAGCGATATGTAAAATAGAGGGAGACAAATACAAATGTCAACTATAATTTAGTAAGAACCAAATAAAAGTGAAACAATTTAAATGCAACAATTTAATTATATGTTCATGCAAGGTGGCATGCTGAACATGATGATGATGCAGAAAAGAAATATAACAAGAAGTTTCTAATTGGGGATTTTCTGGGGTGCTACACACATTCATTTAGCTAGTTGTTTCTTTTTTTCAATGTTAGCAGGAGAACTGCTAAATCCATTGAATAGATAAAAACCGGTCAAAAGACCCACACTACTCGGTTTATTAGAAGAAAACCGGGCGAAAACCTGAACAATGGCAAGCCACACCTAAACACACTTCCGCACACCCTCACGAACCACACGTCCCTCTGACCAAAGACCACCTCCAAAACGCCCAAGAGGGAATGCAACGCTGAGTAGCACAGCCACCGCAAGATCTGGAAGACCAAATCTCGGATTTCCCCTAGAGAAAGTCGAGAAAGGCAAGTAAGGAATGATACATCAACGCCTTCAACAAGGAAGCGACGCCCGTAGACGCCACAGTAGACGACTCTGACGGCAACCAGAGTACGACTTTCACCGGCAAACTCACCCGCACAAGCCCAACATGGAAACGGTCAGCCAACAAACCATCTCACTGCCCTTGCATCCACGGTCAACCTCACCTCCTTGCGAGCCCAACATGCTGCCAACCCTTCTTCCTCTTCTCCATGCTAGAAGGGAGTTTGCAACGGCCATGACGTCATCATTCCTCTCCCATTGGAAGGATGCAACACCCACAAATCGCCATTTATCTCCCCTCCGGAGGATGCAACGCCCACACCGTGCCATTCGTCTCCCAACTGAAGGATGCAACGCCCGCCACGGCGCCATCCATATCCCTCCAGCCACCACCACCTCGCTCCGCCATGCACTACAACAACACGGGATAGAAAACCATAGCCCCTTCCTCTATCGTCTTCTTCCTCTTCCCTGCACTAGGTGAAAGGATGCAACACCCCTCCGATGCCATTCATCTCCCGGGGTCCGCAGGTCCCAGCAAGCAGGCGACACCATAGGGACGTGGCTACCTACACAACCAAACCCTCCTACACTGCATGCCGAAACTACCCAGATCGGGTCTGCGAGGCCCAGATCAAGTCCTCCTCAAGCACAACAGCTGCTAAAGCCAGCGCCACCTCCGCTACGGCCGTCTGGCCACATCAGTGCTTCGCTGGCCAGCTCTCGCCGCGCCGCTTGTCTGCCCTCACCATGTCTCGTTGGCCTGACGGCAAACACCACCTCGTCACGCCAACCACCATGCAGCTGCTGCTCTGCGCAAAACGGGGGCCTAGTGGCGCGCTCTCCTCGGGATCCACCTTCGGTGGCTGGGCGCCGCCACCACTGCCGGCGCCAACGGCAACGGCTGCCAGGTCGGCCGAATGTGAGGAGCTTTATTGTGTGGGCTAGGTGCCCTGCGGAGCCACCCCGCGTGAGAGTGACTCGGGAAGGAGTTATATCTTTACTACCTACAACGACCTCACGGCCTTCTTTCACTAGCTAGTTGTTTCTTAAAATCGTGTCAAACACCTTGTTCTATATCTGTATGCTTTGTTCCTTTCCTTATACCTCCACATTTAGAAATAGCATGAGCTTTACCCGCAAAAAAAATAAAAATTGCATGTGCTTATTGACTGTCATAAGTTTTCACAACTTTTATGAATTATTATTACTACTAGATAGTTACAATGAGAAAAGTGCTTTCGAATGGATCCTTCACTTAAATTAGATGCAGATGCTGATTGAAGCTTTGGAACACAGGCAAACTATGATTATTGTTGTTGTTGTGTACTTATTTTATTAGGGATTATAAGGCCTATGGATTATTTTGATAGGATTAAAAAAATCAATAACTCATACTCATGATACATGCACCAATAGTTACACATGTATAGAAGAAGATAGAGAAAAAAACATACATTAAATAAAAGAGGCTAATAAATAAGAGAGGCCTTACCATTTCTAACATTTTAAAAAACTCTTGGATCTTTTAATCGAGAGAGTACAACAGAGAAAAATCGAATCAAGCAGCCAAACAAATAATCCGATATTTTCGTCCGCCAGCGAACAACGGAACGGAAAAGCCTTCCGCATCGGTCGTGCCGCCGTCACATATTCACTCTCCCTCTCTCTCTCTCCCACACTCCCCCCCTCGTCCTCCACCATTTTCCCTCCCTTTCCTCACCTCTCCCACCTCGCCGTCAGAGCCAATCCGCACGCGAACCCTAGGGCCCGTCACGGCGAGGTGATGAGATGGGACGCGGCGGACGCGGAGGCGGTTCTGGAGCGGATCTGGGACCTCCACGACCGCCTCAGCGACGCCATCCTCGCCGTCTCCAGCACCCACTTCCTCACCGCGCCGCCCCCGCGCCCCTCCGCCTGTGCCCGCAGCGGCGGTCGGAACGGGTACGTGTTCTTCAAGGGCCATCCGGAGGGAAGAGCGGAGGACGGCGGCGGTTCCGCTCTGGCCGCAGCGGCGGAGGCCATGGCCGAGGCGAGGAGCCTGCACGCCATCCGGTCGGCGCTCGAGGACCTCGAGGACCACCTCGAGTTCTTGCATGTGAGATTGCCCCCTTCCCCTGCCCTCCTTCTCCTCATATATGCTTTAGGGTTTCTGTCTGTTGGTAGACCATGCCCGAGTTGCTGCAATGAATACATAGCGGATCCGTGAGAGGTCAGGATGCGTTGTTCGCGTGATTGGTGAATCCTGATTTCCGACGATTGGCGTCTTTGTGATCCACTCGGCGTTTCATATGGTACTCTGATTGGTTAATTAATGCATCATGTTGTTCACATGGCAGGCTGCGGTGCTGCTCAATGTTCACGTGAGCAGGGTTACAAGTGTCTCTGGTGGATTCTGGCTTTTATTTTCCTCTGGTTGTTTAGCTTGCTGTTTTCTGTCTAGATGATCTTGATTGGGAGTGGTTGGCGGTCATCAAATTGGCTACAAGCTGTTGTTCTAGATTGGTAACGAAACAAAGGCTGTATGGATGTGAAAAATGTGCAATTCACATGATATTTTGTTGGCCTGTTTGTTGTCTGGTCGTCGGTGTTGGTCTGATGTCAACAAGGCAGGAAACGGTGTCTGTTGTTTGTTCTCATTTCTAGAAGGGCGATTGGATAAAGGCGTGATTAATTTGGTACTCATAGACTTAGCTTTCTTTCTTTGTGCTTTTAATTTTGTTATGAGCTCCTTCCTGCCTTTTCCAGTGGATAGAGAAATTTGAAAATCTGCACAGGCATAGTTGATAATGTGTTTAGCTGATTCAGTTATTTGTCTGATATAATTTTTGTCGGATCTGTTATTTACTTGCGTTAATTGCCTCCACAGACTGTTCAATCACAGCAGCAGGCTGAGCGGGATGCTGCAATTGCAAGACTGGAGCAAAGCCGTGTAGTCCTTGCAACGAGGCTAGCTGAACATCAGGGGAAGAAGTATAGAGTCATTGATGAGACCTTAGCATTTGTAGGTGAGGTCAGTGACAAGAGTCGATTCATCTCACCAGAAGATCTCCGGGCAACGGGCCAGTCAGGGGAGGAGGCGGTAGAAAATGTGGTCAATGGTTCGAGTATCATGGCAAACTTGTTATCTTCTAGTCTATCTTTAGCCAAGAATTCATTCCGTGTGGACAAGATTGGTGGTGCTCTGGGTAATGCCGCAGTGTTTGCAGTAAGTATGCTTGCCTTTCTGCAGTTGCATCAAGTCACATTCAGAAGTAGAACTCAACCAATGGAATACAGGAAGAGGAATGATTACAGTTACCAATCTGGGAGCTCACAACAGGTTTGCAAAGGAAAGCATCTTGAGGTGTACCTAGCCAGAGGCTGAGGAATAATCGTCAGATCACTTGCAGTTCGCCTGTACAGAAAGTTTTGACCCAATGATAGTTTTTGTCGGTTTTGTTAGGCCACTAATCATTCTTTACAATGGTCCGGACTAGTTTGGTACTAGATGTGACATTCTTTTGGATGGATTGGTCTACCTTCATGATACTTGTTCTTGGTGTTGTACCTCCCAAATTGTAATTGGATTTGTGCTTACAGATGGTTGAATTGTTTTGCTGAAAGCATGTCTGAAGGCGACTGTCTGTGCCCCATTCTGCTTATGAAGATGACCGGTTCTTGTTTACATCCTCAGTAGGATGGTTTCAAGGTTCTCTGTTTGCCTGATAACTTCAATTTTACTGACTGCCATGGCTACCGTAGAAGCACATGTGACGGTTGTATTTTCCCCTTTTTTGGAGATGGAGTACGCTCGAGGGTATGTGCTTTGCTCTTTCTTGTGCTTGATGCTCTCAGACTTTTCTTTGTTGTTACGGTCATAGTTGGTGCCGAAGCTTCTTTGCTAATGCACATGGCCACTGTTTTAGAGATGTAGGCTATTACTGTGCTACGTTTTTACCTGGCCCTCCCATGTTGCTGGTCGGTTGCGATGTGTGTTCTTTTCTGTTTTTGATTATATTGCAATCTGTCAAAAGTTGGAAGTAATCAAGCATCCTATGCCTGATGCTATAGGCTGCACCTGGGAAGCTTAGGGTGTAAATCCTGTTAAAGAATGCTCATTGATTCTCTTGGTTCATCTTGTTACCTTTGGGGAAATGAAAGGCCCATTTTATGTGTCATTGATATCTTCTTTTCTTCTTTCTGCTTGTCACTTTGAACTAATCATAGTGTTAATCATGTCTGTTTTCATAATATTTGTGTGTCGTATTGATAAAAAGTGCAGAGGTTTACTTGATTGTACTCGTCTGTAAGCAGGCAAGTCAGGGCCTCTTTACTTGAAAACTGGAGCCGGTAAAGTAAAAGTGATCCTAATAAGCGGATCAAGATTTGTCTCTCGCTAAACGATTTCTTTTGGGCAGAAAGGAAAAGAGTCTGCTGTCTGTTGATATATAACGGGTCTCACTTGGCAAGCTTGATTTTAGAAAAATTACAAAGAGGTCCTTTACAAATCTTAAGAAACCAAGAATTTAAGGATAAGGCCTCTACCTTTGCAAAAAAGGACACTAGAGCTAAAAAACCAATCTAGGCCTAGGTGTTTGGGATATGCTAAATGGGCATCACCATAGCATGTCTGTAATCCGGATAACCTTGGTGACCCACAGCTGGTAGCAAGGCCTATGGCCTGCTGGGCGGCCCAGTTAGATGGACCCAGAAGTGAGGCCCATGCCGGACAAAGGAAGGCTATGGAGGAGCCACCGACGAACCCGGAGCTTTGGAGAGCAAGACACGTTAGACTAGTTGTATACCGTGTAGGACTATGTAACCTGTCCGGCTAGGACTTTGTCTGTAACCCTAGGATCTAGCTACTATATAAGCCGGACATATGGGAGCCTTTAGGGCATGACACAACTCATATCGCCGCACAGCGAACCGATCCCTGTAACTCGGCGTGCCATTATAGTGATTTATAGAAGGAGTAGGATCCCGCCACCGTCGTGGAATCTGAACCTGGGTAAGCTGTGTTACCTCATACTCGCCAACCTTCCGCCTTATCCCACGTCTCTAAACACGCTCTGTGAGGACCCCCTCCATGGCGTACTCGTCGACAGTACCACGACAGTTGGCGTCCACCGTTGGGCAAGAGGCGCTTCAGGCTCTACAATGGGCGAGGACCAAGCTCTTCGCGGGAATCGGCTAAACCGTAGCCATGGGCCGTGTTCTCTTCTCCGACAACGTTCCGATCGTCCCCCCGACGAATTCTGGATCCCGGCAAAGACGAACCCCACCCGCTGCTCGATCGTCCCAATCGGGGACATCCACCTCTTCATCGGCGAGACCGACTCGGGCACTAGTTCCCTAGAAGTCGGAGGAGCGTCAAGACCCACACGGACCGCCTACGGGTAGGATACGTTCGCGGAAGGATCGAAGTCGGTTCTCTCTTCGGAGTTTCCCGGCATAGATCGGAAAAATTTAAGGCCCACCCAAACCGCGCGTGTGCAGGATATAATTGTGGAAGATCGCTGCAAGTCCGCCGGCTTCGCTCGTGCGTCTAGACATCAGAGATCCAAGTTCATCGGCGTGGTGACTATCTTCGATCTGGCGTGTTGCGTTCAGAGAGAGGGTGAAAACCCCTGCGATTACCTAGCTAGGTGGCTCTGTATACAGGACGACCTGGAGCATTACCCCAACGATGATGTCATCTATCACTTTGTGGAAGGACTGGACCGTGGTAAACTTCTCCGGCATACGCTAAGACGGCAGCAGGCCGCGGGTCTCCTCACTTTCGAGGGCATGGTTCACACCGTCAACAACTACGCGACAGCCGAGGCAGCAGCGCAGACAGCGCTCGCGCTCCTACCCGGCGCCCCTCGCCTCAGCCACCGCCGCCTCCGGTCGCCGTTGCTGCGTCCGCACCACCGCCTCCAGTCATCGTCGCTGCTGTTGAACCACCACCACCCATCATCGAGGAAGCCCTGACACCCTCTGACTCCGTCGTGGACGCGCTCTACACCGACATCAGCGCTGACTCGGAGGAGATAGACTTCAGCCTGGAGGAACTTGACTCTGCTATGCGGGAGATGGAGGAGGATATCAGACGAGATGAGCAGGCCGACAACGCCATCACATCCCGAGAGGTGTTCGTCGCTATTGGGACCGTGTTGGAGGAAGATCAACCTGGACAAGCTCCGCCTAAAGCGCTAGACAAGGGGAAGGGACCACCTGTTGCTACCGACAATGATCGCGCAAAGGCCATGCCCCCTCCGCCTAACCCAGTGCAGCAGCCGCAGGAACTCAATGTCGGTCCGAGTAACAATAACACCGCAAACCCGCTGCCTCCGGCATCTACGTCTGCAGCTGCCCAGATCACTCCAACTGATAGAGTGATGTACGACAACCTGCTTGTCGAGCCCATGACGGTGGCTCATATACGGAACGTCGTCCAGCTTGACGAGAAGCGCCAACAGCTGCTAGAGGAAGCGCATGCCATCGCAGAGCAAGGCGCAAAGCTGGATCAAGATCTGGCCAAGCGCAGAAGTCAATAGAGAAAGCTATAGCCATGGAGGCCGAGTACAAGACTCTGCTCAAGCAGCAGAAGGCTAAGAAAGCCTTGGCTCGCGTCATCAACTATCCTGGTGTACGACAACCTAGGATGGGCTCCCCCGAAGCCGCCACAAGCCAAGCCATACATTGATAGCGAAGGCAGGCAGGTCATCCCCACTCCTATTCTCAACCTAGCCGTCGCCAAGACCCTTCTGGAGCAGGATAGATCACCCGCAGTTGTGGAACAGGTCTATAACCTTGTGGCCAAGGCGGTGAAACAACAGGAAAATGCCACCTCTTAGAGGCTTGAGTTTGACCCAACGTATTGCCAGTCTTGCAATCCTAAGCCGCCAAGGGACCGATCTCTTCAGGATGTCGGGTCTCAGACGGTCTCATCAGAACGAAGACGGAGGGATGCACGCAACAGGAAGGACGCTATCCCCATATCCTCCGACCACGGAGGCAAGGCTCATCCTCGTCGCCCATCTCCACCGCCCCGATCCCCCCGACATCGCGAAGACCCCAAGGCTCACCATCGTACAGACGTGCCTCCGCCAAGGCAGAGCGGCATCGTCATCCGCGACAACACGGAGTAGCCCCGTCACGATGGAGAGCGCAACCAAGGACACAAGAGCAGGTCGCGTCATGACCCTCCGCGTCCGACAAGCAACCACGACAAGCATGAGGCGTCACAGGAGGGTAACAGTAAGAAGGCTAACCCACCGCCACCTCCGCCTCTATCGCCCCCCTAGCATCCACCATGGCGGAGGAGGCCCCCGTCGTTCACGTAGCCCATCCCCTGACGGCAAGAAGAAAAGAACAAGACCAGAGCCATACGACGCATGTTCACGCCTGGACAAGATTCACGAGGCCCGGGAAGGACAATAGCTGGGACCACGTTGCTTTGGACCTGTAATACAGACCACAACTTACCCCAAGGGTTTCCGGATTGACAAGACCATCAAGCCCTATGACGGCACCGCCAAACCAGCTACGTGGTTGCAGGATTACGACAACGCGGTGGAGATCGCCGGGGGTAACCCCAACGTTGCTGTCAAGTACCTCCCGCTGATGCTGGCGGGCACGACCCGCTAATGGATTGATGACTTGCCAGAGAAGTCCATCTGCAACTGGTTGGACATGCAAGAAGCGTTCACCAAGAACTTCGGGGGTACATATAAGCGTCCCTGCAATGTTGGCGATCTACAGTGGCGCGTGCAAGAGAAAGACGAGTCATCTCGCGCCCACCTCTCTCGCTGGCTGGATATGAAGAATTCCCGCGCAGGAGTGGACGCTCAGACCGCCATGGCCGCCTTCATCGATGGGTTGGAGAAAGGTATGTTGCTCCGACATAAGTTGAAGCGCCTGCAGGACAATCATAGGCTCGATCTCAACCAGATGATCCAGCTGGCCAGTGAGTTCGCGGCTGCTGACGACGATGCTCGCGGCTCCCTGCCGGCAACGGCCGTTCCAACTCAAGCTAAGAGGAACAACAACACAAAGCAGAAGAACCCGCCAGAAGAAAAGCAAACCTCCGACATGGTCGCCATGACATTTGCAGGACGAGGTGATGGCGGACAACGTGGCCGAGGACGGGGGGCTGGTCGTGGGCAGCAATGAGGCAGTGAAACTACCTCGGCAGCGCTCCGCGTTCCCCAAACGTACGAGGAGTATCGTGATATGTCGTGCCTTGTACACCTCGACGCCAACGGCAAAGCCACACACACCAATCGCCATTGCAAGTTCGTCAACGACCTGAAGGAGGACCCGGAGTCCGGCTATAAGCAAAGTCGGAAGAAGAAACCACACGGCAAGGGCAAGGGGAAGAAGGAAGAAGAGTCCAAGGATTCAAGTGACATGGGCGAGGATGTTGACCCCAAGCACGCCGACAAGAGCGATGTCAAGGGCAAGAACCCCTTCGAGAAGAAGGCTACCGTCTACCACACTTCCCTTGGCACCCTACTGTCCGGCAACAGAAAACCTCCATGAGGATACTGATGGCCACCCTACCCCCAGTTCCCCAGTACCTGCGCTGGTCGGAGATTCCAATCACTTGGGACAGGAAGGATCACCCAGACCTCATCCCTACGGAGAACCAGTACGCCATGGTCATCAACCCCCCTAATTGACGACAATGAGTTCACCAAATGCATGGTGGACAGTGGAAGCAGCATCAACATCATGTGCCTGGATACGCTGCACAAGATGAACTTGACGGAGGCCAACCTAAGGCGGACCAGCACCGTGTTTCATGGCGTAGTTCCTGGCCGGGAGGCTCGGTCCCTTGGGAGCATCACGCTTCAAGTCGCTTTTGGTGATGTTAATAATTACCGCCAAGAACGCATGACCTTCGAGGTGGTCCCCTTCAAGAGGATGTACCACGTCATATTCGGACGCGACATCTTCCACGCCTTCATGGCCAAGCCATGCTTCGTCTACAACAAGCTCAAGATACCCGGACCAAACGACATCATCACCGTATCCGGAAGCTTTACCAAGGCAAGGGACTGCGAGATTGGAGAAACAGCCTTTGTAGAAGCTGTCCTCTACAGCGAAGAATTCAAGGAGATCCAGAGCAAGGTCGATGCCACGGAGATGCCGGCGTCAAAGAAGCAGATATCTGACTCCGCCCCCGCCTTCAAGGCCGCCATCGAGACCAAGCCGATGGAACTTGTGGTAGCCGATGCCTCCAAGACCACCGCAATTGGGACGAACCTGGACCCTAAATAGGAAAGCGCGCTCGTCGAGTTCCTCCGTGAGAATAGGGACATCTTTGCCTGGCAACCTGCCGACATGAAAGGTGTACCCAGGGAACTTGCCGAGCACAACTTGAATATTAATCCAAAATGCAAACCGGTGAAACAACATCTACGACGCTTCGGAGACGAGAAGAGACACGCCATAGGCAAAGAGATAGCTAGATTACTTAAGGCTAGTTTTATCCGAGAAGTCCTTCACACTCGATGGGTGGCGAATCCTGTACTTGTCCCCAAAAAGGGAACCAAATAATTAAGAATGTGTGTTGATTACACCGGCTTGAACAAAGCGTGTCCCAAAGATCCGTTTTCTTTGCATCGTATTGACCAAGTCATTGACTCGACAGCTGGTTCGGAGCTTTTGTGATTTCTCGATGCATACTCAGGATACCACCAGATAAAGATGAGGAAGTCGGACCAATTGACCACTTCGTTCACCACACCTTACGACACGTTTTGCTATGGCATGATGCCCTTTGGGCTAAAAAAACGCAGGTGCTACGTACCAGCGGACTATGCAGCGTTGCCTACATGATCAAATTGGTCGAAACATTCACGCCAATGTGGACGATTTAGCGGTGATGTCTAAAAAGTCAAATGACTTAAAAGAAACCTTTAATAATATCCGAAAATACAACATGATGCTTAACCCAAAGAAGTGCGTCTTCGGGGTTCTAGCCGGCAAATTGTTGGGCTTCATCGTTTCCTAGCGTGGAGTCGAGGTCAACCCGGAGAAGATCAAGGCCATCCTAAACATAAACCGTCTGACATGCTTGAAAGACATACAACGGCTTACAGGCTGCGTAGCAGCAGTAAGCCGGTTCGTCAGCCGACTTGGAGAGAAGGCCCTGCTGCTGTACAAGTTGTTGAAGAAGGCGGACAAATTCACATGGACGGACGAGGCAGATGCAGCACTAAAGAAGCTAAAGGAGATACTCTCCTCGACACCTATACTGGCAGCACACGAGCCTATGGAGCCTATGTTAATCTATATGGCGGCCACCAACCGGGTAATCAGCATCGTCGTCGTGGTAGAGCGGAAAGAACAAGGGCATGAGTACGGAGTTCAACGACCAGTTTACTATGTAAGCGAGGTCTTGACGGAGTCCAAGCAATGTTACCCGCACTACCAGAAGCTAGCTTATGGAGTGTTCCTTGCTTCTCGGAAGCTAAGGCACTACTTTCAGGAGCACCCTATCACAGTTGTGAGCAAAGCTCCGCTGTCCGACACCATCAACAACAACGACGCTACAGGAAGGGTTGCGAAGTGGGGAATTGATCTTGCCGCCTTCGAGATCTCCTACAAGAGACGTGACGCTATCAAATCATAGGCCTTGGCGGATTTCATCGCAGATTGGACGGAGATGCCAGATGCTACCCCTATACCAGAGCCAGAATACTGGGTGATGCACTTTGACAGATAAAAGCTACTCAATGGCTCGGGGGCTGGCGTACTGCTACAGTCGCCAATAGGGGAAAAGCTACACTACGTTCTAAAGATCCACTTCGAGGCTACAAACAACATGGCGGAGTATGAAGCACTCATTTACGGACTACGTGTAGCCAAGGATATTGGCATCAAGCGCATAGTTTGCTGTGGAGATTCTGACTTGGTTGCACAGCAAGTGGCTGGCACATGGAATGCACGGAATCCTATGATGGCGGCATATCGAGAAGAGATAGCCAAGAACTTCTTGGGCTACGAAGTCAAGTATGTCTCGAGGGAGGAAAATGAGGGGGCTGATCTACTGCCAAAGCTTGGGTCAAGTCGCAAACAATCCCGCCACGTCCTTCTCGAGGGAGGAAAATGTCGGGGGATAACCCCCGGTAGTGTCACGAGAGGGGAAACATAGCGCAGCTGGGTTGGCTCCGAGTAAAAAATGAACCAGGCCGGGTAAGATAAGCATGAAAGCCGAGATAGAAACTATCTCGGCCCGTATAGGACAAAGTTGTAACCCTTGCAGGTACCAACGAGCCGAGTCAAGAAGGACGCGTGGCACCTTTCCGAGTAAGGTTCGGGAAGGACCATGGTAAAGCATGGTCAAAAGAGAAGGGCGACGCCGGGATGACACAAAAGAAGCCGGGTGACGCCCAAAGCAAGCGCTGACGTACAAAGTAACCGCGTGACGCCAAAAATAACAAGAAGCAGTGTACCAGAAGACAGCTTTATGGACCGGGCCTATGGGCTTAAGGGAAGCCCATAACCCGACCCATATTGTAGGGACCAAGATCCAAACAGTAAACCCTAGAACCCAAAGGGGTATTAGCTAGCTAGCACTGCCTATATAAGGGAGGGCATAGCAGAAGTAGAGGGAGGTTGGACCAAGTAGAGAACATGTGCTGCGTACTCAAGCCAATACAGCTCAAGGAGCACTTGTAATCTTTGGGTTATCAATCAAATTGTCAAGTGTGGAGAGTTCTTCTTGTTCTTCGTGCATGGCTCGACCGTGCACTCCCTCCCCGGTGACCACAAGCACCCATTCGGCCCCCAACTTAAGCCTACCCATGGCATCTGCCGTGCCACCACCACGACAGTTGGCGCCCACCGTGGGGCAGAAGCAGGTGCTTGATGGAGTCTTCATCCGGACGGGCAACATCATCGCCAAGACCGGCGAGCGCGTCTACTCCGGCCTCATCCAGAGGTTTGGAGCGCTCAACTTCGTCAGCGACAACACGGGCTGCTTCGGAACCAAGCCGTTCCCTAGGGGCAGTCGCTTCATCAAATTCGGCGAGCACCAGGTCTACGTGGCGGTGCGCGTGGAGCGCGCATATCCTGAGCACGTCGTCCTGGCGCCGGATCCCCCAACGGCACCAGTCGCTCGGAAACCTCTCCAACTCGTCTCCATGGAGGTAATGATGACTGCCCCAAACCCCATAGCTCCCACAGTAGTTCCAGTGGTAAATGAAAACACAGAAGGAGGAAATCATGAGGAAACGCCAAGGGCTGCAAGAACAGCAAATGCGTCGCTGGAGAAACCAGAGAACATAGCTAGGAGCAAAAGAGCTAAGGAGCTACAGGAAGCGATAGACAAGTTGGCAGAGCCAGTGGCACAAGCAACTGACCCTTCGCGTGTGCAAGCCGAGTTGGAAGAAGCCAGGATAAAAGTCCTGGAGAAAGCAAAGGAGCTAGCATAATCACAGCAGGATGTGGATATCACTATCCGAGAGCTTAACTCGGCAAATCGAGTCAAGGGCGCAAAGACCCGGCTTGATGCAACAAGATTGAGAGGAAGGAATCTCAATGAAGAACTGGCACATGCGACATCAAAGATAACACCAGAGAACAGCAATGAGACGGCCATGCGTCCAACGTACAACATAGCAGCAGCTAATCTGCGAGCAGCAGAAGCAGCAATGGCAGAATTACCCCACTTGGAGGGGGAAGCAAAGAAAAGGCAGCAGGAACGGGTCAATGAGTTAGTAAAAGCAGCCAACATGCTAAATGAGGCATATTACAGAGCAAATCCGGGTATAGCAGGGAGATCACAACTGGTTCACTCAGCAACTCCTGTTCCGGCAAGATCGACTGGGAACACGACATCCTCACCCGGAGCGGCACCCATGCCGAGAAAAGAAAAAAGTGTGGATTCTGGAAGAAACAAGAAAATGGTCGCCTATGATCCGGCAGTAGTTCAAGGAAACCCGGCGCATGCGTAAGGGGCAAAAAGAAATAATCCCCGAGAAAATGAAAACTAGGAAAAAATTGGACAGAGAAATAACAACGGAGGGAAAAATTTTGCGCCTCATACTCGGCGCGCAACTCACTCGGCAGGAGGAGGAAATCCAGCTCCGAATAACGCACCAGCTCAGCCGGAAAGAAGACAACAGAGCGCGAGAAAAGCAGTTCAACAGCCAGCTGACCCGAACGCGAATAAGTATAATGATGGTTACTCGGCTATGGTAAATGACGGGTATAAGCTGCCGGATCATGCATATCAAGCAATGGGAGCGAGATACGGAGGTAGGAACCTTCAGCCGGATGATGCCAGGCTGAAGCTTGGCCGCATAAAAATGGCAAAGATAATTGAATCACAAGGTCCGCAGAGTCCACCATGTTTTGGCCCAAGGATCATGAAGGAGCCACCGGTGCCAAATTTCCAGCTGGCCAGAGGGACAAAAACATATGATGAAAGCACAAAGACAGAGGATTGGCTCATAGATTATGGAACCGCTGTGAAGATTGCGCAGGGAAACTTGAGATGGGCAGTACGTTACGTACCGCAGATGCTGGAAGGACCATCTCGGGTATGGTTGAACAATTTGCCACCCGGAAGCATCAACAGTTGGATTGATTTTCACGACGCCTTCGTGAGCAATTTCACGAGCACTTACAAGAGGCCGAATCGCCCACAGCAACTAGCAATGTGCAAGAAAAAACCGAATGAGATAGACAGAGAGTTCCTCACAAGGTGGTGTACGATACGTAACTCTTGTGAAGGGGTAATCGAGTCACAAGCAATCGCATGGTTTGCACAAGGATGTAGACATGAGAGTGTGCTGTGGCAAAGGTTACAAAGAGATATGCCGGCAAGCCTAGCAGAGACGATAAGAATCGCAGACTCGTACGTGTTAGGAGATCCGACTCAGCCGCTGCTCATGTCGGCAGACAGGATGACTGAGACTCAGATCTATGACGCTGCCGGGTCGCAAAGGCGCTAGGAGAGATCCGAATACAGAAGCAAGAGAAGAGACGAGAGGCCGGATTACAGGTATGGTTCGGCTCAGGTTGCAGAAGTGAGTCAGGATCATCCAGATGCTGGAAGCAGTCAGCGTCAAAGGACAAATGGGCAACAACAATGGGTGCCAAAGAATGACGGCAAAAGGCCATACGATCAGAGGAAACGGTATCAAGACCAACAAAAATACACCTATGAGATGATGCTGGATCAGCTGTGTAAGTTTCACACGCCAAGTCCGAGTAAGCCGGCAAATCACTCAACAAGGCAATGCACTTGGTTTCAAAAAGGAGACAAAGTGGACTCGCCGAATAAGCAGCTTCCACCACCTCCCCCTCCTCCACTTACAGGAGGAAATGCTCAAGCAGTAGGAGCAGATAACAGATATGAAAACAGGCAGTCGAGGTATCAGAATCAAGAAAGAAGAGAAGCTGTGCACCAAGTGCACAATCCAAGAGGTGACGATGCCCATGTCGTCCACCATAAATGAGTACAGAGAACATCACCAGAGCTATGTTGTCTTTGTCATAGAGCCAAATGACAAGAAGAGCCAGCAGCGACGAATGATGGAAGTGAATGCCACGATGCCGGCAATTCCCAAGTACATGCATTGGTCTGAGCAAGAGATAACTTGGAGTATAAAGGATCACCCCAAAATCATGCCAACCCCAGGAGGATACGCTCTGGTTCTGGATCCAACGTTCATGGGCCCAGATATCAACGAGAAATTTTCAAAGGTGTTAATCGATGATGGCAGTAGCATCAACATCATGTACAAGGATAGTATGCTCAAGTTAGGCATTACCATGAACATGCTGGAGCTGACTAAGACCACTTTCCACGGGATTGTGCCGGGATTGTCCTGTGAGCCAATTGGCAAGATCTGGGTCGACGTCTTATTCGACAACAGAGAAAATTGTCGCATTGAAGCCATAGAGTTCGAGGTAGTAGATTTGGTCAGCTCATATCATGCCTTACTCGGCAGGCCGGCTATGGCAAAGTTCATGGCTACTCCTCAGATCGCTTACTTGAAGATGAAGCTGCCAGGCCCATGTGGGGTGATCACAGTTGAAGGAGATTACAAAATATCTATTGCTTGTGCCTCAGCCGGATCTTCATTGGCCGAGTCACTCATCATAGCACAAGAGAAAAGTCAGATGTTGGAGGTGGCAGCATTGGCCAAAGCAGCACAAATGTCCATGCCGACACTCACCAACCCGCATGGCAATGTGTCATTTCAAGCTACCAAGGAAACCAAGAAGGTGCAGGTGGATGAAACTTTCCCAGAGCGCATAGTAACCATTGGGGCTGGCCTTACAGATAAATAGGAAAGCAAGCTCACCAGCTTCCTCCGTGAGAATCGGGACATCTTTGCATGGTCCACTCAAGATCTACAAGGAGTTCCGAGGGAGCTGGCTGAGCACTCTCTTCATGTAAGACCAGATGCAAGGCCGGTGAAGCAACCCCTCCGCCGCTTCGCCGAAGATAGGAGGAAAGTAATAGCGGCCGAGATTGCAAGACTTTTAGCTGCTGGATTCATCATGGAAGTGCTGCACCCGGACTGGTTGTCAAATCCAGTCCTAGTCGAGAAGGATAAAGATGACCCGAACGTGGCAGTGGTATGGCGCATGTGTATTGATTACACGAACCTCAATAAGGCGTGTCCGAAAGATCCATTTCCTCTGCCTCGGATCTATCAAGTCATAGATTCTACTGCTGGGTGTGAGTTGTTGTCATTTGTGGATGCATATTCAGGATTCCATCAGATTCCACTGAATCCAAATGATCAAATAAAGACAGCTTTTATCACCCCGTACGGGGCTTATTGCTATCGCACCATGCCATTCGGATTGAGAAATGCAGGCGCAACATATCAAAGATGCATGCAAAAATTCTTGCAAGATCAATTGGACAAAATGTTCAAGTATACGTCGATGACGTGGTAATAAAAACCAAACAAAGTCATACTCTAATTGAGGACTTGCGTCAAACATTCGCAAACTTGAGAAGATTCCGGATGAAACTTAACCCGGAAAAATGTACATTTGGTGTCCCGACTGGAAAGTTACTCGGATTCCTTGTATCCAGCCGAGGAATTGAAGCTAACCCGACAAAGATCAGGGCCATCAAAAGAATGGAATTGCCAAAAACCCTCAATGATGTCCAGAAGTTTACTAGATGCCTGGCTTCATTGAGCAGGTTTGTTAGTCGGCTAGGCGAAAAAACCCTACCACTATATTAGCTGATGAAGAAATCAGACAAATTTACATGGACACAGCAAGCTGATAGCGCTTTCCATGAATTAAAGAAAATGTTGGCAACAACACCAATATTAGCGTCACCACTATCCAAGGAGCCAATGCTGCTCTATGTCGCCGCAACCAACAGAGTTGTAAGTGCAGTAATAGTGGTTGAACATGAAGAAGGGGGCAAATCAGTCCAAAGGCCAGTATATTACTTGAGCGAAGTGCTCTCTGTCTCGAAACAGAATTACCCGCATTATCAGAAGATGACATATGGGGTATATATGGCAGCAAAAAAGCTGAAACATTATTTTCAAGAACACCCAATCCGGGTAATATGCGAGGCACCTATCTCGGATATATTGGGCAGCAAAGATGCCAGCGGCTGAGTAGCCAAATGGGCCATTGAACTAGCACCATACACTCTACAATATGATAGGCGGGATGCAATAAAATCTCAAGCCGTTGCAGATTTCTTTGTAGAATGGATGGAGATGCAGTACGAGCCACCACTGCCAGATCCAAATTACTGGAAAATGCATTTTGACGGGTCCAAGAAGAGAATGGGTCTGGGCGCCGGGATAGTGCTCACATCTCCAAAGAGGGATCAACTGAGGTATGTCTTGCAGATTCATTTTGCTGCTTCTAACAACGTTGCCGAGTATGAAGCACTCGTCCATGGCATTAAAGTAGCCAAGGAAATTGGTATCAAAAGGATCATGTGTTTTGGCGATTCGGATTTGGTGATTCAGCAAGTGTCTGGACATTGGGACGCACTGGACGCAAACATGGCATTATATCGCTTCCACGTGCAGCAAATTTCGGGATACTTTGACGGTTGCGAATTTCATTACATTCCTAGAGCAGAAAATGAGGCAGCAGATGTGTTATCCAAACTAGGATCATCCAGACAAGCAATACCACCAGGGTAGCATTGGAGCATCTCAGGAAGCCGTCAATCAAGCCGTCGCCAGAGTCCGAATCAATCAGGGTCATCCCGGCGAGTCAGGAATCAGAGGCAATGCCAATGGATATCGACTCAGGGGTAGGTTCGAGTCACTCGGGGACTGATCCGTTCACCTCAGGGTTAGCCGAATCACAGTTGGGGTCTCCTCAGGTTATGTCGGCAGAGCATATGTCGGCGGAACCAATGGATGTCGATGTTAAAGCAGACCCGGAACCACTAATACCAACGTGGGTACAACCAATATTCAGTTATTTGAAATATGGAACCTTGCCGAGTGATGAAACACTGGCAAGGCAAACGACACGAAGAGCAAAAGCATGCACCATAATCAACAAGGAATTCTACAAGCGAAGTGTGACAAGTGTACTACAGCGTTGCATCAGCTCAGAGCAAGGCCAGGAGATCTTGTTGGATATCCATCAGGGAGAGTGCGGGCACCATGCGTCATCAAGAGCGTTGGTAGCCAAGGCATTCCGACATGGATTCTACTGGCCAAGCGCACTGGCACAAGCGTAAGAGTTAGTCGGGAAATGCAGTGGTTGTCAACACTATGCGTCTAAGTCACATTTACCAGCGTCTGAATTGAAGACTATACCAATCACTTGGTCGTTTGCAGTATGGTGCCTAGATATGGTAGGACCATTCAAACCATCAAGGGGAGGCATGACTCATATCTTGGTCATGATTGATAAGTTCACTAAGTGGATAGAAGTGAAACCAATCAAAAAACTGGACGGCAAAACAGCTGTTACATTCCTAAGGGATATAATCCTCAGATATGGTTACCCGCACAGTGTGATCACGGACAATGGCACAAACTTTGCTGAAGGAGCTTTTGCTCGCTTCTATGGAAAACACTGAATAAGACTCGACGTAGCGTCAGTCGCCCACCCAGAATCAAATGGACAAGTTGAACGGGCTAATGGCTTAGTTCTATCCGGGATAAAACCCCGCTTAATGGAACCACTCCAGAGATCACCTGGTTGTTGGCTAGATGAACTACCCTCAGTACTGTGGAGCTTAAGAATGACTCCGAATCGATCAACTGGTTATACGCCATTTTTCCTTGTAAATGGGGCTGAAGCAGTTTTGCCTGCCGACATAAAATATGACTCGCCAAGGATAAGGCAATACTCGGAAGCCGAGGTAAAAGAGGCCCGAGAAGATGGAGTAGATTTACTTGAAGAAGCAAGGGAACTGGCATTCTCCAGATCTGCTATATATCAACAAAATCTCCCATGCTACCATAGCCGAAAAGTGCAACCTCATGTTTTTTGTAACTACCTCGGTGAATTACGCTCCTAGTTACAAGCCTGGATGAGTGGAAATGGTTAAAATAGTACGGTGGGGCCCAAATGCCACTCACAGGTAGACCTTTCGGCCGTCCTAACCATTTCCGAACATCGGGACAAGAACGGGCGGCGTAATCGGCAGGCGAAGGGATCAACTACATACACAAATGAGTATGTATGCAAGCCACCATACAATGGTTCTCAGAGTCATTCCATCTAAAAGAAAGGAAATATTGCAACGCCATACGGCAAGATCCAAATATTCTAGATAGATATAATAGTTTAGGATATCTCCTCATACATCAAACATCAGAGTATCAAGCGGAAGCGGAAAACAAGATCCAAGTACGGATAAGAAGCAAATCGGCATAAGATGCCCCATAAATAAACACATCCCGCCCACAGATCTCACGGATCCCCGTTCCCGGAATCTCTACACCGAATGATCGTTGCCGACATCGTCCGTCTCCTCCACCCAGTATCCATCTTGCGAGTTTACCTGTTCATCTGAATCAAACAATTTATCGTGTGAGACCCTAGGGGTACTCAGCAAGTCTTTATGCCTCTAAAGGGGACACAACCTGGGGTGACGCAATTGCAGCAAAAGATAAACCCTAACAATTCTATTGATACTCGCTAACCATCCGCCTAACCAAAGATAGACGGATGTCCGTGAATTAACATCAACAGTTATAACGGTAATATTAACAGATCCATCCTCCTCCTCGCTTACCGACGAGGAAGCGGACGAACAACCCCCATTCGTTGGCAGTTTTATTATCCATTCCATGATAATTGCACTATTTACTAGTCAGGTACTTAGTTAAATTAAGAGCGGTACTTTAGTTATACTTGTCTATGATCGAGAAACTGTGCTCCAAGTCGTCCATAACCGCGGACACAGCTTTCAGAAAGTTTTACCCTGCAGGGGTGCACAAATAGCAACACACACTCGATCAACCTCGGAAAAACCAAATCAAAACCCAACGAGGCATTCACGACAAAGCGATCACAGGATTCAGAAATATTTTAGGGGGCCACCCCATTAAGCTACCCGCGACGAAGTTGGCCGGCTCCGAGACGGACTCAAGGTTTGCGTCAATGGCTGTAAACGACTGGGAACCCGAAAATGTGACTGGGCTTGTCGATACCGCGAAAACACTCCGCTTACCTAAACAGTACAGGTGCATTCCTCGCACAATCTTAAATAAAGCAGTAAAGCATGGCATAAGTACATGATAGTAATAAAATCGCAAACTAGTTTGTGGCCCCAAGAAATAAGAATGAATCAAGCTCTGGCTCAGGGGGGTTCATAAGCCTCCCGGATGTGGATAGCGCGAATATTCAAGGAACAGGAATCAAGTACTCGGGGTCCTATGGGACACAAGTGAGCCTGAAAAACCAAATAGCGAATATGGCTCACCGATGCCACTTTCATTAGTTATCCCATTACTACTCAGGTTAAGTTGTTTAGGTACCTCGTTATCCATCAGACTCTCACATACCCTACACATGCTGTTCTACGACCCGCATGGCTCAAACAACTCCTGTAGTAATGGCTCATGGGATGGAGGAACAAGCTTCGATGGGGTTTAAAAGTAAAGGCTATGCAATACTTGGGATTCAATTTAATGCAATCGCGACTCAATGATGCAAGAATAAGATAGAGGCAATAGGTACTATATGTATGCAAGCATGTGGTAGTGCTTGCCTGGCAGCTCAGTTGAAGCGAGAGAAGGATCTGGGTAGTGCTCCTGGGTCTCTTGATATATCCCCTGCTCAGCGTCTATTCGAAGAAGAACCAAACAAACAAGGGCCAACATAAATAAAGTGCACAAGCATATGAATAAAATGCATCAAGCAAACAATCATGCCATGATGAATGATGCTCAATTTGCATGGCAATAAAGTGGCATGGCATGAGTGAGGTGTGGAATACAAGTATAAATCATTTTGTTGAGTTTTAATCATATTTTAACCTCAAATAAGTTGCTGTATACTTTATATTTATATGATGCATGCTGCAAAACAGAACAAGGGATGCATAAACAGAAATGTCTCGTCGAGCTAATCATTTTAGACATATTATTTGTTAAATTTGGAGTTATAAAACAAAAGTTATTAATTAATTAAGGAAAAAGGGCATTTTATTGTAATTTTAATCAACTTGCAATTTTAAATGTTCAAAAAGTATTTTGAAGTGCATATTTGAATTCCTCATATTTTTCTGATTTCAAAACATATATTATTTGTATTATTTGGGTTTTTAAATTAAAAGTTATTTGAAAACAGATTTAAAATTTGAATTTAAATTAATTTGGAAAAGTTTGAATTAAACAGAGAAACAGAAAGGTTTTTGTTACTCAGCCCAGTTCTAGACACAGACACAGACAACTGGACCCGTGCTGACCTGGCGAAACAGCGCGCAGAAAAGGTTTTCTCACCGCAGCTTGATCTAGCCACAGCAAGTGACAGGTGGGGTCGGAGCACACGCGGACCCACACGCCAGTGGTTGAGTGCGGGGCTGCCACGCGGCACGGCGGGGAACTGCGGGTTGAGGGGTGCTAAACTAGGGGGTCTATCTGCAAAGTGGTACTACGCTTACAGGTGGGCTCATGCGGACCGCGGGTTAGGAGAAAAAGGTTGGGGGGGGGGGGGGGTAAGCGCAAAAAGACGCCCGTACTGTTCCTCTTCTCCGCGTGCAGAGGACAGATCGGTGCTCGCACGCGCAGAGCGCGGCGCGCGAGGCTCGAACTCGCGACGCGGCAAGCGCGCACAGGCGGCGGCTACCGCTGTGGCTAGCGGGGGTTGGTGCTAGGGATCTGCTGCGTGGCCAGATGAGGTTCCTCGACGCGATGAGCGAGCAGACGCACGCGCTCGCCGGTGCACAGAGGGTGCTCGACGGAGCGTACGACGCGACCAGGAAGCGACGACGAAGGCGAGGGTGTCTAGGAGGTTGCGTGGCTCACCGTGGGGCTATTGAAGGTGGTGGATCGGGCAGGGGAGCAGTCGATCGTCAACGATGCAGAGGCCGGGCGGAGCTAGGGTTTCGGCCGGCGCGTCGGCGTGCAGATCAACCTGGGGCTCCTCCTTCACGTCTGCGGGTACAGGGCGGTGCAGGTGGTCGTCTCGGTCTACCGGGCCACCTCCGCGACGTGCACGCCGGCTGGACGACGAGGTACAGAGGTAGACGGCGTCGGCTGGCGTCGGGATCTGGCGATGGAGATGGGAGAGGGGAGGAGAGGAGGCAGGCGTCCTGGATGGATCTGGGAGGCAGAGGAGAGCCGGGAGATGGTGGTGGATAGCAGAGGGGGAGAGGGAGGTGCCGTGCGGGAGTGGGCGGTGGAAAAGGTGGCTCGGTCACCTTTTCTCCTCCTCCTTCACGTGCTCGGGTGGGGCTCGGCCAGGGCAGGGGCAGGTGGTAAAGGGGCTGCCAGGTGGGGACGGCCGGTTGGTGGAGAGGCTCGGGCTGGGGCCCTCATGGCCGAGAGAGAGAGAGAGCTAGAGAGAGAGAGGAGGCATGGAGCTCGGGTGGGAGCTAGGCTCGGTTAGGGTTTGCACTAGGGGAGGGGTAGGGTAGCTCGGGTTGGACCAGGGTGACCAGGTGGGGCTAGCTAGGTGAGAGATGGAGGGAGGCCGAGAGAGAGAGGGTGGAAACTAGGGTTAGCTAGAGAGGGGCTCGGGTTAGGTTAGATGATGCCCATGGTGGTGGTAGGGTGTAACTAGGGTAGATGAGGGGTTAGGTTTAGGGTTTAGCTTAGGTGAGAGATTTTGGAGAAAAGATTAGGGAGGGAGGGTATGGTTTAGGGTTTAGGCATGATCCACATGACCATGCAAGGATGGAGGTGAAAAGGGAGGGGAAGATGAGGAATAGGGAGAGGGAGAGAGGGAGAGATATGGTGGTGGCTTTTTAGCAAGACCAAACTAGATCAAGCCAAAGGGGTGGTAGAGAGGGAGATGGATGATTCACTCGAAAGATCAAGTAAAAACAAAGGAGGACAAAATAGAGATGGTTGCATGGCCCATGCATAAATATTAATGCTAGGTTTCATCTTGTGAGAACAAAATAAATAGCCATGGCATTTATACATATGCATTCCAAAAATATGGAATAAGCCAAGCTAAAAGAATTGAAAGGATGCCCCATGTGGAGTAGATGGAGATGACCATATTTGAATAAAATGGGACTTGCTAGTGTGTATGTGCCACTAGGTATTTAGTAAGCCCAAAAATATCCCAACATGAGCATAAATCCATAATAATCCATATGAAAGCTAGGAAAAAGGGACACTACTCATAATGCATGCAAAGGTGGCTCCACATACCAATAATGTGAAAACAACATGATGCTAAGATGAGAGCATGTGGGAAAAAGAGTTGGATCCATCTCAACCCACATGAGCTAGAGGTAAAACCCAATAAAGTGCAAAGCTCATATTTAGTTGGATGGTGGAATTATAAGGTGGTGAAAGAAAGGGTGGTGGAGTAGAATAAAAGATATGCCCCCAACTCAACTTGGGCATTTAAACAATATATCAATAACCAAATACAATATCAAGAGGCAAATACAATTAATAATGCATATGAGAGAAGAACCAAGAAAGAGGGTTTTATATGATGCTCAAATGCAAGGTGGCATGATGACATGAGCATGATATAATTATGATGCAACAATTTTATATGTAGGAAGTAGCATTTATATAGACTAGGCTAGTAGCATTGCAATTGTTAGACAATTGGGATGCTACATTTTTCGAGAAGGAGATATGGTGCTACGACTGGTGCAGTGCATAGCTGTAATGCATAAATTATCACCTCCATGGGAAGGTCCATTCATTGTAAGCAAAGCATTGCACAATGATTCCTACTATCTCATAGACGCTCGTGAAGCGTAAAAGAACAAGGCGGACAGGTCAGGAGATGAAACCAAAAGGCCATGGAATGTGGCATTGCTTCGTCCCTTCTATACTTAAGAGAAGCAGTGCATGTATCACTCGAACTCTCATATGTCGGACGTGTTTGCCGGCTATGTGCTAATAATAAAATGGTATGTTTCGAAAAACTGACTCGGGGACTACCCCTTAGGCTTTCTATTTCAATTATTTTACGTCGGCTGGCGTGATACCCGAAATTTATCTCGAAACAAGTAGTGTTTACTCAAAAGAAATCAACTCTCCGACTATGCTGTTGTCCGAAAACACGGCTTCATGGCAAGCAAGAGAAAAGGATCTAAGACGAGTAAACACGAATGCCGGATAAATACAAGGGAGAAACGCGAGTCGGCTTTAGTTTTTGCCTAACTCTCTACAGGTCTTGTTATACTACGTGTCGAGTAGTCTCGGCTAAGCTATCCAAGTTTCATACCCGCTAACTATATCCTTTGTACTTTGAGATCCTAATGTCGAACACCGAAAAAGGTAGACAAGGGCCAGAGGCAAGGAAAGGTGACACGACAAAATGAAACTCAGGGACTTGCCCTTGAATGATTCGCACTAAGAGCATAATGCAAACATATAAAGCCTATCAAAAGGCACATAATCAAACTTCGAGTGCAATGTATGTTACATCTGTACCCGGCATACCGGGGATCTAATAAAAGTTCAAGTATTTGTTGGCCTAAGGAGCAGAAGAACTCGGAGGAGCGTTCTCGGAGCCAGGAGTGCTTGGGGCATCTACCGGGTGAGGGGAATCCGCAGCCGGGTCATCTGGATCATCTGACTCGGTTGCCTCGCTGTCGCCACCCTCTTCATCAGCAACTTCGACGAGCGGGTCGCCAAGGTCGAGAAAGCTAGGCCCTTCACACCAAGCGTGCACCATGGTGTACTCGATCATGGCATAAGCTCGCTCCTGGCGCTTCTTGATCAGCTCCGGGTTATTCAGCCATTTTCCATCTCCCCTTATACGAGCAAGAACGTCGAGGTTGATGTCCTCGTACCATGAAAGCATGAAGGAGAGAGCCTTGTCCGCTGCAGCCCGGACGGCCGACTCACGCCATTGATCCAGCCGGTCTTCAGTAAGGAGCAGTCTCTCGGCTAGCGGCTCGATTAGTTCGGGTGGGTCTTCATCCGGCCAGAGCATGCGAAACACATGGATAGCTGACTTGAGCAAATCCACACTGCAAGATCTGAGGGTCTTGACCCGTTCAGACACCGCTGCAAGGAGCTCCTCCATGGACACATCGTCGTCAGCAGCAGCACCAACTTCGGCCCTCACCTTCTTCATGGATCGGATGGCAAACATGTTGGCCTCGGGAAAATTCTCTGCAAGCAAAAAGAGAGAAGTTAGCAAATGACAAGGGCAGATGGAAGAGATCCAGCAGGACTTGGACAATGCGTAAAGAGTAAGAACTCACTACCGAGAAAGAAGTTGATGGCAGCGAGCTTGCTATGCCAAGTCTTGGTCTTGGCTTGAAGGGCATCGAGGTTCATATTTGTCAACTCGACCAATGACTCGGCCTCGTCAAGCAGCCTCTTAGTCTTATCGGCGCTGACAGCCTGCTACTCGTTCTTCTCGGTAAGCTCCTCCTTCAGCCCTTTCACCTTGGCCAAGTGCTTCTGCTCCGTCTCGGCCATCAGTTTCTTCAGCCGAGTCACCTCATCGTGCTCCTTCTGGAGTTCGGCTTGGTGCTTCTCTGCTTATTGAGAAAAAAAATTGTCAGTACCAACAGAAAAATTTCAACTATTGGCTTAGAAGGCAGAAAATTTACTCTCGGCCTCGCTGATTTGCGAGTGAAGATCGTTGATGGTATCTTGAGCAGTGGCTGTGGAACAAGAGCAAGAGGAAAAATGAGAAGATGAACCAAGGAAAATTACATAAAATAAGAAAGAGGAAGAGCAAAGATATTACCCTGGCCGTAGGTGTCACTCTGCAGCTTCTCATACGCAAGTTCGAGCTTGCGATGCGCCAGGACGAGAGCTTGGTGCACCTTGGTGCGCTCGTTGTGCGTAAGCTAATCAAAGAAGTTAGACAATAAGGAAGAGTCAAGACAGGCGATCGTCCGAATAAAGAAGAGCTTGGAACTTACTCGGTAGTAACCTCAAGGGCTAGGGATTGAAGCTCTAACATGAGTTTGTCATAAAGAAATCAAAGAGCTTAAGAGCTTACAGCCGAGTAAGTTCCTTACTCGACAGTAACCTCGAGGGCTAGGGTTTGAAGCTTTAACATGCAAGCGTGGGATTCAAAGACTAAGTGAATAATTGAAGAGCTTACAGCCGAGTAAGTCTGTTACTCAACTGTAACCTCGGGGACTAGGTGATATGTATAAAGGAAATACTCAACAGTACAAAAGAGTAAGTTATTGTCACCTCGTTTATTTTGTCGGCGCGGGCCATCAGAGTAATGGACTGCTGGGTTATGTCGGAGACGACCTTGGGGCCCAGCTTCAGCTTCTTCCCGGCACGAGTGCTGACCTCTTGCTCGCGTGCTGCATTCCATGCCACGGCATAAGGCTCAGCCGAACCAAGGCTCTGCCCACTGAGCGTCCGAGTGAGAACTCGACCCGTTTTCAGGGCGGTTCCCACAGTGGCACAGGTTGCAGCGGCAGAGGTATGGAGGGTAACAGCCTTGGAGCCATCACCTGACCCGGCAGCCGCGGATTCGTCCCACTTACCCGTTGAGGCGAACACGGTCACTGACGTAGGAGGCCGAATCTGAGGAGCAGAACCCGGAGCGCAAACTAGAGTTGCTTGCTTGGAAGAGGTGGATTTGCCAGAACAGGGGCGAGTAGAACCAGAAGCCTTAGGCTAGGTCTGGCCTTTTGATAGAACTGGAGAGCGAGCAGAAGGATTTGAAGAAGGACGTGGAGCCCACTGACTGGGCTCAGCAGTTTTGCTGGCTCCAAGATCAGGAAGTTGTTCATTCACATCAGCTTGAGGGCTGATGCCAGAGGAACTGGGGGCAGAGGGTTTCTCGGCACCAGACTTGTGAGCACCAAGATCAGGAAGTTTCTCCTGAACAGCGACAGGGGCGCTAGCCGAGTGATCCACCGGGTCTGACTGATAGTGAGAAGCGTGAGCCTCAACAGTGCGAGACTCAACCCGGACGGGACTCGACGCCGCCGAGTCAGCTGGAGGAGGTGCAGGCCTAAGTGGCGAGGCAATGCTAGAAGCAGCCTGATTCACCGTCAAAGGTGCAACACTGAAAACAACAAGATATATATGAGAGAACAACAGTAATGAGAAAGAAAAGAGCAAAGAAAGCAAGGTGCAAAAACTTACCCGGTGACAACCAGGTCGCGGATGACTCAGCGCGTGACTCAGCGCCCAGCAGCTTGGCGAGTCTCACTCAGGCTGGCAGCAGCAGAGGTAGCAGGAGCAGCCGGAGTGGGCTTGTTCTTCTTGGCCGGCTGAGTGCTGGAGGAGGTTCCGCGTCGCTTCGGCTTAGCAACAGGAATCTTGCCGACTCCGCCCACGGCGAGAGGAGGAACGTCATGTACCTGACCAACTACATAAGTAAATAACGGGCTTACTCGGATAATCAAAGATATTAAGCTCACAAGGCATGTACCTCCAAAAGCGTACAATCATCATCCTCATCATCGCCAGACCAATCTTGTAAGGGATTGCGAGATTGACTCTTACCCGAAGCTGAAGCAGCCGTAGTGTGCGGGATGGGCATGAAGCACTCCAGGTCATACTCGAACTCATCCGAGTTAGAGCAATCCCCGTTATAACCAGCAGGAGGGACAGTACTGTCATCAAACTGGTGAAGGAGATTCTGCGAAAGACAAACATAATGAGAGACTAAAAACTAAGCTAAAGAGTGGCAAAAGAGCTTAAGCCAACTCGGCGAGAAGGTAATTCGGAAAACTTACCCAGGGGACAGGCCTGACCCGGCTAAACGGTGGGCAACTCCAAGCCCAATCATCCGCCAAGTTCAATTTGAAGATTGAGCTTACTCGGCGCGCAATGGAGTCATGGGTGAGTTCCTTGGTGGAATGCCGAGTGGGATCATGGGACCCGCTCATGAAGCACATATTGTGGCTCCTGGCTTGGATGGGGCTTACCCGGCGTGAGATGAAGGTGCACATGAGGTCAAAGTCGGCGAGATTAAAGTTCTCATCCGACGACAACAACCTTTCCAGGATAGCGTTTGCCTCGTTAACCGTAGCGTCTTGGTCGTGCGGGTCAAGTTGCCAGAACTTCTTGTTGGGGACCTCGTCCGAGAAAGGGGGAAGCCGGATGTTGTCAGTGGACCCGCTGTTTTTGACATAGAAAAAGGTTCTATGCCACTTCTTGCAGGAGTCAATGCCGGTAACCCGAGGAAAGATAGAATCTCTCCTGGGGGTGATGCTAGCAGCACCACACCGGGTCGGCCTCTTCTCGGATCGAGGAGCACCAGGCTGGGGAACAACCTGAACTTTAAAGCCAAATAATTGGCCCACAAAGGAACTGTGGGCCAAATTCCAAGATAGGCCTCGCAAGCAGATATGAAACAAGAAAGAGAGCCAATTGCATTGGCAGGAAGATGGTGGGTTTGCAGATGGAAGGTAGAAAGAGACGAGGAAAAGAAGGTGCTCACAGGAAGAGCAAAACTGCGTTCAAAGTGGGAAAGAAAAACCACCCGCTTGCCAGCTTGAGGTGTGGGAGAAATCTCACCGGTGGGGAGACGGCAATCCACTTGCAGTGGAATGCGTCTGGTGGAGCGGAGCCACTCCACCTCTTCGGTGGAGACCTCAGAGCCTTCCCAACCACCGCGCTCACTGGAGGGAACCTCCTGTTCCTCAGAACCATCAGCGCCGTCACGAGCGTCCATGGGATCGTCGGAGTCTGTCTCCTCCACAGAAAGGAGAGGCTTGGAACAGCGAGGACCCGTGCTGAAATCGAAAGAGGGCAGGGGCAATCGCAGCACTAAAGCAAGAGGGAGAAGGAACCGCAAAGGATACAGTTCAATCTTGCAGGCGCGAGGAAGAAGAAAGGCTAAGGAAACTGAACGGGCATGGGGGAAGTGGAAACCCCCAACCCCTACTTAAGGGCAGTAAAACCCCCCGTCGTGGGATCTAACTATGCCGTGCGGCCAGCGTGTGGCCGTGTACCAGGCCGGGAGAGCCAGTCAGCAAGGGCCACGTAGCCAAAGATACACGAAAAATCCGGTACCACGTCACGGCTGGAAGGACAAGAGGCGCAGACCGATGGGACTGCCACAATGACGGGGAATAACTGCGCAGCCGTCACTGTGCCGCCAGAACTTGGAACAAAAATTGAGGCAAGTAATCATGATTACTAGTTGTCAGTGACTGAAGTGCGCCGAAAATGACCCGGAATTGGCCAAAATAACTCGGCTCGGGCAAGAATGAGCCAAGAAGTCAAAGAATTGACCCGAAATTGTCAGACTAACCCGACAAGAGGCAAAACTGAGGTAGATAAAAGACAAAAACTAAGTTCCATTCACACAAAAGGAACCTGGAGACGCCTAACATCTTGAACTGCTAGACCTCACCAGCTTCGGGGACTAATGTCAGGGGGATAACCCCCGGTAGTGTCACGAGAGGGGAAACATAGTGCAGCTAGGTTGGCTCCGAGTAAAAAATGAACCAGGCCGGGTAAGAACGGCCGGGTAAGATAAGCATGAAAGCTGAGATACAAACTATCTCGGCCCGTATAGGACAAAGTTGTAACCCTTGCAGGTACCAACAAGCCGAGTCAAGAAGGACGCGTGGCACCTTTCCGAGTAAGGTTTGGGAAGGACCATGGTAAAGCATGGTCAAAAGCGAAGGGCGACGCCGGGATGACACAAAAGAAGCCGGGTGACGCCCAAAGCAAGCGCTGACGTACAAAGTAACTGCGTGACGCCAAAAAGAACAAGAAGTAGTGTACCAGAAGACCGTTAGCTGTCAAGCTTTATGGACCGGGCCTATGGGCTTAAGGCAAGCCCATAACCCGGCCCATATTGTAGGGAACAAGATCCAAACAGTAAACCCTAGAACCCAAAGGGGTATTAGCTAGCTAGCACTGCCTATATAAGGGAGGGCATAGCAGAAGTAGAGGGAGGTTGGACCAAGTAGAGAACAGGTGCTGTGTACTCAATCCAATACAGCTCAAGGAGCACTTGTAATCTTTGGGGTATCAATCAAATTGTCAAGTGTGGAGAGTTTTTCTTGTTCTTCGTGCATGGCTCGACCATGCACTCCCTCCCCGGTGACCACAAGCACCCATTCGGCCCCCAACTTAAGCTTACCCATGGCATCTGCCGTGCCACCACCACGACACCTATGATGGCGGCATATCGAGAAGAGATAGCCAAGAGCTTCTTAGGCTACGAAGTCAAGTATGTCTCGAGGGAGGAAAATGAGGCGGCTGATCTACTGCCAAAGCTTGGGTCAAGTCGCAAACAATTCCGCCTAGCGTTTTTCTGGAGCATCTACGGACACCATCCGTGAAGGGAGCGGACCCCGAGAACCCGGATAGAGTTGACTCTTTCGTTCACACAGTGACAAATGTCCCTCCGGCTTGGACAAAACCGTTCATGAAATGTCTCGTACACGGAACTTTGCCTGTCGACGAGGTCGAGCGTAGGCAAATAATATGTCGAGCAAAGGGCTATACCATAATCAATGGATAGCTCTATAAAATAAGCACCACTGGTGTATACCTCAAGTGTGTTTCCCAGCAAGAAGGTATTGAAATCCTTCATGAGATCCATCTCGGAGATTGCGGGCATCACGCCGCTCCTCGATCATTGGTCTCCAAAGCCTTCCGGCAAGGATTCTACTGGCTGACCGCGAAGGCATACGCCGACAAGCTGGTTGAGATGTGCATGAGATGCCAGTATTATGCCCGATAACCACATGTTCCAGCTTAAGAATTGTGAACAATACCAATAACTTGGCCATTTGTAGTCTGGGGGCTAGACATGGTTGGTCCATTACAAACGACACCATGTGGGTTTACGCATCTGCTAGTAGCAGTTGATAAATTCTCCAAATGGATAGAAGCTAAATCCATTAGAAAGGTTGATGGGGCAACTTCCCTTAGGTTTGTCCGGGATCTAGTGGTAAGATTTGGTCTCCCACATAGCATTATCACCGACAATGGCAGCAACTTATCACTCAGAGAAGTGGAAGCTTATTGTTGGGAGAAGGGCATCCGACTTGACCTAGCATCTGTGGCACATCCACAATCCAATTGTCAAGTTGAACGAGCCAATGGATTAATTCTACAAGAAATCAAGCCACGTCTTGAGGCACCGCTACATAGAGTAGCTGGAGCCTGGGCGGAGGAGTTACCATCTGTTCTGTGGAGTTTGCGAACTACACCCAATAGATCTACCGGCTACACCCCTTATTTCATGGTATATGGAGCAGAATCCATCCTGCCTTTCGACATCCTTCACGATTCACCAAGAGTTGCCGCCTACGACGAAGATGACGCTGAAGAATCCAGGTGCCTAGATGTGGACCTTCTCGAGGAAGAGCGCGTATTGGCATGCCAAAGATCCGCCATCTACCTACAGAAGCTACGCAGCTACCATAGTCGCCGCGTTCGGCATCGCTCTTTTAAAGAGGGGGATCTGGTGCTCCGACTTAAGCAGAAGAAGTCACACAAATTATTTCCGCCATGGAAAGGACTGTTCATCATAAGCAAGGTGCTACTCAATGAGTCTTACTACCTCATTGACAATCGTGAACTTGAGAATAGACCCAGCGATGATCATAAGTGTAAGCGACATGACCCGGATGATGACTACCCGGAGCTTGATCGGCCATGGAACATAGCATAACTACGTTCTTTTTACACTTAGCATATTTTTTATCTACTGTGTACCTCTTATATGATCAATGAAATAAAGCTCTCTGGTTCACTCATATTCTTGAGTCTTTTACCTTCTTTAGTGTTCATTTTTGGACCGTATAAAACCTTTATGCGCAAGCTTTGTATTTTCACTTGTGAAAATTCCGCCTACGGATGTTAGCTTAAGTTTTCTGGTCTACATGTTCTTTGTTGTGTTTATGTGGATTCTGGAGTAGTGACTTTTGGTACTTGAAGTCGGCGATTTTGTGCTTAGATTTTAACGGTGCCATTGGGCATCATCACTTGAGCGCATGGTTCCGACTACGAGTCTTCCGACTCACAAAAAGTCAAGCATAAAAACCAAAGTAATGGATAAGCCAGCACTTGCTTAAAAAATATATACATGCAGGAACTAGTACATGAGTAGCGGGAAGCATACATCTATTGTTTTTCGCCTTAAGATTAACACAGTTGTTTTTGGCATACGTACATCCAGAGGAAACAAATATTACAAATTGTTTTTTATTCCTCTGGGTGCAGGAGACTTTGAGGTAGCATCGTCGGCAGCAGGAGAGTCATCATGGTCATCAACAAAGTCGTTGGTCTTGAGCGACTCGGAGGAGATGTGCCGTCAATGATCTCAAGAGGCACAAAGAAGTTTGGATCGACCAACTCGGCAACCTTGGTGTCGAAGCCGGCGAGCGATGCCCAGATAGCTTTGTGATCTATCTTCTGGCCGTCATCGTCTACGTTGGGCAGACCCGAGGTCACCATGTCGATGTCGGCGTTCTCATAGTGAGCCTTGACCATCGCCAGCGACATTCTAGCACCAGCCCGTGTATATGAAGCTTTCCATCTTACGATACGCTCGGGGGCTTGGCGCAGAATCTTCGAGTACTTCATGACGGAATCAACCGCCTTGATGTTGATGTTCAGGGCTTGACAATCTCTTTGGCTTGCTTGATGGCGGTACTGATGAAGTTGCCGGCGAGAACCATGCATTCCTTTGGTGGAGGAGGCGTATTGGTTAAACCAATAGGAGCTATAGTTCCAACAAGCCAAAGGAGTATATGAGTTCACATAACATAAAAAAAGAAGTTCAGAGTACCTGGCTTATAGAAGTACAAGACGGAGATCGCTTACCAAAGATGCTTTCCTCCGCTTGCTGGAGTGTCTCTGCCACGGAGTCCCGTTCTTATCGGAGGACCTTGTAGGCATCAAGGTTGCGTTGATTCTGCTCATCGGCGGCTTTCTTCTGCTCCTTGAGCATCACAGTTTCCCCCTTCAGTCGGTTGATATCCATGTTGGCAGGCTCCTGCAAGGCCGACATGGACTCTTCGTGCATCTTCAGAGTGTCAGCCCTCTCCTGCTTAAGGATCTTGTTCTCGCTATCTAGCAGCTCAATGTGCTTGGATTGCTCGACAATGTCCTTGGCCTTGGCGATAGCTTATTCATGTCGGAGAAATAACAACACATAATGAGTAGTCGGAGAGTGATCGCACAAGACCAAGTTTGAGTACGAAACTGAAAGGAAAAAAACAGACTCTTGCTCTTGGTGATTTGATCCTTCAAGAAGGCAGTTTTACACTTTTCAGCTTCCAGCTCAGCGCGCATTTTGTGGAACTTCTCGTTGGCGACGCCTCTCCGAGCATTCTCATTATGTGGAAAGATAAAAGTTACTTAGTCTACTTGGAGCATCTAGCCAGATAAATATCCACCTAGAGGCTTGGGGGGCTACAGTAAGAGTTTTTAACTCGGCAATATGCTTAGTCTTTCTTTAAGCATCTAGTCAGAACCAATTCTGTTTCAACTAGAGGCTTGGGAGCTATAGTATTGAAATTTACAAACACTACGTATGCTACTCTAAAAGTATCTAGTCAGAATAATTCATTCAAACTAAATACTTGGGGGCTACAATGTGAAGTTTTCTAGCTTAGTCACTCTTAGATCATTCAGATGCAAAAGACCTATGGTCTTTTGTCTAAATCCTCGGGGGCTACAGTGGGATACTACTTATGAAATGCAGAAGGCAAACTAAACTTACAAGTGCAATGATCTTGAGGTTGGTGGCGCTCTCGACAAATGTCTTGCTGAAGGAAAGACTATTTCCACGCAAGATATCCGCATCCTTGAGCAGCTCCTCAAGACCACAGGTCGGAGAAGTTGGCGCTGCACTAGGAGCCAGAGCTGAGCTACTCAGCGTAAGCGTCGGGTAGACAATCTTCGGGAGCTCTATTGACGTCCTGGGTATAGTGGCGCCGCCTTCGGTAGACGTTTCGCCCTCCACCACTGCCTTACCGCTACCAATGGCATCCTTAGCCGGATATTCAGCCACTTTGGACGCAGTGCTTTCTTGTGTCGCCTGCTCGCCGACAACGGCAAGATCCGCGGTGACACCTGGGTCCACTTCCATGGCGGAAGGGCCAGATGCTACCTTAGCTGGAGAGCTTGTCGGTGCGGCAGCAGGCTGGACGCTAGGAGTAGTAGGGGCGATGGCGGGAGACGCTTGGTGCAACATAACTTTGATGTTTTTAGAAGCCCCCGATGTTTTGGAGGTCTTCAAACTCAAAGTGGCCTTCTTCCTGAAACGTGCAAATGAATAAGTATAGGAATAAGACGAGCAAGAGACGATGTCGGATGATAAGAACCTTAAACAACGGTTGGTGCCTTGGTGAAAGGGATGCTGGTAATTCTTCTTTTCTCCGCCTCCAGGGAGGCGGTGGACTTCTTGGAGGCTCCACTCTCCGTCTTCTTCTTGCCTTTGTCGGCAGCGTCAGAGGTGGAGATCTTCCGCTTACGCGCCAACGGGACATCGTCGTCGAAAACGATGGTGACTTCCTTCATCTCGGGGTCATAGATTTGGACAGCCATGCTATCCTCCTCTAAACTTTTTAGCTATTAAGTGAAATCCTGAAGTGTTAGATGAAATGGTAATGGCTAGACAGAAGAACTGGAGTATATGTCATACACGGAAAATAAACACATACCTCTGGGCATGTGCCGTCCACGAACATATCGTAGGTGATGGTGAAACCACGCTTCCTATCCTTCACCTTGACGATATCTTTGAGGCGGAGCTTGATGGAGTCACTCGAGAAGTTGTCCTCGAAGATGCGGAGGCTATCCTTCCTATCCTTGGTATACTGGTGCATCAGCTCCGTGCGGTGCTGCAGAGGCTGGATCCGCCTGACGAACCAGCACATGGCTAGGTCCAATCCAGTCAAACCCGTCTCTGCGATCCACTCGATCCGCCTTATAGCGCGGGAGGCTCCGTCGTCGGAGGGAAGGGTGGCTTGTGATCTCCATGTAAGGGCTTTAGTGGCGGCCCCTTCGACAAAGTCCGAGTACGTAGATTCTCTGCCGTCCAGAGGGATATCTGGGCCGTAGAAGTACGTCCTCTGCCAGTTTTTGCAGGACTCGTGGCCTACAATGTTGGGGAACCACCGGCCAGGCCGGATCTTGAAGCTAATGGTTCCAAAGTTTCTGAGCTCGTCCTTGCTCGCTCCGGCTTCCCTCTTGACAGTGAAGAAATATATAAATAGATCTAACCTAGGCCTAATTCCTAGGTAGCCCTCACAAAGCGTTGTGTAGTTGCTAAGCGCGAGGATGCTATTCGGAGATAGGTTCTGAGGTTGAACCCGGTAATGGCTAAGGACAGCTAAGAAGAAGTCGGAGATTGGAAGGGAGACTCCACGTACCATTTGCGTTTTGAGGTACACCTTCTCTCCGGCTTGGGGAAAAGGGGTGACCTCACCGGCAGGCAGCTCCTTGAGATCGCTGTGTGCGATATCGGAGCCACGCCATTCTCCCTTGTGGGAGTCGCTCTCCTCCTCCAGCGGTTCCAGCCCCGCTGGAATATGGTCGCCGCCGGTGGCCTCCACCACCACGGAACGAGGCACAACCACGCCCTCTGGAGGCACGTGGATGGAGCCTGCCGGCTTGGCCGTGGATTCGTTCGTCGTCGCCATGGATGGGGTGGAGCTGCTGCTTGCCATTGGAGTGGGAGAGAGGTGACTGGGAGATTGGGGAAGAACTAGGGTTTTTCTCGTGCGCGCGGAGAGCTCGAGGAGAAATTCACAGGAGGAAGAAGATGACACGGGGGAGAATGAGGTGAAAAGATAAAATATACCATGGTTTTAATTTATAACCCTCGGCGTCAAGATGCGTGCAAGTTGATCGAATGGTTGCTGTGTGGACAGCGCGTGCGCGGAAATTTTGCCACGTTCCCACCGCCGCCGCCAACGGTTCGTATCCTTCGTGCGGGAAAAACGGACATGATTACGTTCTCTGCATGTGTGAGTTTTGAGGCGTCAATGACCTATGGTCTACGTCACTCTATTTTACACAGGCAGGTGAACTATCCCATCGGAATATTCCGGCATGGACGGATCCAGTCCGGCTACGAGAAGAGTACGATGGAAGATTCAGCTGTTCTCCGACTTACATGTTGAAGACAGAGAGCATTGCAGGGTTCTTGGGAGGACTACAAGATATTGCTTGATGATTTGCCGACATTCATCTAGATGGAGCATTCAACCTGAAGAGGCAAGACGGCGCAAGATCTCGGAGTTCTCCGGGGGCTACTGTTGGGGATATGCTAAATGAGTATCACCATGTCTCTAATCCGGATAACCCGGGTGGCCCACAGTTGGTAGCAAGGCCTATGGCCTGCTGGGCGGCCCAGTTAGATGGACCTAGAAGGGAGGCCCATGCCGGATAAAGGAAGGCTACGGAGGAGTCACCGACGAACCCGGAGCCTTGGAGTGCATGACACGTTAGACTAGTTGTATACCGTGTAGGACTATGTAACCTATCCGGCTAGGACTTTGCCTGTAACCCTAGGATTTGGCGACTATATAAGCCAGACGTATGGGAGCCTTTAGGGCACGACAAAACTCATATCGCGCACAACGAAACGATCTCTGTAACTCGGCGTATTGCCATTATAGGTGATTTATAGCAGGAGTAGGATCCCGCCACCGTCATAGGATCTAAACCTGGGTAAGCTGTGTTACCTCGTACCCGCCAACCTTCTGCCTTACCCCACTGTCTCTAAACACGCTGTGTGAGGACCCCTCCATAGCGTACTCGTCGGCAATACCACGACACTAAACGCCGGCGACCTCAAGCCACGACCACTGTTGCCTCCACTGGGGACAAACAAACTTGGAGAGGCAACAGTGGTCTAGCGACGAGGTCAAAGAAGATCCTCCACCCAAGGACGAAGCACAAGCTCATGCCACGTAGACCGAGCGCAGCAGGGCCACCCCTATGTCCACAGATAGCGGCGGAGCACCTTCGTTGTCGCTTGGGAGCTGCTGCATAGGGGGCAAGCTCTAGAAACCCCCAACACCACCAAACGATCCGTCTCCAAGGACCCGCAGTAGAAGGTCTATCCCATCTCTCTTCCTCGCCTCCGCGACCGGATGAGAGAGATGGGGCAGCCTAGAAACCACCGAAAGGACGGCGATGATGCTTTGTCGAATAGGGGCCCTGCCTGGAGAGGAGCATCACCGCCTCGCACCTCGGAAGCTTAGTGAATCTCAGAGAAGATAGCCACCCAATGACGCGCCAGTTCAACATACGGAACAACACCCTTGTTGCCTCCCAGATCCATCAGCCACACCGTTGTTCCACTCCTCCCCTCACCATCACGGTCGGCCAGGAGAAGAACCAGTAGCATAGCAACACCTATCAAGAAGGACGTGCATGCCTTGAATTTATTGGAGGAGACAGTGTCTCTCCTCGTTTCACCCTGCTCTCACCATCGACTCAGAGGAAAACAAAGGAGAAACCCTAACCCTAAGCTCCAGGTCCGTCTAGCATGGCCCTGAGCTTCGCCTCCACTACCGGGCAAGAATCCCACTACCGGCATAGCGCCATTACACCTACCTAATCTACCGCCACCGGCGACGCCCCTCCGCCATCTCTCACTAGCAACACGGGCGAGAGAGGCATCGGTTTGGCTTGGGGCCTCTCGAGCTCTCTTTTGGTACTGTAGCATGGGAAAGAGGAGAGGGAGGAGAAACAGCCTGCTGCTCTATCTCCTATAGCACACAATCGCATCCTACGTCGTGTAAGGTATTGTCCATGCAGCAGTTCCGAACATGCAAGAACCCTTGTGTCCGTCATGCACGCATGCAAATCTAGACCCAGGGCTAAAATGGCACAACATAGCGAGCATTGAGAATTTTTTGTTCGAATACCAATTGGGGGCGAGTAGTTGACTAAATTTTGAATCGTACTAGTTGATTCTAGAGACATTTTCGGATAAATAAAATTCTCTAAAATGCAAATAAGTGAACGATCCGATATGATAAGGCTACACTAGCAAGCAAGTAAACAAGCTAGAGATAAACAAGCAGAAGTAGATGAGACACGAATTAACTAAAGCACAAAGCGAAGATCGGTGTGGTGATGTATCCTAAGTTCGAATCATTAGGTACTCTAATCTCTGTTGGGGTTGGAGGGGTCATGGCAAACTTAGCCCACATTGATCCCACTTGGATCTAGCCTTCTTATCCACGTGAGCCCCCCCAACTAAGTGAAAGCGACTCTTTGATGGTAACCACACCGTTGAATGTTTAAATGCAAACTCCAACCGTCTAGGGTCAACGTAAACCCAAGAGTACCAAGACAAAGCTTACTCGAAATTGGGAATCAACAACCGATTCAGCCATTGTCGCTAGGCCTAACTGCGGCGTGCTTTGACGCGCGCTCAGTCCACACACAGAGTGAGCCCAGACAACTAGTCCTCCAGTTTTTTCATCTAGCGGACATGTTTCCACTCCATGCGGACTATCAATCAAGTCCTTAATATGTCTTGAAGCTAATAATGCCATCCTGAAACAAATCCGTGCAACGTTTTCCATAAGGACAGTGCTAAGCGTCCCCCGGACGATGGGAGAGCTCCCATCGTCCTACTTCCCGTGCTGACACGTGTCCATTTGCTGCAAAACATCCCGCGTTTGCTGCATATGTCCTAGCTTTTGCTTCCGAAGCAAAAAAAAACGTTTCGTTTTATAAATAGAACGTCTCGCCGGAGACCATGCAGCAAAAAAATCGTGCTAATGCAGCAAAACCGTCTTCACCGAAGACATCGTCGGAAACAACTCGTTGATGACCCTCGCCGGAGACCATGCAACAAAAAAAGTTTTTGGCGAAGTCGGTTTTGCTGCATAAGCACAATTTTTTTGCTGCGTGATCTCCGTCAAGGTCTCCGGCGAGACATTCTATTTCTAAAACGAACCATTTTTTTTGTTTCGGAAGCAAAAGCGGGGACATATGTAGCAAAAGCGGGCCGTTTTGCAGCAAAAATGAAATTTGGGACGATTTTGGGGGGAGGAGAACGATGAGAACCCCCATCGTCCGGGGGATCCATATCATTTTCCTTTCCATAAGGATATTTTAATTTTGCTTGGATTTGCTTGGAACCTTCAACTTCCATAGAATGTTCCAAACCGGGTTTACCTTGGGTGATCACTGACCATCACATCTTCTGTTACTTGCATCAAACTGGTGTTTTCATTCTAGTGCATGGTAGACAGATCTCACCGACAAGGTATACTTCATTATCATTTTCTTTGAGATGAACGATATTATTATTTGATTTAACTTGAGCAGCCTTCTTTGTTCCAAGTCCGACTTTTGACCGGTAATGGGCATGTTTTATGAGCTTTTTTTTACAATGAATACCTGATATGAGTATATGCCCTACGGGTGCCCAACGTTAGCTCATCTGGTCTGGTCCAGCAGAAGCCTATACAATAATGTACCCCTGTTGACGAAGCCCAGGAGTAATTCGGGTGGCCTAGACCCTTGAAGGATACGAATCCTTGAAAAACACGGCTAGCTATAGATAGAAAGTTTAAAGGATAAAACGCTAATATGTAACCAAGTCGACCTAACCCCGACATCTTGCCTCCCCATATAAAGGCCAGGAGGGCACGACAAGGAGGAGAACACACAACCCTAGCATACACATCGCCAGATCTCATCTGCGCACCCCCTGTAACCTTCGGCTTCGCCATCAATCAAGAACAGACAAGCAGGAGTAAGGTTTCCCTCCGGAGGCCCGAACCTGGGTAAATATCGTGTCCCGTGCTGCTTGTTTGTTAGCCGTTCCATGATCTCCAGTGTCCCCCTCTTCTTCAAAACCCAAGTCCATAATAATGGACATTTACGAGTCGAAACATCATCAATTGGCGTCATCTGTGGGAACTGGGGATGCTGATATTGCAACCGTGACGGCCCCATCAACCACTATCTTCGACTCCTCTGCAACGGAGAACTATCTCCTCTTCGGCACTATCGACTTCACCATCCACTCACCGAAAACTCACCCGGACTTCGATTCCATAGGAGACAGAGTCAACATGATGCTTGTGAGTCTATGCTTCGAGGTCGTCTAGATCGGCACGCTACGCCTTCCTGAGCGGGTGACGCTGCCGGCAATCGCACCTGCCTCGTGGGTACCACCAATCAGAGTGCTTAGCGCACCTGTGCTGGCATATGACTTGGATAGCAACAACAGTTGCAATTACGATTTGTGTGATCCACCATCCAGGGAAGGAACCTACGGTTCTAGATCCGAAAGTTGTGGGAGCAATGATCTCCCTCATCGCTTCATGTGTGCCGTCGTCGTCAATGGCCACGACACCCGTGACAACGGCGGCAATGGGACCGATCCGCAGGCTCCCAACGTTGCAGACGGATTCCATCCTCCAAACATCAATGCCAACGACATCCCTCCTCTGAATCCCGACGCGAATGACCCTCGAAATACCAAAGCCGCTAACGGTGGCGAATCGGCTCGTCAGCAGATCCGCCTCAATGACACCCAGTGGGAGAGAGTCAGAGAGGCTTTACGAGGCAACCCTTTTCCAATGGACGCCTCACGTGACATGCCGATAGGCTACCATTGTATCCTCATAAGGAGAAAAATCGACAAGTCGCTGATGCCCACAAGTATAGGGGATCGTTGAAATCTCCGATGGGAAGTATTACCCAAATTTATAGTTCGACTCAAAGGGAACACCAGAATACCAATAAGACTTTAGCAATTGAGGCGTCACTCTCAATCACATAAGTATATCAATAAACTTGCAAAGAAAGTGGTAATTTATGGCAGTTGATTCAAAGCAGTAAATAATGCAGCAGATTTCCAGTTTTCATCGGAAGTAATGTTGTGAAACTTTTAGCGACTAAAACACAGGCATGAGGTGATAGCGGGGTGTTGTATGAATGATATCCATCATATAATGTATCCTATTACCATGGCATTTATCTCTAATTCAGTTGTGTGTAGGTGTGTGCTCCAAACATAATCATGCATGGTTTGCATAATATCTTTTGTCCTGCCTGCCCATTTTACCGGGGCCAACTTGGTACTACAGGCAATTAAGATGTACCTTTTAAAATAGACTGAAACAAAGCATTAACACTTCATGAATACACAATATCCTCAAACCATCATATATTCCCATTGCTTTCCCTAATTCTCACCTTAGGGTTCGCAGGTTCAACATAATAATAGGTAATACACTCTGCAAATACATACCAAACTCAAATATATGGTAGGGTGATAAAAGTTCAGTACTGAAATCATGTCACTCGGGTCCTAGAAACAAGCATTAAACATAGCAAAAGTGTAGCAACACTCATACAAGAATGTCTACAAGATAAACACCTCAAATCTCGATACATATGGATCTCATCCAATCCCCATCCACCTCACATGCCCACAGGGAATTACTAGCACATGATGATGGGGGATGAACTCATGGTCGTTGGTGATGATGTTGAGGATGATGGTGGTGGAGAAGACCTCGAAATCCCACTCCCCGGGGTGGAGAGCAGGACCAATCTGGCCCCTAAAACGAAGATCATGGATCTGGTGGCGCTCTGTTTCACGAAACGCTTTGTGCCCCTAGGGAACTAGGTTTTTTGGGTATATAAGGGGGTACGCCAAAGGAGAGGACGAGACGACACTCGGGGTCCTGGGCGCGCCACCTAGTCCCTTTTTGGGCCTCGTGGCTCCATTTTCTTGATTCCAAGTTCCCAGGCTTCATTATTTGGTGAAAAACTATTGTGGTATTTTTCCTCGATTTTATTTCCTGCGAAAACTGATAGAAAGAAAACTTTTTCTAAAAACAACATTAGATTCAGCAGTTTTATCCAAGTATGGGGAGATTCTGGATCAAATCATCGAGCAAAGTACTTGGAAAAGTAGATACATTTTGGATGTATCAGCTCCCCCAAGCTTAGCTCGTTGTTTGTCCTCAAACAACTCAAACACAGCGTAGAAGCGATAAAAGACTTTGACAAGAACTTTTCTCTATTCATGCATAACATTTTAACATGGAATATATTTGAAACATAGCTTTATCAATGAATAGAAATGTAATAATGAGAGTCCACTATGCCAGTGTACAAATGATCATACATGGTACAAAGGAGATAATATATGACAACACTACTTGAACATGATTACCTAATAGTGGCAACGAACAAAGTTCTCACATGGCACTTGATTAAATCATTTGTAAGGTTTTTGAGGCCTTTAATTCTTTCAATTGTTGAAAAGTAATTCATCATGATTGCATCACGAACTAAATACTTTGGGGATGTTGTATCCTTCTAGTCTTTCAACGTTTGAACACTCATAGAAGACCCATACATGAGTAAGTAACTAGTATCTTTAGTTGACAACAGGTGGAGTCGAATAGGATAGGTGCTTTTGTGGTATGTTTCTTCCACCTTTGCTTGAGTGGTAGGAATTTGGTTTCTACTTTTTGGGCTTGCAAGTCTTTTGTATTCAGCTTCGAGTGGACTTTTTTATTCATAGTGCATCAATATTTTTTATTATAAGATTTGAACGAATAAGCATCTCTTGATTTTTTTCCTTGCTTGGTGGGCACTTCTTAGTTTCATCATGTTTTTCTTCCGTAGAAGAGCCAACTCATTGGTATATTTCTTTTTTAAAGGATGGGTGCCCATCAACACAATGATGGCCATGTTGGTGGAATTGGTTTAAAGGCTAGCAAAAAGTCTTAGTTGTCAACTAAAGATACTATCAACTCACTAACACATGATTCAACGATGAGATTCACAATTTGAAAGACTAGACTATCGTACAAGCCTCAACCTCCATATTTCAAATACACATAGGAATATAAATATTCATCATTGAATATGTGTCACGTCCATATCAACAAGCATAATGGGATGTATATACTTTTGTTTAGAGCTACTATTATTCAATCGATTTAAAATAATGTTCCCTAATAGCATCTCATTTGCCTCATTATATAGCCAAAAGGACACAAACAAAGTAACCATTCATTACCACTTCCCTAAGTATTGATGAAACTTTGCCCAAGCATTTGCTAATGTTAACTTGCATGCATAAGTACAGCAAATGAGTCATACCTCTTTAATCAATTTATACACATTGATTCATCATTATTATTTTTCCTCTCCCATATTGAACTGCACAATATGCCCATATATGTTGAAATAAATAAAATAGATATATCTTGGTTCATTCCAGACTTCATTTTCATTAATTTCAAAAATATTATTGCAAGATTTTCCATCAATCACTTCTCATAAACATGGTGGTTTATAGTGGTTGTGATCCATATTTTATCAAAGCATTGAATTAAGGATCATTTAAAGTCAACTAGCCACTTTTAGTGTTAAAAATTGAAACCTGCCAACAATTTACAGCAGTAATGCAGCACAATAATTCCCTCCCAATATTTTTTTCCAATTTTTGTGTGTTAGGAGGATGAAAATTTACAGTTGCTATATAAATTTCAGCTTAATCTGAGATACAGATAAAAAATGAAAAATAAAATAGTGGACAACATCATGTAGATTTATATAACTCCTTCTACGTGTGATTTCAAAAACGAAAATTGTTTTGTGGTTTTTAGTTTTAGACAATAAAAGAAATAAACTTAAATAGAATCTAACTACCTAAGCAAGCAAAAAAAAATGGGTTTTGGGTTTTACTGAAATGAAAACATAACTCACATAACTTAAACAATTCTAGCATGGCATATACAATGAAAAGGAAGGGAGGAAATCATACTCCCCTAAGATTTGGTGAAATCTAGTAGCCCAGATAGTTGGGATCGTTCCCCCAACCATATTTACCACATCCATAATATGGTGGATGTTGCTCCCATGACAGCCACTATGGCGGCACGTCCTCGTCCTACTGTTGAGCAGAGGAACCTTCTGCGACGTGATAATCAGGTGCTGGAGGTGTTCGGTTCGCAGCAAAGAAAACAAAAATTGTTCCACGATGGGAACCACTAAGCACCAAGATCTATCTGCTAGATACAAGAAACGGGTGAATATACATCCATAGAGAACATACCCTTGTAGACCGACAAAGTTTGACGAGGTTGTACTCGTGGATGATGTAGACGAATGCTTGCCGATCTCAAGATTGAGAAGAAGTCTAGCGCCGCAAATCAGCAGTACATCCGTGATCGCACACACGTTCAAGCCACCGAACAACCTCCGCCTCCTTGCTCCAGCGATGCAGCGGAAGCAGCAACTCCTTCCAGACAAAAAGCCACCGGGAATATGTATCTCGTTAGTCTGAGACCATGGAGGAATAATTCTAGTTTTCACCAAAAGTAATGTTGTGAAACTTTTAGTGGCTAAAACGTATGCATGAGGTGATAGAGGGGTGTTGTATGAATGATATCCATCATATAATGTATCCTACTACCATGGAATTTATCTCTAATTCAGTTGTGTGTAGGTGTGTGCTCCAAACATAATCATGCATAGTTTGCATAATATCTTTTGTCCTGCCTGCCCATTTTACCGGGGCAAACTTGGTACTACAGGCAATTAAGATCTACCTTTTCAAATAGACCAGAACAAAGCATTAACACTTCATGAACACACAATATCCTCAAACTATCATATATTCCCATTGTTTTTCCTAATTGTCACCTTAGGGTTCGCAGGTTCAACATAATAATAGGTAATACAATTTGCAAATACATACCAAACTCAAATATATGATAGGGCGATAAAAGTTCAGTACTAAAATCATGTCACTTGGGCCCTAGCAACAAGCATTAAACATAGCAAAAGTGTACCAACACTCATACAGGAATGTCTACAAGATCACCTCAAATCTCGATACATATGGATGATTACATGATGGATCTAATCCAATGATTACAAGAATGTCTACAAGATTACATCATGGTCGTTGGTGATGATGTTGATGATGACGGTGGTGGAGAAGAGCTCGAAATCCCACTCCCCGGGGTAGAGAGCAGGACCAATCTGACCCCCGAAAAAAAGATAATGGCTCTGGCGGCGCTCTGTTTCGCGAAACGCTTCGTGCCCCTAGGGAACTAGGTTTTTTGGGTATATAAGGGAGTATGCCAAAAGAGAGGCCAAGATGACGCTCGAGGGCTGAAAGGGCCTGGGTGGCGTGCCCACCCTTACTGGGCATGCCACCTGGTCCCTTTTGGGTCTCGTGGCTCCATTTTCTTGATTCCAAGTTCTCAGGCTTCATTATTTTGTGAAAAACTGTTGTGGTATTTTTCCTCGATTTTATTCCCTACGAAAACTGATAGAAAGAAAACTTTTACTAAAAATAGCGTTAGATTCAACAGTTTTATCCAAGTATGGGGAGATTCTGGATCAAATCATGGAGTAAAGTACTTGGAAAAGTAGATACATTTGGGATGTATCAGTCACACAACACGTTCAGCTTGAGCAGCAAACGAATGAAGCGCCCGATGGGCAGCGCTCTCCTCCATCGGCAGATCTTCCTTGAAGGACGACGGCGGCTACGTCGCCCACAAAAGCAACTCTCAGTTGGAGTGCATGGGACCATACACAAGGCGCAAGGCTACCAAAGCCCTCGACATGTCATTCATGTTAGTGGATTCACAGGGTAACATGATGCCCAAGACACCGCAAGCTGTGTTTATAGCATCTACTACGTACCTGCTCACCAACCAACCACCAGTCGGGGATCCACAATCCACCATCCACAAATCCGCAATCGCGGGCCTTGGGATCGTCAGAGCCGTACTGACCGGAGAGGAGACTCTAGAGCCAAATAAGACTGCGGTGAAGTTCGCAAGGAACTGCACCCCCTCATCCAACGAAGATGACCAAGACCTATCGCGGCGACGCCACAGCCATGACGGAGGAGCCGCAACTACGACACTCGTGATGAGCTCAAGCAGCTCAAAATCGACAAGCTGCACGCTAAACATGTGTGCTCCACGAAGTCGGAAGACGAAGACATGGAGCTTTGCGGTGCCAGATGCTTCAGCCGAGCCATACGGCAATCGTGTATGCCCAAGGGATTCAAACTTCCTTCGGACAATCCAAACTTCGATGGACAATAGGAGCCGAAGATCTGGCTAGACGACAACATCTCGTCAGTCAAGCTGCATGGTGGAAGCAAAAATACCGGTAGGATGAACGACCACCAACCCTAGGAGGAGATTCTGGAGGAGGATGAGGACCAAGAGGAGAACCAAGAAGTCCCTCATCAGGAGCAGCAGCCACCAAACTGGGTTGTAACATATCAAGATTTCTAAGAACTTCAAGGAACTGTGGAGGAAATGCATAATCTCGCCCTGAACCTCTGAGAAACAACAAGTAACCTCTCAACTCAAATTGCGGACTAGAGTTACAACTTTTTCCCCACCTCAGTGATTTGAATGGCTTGCAAAAGGCTAAGCTTGGGGAGGTTTTTCTATCTATTTTATTTTGCTTTCATTTGATTTATTTTATTTTCGAGGTTATTCTTTTATTTGAGTTTATAAGCACTCATGTTGGTTTCCCCAATGCTTTATCTTAGTTATTTTCTTTTGTTTGAGATTTTCAAGCCGAGCTTAGCCGCTAATTTTATATTCTTTAATTCCCCTTCTCAAAAACCACAAAAATATTTCTCTGTTTATCTTTATTTTCCCTCTCTCTTTTTCTTTTTGCCTAGAAGTTCTTGTTGATTTGCAGGAGAGTGATTGACTTCGGGTTTCTAAGAAACAGATAAAAAGGGAAGAGAGAAGTGGAACCAAACATGAGAGGTATGCCTTATGACTCCCCACTTTTGAAGTTTGAGAAACCCATGCAAGATAGTAGTAATGTTGAGATGTTATAATGGTGGAATGAGTCTCTATATTGTAGTAAAATTTTGTTTGCATGGGTATTTAATTGGGTCCGTTTTGTTCCAGCTCTTGTAGTTAACCAAGGTCTTGCCTAAAAATTTGCTACACAAATTGAAACAAGAAAAAGTATCACAAATTGAATACTTAGGTGTTGTAGTGTTTAGTCTTGAAAGCTTATTCCTAGAGACACTCAACACCACAGAAAATATTGATTGACTTGATAGCTCTCTTTGAAAATATTTGTTCAATTAAATTAATGTTTTAGCTGTTTTTGTGAGCATGCCAAAGTTTGACTTGTTAATCATAAGAATGATATAGCTTTATGCGTGTCAAACTTCATGGGATGCCAACAACTCATCTAGCCTATGAACGATCTTCGTGGAGGAAACTCCTAGATTTCGGCTATGAGTTGATTAAACATATGTAGCAGCAATGCTATAATGGGTAAGATTCTTGGCACTCCCGGGTAGCTATAACATGATGGAATCACTCCTCTGGCTGATATGAGAAATCATTATGCAAAAGGAACAAAACCTTAGTGATGCCACTAGTGTCCATCATAACCCGATAAACTAATGAATTTTTTTGGCATGCTCTCAATTACTTAAGAACTGAAATTCTTGAAGGACAATGAATAGAAAAGTAGTGCTTGATAAGTATTAATTTATTGATGTATATGCTTTTCATGAAAAACTCTCACACCCTCAATTTTATATAATCATACTTTATTTTTCAAAGGCAAGCCTATGAGTTGATTACATGACATAGAATAAAGTTTACTCTTTTGAATGATCCATGCTTACAATAATTTGCTACGCTATAAGGATTCATAAAACCAGTATGACATGCTTGCCATTACTCTATATATGCTGAAGTTTTTTTAGATTAATAAAGTGGAGGAAACATGAGACTACCAATCATGAGTAATATCATTATCTCGTTATTTCAGTTTAAATGCTGAGTTCTCTTTTGATTTTGGTTTTCTTGCTTAGGACAATAAAGTTTAAGCTTGGGGAGTTTGATGGATAGGAAATATAGCCATCCACGTCCGTATTTAAACTAGATATTATTCATATATTTAAACTAGAGCTGTGAAGTTAATACTACAAGCTTAACGACAAACTATACGACGGGAATTTTATTCCAGCCATATAGATCCGGCCGTAAAGTTGGACCGACCTTATTAGGTCAAACAAAACAACTTTCGTGAAGGGACCCCTATATAAAGAGGCTTCGGGCGACGAGAAACATCGCTTCTTTTCGACCTCAACTCTCCCTGCCACCAGAAGCCGCCATGCCGGAGGAATAGATCTAGATCTAAACCTCTAAACCCTTCTCCACCACCATAGCCATCTTCCACCACTTGTAATAGTAGATCTCTTCTCCAATTGGCGACATTGTAAGACTATTTGCTATTAACCTTATGATCTCTATTACAATGTTTATGATTGTCGATTTCATCTCTATGTGTGAGTAATTATCCTTGGGCAAAGGGATTCGGCCTAGCCATGTAGCTTTTGTGCATGTTATTTATCATAGATGGGATCATGTATTAGTTTGCATGACATGATAATTGTAGTACCCTCTCTGGCCTCAATATAAGGACTTGTCAGGTACCCAAGACCCCAAAGATTGATCCAGGTAAAGGGAGTGTGAGTAATGACTGATCTGCAGGATAGGAACCCTAGTGACAGAAAGGGTCGTACGGCTGTATGTGAGGGATTTACTTGGGATTAACGGTGACATCACGATGCATATCATTAGTTCTCTTTCTTCTATGGATGAGACTAGTAGGTTATTGCTATAAGCGGTTGCAGAGGCGATCAAAATTATGGTTGTAGTGCCCACATATAATTATCTTACTCTAACAATTACATGTATACTTTATTATTATCTATTATTCCCATCAGATGTTTTGCACAGCTACTGGTGAAAACCGAAGACCCTAGACCCTCTCTCTCTCCTTTGTCAACAACAACAAAAAGATCGCAAACTCTTGGTCTGGTGAAAACGCAGTAGGAATTCTAAAACTCTCGAAGGTCCATTTAAGTAATCTCACTTTGCTTTATGCTTCCCGGGGATTCCATAAACCTAGGTCTAATAGGGAAAAAGAGCTATACTACATTCGTAATTCGAATTGAAGGTATCAACCCCTTTTCTAGCACCGTTGCTGGGGAAGTAATAGCTACCCTGGTGAAGTTAGTAGAAACCTTGCTAGTTTTAATTCTCGTTTTTAGTTTTGATAGTTTGCTTTCGGTTTTTATTTGAAAAACCAAAAAAAATAGTTAGTCATTTAATTCTTGTTTTATCATCATTAGTACTTGTTGAAGAAAATCCAAAAACATAGGAAGTATGGCTGAAAAGAAACTTGGAGAGTTTGCAACTCCTAACAATGATTATTTGCGTACTCCTATTACTCGGCCAACAATTGCTGCTGTAGATTATGAAATTAATACCCACTATTTAAGTTTGGTTCAACAGAATCAATTTGGAGGCTCTGTTGTAGAATATGAAGGTATGCATTTAAATACTTGCACTGAAATATGTGATATGATGCGCATTAAAGATGTTGACCCCGATGTGGTCAAGTTGCGCTTATTTCCTTTCTCTCTTAGAGGAAGAGCAAAAAAATGGTTGCTATCTTTGCCTAGAAATATTATTCCATCATGGGTGGAATGTACTTCTTTATTTATGACTAAATTCTTTCCACCTGCAAAGACTATGCAACTCAAATCTAATATTATTGGTTTTAGACAGGAAGAGCCTGAGCCACTAGCGCTTGCATGGAAGAGAATGAAAGAATGCATGAGAAACTGTCCCAGCCATGGGATGGAAGATTGGTTAATTCTTAATTTATTTTATAATGCTCTTAAACCTGTTTCTAAATCTATGCAATATACTGCAGCTGGAGGAACATTTATGGGTAAGGAAATTACCGAAGCAAAGCAGCTGCTAGACAATATTCAAGACAACTATGCCCAATGGCATGTGTAAAGGTCAAACACGAAGAAGGTGAACTCCGTTACACCTCAAGAAAATGAAGAACTCAATGCTAAGTTGGGTGAGCTCATATTAGCCGTTAAAGGTAAGGAAACCCATGTAAGAACTACTCCTGAACTAACTATTGAAGAAGTAGACTTCATAGCTCGTAGTGATTATAACCCTGCTTGGTAGAAAAACTATAATCCTAATTTCTAGAAAAAATATTCTAGTCCAGCAGGTAACTCTAATAATAATATGGCATCAAGTAATAGTAGTCTCCAAGAAACTCTTAAATCTTTTATGGACTCACAAAATGAGAAAAACAATATTCTAGTCAAAATTACGGAGAATCATGATGCTTGATACGTTGCAAACATATCTATAATTTTTGATGCTCCATGCTTGCTTTGTGCCAACTATCTTATGTTTTGTATACACTTTGAGGTATTTTTATACACTTTCTGGAACTAACCTATTGACAAGATGCCGCAATGCCAGTTGCATGTTTTCTGCTGTTTGTGGTTTCATAAAAGCTAAAAAATGAATATTCTCGAAATTGGACGGGACAAAAGCCAATCTGCCTATTTTCCCCGGAGCAATACGGAAACGCGAAGCAGAGATAGAGGAGGGCACCAGGGTGGGTAGACCCTATGGTGGCGCGGGTACCCCCTAGTGGCGCCACCAAGGGGTGTGGTGTAACATCCCAAAAATACTAAACTTGGATCATCAATTTCTAATCATCAAAATTAGGGTTAACAAAAACTTATCTAAATAAAAAAAATGAATGCATGCATATGTGTATGCATTGATTTTGAAATGCTTTTAAACCACCTTGTTTGTGTGATCCATTGCTTGTAAAATGTTTCTTAGGTGAAATAAACATCATCTAAAACATTTCCCAAACTTTTCCTAAAGACAAGTAAATCAAAACACATATATGAGATGAATGGTCATTTTGGCCAATTTAACTCCCATGCCTACTTTGGCTGTCTCAAACTTTCAGAACCTAACAGAAACTTTTCTGGATCCTTGCACCCCTTGAATGTACTCATAACAAGGTATCAAGGCCCACTTTGTGATCATCCAAAAACTTTCAAATACATAGTTTAAATGACAATTCAAAATTGAATCTTTATCATATGGGAAGATCCCACTTTTTCAAAAACTACTCAAACAAGCTCAACTTTCAAAACCCAAGCATCTGCAGACTCACCGGCACCAATCTAGCAAACCCACCAAAAATCTTTTCAAAATTCAAAAATTGAGTTCATGCGGCCATTTCATCAAACAGGTTGCAGACACAAATCAAACAAACATCAAACACTATAGTGTGCAGTAAAATTGGCCTAATTTGTTCCCTAGTTAGCTCACACACAGCTCAGTAGATCATCTAGGACGTTTAACTAAGGACTAGCACCCCTGTGAGCTTGCCATTGCCATCAATGGTGAACAGCCGAGCACCCCCTTGTCACCCCATTGTGGACAATAGGCTAGAGGAAGAACTAGCCGTGCCAACCTTGTCTGGGAGGCAGCCCACCGTCCACCGCCACTACCTGTCCTAGCCGCGAGCGTTGCCAAGTCCTGGACCACGAGCACAAGCCGTGCCCAGACCGCCAGCGACCATGCCAAGCATGCGCCAGAGCACCACCCTCGACCATCACCCACAGACCGCGCGCCGCCCTCGCCGCGTGCATACACAATCCCCACCAACCCAGGAGACCGCCAGACATCCCCGTTTGCCACCCTGTGCCGCACAGCCACCGCCCGCCGTCAAAGACGCCGCCTGTGCCGCGCAGAGCACCGCCCGTTCCAGACCAAACAACACCGCCCCATGCCTCGAGACTGTAACATCCCAAAAATACTAATCTTGGATCATAAAATTCTAATCATCAAAATTAGGGTTAACAAAAACTTTTATAAATGAAATTATGAATGCATGCATATGTGTATGCATGGATTTTGAAATCCTTTAAAACCACCTTGTTTTGTTTGTTCCATTGCTTGTAAAATGTTTCTTAGGTGAAATAAACATCATCTAAAACATTTCCCACACCTTTCCTAAAGACAAGTAAATCAAAACACATATATGAAATGAATGGTAATTTTGGCCAATTTAACTCCCATGCCTACTTTGGCTGTCTCAAACTTTCAGAACCTAACAAAAACTTTTCTGGATCTTTGCACCCCTTGAATGTACTCATAACAAGGTATCAAGGCCCACTTTGTGTTCATCCAGAAACTTTCAAATGCATAGTTTAAATGACAATTCAAAATTGAATCTTTATCATATGGGAAGATCCCACTTTTTCAAAAACTACTCAAACAAGCTCAACTTTCAAAACCCAAGCATCTGCAGACTCACCAGCACCAATCTAGCAAACCCACCAAAAATCATTTCAAAATTCAAAACTTGATTTCATGCGGCCATTTCATCAAACAGGTTGCAGACACAAATCAAACAAACATCAAACACTATTGTGAGCAGTGATTCTTGCCTAACTGGTTCCCCATTTAGCTCACACACAACTCAGTAGATCATCTAGGAAGATTAGCCAGGCACTAGCACCACTGTGAGCTTGCTATTGTCAGCAATGGTGAATAGCCGAGCACCCTCTTGCCACCCCATAGTCGACAGCAAGCTAGGAGCAGCAGCAAGCCTAGCCAGCATGTCTAGGAGGCAGCCCACCGTCCACCGCTACTCACTGTCCCAGCCGCGAGCGTTGCCAAGCCCTGGACCACGCGCACAAGCCGCGCCCAGACCATGCCGAGTGTGCGCCAGAGCGCCACCCTTGACCATCACCCACAGACCGCGCCCCGCCCTCGCCGCGTGCATACACAATCCCCACCGACCCAGGAGACCGCCAGACATCCCCGTTTGCCGCCCCGTGCCGCACAGCCACCGCCCGCCGTCGAAGACGCCGCCTCTGCCGCGTAGAGCACCGCCCGTTCCAGACCAAACCACACCGCCCCATGCCTCGAGACCATGTCGTTGAGCTTCGCCAGGAGACACCACACCGTCCCCTACCCTTGCCCATGCCTTTAGCCGCCTCTAACCTCGCCCCCGACGAGCTCACCGTGTGCCCTGACGGTCCCCTCGCTCGACTATAAATAGAGGCCACCCCCGCACAATTTCTTCACACCATCCCACTCCCCTCTCCTCACTGATCGTGCCACACCATTCTCAGAGCAAGGTGAGCACCACCTCGCCGGAATTTCACTGGAGCCTGCCGCTGCCGGAGAAGAAGGGAGCCAGCGATTGGAGCCGCCCCAGGAGCTGCCGCGACCACCCCTGAGTTCGTCGTCGTCGACTTCGTCGTTCGCCCGCCTCAACGCCCCAGCTCAGCACCCCGGTGAGCCCCCAGTGACCCTCACTGGCCGCGCTAGGTTTCGTTCTCGCCGGAGTTGTCTCGCGTTGATGATGACTCCCAGCCGTTATATTAGAACTAGATCGAACGATCCATGTCGCCCCATACCGCTTCGCCCAGCCCCGTGTCACTGACGAGTGGGGACACCCACTTAAGCAGCCCGCGGGAGCACTGCGCTTAGCAGGCCGGCCCAGTAACTTTTCCTGCGCAGCCCAGTTATTCAAATTAAACCTTTTTCTATTTCAATTCAAACACACTTCTGTACCCAACTTCAAAAATCAACCCAGATCGATTCAGTGCACGAAATTGAATGAAACCAATTTTGTTGGAAAGGTGTGTGAATGCTGAATCCAAGCCCGTTGGATTCAAGTCATTTGGATCTATAGATCACCCATGGTAAAAATAGCAAGGCAGAAGCTTTTCTGCATTCAAACATTTTTTAAATTTAAACCATAATAGCTTTTGAGTTGATTCCAACTCTCAAAAATCAAATTTAACCATACCTTTCAGAATATATAAAAATATATAGGTTTACTTGTAGAAATAATGTTCAAGTAATAAAAGAATGCTACATAAGCATTTCTAGCCACTTTAATTAATTAAAATAAAAGGGTAAAACCTTATTAAATTGTGACACCACTTTAAATCACATTCCCATGGACTACAATATGTGGTTATGACATGTGTTAACATGATCCCATGTTGGGTTTGGAGAATATAAAATCTTAAGTAGTTTTCAATGAGTAGAAATTACTTTTCTAAAAATAAAAAGATTTAAACCAAGCCTTAACCTTGTAATGTTAGGGATGATGCTAGATCATCCATAGGACCCTTGTGTGTGATGATTGCAAGTAGTTAAGTATTGTGTGGTGATTGTGTACCTCGTATTTACTCATAGACGCTAGTACCGACCAAGGATACGAGGAGGAAGGAGGATACTACGAAGAAGAAGCCGAGGAGAACTTCAACCACTGCTCTGCACAAGGCAAGCTAACACTTGCAATTTAGCAAGCTTATACTGATGTTGATGCAAGCTGATACTATACCTATGCAAGCCTTACTAATCAAGTTGACCTATGCAAGCTAACCCTTGCAAGATACCCTACTGATGCAACAAACCCATACTTGTTCTATGACTACTATATGCCTTAAGCATATGTGATCATACCCACTTGATAAACCAATCCTAGTTTTATGTGCAAGCTCCTTACGCTATTTCTTTATCAAAGCTTACTTAGAGTTTACTTAAGTGACTAGTAGATATTGGAAAGATGCTGAAGGTTGCATAAAGAGCATAAAATTTGGCCTAAGTTAGAAACCTTAACATCAGCCTGAGACATGAGGTTGTACTTAGTTGAAACTCCACTAGTTACCACCCCTCATTAGTACTACCCCCACCGGTAGATGCTAGTGCTAAGCATAAAACTTGATCAACTTTTAGATGGGAATACTTGGTGAAAAATGGTTATGAAAACCTTGGAATGATGGATCATTCTATTGAAATGTTTTGGACATGTGTTTCCAAACACTTGAGAATTTTGGTGATAAAAATGTTGAGGCATGAGCCTTAGCCCTTTATAAAACTGATGGTTGTCTGGATGCGATACCATTCCAATTTTATCGTACAACCACAATACCCGAATATTGGGTAGGGCTTGACTGGAAACTTATGTACCTTAGTATTAGTTCCCTCACGGCCAAGGTCTGAGCTGAGGCTAGCTTGTGAAGATTGTCGACTTGTGCAGTACCCAAGATGACAGTTGGTCATGGTTGGGAGGCCAAACTCACAGGAGAGGTGCTTATACTAGGGCGTGTAATCGAAAGGTTAGGATTGATTATCCGCATACTGAGTATGGTGAATTCAGGATTTGTTCCTGACGGATGTATCGAATGTTGTGGTGAAAGTGTACAATCTCTGCATAGTGTCAAACTATTCGAATAGCCGCGTCCGTGGTTATGGACAGTTGGAGTGGCCATACTGTTCCCCCGTCAGACTTTTCAAAATGACCTGTGAGATTAATTGAGCCTTTGACTTGACCACAACAGAGTTGTGACATGAGTTACAAGATCCCACTTAGGAATTATAAAATTGTGACTAGCTTTGGAACCTAGTAGAGATATATCTGGCTTTTGCAAAACAACCCTAGAGCCTAGTGTCCTATTATCCAAAAAAACCTTTACCTATTATTATTAGTTTGCGAGTACTTAAAGAGTACTCATGGCTTTGTCCCTGGCTATTCCCATGGCCAGACTATGAAGAGGAGTACCTGGAAGATGGACCCCAGGAAGGTTACGACAACTAGGATCATCTCCCATTGTCAGTATTGCCTGTGACCCCGAAGATGGAGCTTCGCCTACGCTACCGTTATTATTACGTATTCCGCTGCTTGATGTTGTACTAAGAACTGGATCATGAGATCCCTATTTGTGTAAGAACTTATGTACGGTTGTAATGGATGATGTACTATGGTATCCAATTCTGTTATGTCTCGCAAAAATGGTAATCCTAGGATTGCGATGTATGGCATAACAGGCATCTAGGATTGAAAAATCCGGGTGTTGACAAGTTGGTATCAAAGCTATCCTGACCATAGGAGACCCTAGTTAGACTGGACGTTTGAATCAAAAACTTAGTTTCAAAACCAAAGAAAACAAATATTTACAAAAACTTATTCTCATTCTTATCTCTTTGATTCTTTCATAAAAATTCATGTTCCTCAAAAACTCTTGCAAAATACATAAAATTTTGACACACTTGATCACTCTGCTAATCTACTCATCCTCTATTTTTATAGATGGACGTGAAGTACAGCAAGTTTTACCAACTTGGGAATGGGGGAGACCTTATCTTTGAGAGGGATCTGGATCAGCTTTCGGAACTTCTGGAGCGTCCGCACCCCGAGTTCTGTGGAGCTCAGCTCAATGATCAGGGAGGAGAAGATCTGCAGTGGCTAATTGTTGCAAGTCTCCGAGGAAAGATTGAACCTCCCAATGCGGAGGGAATTCAGATTACCTTGAGGGAAAACAACTGGCTCAATGGACTTGCCAGAGCAATGCAGGAAGCTCTTTCCCGTCTGTGTGGGCAGAGCATCAATCAGATCAAGGGTACTCGCTTTGAGTTTTGCCCAAGGCGTGATGCAAATGGACAACCACTGGAAGCCCCATACCACCCCGAGATGAAGACTCAATTGGACCACCTTATCTTCATGATGTATGATCGTCAGCAGGAGTTGGACAACTGTCGTGACTATTGCAACCACAAGTCTGTCATCATCAAGACGAAGGATCAGACCATCGCCATGCTAGCAAAGGATCGCAAGTCTCGCCGCCGTCAGCTCGACAAAAAAGAGCGCATTATTGACCGTCTTTGCCACCTCATCTCATCTCTGGAGGAGACCATCCACGAGAGAGACATGCAGTTGGAGGAAAGGGAGAATGCCGGAGAGGATCTTCGTGGAGACCCTTACTCCTATCTCAGCGATGACGATGATTTTCTGGAGGATCAGGCCATGGACTTCTTCACCGATGAGGATGATTTCGCCTTCATCGATGATGATGAAGATGATGAAGCCACAAACTCCAAGGAGTAGTAGCACTGAGCACTAGTGTAGTGAGTAGTAGTCGGTCCCACTGTATCGTAGTTTCCAGAATGGTTCTTAAAACCATCTGTTTTTCTTTGTTGTGGTGTGTGTTGTACTGTGTGCTATGAGTGAATGAATGAAAAATCAAGTTGCCAGAAAAATCTGAGTCAAACATTTAAAACTTTTCAAAGACCCAAGACCTTAGAAATTTCCCTCTTTTCTCATGATCTATATCAATCTTCAGATGCCACGTGGAGGAAGTGGTTCAGCCCCGGACCCGATGTTGCAGATCCTGCAAATGTTGACTTCTGACCGCGAAGCTGAAAGAGCGGAACGTCAAGCCAACCTAGCCACTCTGCAACAGATAGCCCAGCTAGCCCACAACAACCAAGGCCACAGAAATCAGGACAACCATGGATCTAAGCTCAAGAATTTCCAGAATACTAACCCACCCGTTTTCACCAAGTCAGAAGAACCCCTAGATGTCGATGATTGGCTGCAAACCATGGAAAACAACCTAGAAGTCGCCGGAGTGGAAGCCAACGAGAAAGTCCTGTTCGCCACCCATTATCTAGCCGGAGATGCCAAGGCATGGTGGAACAGTGTTCGTGCAATGACCGGAGGCCAGATGATGACCTGGGAGGAATTCAAGGTCAAGTTTAGCAGAACCCATGTGCCACCAGGTTTGATCAAGAGAATGAGAGACGAGTTCAGAGAGCTGAAGCAAGGAAGGATGACTATAGTGGAATACCGTGACAAATTTTTGTCATTAGCTAGGTATGCCCCGGACGAGATAGACACCGAAGCCAAGAAGAAAGAAAGATTCCTGAATGGTCTGCATGACGAGATGAAGATGGTGTTAGTCAATATCCCCTTTGCTGGTATTGAAGCCCTTGTCGACTTTGCCATCCAGATGGAAGGAAAGATCAACCAAGCCAATGAGAACCGCAAGCGTCGCATGATGCATCAACCAGGAACCCATCAGACCCCAAAGTATCGCCCCAACCCATCTCCAGGATTTGCCCCAAGAACCAACAGACCCCCTATGACGCGTCCGACCTACCCCAACCATGGAAACCCTAGACCCGGAGGAAATCACAACAACCCCGGCAACTCTAGAAATTTCACCCGTGCCCCACCCAAGTTCAACACCAACAATGCTACCGCCAACACCAACACTGCCCCGAGGACTGGAAGCAATGATGTGCCTGTCGCAGCCAAGGACAAGTCACAAGTGACCTGTTATGACTGTGGGAATAAAGGCCACTATTCCAACGAGTGCCCCAACAAGAAGAACGCTACAACCCCTAATGCCAACGCCCCAGCTCAGCAGCAGCGTCGTGTCTAGACAGGGAGAAGATTTGCCCCAGGGAATTCACTCAACCGCAATGGCCGTCTTTTTCTCATGCATGCTGAAGAAGCTCAGGAAGCGCCAGACATCGTGCTGGGTATGTTTTCTGTTAATTCAGTACTTGCAAGAGTGTTGTTTGACTCTGGTTCCTCGCATTCATTTGTCACCGAAGAATTTGCCTGCACTAGTAAAATTCAACCAACCAAACTGAAGCATGTTATGATTGTGCAAATTCCCGGATCAACCACCAAGGCTAGGAAAATTTGCAAAGCCGTCCCTATCCGAATCCATGGCATAGATTTTTATGCTAATCTAATAGTACTCGGAACTAAAGGTTTGGAAGTAGTACTAGGAATGGATTGGATGTCCAAACATAAGGGATTGATTGACTGTGCTAAGAAAGCCATCACCATGACCAGTACCGCCGGAATAACAGTCGAGCATATCTCTGAAACCTTACCTCGCCAATTCAAGTGTAACAAGAGTCTAGCCCAACCTACCATTGACCAGGTCCGGATAGTCTGTGAATACCCCGATGTATTTCCCGATGTTTTGCCTGGTATGCCCCCAGATCGGGATATCGAGTTTATCATCGAACTAATCCCCGGAACAGGACCCATAGCCCAGAGACCCTATAGTATGAACCCGTCGGAACTAGCAGAACTAAAGAAGCAACTGGATTCCATGCTAGAAATTGGATTGATTCAACCAACTGCGTCACCATGGAGATCACCTGTCTTATTTGTGGACAAGAAAGATGGAGGTAATCGTTTGTGTACGGATTATCGGAAGTTGAATGATGTCACCATCAAGAACAAGTACCCCTTGCCAAAGATAGAAGATTTGTTTGATCAGTTGACCGGTGCCCAGGTGTTTTCTAAGATTGATCTTAGAACTGGCTATCATCAACTCAAAATTCGTGCAGAGGATATTCCAAAGACTGCCTTTACCACCCGATATGGATTGTACGAGTATACAGTCATGTCTTTTGGATTAACCAATGCCCCCGCTTATTTCATGAACCCCAGGAATAAGATTTTTATGGACTTCCTGGATAAGTTTGTCGTTGTTTTCATTGATGACATTCTGATTTATTCCAAATCAGAAGAAGAACATGAGCTACACCTAAGGACCATTCTTGGAACCCTTAGAGAGCATCAGCTGTATGCAAAGTTTAGCAAATGTGAATTCTGGTTACAGGAGGTAGGATTCCTCGGTCACATTGTATCAGCCGGAGGAATTGCCGTTGACCCTGCCAAAGTGAAAGATGTAGAAGATTGGCAAGCCCCAACCACTCAAACCCAAGTTCGTGCTTTTCTCGGATTGGCGGGATATTACCGCAAATTCGTAGAAGGATTCTCGAGTATCGCCCGACCCATGACCCAATTGCTGAAGAAGGACAAGAAGTTTGAATGGATAGGCAAGTGTGAAGCGAGTTTTCAAGAACTCAAGAGGAGATTGATATCAGCCCCAATCTTAATCATGCCGGATATCACGAAGCCCTTCGATGTGTATTGTGACGCATCCAAGATTGGTCTCGGATGTGTGCTGATGCAAGAAGGCAAAGTTATATCTTATCTATCTCGACAATTGAAGCAACATGAGCAAAACTATCCAACCCATGACCTCAAACTCGCAGCAGTAGTCCTAGCCTTCAAGACATGGAGACATTACCTAATGGGAAACCGTTGTGAGATATATTCGGATCACAAGAGCCTAAAGTATATATTCACTCAGAAGGAGTTGAATATGAGGCAGAGAAGATGGATTGAGCTAATCAAAGATTACGACCTGGACATTCACTATCACCCTGGTAAAGCCAACGTGGTAGCCGATGCCCTTAGAAGATTGCCGTGCCGCTTGAACTCCATGATTTTGAAGGAGCAACCAAGTTTGCACAAGGAGATGGAAGATTTTCGAATGGAATTAGTAAGTGAAGGATTTTTGTCTAGCATAGAACTTCAGCCCACTTTGATCAGTCAGATTAAAGAGGCGTAGAAGGGAAATGCCAGTATCGACGGAATCAAGCGTCGTATCGGTACGGGCAAAGTACCCGGATTCACCGAGGACGAAGAAGGAGTTCTGTGGTACAAAGGACGCCTTTGTGTACCAACAGATTCGGAGTTGAAAGAAGTTATCTTGAAGGAGGCTCATGATACTCTTTATTCTATCCATCCAGGAGGAACTAAGATGTATCAAGATTTGAAAGAGCAATTTTGGTGGCATAAGATGAAGAGAGAAATCGGAAGCTATATCGCCAATTGTGATATATGTCAGCGAGTCAAGGCAGGACATCAAAGACTTGTTGGATTGTTGCAACCTTTGCAAATTCCGGAATGGAAATGGGATTCTGTAGGAATGGACTTTATCACTGGACTACCTACTTCTAGTAGGGGAAATGACTCTATTTGGGTCATAGTGGACAGATTGTCCAAAGTCGCCCATTTCTTGCCCGTCAAAACCACCTATCAGAGTTCGAAGCTAGAAGAGTTGTACATCGCTAGAATCGTCAGTTTGCACGGAGTCCCCAAGAACATAGTATCGGATCGAGGAACTCAGTTTACCTCGAGATTCTGGAAGAAAGTCCAAGAAGGTTTAGGAACCTGCCTAGATTTCAGTACTGCGTATCACCCTCAGACCGATGGACAAACGGAGCGAGTAAATCAAATACTCGAAGATATGCTTAGAGCATGTGTGCTAGAATATGGATCCAAGTGGGAAGACTGTCTGCCGTTTGCAGAATTTTCCTACAACAATAGTTACCAAGCCAGTTTGCAAATGGCCCCATTTGAATTCATGTACGGAAGAAAGTGTCGCACCCCCTTGAACTGGTCTGAAGTAGGAGAGAGTCAGATTTTCGGACCCGACATCCTCCGAGAAGCAGAAGAGAAGGTTCACAAGATTCGTGAGCACCTCAAGACCGCCCAATCCCGACAGAAGAGTTACGCCGACAAGAGACGTAGAGACCCCGCCTTCAAATTAGGAGATTTTGTTTATCTGAAAGTGTCGCCATTGAAGGGAATGCAGCGTTTCCAACTCAAAGGAAAGTTAGCCCCCAGATATATCGGACCTTTCAAAATTTTGAACCGTCGAGGAGAAGTATCGTATCAATTGGAACTACCTGAAGAGATGTCAGTTGTGCACAATGTGTTCCATATTTCGTTACTTCGCAAATGTCTCGAAGTCCCCGAGAAGACCGAAGTGTTCAAGAATATCGATCACCGGACCATAGAGATCAACGATGACCTGACCTATCCCGAAGTACCCATCCGCATTTTGGAAGAAGCTTTTTGAACTACCCGAACCCGAAGCATCAAGTTTCTCAAGATTCAGTGGAGCAACCACACAGAAGAGGAAGCTACCTGGGAGCGCGAAGATCACATCAGGACGGATTTTCCCGATCTCTTAAAATCCTAGGTAATCTTTTCGTCCTTTTTCAAATCTCGGGACGAGATTTTGTTTAAGGGGGGAAGGTTTGTAACATCCCAAAAATACTAAGCTTGGATCATCAAATTCTAATCATCAAAATTAGGGTTAACAAAAACTTTTCTAAATGAAATTATGAATGCATGCATATGTGTATGCATGGATTTTGAAATCCTTTAAAACCACCTTGTTTTGTTTGTTCCATTGCTTGTAAAATGTTTCTTAGGTGAAATAAACATCATCTAAAACATTTCCCACACCTTTCTGAAAGACAAGTAAATCAAAACACATATATGAAATGAATGGTCATTTTGGCCAATTTAACTCCCATGCCTACTTTGGCTGTCTCAAACTTTCAGAACCTAACAGAAACTTTCTGGATCTTTGCACCCCTTGAATGTACTCATAACAAGGTATCAAGGCCCACTTTGTGATCATCCAGAAACTTTGAAATGCATAGTTTAAATGACAATTCAAAATTGAATCTTTATCATATGGGAAGATCCCACTTTTTCAAAAACTACTCAAACAAGCTCAACTTTCAAAACCCAAGCATCTGCAGACTCACCAGCACCAATCTAGCAAACCCACCAAAAATCATTTCAAAATTCAAAACTTGATTTCATGCGGCCATTTCATCAAACAGGTTGCAGACACAAATCAAACAAACATCAAACACTATTGTGAGAAGTGATTCTTGCCTAACTGGTTCCCCATTTAGCTCACACACAACTCAGTAGATCATCTAGGAAGATTAGCCAGGCACTAGCACCACTATGAGCTTGCTATTGTCATCAATGGTGAATAGCCGAGCACCCTCTTGCCACCCCATAGTCGACAGCAAGCTAGGAGCAGAAGCAAGCCTAGCCAGCATGTCTGGGAGGCAGCCCACCGTCCAACGCCACTCACTATCCCAGCCGCGAGCGTTGCCAAGCCCTGGACCACGCGCACAAGCCGTGCCCAGACCATGCCGAGCGTGCGCCAGAGCGCCACCCTCGACCATCACCCACAGACCGCGCGCCGCCCTTGCCGCGTGCATACACAATCCCCACCGACCCAGGAGACTGCCAGACATCCCCGTTTGCAGCCCCGTGCCGCACAGCCACCGCCAGCCATCGAAGACGCCGCCTCTGCCGCGCAGAGCACCGCCCGTTCCACACCAAACCACACCGCCCCATGCCTCGACACCATGTCGTTGAGCATCACCAGGAGACACCGCACCGTCCCCTACCCTTTCCCATGCCTTTAGCCGCCTGTAACCTCGCCCCCGACGAGCTCACCGTGCGCCCCGACGGTCCCCTCGCTCGACTATAAATAGAGGCCACCCCCGCACGATTTCTTCACACCATCTCACTCCCCTCTCCTCACTGATCGTGCCACACCATTCTCAGAGCAAGGCGAGCACCACCTCGCCGGAATTTCACTGGAGCCTGCCACTGCCGGAGAAGAAGGGAGCCAGCGATTGGAGCCGCCCTAGGAGCTGCCGCGACCACCCCTGAGTTCGCCGTCGTCGACTTCGTCGTTCGCCCGCCTCGCCGACCCTCGCCAGCACCCCGTTGAGCCCCCAGCGACCCTCACTGGCCGCGCTAGGTTTCGTTCTCGCCGGAGTTGTCTCGCGTCGACGATGACTCCCAGCCGTTAGATTAGAACTAGATCGAACGATCCACGTCGCCCCATACCGCTTCGCCCAGCCCCGTGTCACTGACGAGTGGGGACACCCACTTAAGCAGCCCGCGGGAGCACTGCGCTTAGCAGGCCAGCCCAGTAACTTTCCCGCGCAGCCCAGTTATTCAAATTAAACCTTTTTCTATTTCAATTCAAACACACTTCTATACCCAACTTCAAAAATCAACCCAGATCGATTCAGTGCATCAAATTGAATGAAACCAATTTTGTTGGAAAGGTCTGTGAATGCTGAATCCAAGCCCGTTGGATTCAAGTCATTTGGATCTATAGATCACCCATGGTAAAAATATCAATGCAGAAGCTTTTCTGCATTCAAACATTTTTCAAATTTAAACCATAATAGCTTTTGAGTTGATTCCAACTCTCAAAAATCACATTTAACCATACCTTTCAGAATATATAAAAATATATAGGTTTACTTGCAGAAATAATGTTTAAGTAATAAAAGAATGCTACATAAGCATTTCTAGCCACTTTAATTAATTAAAATAAAAGGGTAAAACCTTATTAAATTGTGACACCACTTTAAATCACATTCCCATGGACTACAATATGTGGTGATGACATGTGTCAACATGATCCCATGTTGGGTTTGGAGAATATAAAATCTTAAGTAGTTTTCAATGAGTAGAAATTACTTTTCTAAAAATAAAAAGATTTAAACCAAGCCTTAACCTTGTAATGTTAGGGATGATGCTAGATCATCCATAGGACCCTTGTGTGTGATGATTGCAAGTAGTTAAGTATTGTTTGGTGATTGTGTACCTCGTATTTACTCATAGACGCTAGTACCGACCAAGGATACGAGGAGGAAGGAGGATACTACGAAGAAGAAGCCGAGGAGAACTTCAACCACTGCTCTGCACAAGGCAAGCTAACACTTGCAATTTAGCAAGCTTATACTGATGTTGATGCAAGCTGATACTATACCTATGCAAGCCTTACTAATCAAGTTGACCTATGCAAGCTAACCCTTGCAAGATACCCTACTGATGCAACAAACCCATACTTGTTCTATGACTACTATATGCCTTAAGCATATGTGATCATACCCACTTGATAAACCAATCCTAGTTTTATGTGCAAGCTCCTTACGCTATTTCTTTATCAAAGCTTACTTAGAGTTTACTTAAGTGACTGGTAGATATTGGAAAGATGCTGAAGGTTGCATAAAGAGCATAAAATGTGGCCTAAGTTAGAAACCTTAACATCAGCCTGAGACATGAGGTTGTACTTAGTTGAAACTCCACTAGTTACCACCCCTCATTAGTACTACCCCCACCTATAGATGCTAGTGCTAAGCATAAAACTTGATCAACTTTTAGATGGGAATACTTGGTGAAAAATGGTTATGAAAACCTTGGTATGATGGATCATTCTATTGAAATGTTTTGGACATGTGTTTCCAAACACTTGAGAATTTTGGTGATAAAAATGTTGAGGCATGAGCCTTAGCCCTTTATAAAACTGATGGTTGTCTGGATGCGATACCATTCCAATTTTATCGTACAACCACAATACCTGAATATTGGGTAGGGCTTGACTGGAAACTTATGTACCTTAGTATTAGTTCCCTCACGGCCAAGGTCTGAGCTGAGGCTACCTTGTGAAGATTGTCGACTTGTGCAGTACCCAAGATGACAGTTGGTCATGGTTGGGAGGCCAAACTCACAGGAGAGGTGCTTATACTAGGGCGTGTAATCGAAAGGTTAGGCTTGATTATCCGCATACTGAGTATGGTGAATTCAGGATTTGTTCCTGACGGATGTATCGAATGTTGTGGTGAAAGTGTACAATCTCTGCAGAGTGTCAAACTATTCGAATTGCCGCGTCCGCGGTTATGGACAGTTGGAGTGGCCATACTGTTCCCCCGTCAGACTTTTCAAAATGACCTGTGAGATGAATTGAGCCTTTGACTTGACCACAATAGAGTTGTGACATGAGTTACAAGATCCCACTTAGGAATTATAAAATTGTGACTAGCTTTGGAACCTAGTAGAGATAAATCTGGCTTTTGCAAAACAACCCTAGAGCCTAGTGTCCTATTATCCAAAAACCCCCTTTACCTATTAGTATTAGTTTGCGAGTACTTAAAGAGTACTCATGGCTTTGTCCCTGGCTATTCCCATGGCCAGACTATGAAGAGGATTACCTGGAAGATGGACCCCAGGAAGGTTACGACAACTAGGATCATCTCCCATCGTCAGCATTTCCTGTGACCCCGAAGATGGAGCTTCGCCTATGCTACCGTTATTATTACGTATTCCGCTGCTTGATGTTGTACTAAGAACTGGATCATGAGATCCCTATTTGTGTAAGAAGTTATGTACGGTTGTAATGGATGATGTACTATGGTATCCAATTCTGTTATGTCTCGCAAAAATGGTAATCCTGGGATTGCGATGTATGGCATAACAGGCATCTAGGATTGAAAAATCCGGGTGTTGACAGAGACCATGTCGTTGAGCATCGCCAGGAGACACCGCACCGTCCCCTACCCTTGCCCATGCCATTAGCCGCCTGTAACCTCGCCCCCGACGAGCTCACCGTGCGCCCCGACGGTCCCCTCGCTCGACTATAAATAGAGGCCACCCCCGCACGATTTCTTCACACCATCTCACTCCCCTCTCCTCACTGATCGTGCCACACCGTTCTTAGAGCAAGGCAAGCACCACCTCGCCAGAATTTCACCGGAGCCCGCCGCGTCTGGAGAAGAAAGGAGCCAGCGATTGGAGCCGCCCCAGGAGAAGCCACCGGTACCAGGAGATTCGCCGTTGTCGACTTTGTCGTTCGCCCGCCTCGCGACCCTCTCCAGTACCCCGGTGATCCCCCAGCAACCCTCACTGGCCGCGCTAGGTTTCGTTCTCGCCGGAGTTGTCTCGCGTCGATGATGACTCCCAGCCGTTGGATTAGAACTAGATCGAACGATCCACATCACCTCATACCGCTTCGCCCAGCCCCGTGTCACTGACGAGTGGGGACACCCACTTAAGCAGCCCGCGGGAGCACTGCGCTTAGCAGGCCGGCCCAGTAACTTTTCCCGCGCAGCCCAGTTATTCAAACTAAACCTTTTTCTATTTCAATTCAGACACACTTCTGTACCCAAATTCAAAAATTAACCCAGATCGATTCAGTGCACCAAATTGAATGAAACCAATTTTGTTGGAAAGGTCTGTGAATGCTGAATCCAAGCCCGTTGGATTCAAGTCATTTGGATATATAGATCACCCATGGTAAAAATAACAAGGAAGAAGCTTTTCTGCATTCAAACATTTTTCAAATTTAAACCATAATAGCTTTTGAGTTGATTCCAACTCTCAAAAATCACATTTAACCATACTTTTCAGAATATATAAAAATATATAGGTTTACTTGCAGAAATAATGTTCAAGTAATAAAAGAATGCTACATAAGCATTTCTAGCCACTTTAATTAATTAAAATAAAAGGGTAAAAATTATTAAATTGTGACACCACTTTAAATCACATTCCCATGGACTACCATATGTGGTGATGACATGTGTCAACATGATCCCATGTTTGGTTTAGAGAATATTAAATCTTAAGTAGTTTTTCAATGAGTAGAAATTACTTTTCTAAAAATAAAAGGAATTAAATCAAGCCTTAACCTGGTAATGTTAGAGATGATGCTAGATCATCTATAGGACCCTTGTGTGTGATGATTGCAAGTAGTTAAGTATTGTTTGGTGATTGTGTACCTCGTATTTATTCATAGACGCTAGTACCGACCTACGAGGAGGAAGGAGGATACTACGAAGAAGAAGCCGAGGAGAACTTCAACCACTGCTCTGCACAAGGCAAGCTTATACTGATATTGATGCAAGCTGATACTATACCTATGCAAGCTAACCCTTGCAAGATACCCTACTGATGCAACAAACCCATACTTGTTCTATGACTACTATATGCCTTAAGCATATGTGATCATACCCACTTGATAAACCAATCCTAGTTTTACTTACAAGCTTCTTACTTTATTTCTTTATCAAAGCTTACTGAGAGTTTACTTAAGTGACTTTTAGATACTAGAAAGATATTTGAATGTTGCATAAAGAGCATAAAATTTGGCCTAAGTTAGAAACCTTGATATCAGCCTGAGACATAAGGTTGTACTTAGTTGAAACTCCACTAGTTACCACCCCTCATTAGTACTACCCCCACCTGTAGATGCTAGTGCTAAGCATAAAACTTGATCCACTTTAGATGGGAATACTTGGTGGAAAAATGGTTATGAAAACCTTGGAATGATGGATCATTCTATTGAAATGTTTTGGACATGTGTTTCCAAACACTTGATGATTTTGGTGATGAAATGTTGAGGCATGAGCCTTAGCCCTTTATAAAACTGATGGTTGTCTGGATGCGATACCATTCCAATTTTATCGTACAACCACAATACCCGAATATTGGGTAGGGCTTGACTGGAAACTTATATTCCTTAGTATTAATTCCCTCACGGCCAAGGTCTGAGCTGAGGCTACCTTGTGAAGATTGTCCACCTGTGCAGTACCCAAGATGACAGTTGGTCATGGTTGGGAGGCCAAACTCACAGGAGAGGTGCTTATACTATGGTGTGTAATTGAAAGGTGAGGATTGATTATCCGCATACTGAGTATTGTGAATTCAGGATTTGTTCCTCACGGATGTATCGAATGTTGTGGTGAAAGTGTACAATCTCTGCAGAGTGTCAAACTATTTGAATAGCCGTGTCCGCGGTTATGGACAGTTGGAGTGGCCATACTGTTCCCCTGTCAGACTTTTCAAAATGACTTGTGAACTGAATTGAGACTTTGACTTGACCACAACAGAGTTGTGATATGAAATACAAGTTCCCACTTAGGAATTATAAAATTGTGACTAGCTTTGGAACCTAGTAGAGATATATCTGGCTTTTGCAAAACAACCCTAGAGCCTAGTGTCCTATTATCCAAAAACCCCCTTTTACCTGTTAGTGTTAGTTTGCGAGTACTTAAAAAGTACTCATGGCTTTGTCCCTGGCTATTCCCATGGCCAGACTATGAAGAGGATTACCTGGAAGATGGACCCCAGGAAGGTTACGACAACTAGGATCATCTCCCATCGTCAGCATTGCATGTGACCCCGAAGATGGAGCTTCGCCTACGCTACCGTTATTATTACGTATTCCGCTGCTTGATGTTTTATTAAGAACTGGATCGTGAGATCCCTATTTGTGTAAGAACTTATGTATCATTTGTAATGGATGATGTACTATGGTATCCAATTCTGTTATGTCTCGCAAAAATGGTAATCCTGGGATTGCGATGTATGGCATAATAGGCATCTAGGATTGAAAAATCCGGGTGTTGACATGTGGCCCCCTGGCTGCCTCCTCGCCTCGCATCTTCGCCTATAAGAAGCCCCCAAGGCAAAAACCCAAGAGGAATCGGCATACATCCACAAAAAGTTCCACAGCGCCGCCGCCACCGAAGGGGAGATTCAGGGGATAGAATTCTTTGTTCCGGCACCCTACCGAGACGAGGAATTTCCCCCGGAGCCATCTCCATCGATCTAATCACCATCTCCATTGTCGTTGCTGATTCCCATGATAAGGAGAGAGTGGTTCTTCCTCGAGGCAAAGGGCTCTACCGGTAGCTATATGTTCATATCTCTCTCTCTATGCATGATCATATTGTGATCATGAGATTTGTGATCAAGTAGATCTACTCTGCTACTCAAGTGCTTTAATAGATCTCCGGCTATCCCCACGTGTGTGAAAGTGACAACATGCTCATTGTGTGGCACTTAGGCTAGAGATTACATAAATACTTGTCATGAGTTATATTTGGAGTTGGATGTCTTTATGAAATTGTGGTGTTTGAAGGAACCATCTAGCGCTCAAGGTAACATTGTGGGGTTATCTAGATGGGGATTGCAAACTTTAAGGAGTGCTTTTGTAGCTCTACCATGGATTAGAGTTGTCCAACCGGAGAGTAGTTCAGAGTAGTATCATGAAAAGAAGATATTTATATGAGAGTGTTCACTAGTGGAAGTATGATCCCTAGGCCTTGTTTCTAAGCATTGAAACACCGTTCACAACTAGATCTGTTACATGTTTGCTTGCTGCTATCTTTATTTCAGATTGCCTTTAGTCTCTTCCACGTCATCAAAGTCTTTTCTAGCACTGTTGTATTATAATTATCCATACCACTTGTATTTCACTATCTCTTCGCCGAACTAGTGCACCTATACACCTGACAAGTGTATTGGGTGTGTTGGGGACACAAGAGACTTCTTGTATCTTGATTGCAGGGTTGCTTGAGAGGAATACCTTTGACCACTTCCTCCCTGATTTCGATAAACCTCGGGTAATCTACTTAAGGGAAACTTGCTGCTGTTCTACAAGCCTCTGCCCTTGGAGGCCCACCATCTGTCTACAAGAATAGAAGCGTGCGTAGACATTAATGCTATGCTTGGTAAATTATCTAATCAAGCTATTAGTTTGAGGAATGATTTGCAGGCCCTCCAAAAAAGAACAAGGATTGTTGAGGCATAGCTAGGTAAGATAACCGAGAGTCAAACTCTCATTCTAGCTTAATTTGTAGGTAAATTTGAGCCCATAGTTGAAGACCTCAAGATGATAAGAATCCAAAGGGAGGAGGCCGGAGAACTTGATTATAGAAATGCTCCTTCACCGAACTACAGTTGAAGATCTTGTAAAAAGGATCAATGTCAAGATTCCGGCAAGTGAAGGAAGTGAGGAATCCATGTATCAACACTCCATTAATCAGGTACCAATAAAGGTAAATGAGCTTGAGGAAAAATATAAGAAAATTGCTGAAAAAATTGCCTGTTAAGCTAGATGATATATTTGAGCCTACTATTAAGATTAAAATTGGGACTAATGAAATAGCTCCACTCTGTGATCTAGGTGCAAGTGTTTCAACAATTCCGAAGTGTCTTTTTAACAAGTTAAATCTTGGCTCTTTTGAAGTTACCGAACTAAAATTACATCTAGAAGATTTTACTTATAAACAAACGGTAGGCATCAAAGAGAATACCTTAGTGTACATTAAAGGCTGTCCTGCTCTTATTGATTTTGTTATTGTTGACATGCCTGAAGATGCTATTGCCCCTATTATATTAGGCCATCCTTTCTTAAGTACTATTAATGATTTAATCAATTTGCATGAAGGGAACGTCAAGCTCCAATTGCCTTCGCGGTATCCTTTTGTTATTCATTTTCCCAGGAAAAATAAAGCTAAGCAAGATGATAAGGAGGCCATCACTTTGAAGGCCAACTACTTTGGAGTGGGTGTTCCACTCATATGGCCTAAGTGAGCAATATCAATGTCAAGCTATTGACCATAAAAGAGTGCTGCATGGGAGGCAACCCATGTGAAATAAAGGTTTGAGTTAAGTTTTTAAGTTTTAGTTTAAGTTTTATATAATAAAGAGTGCTAGAAAACTCCAGTGAGAAGGAGAATTCAGCGGTACTAAAAATTCCTGTTTTATATATGCCATAGTTGGTCAAAACTTTAGTCTATCTTTTTTCTGTCAAAACAAGGTGTTTCGCTAAGTTTCAGTCTAAAAAGTAATTCTTGAAGAAATAGAATTTCTTTGATGTGTACAGAAGCTTTAACGACCAACTATACGGCGGGAATAAAAATTCCCGCCGTATAGCTCTGGCTGTATAGTTATGCGACCCATCGACAATTTTTCATCCCAGGATACAGAAGGTTTGATGACCAACTATACGGTGGGAACAAAAGTTCTAGTCGTATAGTTCCGTCCATATAGATACAACCGCCAGGAAAGAAACCCTAGAAACCCTAAAACTTTCCCGTCAGACCAACTATACGGTGAGAACAATATGTTCCGGTCGTATAGTTGTGGCCGTATAGTTGTGTGCGACCACTTAATTGCACGGGGAGGTACCCAAAACATCAAAACATCAATCCTTTTTGTCTCTTCTACCTCCAAACTCTCTCAAAACCTCAAGGGATCTTCACCCCTACTCAATTTTGTTCGAATTCCTCACACACAAGTGGTCTACGGTAGGTTTATCCTCCGATCCTCCAGTTACTTTTCGCGAATTCATCTCTAATCTATTGTCATTATCAATCTAGGGTGAGACTTACTTTGAACAATTTTCCATGGTTATCTTTCCTAGATTATTATGTTGAGGAGATTCTTTAGTATGCTATGATGAGGAATATGCTATGACTATTACTGTTGGATCAAAAAGTTTTATGATTGTCTTTCTTATTTTTTATAAGATGAACACGAGGAGCCAGACGCGTGCTCTTGCCGCCACTAGTTCTTCTCGGCCTGCAGCTCAGGAACGCATGGGGATTCGATTCAAGAATGAACCCCACCATGATCGTTTCGACAAGATCAAAAACCGAGAAGTCAAGGCAACCAAGTGGGCTTGCCCCATCACTTTGAACCAACTCGGTATATCTAATGACTTTAATTTACTTTGCAATAGATTTGGCCTGCAAAACTTTGTATTTCATGATGCACCAACCTATAGCCGGTTAACCATTGAATTCCTTAGTTCTTTGCAAAGCACCGTTAAGACATGGCATTGGGAGGATAGAATTTCTTTCCGACTCATGAACAATAATTATTCCCTATCACTTGTTGAATGGTACAATTGTTTTGGTTTACCCAACAATGATCCTAATGCTCTACGTGCAGATTTTACCGACATGGAACCTTCCCCTGTACTCTGTTATAATAAGACGAGCTTTACTTCTAGAGTCAGTAAAGGGAAGAATATTCAACATCCTGATATTCGCTATTTGTTCTATGTTATTGCTAACACCTTGCAGGCGTGCAATGAGTTTACAAGACTCAATGAGGAGGACATCTTAGTCCTCGCAAAAGCTACTCTCAACTATGACAACTTGTCTTCACTTGGGCGCAATTCTTGTGCGCTACTTGGAGTACCAATCCCACCAAAGCCAAGGACCAATCACTTGTGGAGGCATCATCACCGTGCTTGCCAATGCATTGGGAATCGACCTAGATGAGTTACATCCGGTGCTAGGTGAGCAACGTGTTGGTTTCTCTACATTGAGGGCTTGTAGAATGCTCACTATGAGAGGTGGTGTTTATTATCTGCATATTGCTGGAGCTAGGCGTCTCTACCCCTCTCCTTTGCCTAATGGTCTTTTCTCTATCGAGGAAGGACGTGTGCTTTATAACTTGCAGGTTGAGAAACACCAACCCCATGAGGAGATTCCGGAGGAGGATGAGGACCAAGAAGAGGAGCAAGAAGTCCCTCATCAGGAGTGCAGCCCCCAAACCGGTTTGTAACATATCAAGATTTCCAAGAACTTGGAGGAACTATGGAGGGAATGCATAATATCACCCTGAACCTTCAAGAAACAACAAGTAACCTCTTAACTCAATTTGCAAACTGGAGTTACAACTTTTCCCCCCACCTCAGTGATTTGAAGGGCTTGCAAAAGCCTAAGCATGGGGAGGTTTTCTATCTATTTCATTTTTCTTTTTTTATTTTCGAGGTTATGATTTTATTTGAGTCTATAAGCACTTTTGTTGGTTTCCCCAACACTTTATCTTTGTTATTTTCAAGCCGAGCTTTGCAGCTAATTTTCTATTCTTTAATTCCCCTTCTCAAAAACCACAAAAATATTTCTCCGTTTATCTTTATTTTCCCTCTCTATTTTTCTTTTCGCCTAGAAGTTCTTGTTGATTTGCAGGAGAGTGATTGACTTCGGGTTTCCAAGAAACAAATAAAAAGGGCAGAGAGAAGTGGAACCAAACATCAGAGGTATGCCTTATGACTCCCCACTTTTGAAGTTTGAAAAACCCATGCTAGCTAGTAGTAATGTTGAGCTGTTATATTGGTGGAATGAGTCTCTATGTTGTAGTAAAATTTTGTTTCCATGGGTATTTAATTGGGTATGTTTTGTTCCAGCTCTTGTAGTTAACCAAAGTCTTGCCTAAAAGTTTGCTACACAAATTGAAACAAGAAAAAGTCTCACAAATTGAAGACTTGGATGTTGTAGTGTTTTGTCTTGAAAGATTATTCCTAGAGACACTCAACACCACAAAAAATATTGATTAACTTGATAGCTCTCTTTGAAAATATTTGTTCGATTGAATTAATATTTTAGCGGTTTTTGTGAGCATGCCAAAGTTTGACTTGTGAATCATAAGAATGATATAGCTTTATGCGTGTTAAACTTCATGGGATGCCAACAACTCCCTAGCCTATGAACGATCTTTATGGAGGAAACTCCTAGATTTCGGCTATGAGTTGATTAAACATATGTAGCAGCAATGCTATAATGGGTAAGATTCTTGGCACTCCAGGGTAGCTGTAACATGATGGAATCACTCCTCTGGCTGATATGAGAAATCATTATGCAAAAGGAACAAAACCTTAGTGATGCCACGAGTGTCCATCACAGCCCGATAAAGTAATGAAATTTTTTGGCATGCTCTCAATTACTTAAGAACTGAAATTCTTGAAGGACAATGAATAGAAAAGTATTGCTTGATAAGTCTTAATTTATTGATGTCGGATAATTGAGACACTTTAGTGTATATGCTTTTCATGACAAACTCTCACACGCTCAATTTTATATAATCATACTTTATTGTTCAAAGACAAGCCTATGAGTTGATTACATGACATGGAATAAAGTTTACTCTTTTGAATCATCCATGCTTACTATAATTTTGATGCGCTATAAGGATTAATGAAACCTGTATGATATGCTTTCCATTACTCTATTTATGCTAAAGTTTTTAGATTAATAAAGTCGAAGAAACATGAGACTACCAATCATGAGTAAGATCATCATCTCATTATTTCAGTTTAAATGCTGACTTCCCTTTTGATTTTGGTTTCCTTGCTCAGGACGATAAAGTTTAAGCTTGGGGAGGTTGATGGATATGAAATATAGCCATCCACGTCCGCATTTAAACTAGATATTATTCATATAATTGATGAAATATCTCTCTAAAACCTGACACTATGGCCTAATGATCAAAGGGCTATGCAATACTTTCTTGCTATTTTTCTTTGCATAGATAATGACGTATGATGATAGGAATCACTACATAAATGCCGAAGATACGAGATTTCCAACACGTCAAAGAAAACTGGAGATGTGAAGTTAATACTACAAGCTTAACGACAGACTATACGGCGGGAATTTTATTCCGGCCGTATAGTTCCAACCGTATAGTTGGGACCGACCTCATTAGGTCAAACAGAACAACTTTTGTGAAGGGACCCCTATGTAAAGAGGCTTAGGGCGACATGAAACAACACTTCTTTTCGACCTCAACTCTCCCTGCCACCAGAAGCCTCCACGCTGGAGGAATAGATCTAGATCTAAACCTCTAAATCCTTCTCCACCACCATAGCCATCTTCCACCACATGTAATAGTAGATATCTTCTCCAATTGGCGACATTGTAAGACTATTTGCTATTAATCTTATGATCTCTATTACAATGTTTATGATTGTCGATTTCATCTCTATGTGTGAGTAATTCTCCTTGGGCTAAGGGCTTCGGCCTAGCCATGTAGCTTTTGTGCATGTTATTTATCATAGATGGGATCATGTATTATTTTGCATGATATGATGATTGTAGTACCCTCTCTTGCCTCAATCTAAGGACTTGTTAGGTACCCAATACCCCGAAGATTGATCCAGGTAAAGGGAGTGTGAGTAATGACTGATTTGCAGGATAGGAACCCCAATGACAGAAAGGGTAGTACGACTGTATGTGAGGGATTTACTTGGGATTAACGGTGACATCACGATGCATATCATTAGTTCTCTTTCTTCTATGGATGAGACTAGTAGGTTATTGCTATAGGCGGTTGCGGAGGCGATAAAAAATATGGATGCACTGCCCACATATAATTATCTTGCTCTAAAAATTAAATGTATACTTTATTATTATCTATTATTCCCATCAGATGTTTTTCACAGCTACAGGTGAAAACCGAAGACCCTAGGCCCTCTCTCTCTCTTCATCAACAACAAAAAGATCAAAAACTCTTGGTCCGGTGAAAATGCAGTAGGAATTCTAAAACTCTCGAAGGTCCATAATCTCACTTTGCTTTCTCCTTTTCAGGGATTCGATAAACCTAGGTCTACTAGGGAAAAAGAGCTATACTACATCTGTAATTCGGATTGAAGGTATCAACCCTTTTTCTGGCGCCGTTGTCGGGGAAGTAATAGCTACCCTGGTGAAGTTAGTAGGAACCTTGCTAGTTTTAATTCTCGTTTGTAATTTTGTTAGTTTGCTTTCAGTTTTTGTTTGAAAAACCAAGAAAAATAGTTAGTCATTTAATTCTTGTTTTATCATCATTAGTACTTGTTTAAGAAAATCCAAAAACATAGGAAGTATGGCTGAAAAGAAACTTGGAGAGTTTGCAACTCCTAACAATGATTATTTGTGTACTCCTATTACTCGGCCAGCGATTGCTGCTGTAGATTATGAAATTAAGACCCACTATTTAAGTTTGGTTCAACAGAATCAGTTTGGAGGCTCTGTTGTAGAAGATGCAGGTATGCATTTAAATACTTTCACCGAAATATGTGATATTATGTGCATTAAAGATGTTGACCCCGATGCGGTCAAGTTGCCCTTATTTCCTTTCTCTCTTAGAGGAAGAGCAAAAGAATGGTTGCGATCTTTGCCTAGAAATACTATTGCATCATGGGTGGAATGTACTTCTTTATTTATGACTAAATTCTTTCCACCTGCAAAGACTATGCAACTCAGATCTAATATTACTAGTTTTAGACAGGAAGAGCGTGAGCCACTAGCGCTTGCATGGAAGAGAATGAAAGAATGCATGAGAAACTGTCCCAGCCATGGGATGGAAGATTGGTTAATTATTAATTTATTTTATAATGATCTTAAACCTGTTTCTAAGTCTATGCAATGTACTACAGCTGGAGGAACATTTATGGGTAAGCAAATTACCAAAGCAAAGCAGCTGCTAGACAATATTCAAGACAACCATGCCCAATGGCATGTGTAAAGGTCAAACACGAAGAAGGTGAACTCCGTTACACCTCAAGGAAATGAAGAACTCAATGCTAAGTTGGTTGAGCTCATTTTAGCCGTTAAAGGTAAGGAAACCCATGTAAGAACTACTCCTAAACTAACTATTGAAGAAGTAGACTTCATAGCTTGTAGTGATTATAACCCTTCTTGGTAGAAAAACTATAATCCTAATTTCTAGAAAAGATATTCTAGTCCAGCAGGTAACTCTAATAATAATATGGCATCAAGTAATAGTAGTCTCCAAGAAACTCTTAAATCTTTTATGGACTCACAAAATGAGAAAAACAATATTCTAGTCAAAATTACGGAGAATCATGATGCTTGATACGTTGCAAACATATCTATAATTTTTGATGCTCCATGCTTGTTTTGTGCCAACTATCTTATGTTTTGTATACACTTTGAGGTATTTTTATACACTTTCTAGAACTAACCTATTGACAAGATGTCGCAGTGCCAGTTCCCTGTTTTCTGTTGTTTTTGGTTTTAGAAAAGTTAAAAATGAATATTCTCGAAATTGGACGGGACAAAAGCCAATCTGCCTATTTTCCCCGGAGCATTACGGAAATGCAAAGCAGAGACAGAGGAGGGCACCAGGGTGGGTACACCCTATGGTGGCATGGGTACCCCATGGTGGCGCCATCAGGGGTGTGGCCCCCTGGCTGCCTCCTCGCCTCGCCTCTTCGCCTATAAGAAGCCCCCAAGGCAAAAACCCTAGAGGAATCGACATACGTCCACGAAAATTCCACGGCGCTGCCGCCATCGAAGGGGAGATTCAGGGGACAGAAGTCTCTGTTCCGGCACCCTGCCAGGACGGGGAATTTTCCCCGGAGCCATCTCCATCGATCTACATCGCCATTGCTGATTCCCATGATGAGGAGAGAGTAGTTCTTCCTCGAGGCTAAGGGCTCTACCGGTAGCTATGTGTTCATCTCTCTCTCTATGCATGATCATATTGTGATCATGAGCTTTGTGATCAAGTAGTTCTACTCTGCTACTCAAGTGCTTTAATAGACATCTGGCTATCCTCACGTGTGTGAAAGTGACAGCATGCTCACCGTGTGGCACTTAGGCTAGAGATTACATAAATACTTGTCATGAGTTATATTTGGAGTTGGATGTCTTTATGAAATTGTGGTGTTTGAATGAACCATCTAGCGCTCAAGGTGACAGTGTGGGGTTATCTAGATGGGGATTGCAAACTTTAAGGAGTGCTTTTGTAGCCCTACCATGGATTAGAGTTGTCCAACCGGAGAGTAGTTCAGAGTAGTATCATGAAGAGAAGATATTTATATGAGAGTGTTCACTAGTGGAAGTATGATCCCTAGGCCTTGTTTCTAAACATTGAAATACCATTCACAACTAGATCTGTTACATGTTTGCTTGCTGCTATCTTTATTTCAGATTGCCTTTAGACTCTTCCACGCCATCAAAGTCTTTTCTAGCACCGTTGTCTTATAATCATCCATACCACTTATATTTCACTATCTCTTCGCCGAACTAGTGCACCTATACACCCGAAAAGTGTATTGGGTGTGTTGGGGACACAAGAGACTTCTTGTATCTTGATTGCAGGGTTGCTTGAGAGGAATACCTTTGACCACTTCCTCCCTGAGTTCGATAAACCTCGGGTAATCCACTTAAGGGAAACCTGTTGTTGTTCTACAAACCTCTGCACTTGGAGGACCAACAACTATCTACAAGAATAGAAGCGTGCGTAGACATTAATGCTATGCTTGGTAAATTATCTAACCAAGCTATTAGTTTGATGAATGATTTGCAGGCCCTCCAAGAAAGAACAAGGATTGTGGAGGCATATCTAGGTAAGATAACCGAGAGTCAAACTCTCATTCTAGCTTAATCTCTAGGTAAAGTTGAGCCCAATCTAGTTGAAGACCTCAAGATAATAAGAATCCAAAGGTAGGAGCCCGAAGAACTTGATTATAGCAATGCTCCTTCACCGAACTACACAGATAAAGATCTTGTAAAAAGGATCAATGTCAAGATTCCGGTAAGTGAAGGAAGTAAGGAATCCATGTATCAACACTCCGTTAATCAGGTACCAATAAAGGTACGTGAGCTTGAGGAAAAATGTAAGAAAATTGCTGAAAAAATAGCCTGTTAAGCTAGATGATATATTTGAGCCTGCTATTAAGATTAAAATTGGGACTGATGAAATAGCTCCACTCTATGATCTAGGTGCAAGTGTTTCAACAATTCCAAAGTGTCTTTTTAACAAGTTAAAGCTTGACTCTTTTGAAATTACCGAACTAAAATTACATCTAGAAGATTCTACTTCTAAACAAACGGTAGGCATCAAAGATTCTACTTCTAAACACCCTGCCTAGGCGCGGCCCAGGGTGGGCCTGCGTGTGGGTGGGTGTGGCCACCTTGTGGCGCCCCTCCGGCCGCCCTTCGGTCTTTGTGTTCTCCTCGGTGAAATATTGACTTTGGCTTTTGTCCCATCCAATTCTGATAATATTTCCTTACTAGCTTTTCTGAAACCAAAAACAGCAGAAAACAGGCAACTGACACTGCAACAACTTGTTAATAGGTTAGTCCCAGAAAATATATAAAAATACCTTAAAGTGTAGACAAAGCATATCAAAGTTGATACTAAACAAGAATGGAATATCAAAAATTGTAGATACGTTTACGACGTATCACTCGCCTGTGGAGAACCCTAGCACGCCACTCTTCCCTCCACCTTATACTTTTCTCGCCATGGCCAAAACCCTAGCTCCGGCCACCGTGTTGCCTCGCCGTCCCCGGCCACCCCACGTCGAGATGAGGCCACCATTGGAAGCGTCGTGTCTTCCTCGCCATCCCTGTTGAAGCGTGCAAGCAGGGGAGCTGCCCTCTCACCGGAATCGAGCCCAACTCATGGTCGGCCGCCGATGTTGCCGTCATTGATTTGTTGTCGTCCGACCTTGCCTCGCCTCCTAGACACCTCCATCGGCTTCCTGGTGTGCCCGCGGTGCTAGTGCGCCCCTCCGTTCACTTCCTCTTGCTCTCCATCTCCCTCACCGTCGAGCACCACCACCCACCGCCGTTGTTTGTCATCAATGTTGATGCTCCGGTGACCAAAACCGGGCAGTGCCACCCCTAAATTGCTCGCCTCAATCCCCTCTTTCCAGCGCGCTACTCCCCGCAGCCCCGCGTCGCCTCTAGCATCGAGCCCGAGCCACACCTGGGAGCAACGCCATGGATGACGTCATCATGACATCAGCATGACGTCAGCCTGAGGCAATATTCCCCTTTTACTTTTTATTAAATGTTTTCAGTAATTGTTTTCTAGAAATTAATAAATCCCTATGGGCCCTACTTGTGAGAATTTTAATAATTTCCATAAATGTTTTCTAAAATGAATAAACTTATGACATGTGGGGCCAGATGGAAAATAATTTGTAAATATTCAAAATATAAATTGTTTTATAATATTTTAAAATTGATTTAAAATGAATTAAAATTGGAGAAATTCATAACTAATTCATTTTAAATCAGAGAAATACAAATAATATATCAAAATGATCAGAAAAATAAGATCTATACAATGGCAATATAATCGTGCATTGTTAAGAAACTTCAATTGCAAGTTTAGTTAGAAGAACCAATTGAACCCCGTAGGTGATTCCGAGGATTCCCCTATTCTAGGGTTTGCACCTTTCAGACCCTATTTAAAATGGTCGAGCATGTTTAGGGTTTCCATTTCAATACAAATTAACTTGTCATATCATCATCCTTGCTTGAGCATTACATCGATGCCATGTGTTCATTGATTCCCTTTCTTTCCGGTGTTTGATTCTTCTTTGGTAGAATACGATATCAAAATCGAGATCGAGATTGAAGACCGAGATCAACACCGTCGAAGCTCGAAGACCAATACTTGATCAACTATAACCAAGTCAAGTACCAGGTGTCCGAAGCTCTGCTTTCTGGTTATCAACTGGCAAAGGCAAGCGAAGCCCCACACATGATATAATCCTATGTTTTCAAGTATTTCAATTCTTACCCTGTGCATGCGATTCTAAAGTCTTTTATCGATAGATAGAATAATCCTATCTGATGCATGTTCCCTTTGTAGCCTATATTCCCTGATCCACTGCTCCTAGGATAACTAGGAATTAGCTTGTGAGCGTTGCTAGAGCTGTTACATCTGTTGTGCTTAGCGATGCTTAGCTGTTTTGCTGGTCTATCGGGTTGATGAATCATAGCTACGAATGAACCTAGTATGATAGGATAACGTGGTATGATTAGAGATAAAAGTTAAACATGCTAAGACTTGTATGTGAGGCCATGGTGGGTTGTGGTTTTTGCAGCCCCATACTTGCCACTACCAGGACCTAAGTTCTTGCCTCTTGAACCAAGACGAGCGTACAACCACATGGGGGGCCTGGAAACCCCCTCGGCCAACTAACTTGCCTAGTAGATTCCATTAGTCACATAGTTCGGGCTTTCCATTCGATATACGCATTCTGGTTCTTCTTGAAGGAGGCGAGGAGGTGCATTCATAACAGGTAGGTAAGCGTGGCCGGGAACAAGAGAGGCACGACCTCCGTAATATTGAACATTGTGCACATCATTAGGGACCGGCTTCGGGACTTGACCCGCTACGGCGGCATCTCCCTAGTGCGTGACTCATGGTCTTGGCGAAAGCAAGGTAAAGGTCATGGTCAACCACTCTCTGTCGTCCTTCCCAGGAAGAGGGCTAATGTTAACTGACATTAAAAATTGGTTGGTACGTGTGGGTAAAGTTGTACACCCCTACAGGGTAATAATATTTTCAAAAAGCCGCGTCCGCAGTTATGGACGACTTGGGAACGGATTCTAAGATCATAGAGAACTTTAACCTAATCATAAAACTTGGTAGATCAATGTGTGCTTAAGGATGCTTCTTCATGGGTACGAGGGGGTGATCCTAGTTGGTAGGTTCAGCTGATAATGATTCGGTGGATATAAAAATATGATCAAAGCTAGTGATACCGCTCTCTTATCCCCTTTTTAAAATATTCTAATCAAACGCCTCGAAGTGACAGAAATTGGGACAACCTGAGGGGATGGCTGTGATATGAGGATCACGTGTGTTCACGGAGTGTTAATGCTTTGCTCCGGTGCTCTATTAAAAGGATCACCTTAATTTCCAGTAGATTCCCTTGAGGCACCGCTGCAACGGGCTGGCAGGACAAAAGATGGTGTGCAAGTTCTCATTGCGAGCACGTATAACTATATATGGAGCACATGCCTATGATTGTTTAGTACTAGGATGCTTTATCTTATTTATCTGCAATTGCCCTAGATCTTGAAGTTACATGTTTAGACTCGTCCATGCAACGCCCATCCATCCATCCCTATGCCTACCGCGCTTATATCCTACTGTTTTCTACTACTGTTATTATTGCTCTTGTTTCACTGTTGCTGTTACTTTGCTATTGCTACTACAAAACTATTGCTACCGATAAACTGCTGTGAGCAAGACTATTTCCAGGTGTAGCTAAATTGACAACTCAGTTGTTAAGGCTTGCAAGTATTCTTTGGCTCTCCTTGTGTCGAATCAATAAATTGGGTAATACTACCCTCGAAGACTGTTGCGATCCCCTATACTTGTGGGTCATCAAGACTATTTTCTGGCGCCGTTGCTAGGGAGCATAGCTTTATTTGTAAGTTCACTTGGATCTATTACTGTTCACTACTATTCCTTTCATCATGGAGAAGTCTCGTGATGGAAAGTTTCCTATTTTACCATCCACTACAAGAAGAGGTACAGTGCTAAACACCTCTGCTACTCTTGATTCGTCGTCTGTTATAAGTAAGCTTGTTACACCACCACCACATACACATGCTACACACACTGCTACTACTGCTGGATCTGAAATTGCTTCTGATACTCATGATGTTACTTGTACTGTGCTTGATGCAAGTGGTTCATTAGGTCCTTCTCTAGATGCTACTATTGCTAGAACTATTTTGGGAAACACTGAAACTCCTAGTGAAGACACTATTACACCTGTTAGCTCACCTGGGTCAAGAGAGAGATATGATACTAATGATGGTTACATTCAAATTACTGATGAATTTATTGAAGAGTACCAAAACACACATGGTGCTAGTGCTATTAGGAGTCTCCTTGAGAGACGTACCATTATTCCTAAATTTTCTTCTGATCCTAAGTTTGCCACTTCTCCCATAGATATTAAAGATGAAGATTATTATTTTTCTCTTGATTTATCCTATGTAGACATTGTTGAGAAAGAACCTTTTTGTGGGACTGAAAATGAGAGTGTTGTGGCACATATGAATGATCTTTCTACTATGAGTGCCTTATTCTCTGATGATTTTAAGATGCGCAAGTACTTTGTTACAAAGATCTTCCCTTTTTCACTAAAAGGAGAAGCTAAAGCTTGGTTTAATAGATTACCTCCTGGATCCATTGATAGCCCTGATTATTTGATTGCTTCTTTCTTCCAGAAATACTTCCTCCTAGTGCTAGACATGCTGCTTTGTAGAAACTTTTTGATTTTAAACAGGGAGAAGAAGAGAAATTGCCTGAGTCATGGACAAGGTTTTGTTCCTTGATTCATGCACATCCTGGATGCCATTACCTAAAAATGAGCTTCTTGATATTTATTATAATGGACTAACTGGTGATTCTAGGACATACCTGGATAGTTTTGCTGATTGTGTTTTCAGGAAAATAACTCCTGCAGAAGTTGAAGAACGAATGGCTAAAATAAGCAAGAATTATGATGATTGGACTTCAACTGAGCTAAATACACCTGAGCCCATTACTCCTGAATGAATTGTGCCTGAACCAGCTCCAACACCAACACCAAAGAAGAGGGGAATGATTGCATTAAATGATGAAGTGATGAAAGAAGCTAAGAAATGTCTAAAGGAGAAAGGTATTAGAGCGGAAGATGTGAAGAATCTACCTCCTATAGAAGAATTACGTAAGCCAATTCACCACTCATCCACTATTGAGGTACACTCTCTCCACTTTGATGAAGGAGATATTCCCTATGGTAAACCTCCTGATCAATGCTTAGAGGAACTTGACACTTTTATTATTAAACAAGGTAATTTTAATAAACAAGTTTAGAATCATTTGTTGGAATACTCTAGAGATATTAATGAGTTGAAAGATATTGTGGAAAGAACTGCTAATGATGTTAAAATGCTTTGTAAACACTTTAAAATGGTTAAAACTCAAATTGATCAACTTGCTAAGGTACAAAAGGATATTCTAGTTAATGCTTAGGAGATAAACATGCTTATGAAATTAGAACTAGGAGTGGTATAGCTACTCAAGATCCTTTATATCCTGAAGGACACCCTAAAAGAATTGAGCTGGATTCTCAACAAGGTGAAAGTAATGGTAGTCCTCATAAGAGAAAGAAAGAAACATAAAACAGTTGAGGAACCACCTGAACCTGCTGTAGATCCTAATAGTATATCTGTCTCTGATGCTGAAACTGAGAGTGGTAATGATAAAAATGATGCTCCTGATAAGGAGGAAGTTGAGGAAGAACCTGAGAAGCACACTAAGAACACTAGGTACACTAAGGAAGATTTTATTGCTAATAAACATGGTAGTGAAAGGGAACCTTGGGTGCAGAAACCTATGCCTTTTCCCAATAAGAAACACAAGTCAAAGGAGGAAGAACACTATAACAAGTTTTGTGAGTGGATGAAACCTTTATTTTTGCAAATTCCTTTGACTGATGCTATTTAGTTTCCTCCTTATTCAAAGTATATGAAGGGTATTGTCTCTAATAAAAGGAAGATTCCTAATGAGGAAATTTCTACTTTGCTTGCTAATTATTCCTTCAATGGTAAGGTTCCAAAGAAACTTGGTGATCCATGTATACCTACTATTCCTTGCTCTATTAAGAATAATTATGTTAGAACTGCTTTATGTGATTTGGGAGCTGGAGTTAGTGTCATGCTTTTTTCTCTCTACAAGAGACTCTAGTTAGAAAAGTTGATACCAACTAATATATCTTTGCAAATGGCTGATAAGTCTGCCACTATTCCTATTCTTATATGTGAGGATGTTCCTGTTCAAGTGGCTCATAATTGCTTGGTTTTAACTGATTTTGTTGTGCTTGAGATGCTTGAAGATGATAATATGTCTATTATTCTTGGGAGACCTTTTGTTAATACTGCAGGTGCTGACATCAATTGTAATCAAGGAAAAGTAACTTTTAATATTAATGACAAAGAGCACACTGTTTATTTCCCCAAGAAGGTTGATAAGAGCTATTGCCTGAATTCTATTGAAAATATTGAGAGCATCAAAGTTGGAGAAATATATTGTCCCATTCCATAAGAAAGTTCTGAAACTATTATGATTGGGACTATTGCTATCAAGTTTGAGGTAACATAATCACTTTGTGGAATGCAAAGTTTTGTTTCATATAAGATTGTTTTGGTAACAAGACTTGATCAACCTTGTTAACAAAGGGATTTTAATGAACAAAACAATACCTTCACAGTGGTTATACTTGCTCACTTTTATTTTTCCCCTTCCTAGTCTTTGCTCTTCCTCTTGTTAGCTTTAGTTTTTATAGTTGCTTGCTTGTTAGAGTGTCTTAGAACTTCTATAGTTTTGGTTTGCTTTTGCTTCTTGTAAAAAAATCTTTTCTGCGAGAAAATCAATTTTCATACCCTGAAAATTGGCCAAAAATAAAGTTTCCCGAAAAATTCCAGAAAATTAATATTAATTTTTTCCTCGAAAAAAGGGGCAGAGGGGCACCTAGAATGGCCCGGGGGACCCACCAGGCCAGCACACCCCCTGGTGGCGTGGCCAGCCCCAGGACGCGACTAGCCTGGGTGGGGCCCACCTGTGTCCCTCCAAGTTGTCTCCTTCTAGCCACTTCTTTATCTCTCCCGAAACACCGGAATAATTTCTCAAGCTCGAGTTCCTGCTGTTCTTTCTCCCGATTTTCGATCTCCTTTCTCATCCCATCTTTGCTGCTGATTTTTGGAGGGATTGCTCCTTGGTATGTGCCTCCTCTGCTTGTCCAATTAGATTTGTGATTGGTAGATTGTATCTTCAGTATTTTGCTACTATAGGTGTCAGGTTGTGTGAGCTTGCATGCTTGTTCTATGCTTACAGATTTCATTTTGATGCATGTTTAGCCGTCTAGCAAGTTCCTATAGTAGTTCCTCATCATTTATCAACTTGGAAATTACTTGGTTTGATGTTTGTCTAAAAATTTCAGAAAAAAGGGTCATGGACAACCACACCTTTGGAGAAGTGTTTGAGAGTGATGCACCTAGGAGGACAAGGCCTTCAAGATCATCCTCCCGAGCTAGGCCATTATACAATGAGGATCTCATTACACCGCGTTTTGGCAACGAGGGAGATGAGAGGGATGCACATCCTTCTACCTTCCCTTGTCTTACCTTTTTGCAGTCTGTAGGGATTCTCAATGATTTCCTAACCTTGGTTCGGAGGGTTGGATTAACTAGTTATATGCAGGATGAGAGTGAGCAATATGCTATACTCACCAAAACTTTTGTGAAGAGTTTCCGTTTTTCTAACAACCCTTTCAAGTCAGATGTGTCATTCAAAATCTATAATAGGCCTATCTCCATGACATTGGAGAAATTTTGCAAAATTTTGGGTATTGGCACGGCTGGGACGGTGAAGAAGATTCCAGATCAACCCGCTGATTTGTTGGAGCTCTACCGCGGGGTAAATAATGATGATGACCGCAGGGCCCAGCGCGGAAAGATAAGAAATATTCAACTCCCAGCTATCAGATATTTTGCTTATTATCTTGCCACTAGTATTCTTGGTAGGGAGAACACTAGCAATATTTCCAACTATGATTTGGCCTTTCTAGCTGCTGCACTCAACAATGAAACCAGGTATAATCTTGGTTCTCTCATTGCTCGTCGCTTAGCTGCTAGAGGACCCATTTATGGGGGTATTATTGTTGCATGTGTTGTTGCTGCCTTAGACCTATCTATTGATCCAAATGATACAATTTTGGCCCCTAAGAGGCTTGATTTAGCTGCCATGAAAGTGCATCATTTTGTCACTGCTAGATCTACCCTTGAGAGTTTGGTTTATAGGATGATGTTTACTGACGGGGAAGAGAGAGAAATTCCTTTGCCCCAAACCACTTTGTTTAGCATTTGGCAGGGACCTTGGTCACGCTCCAAGGAGGATATGGACGAGCAACTACGCATTCGGGGTTTTGAAGAACACTACCAGGGGGACGCGCCCTCTTATAACCACTCTGTGCACTACACAGGGGCATCCTCGATCTCATACTAGGACGAAGGGGCCTCTTCGTCGTATTACGGAGGTGCACCTTCTTGTTCACCATGGGCTTAAGCCCCACTTAGTCCAAAAGCCTAAGCTTGGGGGAAGGTATACCGACATGACACTCATCTATATATCATGTTCAGTCGGTTATTTATATATCCATCTTTCGTTTCCCTTTTGGTTTTTGTTTCTACTTTCTCAAAACACAAAAATACCAAAAATATTTTCGTTGTTTCTCTTGGTTTGTTTATTTGCTTTTTAGCTTTGGTTTACCTTAAAGAAAAATCCAAACAGATTTTGCTTTGTTTGTTTTTTTGCTTTGTGTGCTTTCTTTAAAAATCGAAAACACCAAAATTATTTGTTGTTCTTCTTTGGTTTTGTGAAGTTCTTTGTAGGGTTCAGCAGTCCTCAGTGGAGCTTGGTTTCATGTTATTATTCAAGCCACACAAGTGAAGGGCAATAATGAAGATTAAGACAACTTGAGATGTGGTAAGAGGCTGGTAACAAACTCTATTTGTTTTCATTTTTGTACATATACTCATCATTGTGGGCATGCATAGTTTGTTTGTGTAAGGTGTACGTTATTTATGGTTACTTACTAGTTCTTTCTTTCTTGTGATTAGCTCTAGCTTGCTAATAGTTTGTAGCATGTCATATGAATGTTTGCCTGCATTGTTCTATTCATAACTTGGTATGATATTGTGGTATTATCCTCTGAATGTTTTATGTGAATCGACTTGGCACATGCTCACGCATGCATATGACTGAACAATAGTCATTAAGCCTCAATGATTTATTTTGCCTCAGAGTTCTTGTATCACTTTCATGCCATAATTAGTCATGTTTTTTTGCAAGCATGATTATAACAGTTATTGCTCTCTCGTTTGTCGCTCCCTCTCTATTGCTAGCCTTGACTTGCACTGAGTATGATCTCTACTCGTGTTTCCAACTCCCCAAAACCAATATTGTCAAAAGTGTCCACCGTACCTACGTATTAGCATCATTTGTTATTCCGTGCATATTTATTATGCCTTGTTCTCTTCCAAATAAAATGTTTGCTTGTTATGAGAAAGTTAGTTAGTAAAGCTCTCACAAACTTGATGGCACACTTTATTTCTTGCACTTAATAAACCTAAACCATTGTGACTGTCCATGAAAGTTATATGCTTGCAAATTATAGGCTGGGAGTTAGCAGAATCGTGCTGTCACGGGGAACGCTTTCAACACCTGTAAATATATACCCAGTTGATATCATGCTCTTTTGTTTGCGGATGTCGTCGGTGTGAAATAAAAGGGGAGCTTGTAAGTCCATGGAGTTATGTATGTGTGTTAGAGAAATGCCTGGGCCGCTAGCCTAAGCCATGCCTAATCATGGTGGAAACTTGCAGCATAACCATAGTGAGAAATCTATGAAGCTTTCTTCTTATATAAAAAAGAGACATATTGAAAAGAGGAAAGAGAGAAAAAAGCGCCATTTTCCCATGGCAAATAAGAAGATTGTTGAGATGCTCACTATCTGCTTGCCTTGTCATTTTGATTATGGGAAAGCTCATGTATCATGTGCAAGGGGTACCCCGTTGGTGGTTCTCTATGATACGCATGTATTTACTATGACAAGAACTTACAAGTAACTAAAGTTGAGTAGCATGAGGAGCGGCCCTCGTACTCAAGGGACATGAGATTTCCAGTTTATGGTCTGTCAAGCATATAACTCATATTGGATCTCACTTCACCATTAACCATTTAAAGATGCCTATGATAGGGGAAATGAGAGCTCAAAGCTAATGAGTACCATACTTTCAGCATTTGGAAGCCTTTCAAACTTTTCAAAACCTTTTCACTTCCTTGTTGAGTCACCACTTACTCTATGAGCACCTTCTTGAGAGCATAGTTGTCATTCTTAGTGTAATGTGCTTGTCTCAAAACTTGGTTAATTATGTCATGACTTTGATGCTTGTATCTCTGATATCTTTACTTCTAGTCTTCACTTGAACTTCAGAGGTGCCTTGGCATTTATTTTGTGCTCTACAAACAAAGGCAAGTGAGATACCACTCTATCATACCTTCTTATGAGCATTGCAATGTTGCTTATTGAAAGAACATTTCATAATCCCTAGTGTTTTGTGTGTTAGATAACAATATCAAGGATTATTTAATGTGTGTTGAAGTGTTGCAGTTCTCTCTAAGGATAAAAGGAAAAGGAATCTACCTTTAGGGGCGGATAATCAGCCCCCACCAGGGGCAGATAATCCGCCCCACCCTTTTCCCAGATAGGCGCAAGCCCCAGAAGGGGCGGAGTTTTGCTCGGATTATCCGGCCACGCCGGATAATCCGCCCCTCAAGGGGGGCGGATAATCCGTCCCTCATGCTCATTTCCAAGGCGCAAGCCCGAGAGGGGGCGGAGTTTCGGCCGGACTTTCCGGCCACGCCGGATAATCCGCCCCTGGAGGGGGCCGGATAATCCCCCCCAAGGTCTTCATCAAGTTCTTCAGGCGCGATCCCTAGAGAGGGGGCGGATTTTCTACCCGGAGTATCCGTACGGGGGGCGGAGTTTTCCCCGGGGCGGATAGTCTGCCCCTAGTGGGGGTGGATAAGCTGCCCCCAAACTTTCTCAACAGCCAGATCTGTGCAGGGGGTATTTAAGCCAGCCTTCCCCCTCCTGCCAGATCTCTTGGTTCATTCGAAAAAGTCAAGATCTGATCTGCAACCTTCATCCAAGAGAGCTCCACCTAGATCCACCCAAAGGCCCCGTCCCTTGGGGAATCGAAGGAGGAGGACTCGATCTTCATCAACTGCAATCAAGCGCTTCATCTCCTCTCCATTCATTTGGAGAATCACCGATCTAGTATTTCTTGCAAATACCTAGATCATTGTTTTGTTTATATTGATAAACCTTGTTCTTGTGACAGCTTAGTGTCATCTCGGGAGCCCCCAATTCAGTTGTGGGTGTGTGCCCCGGTAGCGTTGTAAAGGCACTGGTTCCCGCCTCGAAGGGTACCAATAGTGAGGAAGGTGGATCAGGCCTTTCGTGGCGAGATCCATCGGAGAATAGGGGGAGGCCTATTGTGGCGTGGTGGTCTTCGAACTGCCCACCCCTCCAACGTAGATGTACTTACCTTAACAAGGAAGGAACTGCGGTAAAACAAATCCATGTGTCTCCGCGTGCTCCACTACGGTTCCCTCGCTCCTCTCTTTACGTGCTTAGTAGCTAGGTTTGCATATAGGGAAATTCTCGTAGTTACATATCTAGAGAATTTACTTTGTGTCAAGCCTAAAATTTAAAAAGAACTAAAAATTGGGTAGCACCTATTCACCCCCCCTCTAGGTGCCCATACAATCCATCCCACTTATGTTTATGTTCCATGCTACTTATTATTATTGAGTTGGAATCTCTTCATAGCTTGCAATGACTATTGAGTAGACTTAGTTGCATACTCCTTATTATTAATTGTCTAAGTATATACTCCTGTGCTGAGAATATTTACATCATATGAAGCAAATGTGTTCGTGAAAGTTCTTTTATCGCACTCAGTTTTCAACTTAATTGCTTGAGGACAAGCAATAAGCTAAGCTTGGGGGAGTTGATACATCCAAAATGTATCTACTTTCCCAAACACTTTTTCTATTGTTTCTCCTCTAAACTTGTGTGATTTGGAACAACTAACACGGACTGACGCTGTTTTCAACAGAATTACCTTGGTGTCTAGTTTTTGTGCAGAAAATCAACTATCAGGAAAAATCTCGGAAAATATGCCAAAAATCCTATTTCACCAGAAGACTCACGGAGCCAGAACACGAGACAGAGTAGGGGGCTGAGGGGCCCACACACCCCTGCCACGTGGGCCAGGCCTGGCCACGCCTGGAGGGGGTGTGGCCGCCTCAGGCATCCCCTCGGCCTCCCTCTTCGCCTATAAGTTTCCTTCTGACCCCAAAACTCAGGGGGGCGACGTTTTTCCTGAAAGAGTTCCGCTGCGCCGCCACCACCAGAAACCGCGATTCGGAACCAGAAACTCCGTTCTGGCACCCTGCCGGGACGAGGAATTTGGAGAGGATCATCGCCATCGTCATCAACAACGCCTCTCCATCAACCATCCATGTTCCCCCATCCATGAGTGAGTAATCCCCCACTGTAGGCTATGGGGATGGTAGGGATTGGATGAGTTCTATCATGTAATCGAATAAGATTGTTAGGGCATGGTGCCTAGTATCTCTATTAGTGCTATTTGACTTTGTTGCAACTTGTTGTGTTTAATGCTTGTCACTAGGGCCCGAGTGTCATGATCTCAGATTTGAACTTATTATTGATTCATGATGATAGTATTGTTTGTGATCTTATCTGCAAGTTGTGTACACATATCATTGTCTAGAACCAAAGGCCCCGAAGTTACAGATATTGGGACAACCTGAGGGGATGGTTGTGATATGAGGATCATGTGTGCTCACGGAGTGTTAATGCTTTGCTCCGGTGCTCTATTAAAAGCAGCACCTTAATTGTCAGTAGATTCCCTTGAGGACCCGCTGCAACGGGCTGGCAGGACAAAAGATGTTGTGCAAGTTCTCATTGCGATCACGTATGACTATATATGGAGCACATGCCTATGATTGTTTAGTACTTGGATGCTTTATCTTATTTATCTGCAATTGCCCTAGATCTTGAAGTTGCATGTTTAGACTCGTCCATGCAACGCTCATCCATCCATCCCTATGCCTACCGCGCTCATATCCTACTGTTTGCTACTACTGTTACTATTGCTCTTGTTTTGCTGATGCTGTTACTTTGCTATTGCTACTACAAAACGGTTGCTACTGATAAATTGCTATGAGCAAGACTATTTCTAGGTGCAGCTGAATTGACAACTCAGTTGTTAAGGCTTGCAAGTATTCTTTGGCTCCCCTTGTGTCGAATCAATAAATTGGGTAATACTACCCTTGAAGACTGTTGTGATCCCCTATACTTGTGGGTTATCAACCCCTGGGCAAGATATGGCTCTACTTCATCTTCGGTACCCCAAGAACATCAAGCGTGAGAGACTCGAGTTTGAGGTGGTTGACTAGCCATCGCAGTACCACACCATCCTCATCCACGTGGCATTTGCACGGTCCTGGCGCTACCGCACTATGTATACCTCCTCCTGAAAATGTCAGGACCCAATAGCATCATCACCGCTCCTGGGAGATTCACCAGATCGGACAGCTGCAATGGGGAATTAAACATAATCTCCCAGTCCTTTGACATGCAAGAGGATCTCGCAAGGCTAAAGGAGTCAACAGACACCAGCCTCTGTCCTGTGACCAAGCAAAATGCTCCTGGCCAGTCCTTCAACTCCACGGTCAACACTCTGATCCAGGTCCACCCGAAAGACCCCGCCAAGTCGACGCTCATCGCTAGCAACTTGAGTACCGCATAGAAACTCGTGCTCGTCAAATTCCTTCGTGAGCGCTAGGAGATCTTTGCCTGGTGTCATCCGGACATGCCAGGGGTTCCCAAGGAATTCGCCGAGCATGCACTCAATGTGTATTGAAATGCCTGGCCAGTCAAGCAGACGATGTGTCGACTATTCTAAGGATGTGCCAAAGTAGTTGGCATGGAAGTCAACAGGCTCCTCGATGCCAATTTCATCCGAGAGATCAAGGAGAGCACCTGGGTAGCAAACCCCGTGCTGGTCCCAAAGAAGGACACGGACATCCTGTGGATATGCGTGTGAAAGTGTAATTGCCCCTATGTATGGCTTTGGTGATTAATGACAATCCGTATGGCCTAATGTTTTCATTGAGTTTTATGTGAAGGAGTATTCCATAGGTCATGCTTTTAGTCTATGTGTTGGATTCAATTATGGATGCCATGAAGATAAAGATATACCTTGAGTATTGGCATCACGATCATGGAGTTGAAGATAAGAATATGATATGATCAAGATCTTGAGAGTGTGATCTCAATAGAATAATCCAAGATATGGCTCTAATCCGGTGTCATGATAGCCTCATTAGTTGAGCTATGGTTGACTAAGATTTAGAGCATGTAATAAAATGAATAGTTCTTTATGTACCTCAAGATATTGAGATGTAGCATGAGAAGATACATGGTAGGCCTATACAAAGAGTAAAGAGTGATTTCAAGATGATCAACTCATGAAGCATAAAGAATGTATCACATGGTTCTTGTGGTACAGCAAGCATTGTAAATTATGTGTCATGAACTAACCCATTATATATGTGTCGTTTAATTTTCTATTGGGATATGTATATTTCCATGGGCATGCTTCAAAAGTGAAGATTTCATATAGCCCATGAGAGGATGAAATCAAGTGGTGATCGTCGTCAAGGTTGAGAACGACAAGTTCAAGATAAGCATCTTGAGATCATTTGCTTGAAGCTTGTCGTCCATATTGGTGATAATGAACATGTGAAGACGTGTCTCAATGAAGTTATCCCATAGTGGTGTGTGTGTTGGGGATATGCTATATGGGTATCCTCATAGCATGTCTCCTATCCGGATAACCCGGGTGGCCCACAGTTGGTAGCATGGCCCATGGCCTGCTGGGCGGCCCAGTTAGATGGATCCAGAAGGGAGGCCCATGCCGGATAAAGGAAGGCTACGGTGGAGTCACCAGCGTACCCGGAGCCTTGGAGTACAAGACACGCAAGACTAGTAATAGACGGTGTAGGACTCTGTAACCTGTCCGGCTAGGACTTTCCCTGTAACCCTAGGACCTGGCAACTATATAAGTCGGGCCTATGGGAGCCTTTAGGGCACAATTTGAGACAACTTCAGACAATATGAGATAACCTCACATAGCGAACCTATCTCTATAACTTGGCGTATTGCCATTATAGTGATTTATAGCAGGAGTAGGATTCCGCCACTGTTGTGGGATCTGAACCTGGGTAAGCTATGTTACCTCGTACACGTCAACCATCTGCCTTCCCTCACATCTCTAAACACGCACTGTGAGGACCCCTCCATGGCGTACTCGTCGGCAATACCACGACAGTTGGCGCCCATCGTGGGGCAAGAGGCGCTTCAGGCTCTTCAGCGGGCGAGGACCAAGATCTTCGCGGGAATCAGCTAAACCGTAGCCATCGGTCGTGTTCTCTTATCCGACAATGTTCTGATCGTCCCTCCCGACGAGTTCTGGATCCCGGCGAAGACGAACCCTACGTGGTGTTCGATCGTTCCTATCGGAGACATCCACCTCTTCATTGGCGAAACCGACTCGGGCACTAGTTCCCTGGGAGTCGGAGGAGCATCAAGGCCCACACGGACCGCCTACGGGCAGGATACGTTCGCGGAAGGATCGATGTCGAATCTCTCTTCGGAGTTTGCCGACAAAGATCGGAAAAATTCAAGGCCCACCCAAACTGCCCCTGTACAGGATATAACGGTGGAAGATCACTGCAAGTCCGCCGGCTTCGCCCGTGCGTCTGGACAGCAGAGATACAAGTTCGTCGGCGTGGTTACCATCTTTGATCTAGCGCGTTGCGTTCAGAGAGAGGGCGAAAACCCCCGCGATTACCTGGCCAGGTGGCTCCATATACGAGCCGATCTGGCCCACTACCCCAATGATGATGCTATGTATCACTCTATGGAAGGACTGGACCAGGGAACGCTCCTCCGGCATTCTCTAAGGCGGAAGCAGGATTCAGGACGTCTCACCTTAGAAAGCATGGTGAACACCGTCAACAGCTACGCGGAGGCCGAAGGGGCAGCTCAGGCGGATCTCACGCTCATTGGCGGAGCGCCGCCGCCTCAGCAGCCGCCTCCACCACCTCCATCCGCCATCGCCGCTGCTGCGCCACCACCTCCAGTCATCGTCGCCCCTGTTGCACCTCCACCCCCCGTCATTGAGGAAGTCCTAGCACCCTCCGACTCTGTGATTGACGTGCTCTATGCCGACTTCAGTGCAGACTCAGAGGAGATAGATATCAGTCCAGAGGAACTAGACTCCACCATGCAGGAGATGGAGGAGGAGTACACGTGCGACGAGCAAGTCAACAATGATGTCACGTCTCGAGAGGTGTTCGTCGCCATTGGGACAACGATGGATGAAGATCAACCCGGACGAGCTCCGCCTACAGCGCTGGACAAGGGGAAGGGACCACCTATTACTGACGACATCGATCGCGCAAAGGTCATGCCCCCTTCGCATAATCCAGTGCAGCAGCCGCAGGAACTCGGCACCGGCCTGAGCAACAACAACACCGCAAACTTGCCGCCATCGGCATCTACGTCTGCTGCTGCCCAAGTTACTCCAGCTGATAGAGTGATGTACGGCAATATCCCCATTGAGCCACTGACCGTAGATCATATCCGGAACGTGACTCAGCTTGACAAGAAGCGCCAACAGCTGCTAGAGGAAGCGCAGGCCATCGCAGAGCAAGGCGCTAAGCTAGATCGAGATATAGTCAACGCGCAGAAATCCATAGAAAAAGCTAGAGCAATGGAGGCCGAGTACAAGACTCTGCTGCAGCAGCAGAAGGCCAAGAAAGCTCCAGCTCGTGTCATCAACGATCCTGGTGTAAGGCGAAACCTAGGATGGGCTCCCCCGAATCCGGCACAGGCCAAGCCATACAGTGACAGTGAAGGCAAATAGGTGAGGCCCACTCCACTCCTCATCCTCGTCGTTGCCAAGACCCTTCTAGAGCAGGATAGATCGCCCGAGGCAGTGGAACAGGTCTATAACCTAGTGGCCAGGGCAGTAAAACAGCAGGAAAAGGCCACCTCTCAGAGGCTTGAGTCTGACCCAGCGTTTTGCCAGTCTAGCCAGCATAAGCCGCCAAGGGACAGATCTCCTCTTGATGTCGGGTCGGAGACGGGTTCATCAAAACGAAGACGGAGGGATGCGCGCAACAGGAAGGATGCTATCCCCATATCCTCCAACGACAGAGAAAAGGCCCGACCTCGTCGCCCATCGCCACCGCCCCGCTCCCCCCGACATCGCGAAGACCCCAAGGCTCACCATCATACGGATATGCCCCCGCCAAGGCAGAGCGGCATCGTCATCCGCAACAACGCAAAGCAGACCTGTCATGACAGAGGGCGCAACCAGGGACATAAGAGCAGGTCGCGCCATGACCCTCCGTGTCCGGCAAGCAATCGCAGCAAGCGTGAGGCGTCGCAGGAGGGTAATAACAAGAAGGCTAACCCACCGCCACCTCCGCCTCCGTCGCCACCTAGCAGTCACCATGGCGGAGGAGGCCCGTGTCGTTCACGCAGCCCATCCCCTATTGACAAGAAGAAAAGAAACCCGGAGCCATATGACGCTCGTTCGTGGATTGATAAGATCCACGAGGCCCGGGAAGGACCATACATGGGACCACGTTGCTTTGGACATGTGATACGGTCCGCAACTTACCCCAAAGGTTTCTGGATTGACAACACCATCAAACCCTATGATGGCACCGCCAAACCAACTACATGGTTGCAGGATTACGGCAACGCGGTGGAGATTGCTGGGGGTAACCCCAACGTCACCGTCAAGTACCTCCCATTGATGTTAGCGGGCACATCCCGTCAATGGATTGATGATTTGCCGGAGAAATCCATATGCAATTGGTTGGACATGCAAGAAGCGTTCACTAAGAACTTCGAGGGTACGTACAAGCGTTCCTGCACTGTTGGCGATCTAGAACGGTGCATGCAAGAGAAATACGAGAAATCTCACGCCTACCTCTCCCGCTGGCTGGATATGAAGAATTCCTACGCAGGAGTGCACGCTCATACCGCCATGGCCGCCTTCATTGATGGGTTGTAAAGGGGCACGTTGCTCGGACATAAGCTGAAGCGCTTGCAGCACAGTCACTAGCTTGACTTGAACCAGATGATTCAGTTGGCTAGTGAGTTCACAGCTGCCGACGATGATGCTCGCGGCTCTCTGCCGGCAATGGCCGTTCCAACTCAAGCTCTGAGGAACAACAGCACAAAGCGGAAAACCGCTCCAGGAGAAAAGCAAACTCCTGACATGGTCGCCATGACCTTTGCAGGACGAGGTGATGGCGGACAACGTGGCCGAGGACGAGGAGCTGGTAGTGGGCAGCAGCGAGGAAGTGAAACTACCTCGGCACCGCTCCGTGTTCCCCAAACCTACGAACAGTACCGCGATATGCCGTGCCTCGTACACCTCGATGTCAACGGCAAGGCCACCCATACCAATCGGCACTGCAAGTTCGTCAACGACCTCAAGGAAGACCCGGAGTCCGGCTACAAGCAAAGTTCGAAGAACAGACTGCGAGGCAAGGGCAAGGGGAAGAAGAAGGATGAGGATTCCAAGGATTCAAGTGACATGGACGAGGATGTTAACCCCAAGCACGCCACCAAGAGCGACGACAAGGGCAAGAACCCCTTCGTGAAGAAGGCGCCAGTCTACCACACTTTCCTTGGCACCCCCACCGTCTGACAACAGAAGACCTCTTTGAGGATACTGATGGCCACTCTACCCCCAGTTCCCCAATACATGTGCTGGTCGGAAGTTCCAATTACTTGGGACAGGAAGGATCACCCAGACCTCATCCCTACGGAGAACCAATACGCCATGGTCATCAACCCCTTGATTGACGGTGTGGAGTTCACCAATTGTATGGTAGATAGTGGAAGCAGCATCAACATCATGTACCTGGATACATTGCAGAAGATGAACTTGACGGAGGCAAACCTAAGGCGAACCAACACCATCTTCCACGGCATAGTTCCCGGTCGGGAGGCTCGGTCCCTTGGGTGCATCACACTTCAGGTTGCCTTTGGCGATGTTAATAATTACCGCCAAGAGCGCATGAGCTTTGAGGTGGTCCGCTTCAAGAGCGTGTACCACGTCATATTCGGTTGTGACATATTCCACACCTTCATGGCCAAGCCATGCTTCATCTACAACAAACTCAAGATACCCGGACCAAACGGTGTCATCACCGTATCCGGAAGCTTTACCAAGACAAGGGACTGCGAGATTAATGAAGCAGCCTTCACGGAAGCTGTCCTCTACATCGAAGAATTCAAAGAGATCCAGAGCAAGGTCGATGACTCAGAGATGCCCGTGTCGAAGAAGCAGATCTCCGACTCCGCTCCTGCATTCAAGGCCGCCATCGAGACCAAGCCGGTGGAACTTGTGGTAGGCGATGCCTCCAAGACCACCGCCATTGGGACGAACCTGGATCCCAAATAGGAAAGTGCGCTCGTCGAGTTCCTCCGTGAGAATAGGGACATCTTTGCCTGGCAACCTGCCGACATGAAAGGTGTACCTAGGGAACTTGCCGAGCACAGCTTAAACATTGATCCAAAATGCAAACCAGTGAAACAACCTCTATGACGCTTCGGAGACGAGAAGAGACGCGCCATTGGCAAAGATATAGCTAGGTTACTTAAGGCTAGATTTATCCGAGAAGTCCTTCACACCCGATGGGTGGCCAATCATGTACTTGTGTAACTACCTCGGTGAATTACGCTCCTAGTTACAAGCCTGGATGAGCGGAAATGGTTAAAATAGTACGGTGGGGCCCAAATGCCACTCACAGGTAGACCTTTCGGCCATCCTAACCATTTCCAAACATCAGGACAAGAACGGGCGACGTAATCGGCAGGCGAAGGGATCAACTACATACACAAATGAGTATGTATGCAAGCCACCATACAACAGTCCTCAGAGCCATTCCATCTAAAAGAAATAGAAATATTGCAACGCCATACGGCAAGATCCAAATATCCTAGATAGATATAATAGTTTAGGATATCTCCTCATACATCAAACATCAGAGTATCAGGCAGAAGCGGAAAACAAGATCCGAGTACGGATAAGAAGCAAATCGGCATAAGATGCCCCATAAATAAACACATCCTGCCCACAGATCTCTCGGATCCCCGTTCCCGGAATCTCTACACCGAATGATCGTTGCCCACATCGTCCGTCTCCTCCACCCAGTATCCATCTTGCGGGTTTACCTGTTCATCTGAATCAAGCAATTTATCGTGTGAGACCCTAGGGGTACTCAGCAAGTCTTTATGCCTCTAAAGGGGACACAACCTGGGTGACGCAATTGCAGCAAAGATAAACCCTAACAATTCTATAGATACTCGCTAACCATCCGCCTAACCAGAGATAGACGGATGTCCGTGAATTAATAACAACAGTCATAACAGTTATAACGGTAATCTTAATAGATCCATCCTCCTCCTCGCTTACCGACGAGGAAGCGGACGAACAACCCCCCTTCCGTTGGCAGTTTTATTATCCATTCCATGAGTGTTGCACTATTTACTAGTCAGGTACCTAGTCTAGTCAAATTAAAAGTGGTACTTTAGTTATGCTTGTCTATGATCGAGAAACCGTGCTCCAAGTCGTCCATAACCGTGGACACGGCTTTCAGAAAGTTTTACCCTGCAGGGGTGCACAAATAGCAACACACACTCGATCAACCTCGGAAAAAACAAATCAAAACCCAACGAGGCATTCACGACAAAGCGATCACAGGATTCAGAAATATTTCAGGGGGCCACCCCATTAAGCTACCCGCAACGAAGTTGGCCGGCTCCGAGACGGACTCAAGGTTTGCGTCAATGGCTGTAAACGACTGGGAACCCGAAAGTGTGACTGGGCTTGTTGATACCGTGAAAACACTCCGCTTACCTAAACAGTATAGGTGCATTCCTCGCACAATCTTAAATAAAGCAGTTAAGCATGGCATAAGTACAGAATAGTAATAAAGCCCCAAACTACTTTGTGGCCCCAAGAAATAAGAATGAATCAAGCTCTGGCTCAGGGGGGTTCATAAGCCTCCCGGATGTGGATAGCGCGAATATTCAAGGAACAGGAATCAAGTACTCGGGGTCCTACGGGACACAAGTGAGCATGAAAAACCAAATAGCAGATATTGCTCACCGGTGCCACTTTCATTAGTTATCCCATTACTACTCAGGTTAAGTTGTTTAGGTACCTCGTTATCCATCAGACACTCACATACCCTACACATGCTGTTCTACGACTCGCATGGCTCAAACAACTCCTGTAGTAATGGCTCATGGGATGGAGGAACAAGCTTCGGTGGGGTTTAAAAGTAAAGGCTATGCAATACTTGGGATTCAGATTAATGCAATCGCGACTCAATGATGCAAGAATAAGATAGAGGCAATAGGTACTATATGTATGCAAGCATGTGGTAGTGCTTGCCTGGCAGCTCAGTTGAAGCGAGAGAAGGATCTGGGTAGTGCTTCTGGGTTTCTTGATATATCCCCTGCTCAGCGTCTATTCGAAGAAGAACCAAACAAACAAGGGCCAACATAAATAAAGTGCACAAGCATATGAATTAAATGCGACAAGCAAACAATCATGCCATGATGAATGATGCACAATTTGCATGGCAATAAAGTAGCATGGCATGGGTGAGGTGTGGAATACTAGAAATAAACATTTTATGGGGTTTTAATCATATTTTATACTCAAATAAGTTGCTGTAACCTTTATATTTATATGATGCATGCTGCAATTCAGAACATGGAATGCATAAACAGAAAGGTCTCGTCGAGCTAATCATTTTAGACATATTATTTGTTAAATTTGGAGTTATAAAACAAAAGTTATTAATTAATTAAGGAAAAGGGCATTTTATTTGTAATTTTAATCAACTCGAAAATTAAAGTGTTCAAAATATATTTTGGAGGGCATATTTGAATTCCTCATATTTTTCTGATTTCAAAACGTATATTACATGTTTAATTTGGAATTGTATTTGAAAAGATATTTAAAAACAGATTTAAATTTGAATTTAAAATAAATTTGAAAAGGATTTAAATTAAACAGCCAAGCAGAAAACATTTTATTACTCAGCAAGTTCTAGCCCTAGACACTGACGGGTGGGGTCAAACAGAGTGGGGCCACACACACAGAAAAAGCTTAACTCACCGCGGCTGCTGCCAGCCACAGAGGCAGACAGATGGGGCCTGGAGCCTCGTAGGCCCACGCGACAGCGGCGAGAGAGACAGAGGCTGACAGGTAGGGCTGAGGCTGGAGCGCGGGTTACGAACGGAAAAGGACGGGGGTTTTTCTGCAAAAGCGCTGGCGCGGCTGACTGGTGGGCTCTGCGTACCGCGGGTTTAGCCGAAAAAGGGGCAGGGGGTTAAACGCAAAAAGGGGCGCCCGTACTGTTGTTCTTCTCCGCGTGCAGAGGATCGATCGGTGCGCGGCGCGAGGCGGGGATCGAACGCGGGTCGCGAGGGTGCGCGCTGGGGGTGCGAGCCAGTGCGGTGGAGTGGGGGTTGCTGACAGAGAGCAGATCGGCGGCTAGGTGTAGCTACCGCGGCGCACAACGAGCAGTCATGCGTGCACGCCGACGCTCAGAGGCCGCTCGACGAAAGGTTTGGCGAGCACAGGGAGCCGCGGCGAGGACGGAGGTGTCAGGGAGGTCAATACGCTCACCGGGAGTTGGTTGATGTGGTCGGATCAGCTCGGGGCGCAGGGAATCGGCGACGACACAGACGGTCCGGAGGCTAAGGTTTGGCGTCGGGCTCGTCGGCGAGCAGAGGGTGCAGGCCTCCTCCTCCTCGCTGCTAGGTACGGGGCTAAGCAGAGGATACTCCTCGGTCTTCCAGACCACCTCCTCGACGCGCTCGCCGGCCGGAGCGACGAGGAGCAGAGGTAGACGGCGCGACCGGCGGCAGGTGCTGTCGACGGTGAAGAGGAAGGGGAAGGAGAGGGCAGGCTCTGGGCGGATCTGGGGAGGCCAGAGGAGGCGTGTGGGAGGAGGGAAAGTGAGGGAGAGGCGTGGGTGCCGTGTAGGAGCAGGTTGGAGATAAAGGTGGCTTCAGCCACCTTTTACCTTCTCCTCCTCACGTGCTCGGCTGGACGACGGGGCAGGGGGAAGGGTGATGCAGGCTGGAGGTGGGCCAGGGACGCAGGTGATCCGGGTGGTGGGGCCTCGAAGCAGAGAGAGGGAGAGAGAGAGGCTTGGTTAGATGCTAGGGTTAGAGGGAGGGTAGCCTCGGGTTAGGTTAGATAGGGTTAGGGTTTGGGTAGGTGGCTGGGGTGGTGAGGGCTGCCAGGTGGGGCCAGCCAGGTGGGGAGAGGGAGAGAGGCCGAGAGAGAGGAAGGGAGCTAGGGCGGCTCGGTTTAGGGTTTTGGAGAGAGGGGGTATAGGGTTTAGATTAGGTGTAGATTTTTGGAGAGAGGTTTAGAGAGAGAGAGATGTGGAGGTAGCCATGGTTTGAAACATGCCCAAAACAAGAGGTGCCAAAAGAGAGGAGAGAGGGGTAGGGAGAGGGAAAGAACCAAGTGTTAAGAGATTGTTAACATGGTCAAAAACAAGATCAAGCAAAAAGGTGATAAGGGATGGAGAGGTAATTTTGTTGAAGCATGCTCAAGTGCATGATCAAGAGAAGGAGGGTTTTAGCAAGGCAAAAGAATAGACCTTAAGAAAGCCCCACTTGACTTGATTCCCAAAGGACAAAGATCCACTTTAACAATTACAAGAAAACCAAGGGAAAAGGAAGAAGGTGGTGGCACTGCATGGCCCATGCAAAATAATTAATGCCATGCTTAATCTTGTGAAAACAGTATTATTAACATGGCATTATTCTTATGCATTCCCAAAAGATGGAATAAAGCCAAGCAAAGAATTAAAAGGATGCCCCATGTGGAGTAGATGGAGATGATCATATTTGATTCTAATTGGGACTTGCTAGTGTGTATATTCCACTAGCTGTTTAATAGTTCCAAAAATTATCCCAACATGAGCATAAATCCATTATAATCCATATGGAAGCTAGAAAAGGGTCCCACTCACAAGGCATGCAAAGGTGGCCATGTGGCTCTCATAAACCAATAATGTGGAAACAATATGGTGCATATATGAGAGCATGTGGGGAAAGAATTGGATCCATCCCAACCCACATGAGCTAGAGGTGAAACCAAATAAATTGCAATGCTCATATATGGTGGAATGGTGGAATGATGGGGTGATGACAAGAAAGGTGGTGGAGATTAATAAAGATATGCCCCCAACTCAACTTGGGCATTAAACAATATATCAATAGCCAACTACAATATCAAGAGGCAAATACAATTTACAATGCATATGAGAGAAGAACCAAAACAAAAAGGGTTTTATATGATGCTCAAATGCAAGGTGGCATGATGACATGAGCATGATATAATTATGATGCAACAATTATATGTAGGAGGTAGCATATATATAGACTAGGCTAGTAGCATTGCAATTGTTAGACAATTGGGATGCTACAACTTGTCCCCAAAAAGGGAACCAAAGAATTAAGAATGTGCATTGATTACACCGGCTTGAACAAAGCATGCCCCAAAGATCCGTTTGCTTTGCCTCGCATTGACCAAGTCATTGACTTGACGGCTGGATCGGAACTTTTGTGTTTTCTTGATGCATACTCGGGATACCACCAGATCAATATGAGGAAGTTGGACCAATTGGCCACTTCGTTCACTACCCCCATACGACATGTTTTGCTATTTTCCGATTGCCTTTGGGCTGAAAAATGCAGGTGCTACGTACCAGCGGACAATGCAACATTGCCTTCATGACCAAATTGGTCAGAACGTTCACGACTATGTGGACGATATAGATGTGATGTCTAAAAATTCAAATGACTTAATCTCCGACTTAAAGAAACCTTTGATAATCTCCGGAAATACAACATAATGCTTAACCCTAAGAAGTGCGTCTTCGGGGTTCCAGCCGGCAAATTGTTGGGCTTCATCGTTTCCCAGCGTGGAATCGAGGTCAACCCGGAGAAAATCAAGGCCATCTTAAACATAAACCGTCTGACATGCCTAAAGGACATTCAACGGCTAACAGGTTGTGTTGCAGCAGTTAGACGGTTCGCCAGCCGACTTGGAGAGAAGGCTCTGCCGCTGTACAAGTTGCTGAAGAAGGCGGACAAATTCACATGGACGGACAAAGCAGATGCAGCATTGAAGCAGCTCAAGGAGATTCTTTCCTCAGCGCCCATCCTTGCATCACCCAAGCCTGGAGAGCCCCTGTTAATCTACATGGCGGCAACCAACCGGGTAATCAGCACCGTCGTCGTGGTAGAGCGAAAGGAACCAGGCTATGAGCACGGAGTTCAACGACCAGTTTACTATGTGAGCGAGGTCTTAACGGAGTCCAAGCAGCGTTACCCGCACTACCAGAAGATAGCTTATGGAGTATTCCTTGCTTCTCGTAAGCTGAGGCATTACTTTTAGGAGCACCCAATCACAGTGGTGAGCAAGACTCCACTGTCCGACATTATCAACAACAGCGATGCTACGGGAAGGGTCACGAAGTGGGGCATTGAACTTGCCGCCTTCGAGATCACCTACAAGAGACGCGATGCTATCAAGTCACAAGCCTTGGCGGATTTTATCGTAGATTGGATGGAGATTCCGGATGCTACTCCGTTGCCGGAACCAGAGTATTGGGTGATGCACTTTGACGGATCAAAGCTGCTCAACGGCTTGGGGGCTGGTGTATTGCTACAGTCACCAATAGGAGACAAGCTACACTACATTTTGCAGATCCACTTCGAGGCTACGAACAACATGGCGGGGTATGAAGCACTCATTCACGGATTACGCGTAGCCAAGGATATTGGCATCAAGCGCATAGTTTGCTATGGAGATTCCGACTTGGTTGCCAAGTAGGTGGCTGGCACCTGGAATGCGCGGAACCCTATGATGGCGGCATATCGAGACGAAGTGAACGAGATAGCCAAGAGCTTCTTGGGCTACGAAGTCAAGTATGTACTTAGGGAGCAAAACGAGGCGGCTGATCTGCAATCTAAGCTTGGATCAGGGCGCAAACAAATTCCGCCAGGAGTTTTCCTAGAGCATATGCGAACACCATCTGTGAAGGGAGCCGACATCGACAACCCGGATAGAGTTGACTCTTTTGTCCACATGGTGGAAAAGGTCCCTCCGGCTTGGACAAAACCATTCATGGAATATATCGAACACGGAACTTTGCCCAACGACGAGGTCGAAAGACGACAAATAGTACGACGAGCAAAGGGTTATACCATAATCAATGGACAACTCTACAAAAGGAGCACTACTGGCGTATACCTTAAGTGTGTTTCCCAGCTAGAAGGTATTGAAATTCTACGCGAAATCCATCTTGGAGATTGCGGGCATCACGCCGCTCCTCGATCGTTGGTCGCGAAAGCCTTCCGGCAAGGATTCTACTGGCTGACCGCGAAGGCGGACGTCGACAAGCTGGTTGAGACATGCATTGGATGCCAGTATTATGCCCGACAACCACATGTTCCTGCTGAAGAATTGCGAACAATACCAATAACTTGGCCGTTCGCAGTCTGGGGGCTAGACATGGTGGGACCATTATGGACGGCACCATGTGGGTTTACGCATCTGCTAGTAGCAGTTGATAAATTCCCTAAATGGATAGAAGCTAAACCCATTAGAAAGCTTGTGGGGCAACTGCCCTCAGGTTTGTCCGGGATCTAGTGGTGCGATTTGGTCTCCCACATAGCATTATCACCGACAACGGCAGCAACTTGTCACTCGGAGAAGTGGAGGCTTACTGTTGGGAGAAGGGCATCCGAATTGACCTTGCATCTGTGGCACATCCACAATCCAATGGTCAGGTTGAGCGAGCCAATGGATTAATTCTGCAGGGAATCAAGCCACGTCTTGAGGCACCGCTACATAGAGCAACTGGAGCCTAGGCGGAAGAATTGCCATCTGTGTTGTGGAGTTTACGAACTACACCCAACAGATCCACCGGCTACACCCCTTATTTCATGGTATATGGAGCAGAAGCCCATCCTACCTTCCGACATACTTCACGATGCACCAAGAGTCGTCGCCTACGACGAAGATGACGCTGAAGAATCCAGACGCCTAGATGTGGACCTTCTCGAGGAGGAGCATGTTTTGGCATGCCAAAGATCCGCCATCTACCAGCAGAAGCTACGCAGCTACCATAGTCGCTGCGTTCGGCATCGCTCGTTTAAAGAGGGGGATTTGGTGCTCCGACTTAAGCAGAAGAGGTCACACAAATTATCCCCGCCATGGGAAGGACCATTCATCATAAGCAAGGCACTACTCAATGGGTCTTATTACCTCGTTGACAATCGTGAACTAAAGGATAGACCCAACAAGGATCATAAGCGTAAGCGACGTGACCCGGATGATGACTACCCGGAGCTTCATCGTCCATGGAACATAGCACAGCTATGTCCTTTTTACACTTAGTATTTTTATCTAATTGTGTACCTTTTATATGATCAATGAAATAAAGCTCTCTGGTTCACTCATATTTCTGAGTCTTTTACCTCCTTTAGTGTTCATTTTTGGATCATATAAAACCTTTATGCACAAGCTTTGCGTTTGCACTTGCGAAAATTCCGCCTACGGGCGTTAGCTTAAGTTTTCTGGTCTACACGTTCTTTGTCGTTTTTATGTGGATTATGGAGTAGTGACTTTCGGCACTTATTATCGGTGATTTTGTGCTTAGGTTATTGATGGTGCCATTGGGCATCATCACCTGAGCGCATGGTTCCAACAACTAGTCTTGTGACTCACGAAAAGTCAAGCATAAGAACCAAAGTAATGGATAAGCCAGCACTTGCCTAAAAATATATACATGCTGGAAACTAGTTCTTAAGTAGCAGGACATACATCATTGTTTTCCGCCTTAGGTTAATACATAGTTTTTTCCGCATACGCATCAAAGATGAAACAAATATTACAAGTTGTTTTTCATTCCTTTGGCGCAGGCGACTTGGAAGCAGCGTCATCGGCAGCAGGAGAATCACCCTCAAAGTCAGCAGTGTGAAGAGACTCGGAGGAGCTTTGGTTGCCGCCATCGATGGTATTCATCAGCACGAAGACGTTGACGTCGACTAACTCGGCAACTCTGGTGTCATAACCCGCGAGTGACGACAATATGGACTCATGGTTTATCTCCTTGCCATCGTCATCTACGTTGGGAATGCCAAAGGTTACCGTGTCGATGTCGGCATCCTCGTAATGTGCCTTAACCATGGACAGCGCCATCCTTGCACCGGCCCGTGCACATGAAGCTTTCCAGCTTGTGATACGCTCGGGGGCTCGGCGCAGGATCTCCGAGAACTTCGCCATAGAGTCCGATGCCTTGATATTGATCTGGAGGGGCTTGGCAATCTCTTTGGCTTGCGCGATGGCGGTGTTGATGAAGTTGCCGGCAAGAACCATGCATTCCTTTGCCGGAGGAGGCGACCGGGTTAAACCCATAGGAGCTGCAAATTCCGACAAGGAGCACATAAGTTCAAAAATTCAGAGTATCTAGACTACAGAAATCTAAGACGGAGAATCACTTACTGAAGATGCTAGCCTAAGCTTGCTAGAGGTTATCCGCCAAGGAGTCCCGTTCTTGTTGGAGGAGCTTGTACGCTTCATGATGGCGTTGATTCTGCTCATCGGCAGATTTCTTCTGATCTCTTAAGATCGAGATCTCCTCCTTCAAGCGGTTCATCTCCTCGGTGGCAGAGTCCTGCAGGGCTTTCATTGATTCTTCATGCATCTTCAGCATGTCCTTCCTCTCCTGCTTAAGGATCTTGTTCTCGATATCCAGCTCTTGAATGTGCTTGGATTGCTCGACAATGTCCTTAGCCTTGGCAATGGTTTCTGCAAGTCGGAGAAGGCAAAGTACACAGTGAGTACTCGGAGAATACACAAGTTTAAGTCGGAAATACGAAAAAGAAAGGAAAAAACAGACGCTTGCTCTTGATGATTTGTTCCTTCAAGAAGGCAGTTTTACCCTTTTCGGCTTCCAAGTCCGCGCGCATCTTCTGGTACTTGTCGTTGGCCATGCCCCTCCGAGCATTCTCGTTATGTGGAAAAAAGAAAAAATAAACGTTGTTTGGTCTACTTGGAGTATCTAGCCGGAAAAATTCCACCTAGACGCTCGGGGGCTATAGCGAGAGTTTTTAACTTAGCAATATGCTTAGTATTTATTTAAGCATCTAGTCAGAACTAATTTAGTTTTCGATTAGAAGCTTGGGGGCTATAGTATAAAGTTTTTAACTCGGATATATGCTTAGATTCTCTTTAAGCATCTAGTCGGAACTAATTCAGTTACAACTAGAGGCTTGGGGGCTACAGTATTGAAATTTATAACCACTGTGTATGCTACTCTTAAAGCATCTAGTCGGAATAATTCATTGAAACTACATGCTTGGGGGCTACGGTGAGAAGTTTTCTACTTTAGTCACTCTTAGAGCATTCAGACGCAAAGACCTATGGTTTTCCGTCTAAATCCTTGGGGGCTACAGTGGGATACTCATATGGAATACAAAAGGCAAATAAAACTTACAAGTGCAATGATCTTGAGGTTGGTAGCACTCTCAGCTAGCAGCTTGCCGAAGGATACACTGTTTCCTTGCAAGATCTCTGCTTGCCGGAGAAGCTCCTCTAGACCGCACGTCGGAGATGTCGGCGCCGCACCAGGAACCAGAGCAGTGCTACCCGGTGTAAGTACCGGATAGACTATCTTTGGATATTCTATAGTTTTCTTGGGTGCGGGGGCGCCGCCTACGGCAGAAGTACCAGCTTCCACCACCGCCTTACCGCTACCGATGGCATCCTTAGCCGGAGATTCAGCCATTTGGTGTACGGCACTCTCCTGCGTCGCTTGTTCGCCGATAACAGCGAGCTCGGTAGAGGCACCTGAGTCCACCTCCATGGTGGAAGGGCCAGATGCTTCCTTAGCTTGTGAGCTTATCGGAGCGGAGGAAGGCTTGACGGTAGGAGTGACAGGGGCGATGGCGGGAGATGCGTCGCGATGCAGCATGTGCTTGATGGTTCTAGAAGCCCCCGATGTTTTGGAGGACTTCTTCAAGTTGGTCGTGACTTTCTTCCTGAAATGTGCAAAATGCATAAGTATGGGAATAAGACAGACAAATAGACAATGTCAGAGAGAAATAAGCTTACACAAGAGGGGGTGCTTTGGCAAAGGGGATACCGGTAATCTTTCTTTTCTCCGCCTCCAGGGCGGTGGTGGTCTTTTTGGAGGCTCCACCCTCCGTCTTCTTCCTCTTGCCTCCATCAGCAGCGTCAGAGGTGGAGCTCTTCCACTTTTGCGCCAACAGAGCATCGTCGTCGGACACGATAGCGACTTCCTTCATCTTTGGATCATAGATTTGAGGAGCCATGCTGTCCTCATCTATGTCACTAAGCTGTAAGGTGAAGAACCACCGTGTTAGATGAGATGACAATTGCTAGACGGAAGAACTGGAGTATATGTCATACACAGAATATAAACAGTTACCTTTGGGCACTTGCTCTCTACGAACATGGCATAGGTGATGGTGAAGCCATGCTTCTTATCCTTCACCTTGACAATGTCCTTGAGACGGAGCTTGACGGAGTTGCTCGAGAAATTATCCACGGAGATGCGTAGGCTATCCCTTCTATCGTTGGTATACTCATGCATTAGCTTCGAGCGGTGCTACAGAGGCTGGATTCGCTTGATGAACTAGCACATGGCTAGGTCCAAGCCGGTCAAACCCGTCTCTACGAACCACTCTATCCGCCTTATGGCGCGGGAAGCGTCGATGTCGGAGGGAAGGGAGGCCTGGGATCTCCATGTCAAAGTTTCGGTGGTGGCTCCATTGACGAAGTCCGGGTACGTTACTTCTCGGCCGGCCAGAGGGATATCTGGGCCATAGAAGTAAGTACGCTGCCAGTTCTTGCAGGACTCGTGGCCGACGATGTCGAGGAACCGCCGGCCAGGACGGATCTTGAAGCTAATGGTGCCACAATTTCTAAGTTCGCCCTTGCTGGCCCCGGCTTCGCGCTTGACGGTGAAGAAATACACAAAGAGATCTAGCCTAGGCCTAATCCCTAGGTAACCCTCGCAAAGCACCGCATAATTGCTAAGCGCTAGGATGCTATTGGGAGAAAGGTTTTGGGGCTGTACTCGGTAGTGGTTCAAGACGGTAAGAAAGAAGTTAGAGATGGGCAAGGAGACGTCGCGTACCAATTGTGCTTTTAGGTACACCTTTTCTCCGGCTTGGGTAGAAGGTGTGACCTCGCCGGCCGGCGCCGCCCTCCAGGCGAGCCCCTCCGTCACGGGGAGGTAGCCCTCGACGATCAGCTCCTTGATGTTGCTGTCCGTGATGTCCGAACCACACCAATCGTCTTTGTGGGAGTTGTTGTCCTCCTCCAGCAGGTCCAGCGCCGCTGGATTGTGGTCGCCGCCGGTTGTCTTGACCACCGCGGAGATGGGGATGACAAAGCCCTCTGGAGGCACGAGGACGGAGCTCACCGGCTTCGTCGCGGCTTCGCCCGACACTGCCATCGAGGGAGAAGAGCTGTTGCTGGCCATTGCATGTGTTTGGAGGTGACTGGCGAGATTGCGAGTTAGGTTTTTTCGCAAAGTTGCGCGGAGAGCTCGAGGGGGCGTTCGCTGGAGGAAGAAGATGATGCGAGGAGAGAATGAGGTGAAAAGTAAATTCTTCACCACGGTTACTATTTATGATCTCCAGCACCGAGATTCGTGCAGCCTGATCGGACGGTTGCCGCGTAGACAACGTGTGTGCGGACGTGCGCGGAAATTTCTCCACGTCCCAACCGTCGCCGCCAACGGTTCGTATCGACCGCGCGGGAAAAGTGGACATGATTATGTTCTCTGCATGTGTGAGTTACGAGGCATTGTTGACCTATGTCTGCGTCACCCTAGCTGTCATAGGCAGATGAGCCATCACATCAGAAGATTCCGGCATGGACGAATCCAGTCCGGCTACGGAAGAGTACGATGGAAGATTCAGCAATTCTCCGGCTTACTAATTGAAGACGGAGAAAACCTTGCAGGGTTCTTTGGGAGGACTACAAGATGTTGTTTGACGATTTGCCAACATCCATCTAGACGGAGCATTCCACTTAAAGAGGCAAGACGGCGTAAGATCTCGGAGTTCTCCGGGGGCTACTGTTGGGGATATGCTATATGGGTATCCTCATAGCATGTCTCCTATCCGGATAACCCGGGTGGCCCACAGTTGGTAGCATGGTCCATGGCCTGCTGGGCGGCCCAGTTAGATGGATCCAGAAGGGAGGCCCATGTCGGATAAAGGAAGGCTACGGTGGAGTCACTAGTGTACCCGGAGCCTTGGAGTACAAGACACGCAAGACTAGTAATAGACGGTGTAGGACTCTGTAACCTGTCCGGCTAGGACTTTTCCCTGTAACCCTAGGACCTGGCGACTATATAAGTCGGGCCTATGGGAGCCTTTAGGGAACAATTTTAGACAACTTCAGACAATCTAAGACAACCTCGCACAGCGAACCTATCTCTGTAACTCGGTGTATTGTCATTATAGTGATTTATAGCAGGAGTAGGATTCCGCCACCATTGTGGGATCTGAACTTGGGTAAGCTGCGTTACCTCGTACCCGTCAACCGTCTGCCTTCCCCCACGTCTCTAAACACGCACTGTGAGGACCCCTCCATGGCGTACTCGTCGGCAATACCACGACAGTGTGGGAGAGCAAATTATGAGTCTTCATGAAGCAACGATGATCAAGTGATGCATTCTAGCTTGGATATCTTAAAGCGGGATGCGCAAGGCAAAGGTATGGCCTTGCTAGGTTTTCCTTTTACCGGTCTCAAGGTGGTTGTTGGGAGACCGGGTTATAGGATAGATAGACGCACTATCAAGAGGGGCTTTCGGTTGGGTATCTTGATCACATCGTCTTCGGGAGCTCAATCCTTTGCATAATTTGCATCTTCCTAGTTTGCTGCTTCTTTGTGGTTCTTTATGTGAGGTTCTTAAGCATGTTGCTACCTCTTCAACAAGCCTAAGTTCATGAAAAACGGAATTCGTATGCATCTTCTATGGTGTTTTTGAGTTTGAAGGTTTTATCGGTTCTTCTTGTAGGGAGACTTCTTACCTTTCTTCATTTGGTTCTATCCTCTTCTATTGGACTATGATGTTTCTGTGCACCATCTTGTAGAGCTTGTTGTTCTAGTCAAAACAATCCCAAGATCATCAAAATTGGAGTACAAACGCAAATGTTATCACCGTTTTCGTGTGCTCTGTTTGGTTCCGGCGGGACCGAGTCTGTGGCTAGAATTTCCGGCGACCGCCGGAAATTTCCGGCAAACCACCAAAAATCCGTTATGTATGTTGTTTCGGTTTTTACTGGAACTTTCGGTTTTGACCGGAAATTCTGGCGGCAGATCCGGCGGCGCCGATTTTGCTGTCGGAACGTGTCCATCCAGCTCATTTTGTCTCCAACGGTCTTCCCCCTTGAAGGGGTATAAAAGGGGCGCTTCTTCCCCAAAGTTCTAGGGTTCTTGAGCACATTTTTGACCATCATTGTTGACTCCTTTGAGCTTTCTTCCTCCCACTTCCCTCCTATGATTCTTGCATCTTTTTTAGGGATTTGAAAGAGGAGATCTAGATTTATAATCCCCACCAATCAATTCCTCCTCTAAGTGAGGGGAACCTATTGGATCTAGATCTTGGAGTCATTTGTTGATTTCCACCATTGTTCTTCCTCTCTAATTCCTCCCTAGCACTTGTTTCTTTGGTGGGATTTGAGAGTGAAGGATTTGAGCACCCTTGGTGTTCTTGCTTTCCATTCTTGCATAAGTGTTGAGCTCTCCATTACGATTCGTTCGGGTGAGAGACCGTGAGCTTGTTACTCTTGGAGGGTGACCTCCTAGTTGGCTTGGTGGTTGGTACCGTGGTGTCCTCTTCGTGGAAGATTGTGAAGATACCCGGGCTTCTCCTTCGTGGAGCTTGTGAAGTGGTTGTGGAGCTTGACATCTCCGGAGTGGAGGAAAAACTAGCCATAAGGAAAGGGTCTATTCCTTCGTGGAATAGTCTCGGAGAAGAAGGTGAGCCTTCATGGTGTTCGTAAATCCTTTGTGGAATCCCACACCTCTCCAACGTGACGTACCTTACTTGTAAGGGAACATGGGAATATATCATCGTCTCCGCGTGCCTCGGTTATCTGTATATCCGAGCTTACTTTCCTTGTGAGAGCCATCGAGCTTGAAGTACTTATATCTTGCTTATCACTTGTGGTATATTTATCTTGTGCTATCTTGCTTAGCTTAACTTGTTGTTGGTGCACTTAGTTGAGCCTACTGTATTTAGGTTTTGTGCTTGTAAAATAAATGTTAGTTTAATTCTGCATTCTATCAAGCCAAAACCGTAATAGTTTTCAAATTGCCTATTCACCCCCCTCTAGGCGACATCTCTTGTCATGGTGTGGAACACGGTAGTGCCATCGGGGATGGCAAAGAAGGGACACACAGATGCATTCGGTGGCTCACGCAACGGGTTGGGCACGGTGAACTGCAAACACAACGATGTACCCAGGTTCGGGGCCCTCTTGACAAGGTAACACCCCTACTCCTACAAGATAAACTATATGAGGGAGCTGATGCCCAGTACATATGCTCCTAGAGTTGTTTCCTTAGCGACTATTGAGAGCTAGAGGAAGATGGGAACTTGATGCTAACACTTATATCCTTCTATCGTTGCCTACCTAGAACCGTAGCTCTGCCCTCCCTTATATATTGGTCTAGGGGGCAGATTACGGATCGGGTCCTAGGGTTTACTATTTGGATATCGGCTTACAAGACAGGGCCAGCTGCAGGGCCCAGGCAGTGGGCCAGGACCCAGTCCGCCCTTCTTTAGGCGTCATCCTTCTCTTTAGTGGTCACCCGGGCTTCCTTTGGGGCGTCACCCTTGCTTTAACGGTCACCCGGAGTGCTTTCGCCAGTCCATCCGACCACCTTGCTTTATCTTCATCGGGTAGCGCTGGCCATGACGGCATGCCAGCTTGCCCGATGACGAGGGAGAGCTAGAGGCATATCCCGCATAGAGCGTCAGCCCTTCCGTGCTCTCCATCTAATCCGAGGTGAGTCGGGTGGAAGCGGCCACCCGGCCGGTTCTTCTGGCCACCGGCTATATGGGCCAGCCGGGAAGGTTATAAGCCCAGCCGGGTGTGTTCGCCAGTTAGCTGGAGTTGTCCTTCCTGAAGGCCAGGTGGCCTGCTTCTTCTGGAGCCGGCCTACTTGTGCTTGGCTTTCCCCACCTGGGGGTTATCCCCCCAACACTAGTCCCCGAGCATGTATGGGCTTGGCCATTGGGCAAGATCTTCCGTGCTCTTTTTGTCTTGAAGTAGTTGCTTTATTGCATTCGGATGCGGCTTTTGCTTTTGCTTTTCGGCTGGATTTAACCGGCTGCGGAATCGATGGCCGTCCACTGGGTGTAAACAGCGAAGGCAGGCACCGGCTGACGCAGCTGAAGATGAAACATTTAGCTTGATGACGCCATTGATGTCATCACCCATGACTGCAGCTCTGGCGCACGTCGCGTCAGTTGGACTTCCACGTCGCAGCTTCAGTTTTTGGCAACTGCGCACGCAACTTGCTGCAGCGGTTTCTTGAGGCGAGCGCACATGCCTCGTATACTGGTAACGCCCGTGTATCTTCTGTGGCGGTTGTACGGCACAAAGGATCTGGAGCCGAAGCGTCATGCGGCCGTGGTTCCATGATGCCACGCATCGCGCAGGAGCCGAAGAGGCGACAGTGCCGTCCGCGAGGATAAATAGCGCCCTAAGGGGGGGATCGGTTCCCACACTTCTCCATCCTCCTACTCATATTCTCCTCGTACTCCTGCTCTTGCACGCCTTCTCCTTGCCACCGCCGGCCACTTCGTACCCGTCCACCACGGCCACTTCTTCTGCCGAGATGTTGCCGGAGCAGCACGACGGCTGGTGTGGTTCCTTTGTGACCGACGAGCTTGTCAACAAGTATCGGCGGGGGAGGTTTCTTCCCTCGTTGATGCTCGTGAAGCATCGGCTCGCGCCGAAGGGGGAGCGGGTGCCGGATCCTCGGCCGGGGGAGCGCGTCGTCTTACTCGCGCACTTTGCTTTAACAGGAGGAGACGATCAAGATTCTTCGCTCCCGGGAAGGGGAGCTGGCTTAGCACCTCTAGAGCATCTCGAAGATGGTAATCAGTAAGTTCTTTAGTTTCCTTCTTCCGTTGTGTCATGGCTCATTCAATCTTGTCTGATTATTCGGATTTGCGCTTGGGTGCAGCTCACTATCCTGAGGCGACCGAGATGGCCCTGGAGAAGCTGCCCGTGGAGGATGTTGGACGCGACCGGACTGCCCTCGACCTGGTTAAGGTGCTGGCGGAGGAGAGCAATGGCCTGCACGCTATTGGCAACGATCTCTTCCACTACATCTGGCCGGACGCGGGCGAAGTGCACGACATTGCCAGCCTGGTTGTTGCTTTGTCCAAGGGCATCGACGTACAGGAGATCGAGAAGGAGTGGGATGCCCGAGGCGGAGTGGAGATGGCTCTAGCCCTGGTGAAGTCGTGGTATTCGGGTGCCGATCTGAGCGTGCTCACTCGTGGCTTCCATCTTGGGACGAGCTACGAGGGCCTTCGTGCCAGCACTCCAGCACTCCAGTCCTGTGGGGTGAAGATTGGCACCTACGTGGACTTGGGGCGTGACTTCAGTGCCCCCGGAGAGCCACCGTCGTTCCACTGGGTCCCGGCGCCTTGGAATCCCATTAAACGTCGCCTCCAACAGCCAACCTCCTGCAACTGATGCTGGCGCGGGCCCTGTTGATCCAGCTCTTGCTCCTGCTCCTTCCGTCGCTCCGGCTCTAGAGTCTTGATCCCCAGAATGCCAGGTGTACTTGTTAAACTATTGTTTTGTTGCTGGTACATTTTGGCTGACTTTTGTCGCCAGATTCTGAATCTGCACGGAGCCTTCGTGCTCTACTTTATGGCTTGGTGCCTCTTTATTTGTTTGGGGTCACTCTGCCTTTTTGTTTGTCTTTGGCATTTCTATTTTTATGCCTTTGTCATTTGCGGTCTTTGAGGTTCGAGCCGGTTGGGACAGCCAACCGGGTCGAAGCTCTTTTGCCATCTCGACTTGAGTTTGTGGGTGCACGGGGATGCGTCCACTTGGTGTAGTCCCCGAGGTTCGGACCGGCTGGGGTAGCCAGCCGGGTCCGAGCTCTTTCTCTACCTTGACTTGAGTTTGTGGGTGCGCGGGAGCGTGTCCACTGGGTGTAGTCCCCGAGGTTCGGGCCAGCTGGGGTATCCAGCCGGGTCGAAGCTCTTTCACTACCTTGACTTGAGTTTGTGGGTGCGCGGTAGCGCGCCCACTGGGTGTAGTCCCCGAGGTTTGGGCCGGCTGGGGTAGCCAGCCGGGTTGAATCTCTTTCGCTACCTTGACTTGAGTTTGTGGGTGCGCAGGAGTGCGTCCATTGGGTGTAGTCCCCGAGGTTCGGGCCGGCTAGGGTAGCCAACCGGGTCGAAGCTCCTTCGCCATCTCGTTTCCTGCCAAGTTGTGGCTCGGGTCGTGCGATACATAGCGTTGACTTCTTTGCTCAAGTGTAAAATGGCTGGAGTAGGCTTGCATTCCATGGGCGTTCTGTCTCCTTGTCTGAGCGATCTGCCTTGTTCTTCACCGGCTACTAGGCGTCGACCAGATAGTATGAATTGTTGTGGAGTGCCCGGCTGGCGATGAATGGGCCTTCCCATGGTGGGGACAGTTTGTGCATTCCTTTGGTGCTCTAGACCAGGCGCAGCACTAGGTCTCCCTCGCGGAAAGAGGTAGGCCGGATCCGGCTGGCGTGGTATCGGCGCAGGTCTTGCTGATAGATTGCTGATCTGGACAGGGCCAACTCGCGTGCTTCCTCGAGCAAGTCCACGATGTCCTCTCTTGCCTCCTTGGCTTCCTGCTCCGTGTAGAGCTGCTTGCGAGGTGCGTTGAACTGGATGTCCGTGGGGAAAATTTCCTCTGCCCCATATATGAGGAAGAATGGTGTGAAGCCGGTTGAGCGGTTGGGTGTGGTGCGCAGGCTCCAAAGTACTGCTGGCAGCTCCTCTATCCAGCATCTGGGTGATCTGATGAGCGGTTCGATAAGCCTTGGCTTGATTCTGGCTAGAACCAAACCGTTAGTGCGCTCGCACTGTCCATTGGACATGGGTGTGCGACTGATGCCAGGTCCAGGCAGATCCCTTTTTCCCCGCAGAAGCGAGCGAAGACTCCTTTCGTGAAGTTGGTTCCATTGTCAGTGATGATGCTATGCGGGTAGCCGAATCAAATGATGATGTCCGTGAAGAACTTGATCACCGTCGCTCCGTCTAGCTTCTTGATTTGTTTCGCCTCTATCCATTTGGTCAACTTGTCCATGGCTACGAGCATGTGCGTCATGCCGGATCGAGCTGTCTTGAATGGCCCCACCATGTCTAAGCCCCAGACTACGAACGGCCAGGTGATTGGTATTGTCTTGAGTGCCATCGACGGTGTGTGCTTCAGCTGGCTAAATCGCTGGCAGCCGTTGCATGTCTTGACTATCTCTTCGGCGTCCTTCGGCGCTGTCGGCCAGTAGAAACCGTGCTGAAGGGCCTTGGCTGCTATTGCCCTTGACGAGGCATGGTGGACACACTTGCCCTGGTGTATGTCCATTAGGAGTTTGGTTCCTTCTTCCTGGCTGACGCATCGTTGATAGATGCCCCCGACGCTGCGCTTGTATAGCTCATTGTTGATGATCGTGTAGGTGCTTGCTCTTCGCCGTACTTGTCGTGCTGCCACCTATTCTGTCAGGAGTTCACCCTTGGATAGGAAGTTCATGAACGTCTTTTCCCAGTCGGGCGCCTCCCGAATGGCGTGTACCGTCTGTACGATGAGCTTGATCTCCTCACAGACGGCTGACTCCGGAATGTCGGGAGGCCTGCCGGGTGGTAGCTTGCTGGTGTCGACCATGGGTCGCGTCGCAGCCGTTCCCGGGTGCGGCGAAGCAGTCCCTGGGTGCGGTGGAGCAGTCCCCGGGTACGGCGAGGCAGTCCCCGGGTGCGGCGAGGCAGTCCCCGGGTGCTGCGAGGCAGTCCCCATGTGCGGCGAGGCAGTCCCCGGGTGTGGCGCGGCAGTCCCCGGGTGTGGCGCGGCAGTCCCCGGGTGTGTCGAGGCAGTCCCCGTGTGCGGCACGACAGTCGTTCTTGGATCTGCGCTGAGCACGATGGAGTCGGATTCTGGTGAGGGGGTGATGGAGGGTTTGCACAAGTGCTCGAGGGAGACTCCAGGCGGTATGGCTTGTCTTGTTGATCCGACCCTGGCCAAGGCGTCAGCAGCCTCATTGTTGGCTCTAGGCACATGGTGAAATTCGCATCCTTCGAAGCAGGCACACAACTGTTGGGCGAAGAAACGGTAGAGGGCCATGTTCGTGTCCCTGGCGTCCCACTCGCCGGATACCTGCTATACCACCAAGTTCGAATCTCCGAAGCATAGCACCCTCTGGATGACTATCTGCTTAGCCATCTTGAGTCCATGGATGAGTGCTTCATACTCGGCGACGTTGTTGGATGCCTTGAAGTGGATCTGGAGGACGTACTCCAGTCGGTCGCCTTTGGGTGAGGTTATCATGATTCCGGCTCTGAGTCCTCCTCGCATTTTCGAGCCGTCGAAATGTAGCTTCCAGTAAGTTGAATCCGGCATTGGAGGCATGTATTGTGTCTCCGCCCAATCGACGATGAAATCAGCCAGTGCTTGGGACTTGATTGCAGTCTGTGGCTCATATTGGATGTTATGTGCAGCAAATTCGATGGCCCATTTTGCCACGCGGCCAGTGGCGTCCTTGTTGCCGATAATTTCCGCAAGCGAGGCCAATGCTACTACCCGGATGCAGTGCTCTTGGAAGTAGTGCTTGAGTTTCTTGGCGGCCATGTACACGCCGTACACCAGCTTCTGGTAGTGGGGGTAGTTCTGCTTGGAGAGCGACAACACCTTGCTTAGGTAGTACACGAGGCACTGGACCATCTGAGCCTTCCCTTCCTCTGGTCGTTCCACTACCAATACATGCTAACCACTCTATTTGTGGCAGCGATATACATCAGCATGGGATCCTTTGCCGCTGGCGCCGCCAGAATGGGTGGTGAGGTGAGCATGCGCTTGAGGTCTCGGAAAGCTTCGTCCGCCTGAGCTGTCCAGACGAATTTGTCTGTCTTCTTCATCAGCTAGTACAGGGGAAGGGCTTTATCTCCCAACCGGCTGACGAACCGGCTGAGGGAAGCGAGGCATCCGGTGAACTTCTGCACATCAAGCAGGTTCTGCGGCAACTCCATGCGCTCGATGGCTCCGATCTTCTCCGGTTCGCCTTGATTCCTTGTTCGGAGACGAGAAAGCCCAGGAGATTGCCGGCTGGGACGCCGAACACACACTTCTCCGGGTTCAGCTTGATCTGGAAACGACGAAGGTTATCGAATGTTTCCTTCAGATCCTCAAGGAGCGTGTGCTGCTCCTTGGTATTGATGACAACGTCGTCGACGTAGGCGTGCATGTTTTTTCCGATCTACGTCTGCAGGCATTTCTGCATGCAGCGCTGATAGGTTGCGCCTACGTTCTTCAACCCGAAGGGCATGGTGGTGTAGTAGTAGGCTCCATACGGGGTTATGAATGATGTCTTTATTTGATCGGTTACATTGAGCTTGATCTGGTGATAGCCCGAGTAAGCGTCCAGAAAAGACAAAAACCGCACCCGGCAGTGGAGTCGATGACTTGATCAATCCGCGGCAGAGCGAAAGGATCTTTGGGGCAAGCCTTGTTGAGACTGGTATAGTCGACGCACATGCGCCACGTCTTGTTCTTCTTCAGCACCAGCACCGGGTTGGCGAGCCATTCCGGGTGGAAAACTTCCATGATGAAGCTGGCTGCGAGCAGCCGTGTGATCTCCTCACCAATGGTTCTTCTTTTTTCTTCTGCAAAGCGGCGTAAGGATTGCTTGACCGGCTTCGCGTCTGATCGAACATGAAGGGAGTGCTCGGCGAGTTCCCTCGGGACACCTGGCATGTCTTTGGGGCACCATGCAAAAATGTCCCAATTCTCACGAAGGAAATCGATGAGCGCGCTTTCCTATTTGCTGTCCAGGCCGTCTTCGACCAGGACGAACTTGCTTGGGTCTTCCTCGTTCAGCAGGATCTTCCTTGTTCCTTGCAAGGTCTTGAACTGTGATTCTCCAACCGGTTTAGGCTCTCCAGTCGGCATATCCTTCTGCAGAGCCGCCACGTTCTGCATTATGACATGCTTCTCTTCAGCGATGATCATCGCTTCGGCCAGCTTGGAGCCGTCTGAAGAGCATTCGATCGAACGCTTGTATCATCCATCGACAGTGATCACCCCCTTTGGGCCTGGCAGCTTCATCTTGAGGTATGCATAGTGCGGTACTCCCATGAATTTGGTCAGAGCTGGGTGCCCTAGTATGGCGTGGTAGGCACTAGAGAGGTTCACAACCTCGAACCAAATTGGCTCGCGACAGAAGTTTTTCTCGCTGCCGAAGATGACGTCCAGGTGGATCTTACCGATTGGTGAGTGCGACGGTCCTGGTACTGCTCCATGGAACGAAGTGCTTGAGGGTTGCAGCCAGGATTCGTTGATTCCTAGCCTCTCGAGGCTGCTCCGGTAGAGGAGGTTGATGCTGCTTCCTCCATCGATCAGTACCCGGGAGAAGTGGCACGAGTGTTTATTGGAGATGATGATGGGGTCAAGGACCAACACGTAGCTACCGGGGCTTGGTAACACGGCCGGCTGATCCTCCTTGCTCCAGGTGATCGCCTGGTCGGACCAGTGTAGGTACTGGGGAATGGGGGGAACGATTGCGTTCACCTCCGCCTCGCGCCTCCGCTTGGCGTGCTTTGTTTCTGGCTCCACGAGGAATATGTGATAGTTACCCACTTGCCTCGGGTAACCGTTCTCGTCATCCTCGCGGCGGTTGCGTCGTCCCTGTTGTCCGGTGGGCCTCCGGCTGGCGGTGGAGGTGGTGGTGGGAGCCCACCGGCTTCGGCCATTTTCTTCGTCCAGCTGCATTGGCGTGTTGTGTGATTCGCGGGCTTGTTGCCGCCACTATGGAACTTGCATGGCCCATCGAGCATGGACTCCATGGTGTACTTAGGCCGAGGCGGCCTATCGTTCGGCCTCTATCTCCGACTGCCTCCTACAACCGGGTCCTCATGCACAGCGGCTACTTGCTTGGTGCCTTACCGGCTATCCGGCTGGTCGTCTTTCCTCTTGCCGTGGCGGTTGTCGTGACCATGCCACCTAGGATGAAGGTCGCTCGGCTGGCGTCGCTCCTCCTGCTCGTCCGTGACGATTTGGCCTTGGTCGTCCACCACGATGGGTTTCTTCATGGCTGCGTCGGTGGTGGCATACTTGTCCGCAATGGCCATGACCTGGGCCATGGTGTGCGGGTCTGCCGGGCTGAGCTTATGGTTCATCATGGTGCCGTCTCGGCAGCCGTTGGTGAAGAAGTCTATCACTTGGTGCTCACGCACCCCTTCGCACGATCTGTGCATGCTAGTCCATCGGGTGAGGTAGGCACGATCCGACTCGTCCTTGCCATGCACGCAGAGGGCAAGCTCGCGAGGTTGGCCCGGTCGCTTGTATGTTCCGGTGAAGTTACGGATGAACGCTTCTTTGAAGTCCAGCCAGGCATTGATACTGTTGTCGGGGAGGGTATTGAGCCATGTCCTTGCCGAGTCGACGAGCATGAGGGGGACGTAGAGGACGAACAGGCGGAGATTGCCGTTGGCGATTCCCACTGCGGTGGTGTAATCGACCAACCAATCCTTAGGCTTGACGGTTCCGTTGTACTTTGGCGTGTCCCTTGGGAGCGAAAATCCCTTCGGGAATGGCTCGTTCCGGATGCGCAGGCCGAAACACTTCAGGCCAGCCGGACTTTCCTCCTCCAGTGTGCGCGACTGCACCAGGAGGTCGATGAGCTTCCGCGTGTCAGCCGGTTCTCGGGGACCGAGACGGCCCTTCAGGCGTGATGCGGTTGGGTCCTTGTTTGTGTTTGCTCCCTCCTCCAGGGCTCGCGTCTTCTTCCCCTGGGAAGCTCCGGTTGCTGGAGCGCGGCTTACACTGGAGGCGGCGGCGTCCCGGTTGTGGCGACCGCGGTTGCCAGATTCGCCACGCGGGCGGCTATTTTGCCCGACCCCTCCTGGAGAGGATGCCTGTTGATGCTTGCTTCCTCCGTGCGCTGTCTGGTCCACGCCTTTGCGAACTGCGATGTCGCGGGAGTTTCCCACTGGCTAGGGGCTCCCTCGGCTTGCTGCTTGTTAGTAGTAGCCACGAGGAGAAGTACGCGTTGCTACTGGCGACAAAGTTCCTCGCCCTCAAGGTGCTTTAGCTCTACAGCTGCTGCCTCGGGTGCCCTCATGTTCTTGGCGGGGGTGCTGTAGACGGGCTGCGCCACACCTGCATGCGAATCAGCGGCACGGTCCAGTTTTGACGACAGGTCGTGCCCTCGGTGCTGGATCTTCCTAGCGAAGCCGTGAGCTTCGTTGTATTCGTGCACGGTGGCGTTCAACCGACACTGGTTAGCCGCGACCTTTGTGGCTTCCTCCAGGAGTTTTTGGCGTGTAGCTTCGAGCGCGTCCACTGCAGTCGCTGGGTCCGTCTCGACAACGACCGGAGCGCGTAGGTGCTGGATGGAGGCAGTGAGCGGGTCCTTCTCTTGCTCAGGCACGGAGCTCTCTCCTCCCGCCCGATGTTCTTGAGGTGGTCGGTGGTTTTCGCGAGCGTTTACCACCGTGACTTCGACGCAACCACTCCCTACGGCTAGGCCGTGGGTGAGGGGCACGTTGAGGACGGGGGTGACTACGCTGGGGAAAGTCTCAGCGACAGTGGCGACGTAGACGCAGATGTCTCCAAAATGCAGGATGGAGCCGTTGGCGGGGAAGGTGTTCCCAGTGAAGCATGCGGCATTGTCGATGACGCAGTCGAAGGCACCGAGCGTGCGAACGAGGCCAGAGGCCACGCGTTTGCCGGCGACGAGAGGAAGTCCCGTGTGGAAGATGATCCCAGCCGAAGCGTTGTGCCCCATGATGGGCGCCAATTGTCGTGGTGTGGAACACGGCAGTGCCATCGGGGATGGCAAAGAAGGGACACACGGATGCATTCGGTGGCTCACGCAACGGGTTGGGCATGGTGAACTACAAACATAGCGACATACCCAGGTTCGGGGCCCTCTTGGCGAGGTAACACCCATACTCATGTAAGATGAACTATATGAGGGAGTTGATGCCCAGTACAGATGCTCCTAGAGCTGTTTCCTTAGCGACTATTGAGAGCTAGAGGAAGATGGGAACTTGATGCTAACACTTCTATCCTTCTATCGTTGCCTACCTAGAATCCTAGCTCTGCCCTCCCTTATATACTGGTCAGGGGGGCAGATTACAGATCAGGTCCTAGGGTTTACTGTTTGGACATGGGCTTACAGGACAGGGCCGGCTGCAGGGCCCATCCGGTGGGCCAGGACCCAGTCCGCCCTTCTTTAGGCGTCATCCTTCTCTTTAGTGGTCACCCGGGCTTCCTTTGGGGCGTCACCCTTGATTTAACGGTCACCCGGACTACTTTCACCAGTCCAGCCGACCACCTTGCTTTATCTTCGTCGGGTAGCACTGGCCATCACGGCATGCCATCTTGCTCGATGACGAGGGAGAGCCAAAGGTGTAACCCGCACGGAGCATCATCCATTCCGTGCTCTCCATAGAATCCCAGGTGAGCCGGGTGGAAGCGGCCACCCGGCCGGTTCTTCTGGCCACCGGCTAGACGGGCCAACCGGGAAGGTTATAAGCCTAGCCAGGTGTGTTCGCCAGTTAGCTGGAGTTGTCCTTCCTAAAGGCCAGGCGGCCTGCTTCTTCTGGAGCCGGCCTACTTGTGCTTGGCTTTCCCCACCTGGGGGTTATCCCCCGACATCTCTATCCTTTTAGCGTGGACTTTACAGCTCTCAACAAGCACTGCCCGAAGGATCACTTCCCATTACCACGGATCAATCAAATCATCAATTCCACCACGGGATGCGAGCGCCTTTCCTTCCTCGATTCCTACTGAGGCTACTACTAGATTCGGATGAAGCTAGAAGATCAGGAAAAAACATCATTCATCACACCGTTGGGCGTCTTCTTCTACAATACGACGCCCTTCGGGCTGAAGAACACATGCGCAACCTATCAATGGTGCATGCAATGTTGCGGATGAGATTTTGCGCTTCCAACAACAAAGTAGAATACGAAGCGCTGATCCATGGTATGCGGATGGCCTAGGTGTGCAGCGCCACCCGATTGGTCATCTATGGTGACTCCAACCTTATCGTACAACAGACAATGAACCAATGTGACTCCATCAGTGACAACATGATCGCCTATCGTGACCTTTACAACGCACTCGAAGGAGACTTCAACGGTTGTGAACTCTGTCATGTCAGCTGAGGAAGCAACAAAGAGGATGACAAGCTCGCCAACATTGGTTCTACCTGCGCACTGGTCCCGCTAGGTGTGTTCTTGGAGCAAAACTACGAACGCTCCATCAAGTGCAAGAAATCCAAGGGCACACCAAAAACAACAGACGGCTCGGGGGATACATCACCCAAATACCCCCAAGCCGCTAGGAGAAGAGGAACCCAAAGCTCCCATCAAAAACCTCATGGAGGTCATGATGATCAAAAAATCCTGGACGCGGCCATATATCACATACCTGCTGAGCAAAAAGCTGCCAGACGACCTGACTGACGCACATCACATCGCCCGTCACTCCAAAGATTTCACCATCATTAATGGCGATCTTTACAAGTGAAGCATCACCGAGGTCCTCCAGCGATGCGTCACCAATGGTGACGGAAGCAGCATCCTCCTCGACATCCACAAAGGCATCTGTGGCCATGATATTTGTGAGATTCAAAACATTTTTTATGATTTGTATCGATGGTTTTCGTTTGGATTTGATGTATTTTCTAGCTTTAACGAGCAACTATACGGCGGGAACATTTTTTCGGCCTTATATTTCCCGCCATATAGTTGTCGTATCCTTCGTCGTATTAAAAGGGACAACTTTTGTGAAGAGGCAGAGGGCGAAAACAGAACACACAAGCCGCCATCCCATCCAGAAGGGAGAAAGAAGAGATCCGGAGAAGAAGGGGAAGACATTCTTCATCTCGCTCCACGATCTATGATCTCCTAGCCACCATACCTCCATAGCCATTACTTGTACTTGAGAGAGAGAGAGATCTCCACCTTGCAAGACTAGGGTTTGAGATTGTTCTTCACATCTTGAATTGTGTTGGATTTATTTCTATTTCTTATTGTGGATCTCCATGGTAATATCAAGAATAACTCCCTTTATTTAATTATATCGATGATGCTTTCTTCTCTCATGTGTGAGTAAGATCCCTTAGGCGTGGGAGATGTAGGGGATTGGTGAGATGTGATGTGCCTATATAATTTCCATTAAGTTTGTGGTTGATTTTAATTGCTATATTATGTGTGCTTGACTATCTGTGGGATGCTTAATGCATGTTGTCCAATTAAGGGCCTAGGCAACATGATGCTTTGTTCTACATACATAGAATCTTGTTCGCTAGCAGACCGGCGACCTCCGAGTGACACGGGGATATCAATGGGGAACTAGTTTGACTCGAGGATCACGAGGAGCCATCGAGCTTATTGCATTAGTCCGATCCAAGGAGCTTAATTGCTAAACAACCTGAAGGATCTTAATCGTCTAGTGACTGGCCATGGTTGTGGTAAACAGGCTAGTAGGATTATTAAAGTTGGGATGAAATCTACCAAGAGGAGTTCCAGCTAATTATGGGTTGCTCGCCTACACACATACTTATAAGATTATAATGGTTACACTAATCATTCATCCACCTGGAACATTCACTATCACCATGAACTAAATCTCCCCGCGCCTATTTTGTCATCTGTAGAAAACAACAAACAAATTGTTCTTTACTTTTAAACTTTTCATTTCTGAAGTTTACATTTTAGTTTTATTTAAATACAATCCTTTAATCCAAAATCTATTCTTATTTTAACGCTTGCGGTCAATTCACTCGAAGACCTGTGACAACTTCGGGTGTGATAGAGACTTTACCAATAAACACTTACCTTTGGGATCGCTGTGGGATCGACATATTAACTTTGAAACTAGCTATAAACGATATGTGCACTTGCAGCCATCAAGCTATTTTTGGCACCGTTGTCGGGGAGCTAAGGGCAAAGTGTTTTGTCTCTTGACATTTCAGGTGTTACTATTACAAGATGGTCTCCCTAGGAGACAAAGGGTCTACACGCTCTGTTAGGGATTATATACCAGATTATCTTGACCGTGTACCTACTCAAAGGTGCGGTGAAATTATTGAAGAACTTTTGAGGTAAAATAAAGTTGAAGTTGAAACCAAAGTGACTTCATGGAAATCATGTCCATTCATTGGACAACCCCCAAGAAACCTGAGAAGACTCTCAGAGAATATAGTTCTCCAAATTCTGCATTTCTTAAACAACCAATAGAATTTCCTAATAATGGAGTTAGGGAATATTGATTTGATGGTGAGATTATTAAAAATTTACAGGAAAAAGCTTTCCGTGGAAGGGAATGTTGGGAATATGCCCTAGAGGCAATCATGTATGATGAGATTTCCCATTGTATTCATAAAGTTATTAAGTAGTCCTTATACGAACATCTGATGTGTATCATTGAATATGTGATTCGGTTGTGGAACTATGCATTCATGTTGTTTGTACTAAATATCCTTGGTCATTGAGGTTGTGCTGGACACACAACTTAGACCAATGTGAAAGTTGGCTTGATGACTCGGTTCCACTTGTCATGGGCATGGAGATGCTATTCCAACTTACACAGATTCGGCTAAAGAGTTTAGCGAGTCGGATTGACCCATATTGAGGTGCAACGAACTAGCTGTCATTTGTATATCTCAATCAATGTAATCCTTAGACCTGAGGTTGTTGCATAGTCCGAGTTGAGGATCACCGACTTAGGTTCTGTCAAACGATGATCCGTAACTGGGCAGTTATAAAGGCAGGGTTCGGGTCGACTGAGAATCAAGCTGCGTGATGTGAATAACCAAGATGGGATTTTGCCCCTCCACTCGGAGAGATATTCTCTGGGCCCTCTCGTGAGATATGATTCGGAAAGCATGGCCATGCACGACTCGGTTAAGTGTTAACCGAGGCGATCGACTAAGAGTTAGTCGGGTGAATCACTTATCTCGGATCGAGAAGAGAGTCGGACTATTTAAGGGGTGACATATATTCGCCTATAGTCTGACAAGGTATATCGTGAGGCAAAAGGGACTCGGACGTAAGTCGCATTGGAAAGGCAAGTCGTCATGACTCTTTGGTACTTGGGAGTCGGCATGTTCTGCTAGGAGCCGCTACCGACTGATCGATTGAGAGTCGGACTCCAATCGTGTCCAAGTAGCCATGAGCCTGTGGGGTCACACACTTAAGAGCGGGAGCAAGTTCGGATTGGATCCGAATCTGTAATCTGGTTGGGTTGGACCTAAACTAGATTAGGACTGAGTTAGTGAGTTGGACTCACGGTGACTAGTGTTATATGGGCTTTAGTGAATGGGTCGCGCGAGTAGAGCCCACGTTCACTCCCTATATATAGTGGAGCACCTTAACCCAGAAAGGTTAATCAATTGTTCGGTTAGGTCATTCCATGTGTTGGAAACCCTAGCTCCAAAGCAGTCCAGCCGCCGTTACGAACCTAGCAGTTCGCCGCCGGCGCTCCTCCTTGTATGTGTGGATACCAGCAGAGGTGATGTGCGATCAGCACCAGGACGATCGGATCGTGAGGACTTCACTGCATCAACTGACGCGCTTCATCAGTAATCCGCAACTACGCGTCTAGTGGTAAACCTCGTAGCCTTCTACCTCAGCTAGATCTTGGGATCACCACGTTAGAGGAAAATTTTATTTTATCTCCGCGTGGCCCAACAGTGGTATCAGAGCGATAGCTTCTGGTTTTAGGCTCGAGATCTCGCATATGTGATATGCGGTAGGATGTAGATGAGATCTATATGCTGTTTGGTGGTCGATCTATGAGATAGATCGGTTTTGTATGAAGTTGATTGGATCAACTGTACTCGGGGAATGGTAGATCTGATTTCCGTGATCATACTGCTGAGGTCGTGGAACGACATACCCCTACCGGTCGGCTTACGCCATCGGGGTAGACTGTGATGCGTAAATCCAGAAGCGGTGATCGAAGATCAAAGAGTTTGATCGAATCGGAACGATGGTCGGAATCCATGTTCGGGACCGCCGGCTTCGCCCTGTCGTAGCGCCTTAGATGTCGTTGCGAGTTTCACAACGCCGGTAGATATTGTATCTATGCATAACTTGTTTTTGCAGGAAGTTGTGAATGGTATGGTTCATGTGCATGTGATGTATGTGTGTAATCCATACGTGGTCTGTGAATCACGGTTTTTGTCAGCCGGCTGGAGCCTAGGTGCTGTCATTTTATTGTATAACGACCTGCGTGTCAGATTCTCTATGTAATTTACTTTACTAAGCTAGTATAGCTGTTTGGAGAACCCGGAAGGCATGCAAGGCGTTATACATGTCGGCGACATGGAGTAAGACGGCAAGTGACAAGAGTTGGCATGAGTCGGATTACAGGCTTTGTAGAGATGGAGATCGCCATGAAGAGAGCCATACCATTTCACATTATAATTGCTTTATTTTGTGTTATTGTCATGTCTCAGTTTTATCTCTATTAGATAGTCGGTAAAATTTAATCCCTCAAAGAAGGTCTAGTCGGTTTTCCCGCCTGTGTTTGCACCATCACAAGTCGGACATTTTTGGTAGTGGGCTCATAAAATTGAGGTGCTGCCAATTCTTTCCGACTAGGTGGGTTCGAGTCGGACTCTTACTGCAGAAACACTCGGTAAGCTAGACGGGTCTATCACAACGGTTGTGGGACTCGGGGAAAAGTCGGATGGGAGCCGAGGCATGTGATGCCACCCGTCCAACAGGAGTCGCATGAGATGCGATTGACAAGGAGTTGTCTACCTAGATCACTTGGCGGCTAGCGGTGATGCTAAAGCTCACTAGCCGACTTGCTTATTTAGGATCCTGAATCACTAAGTAACCATCGGAGGGGTGTTGGTTCTAGTGGGAGCATAAAATATTAAAATGTTTAATATGCTTGATCTTTTATGAATACATGTCTTAAGTGTTTTGCATATTTTCTGTTGTAGATCATGGCACCAAGTAGCAGTCACTCTCAGATATCCGGTTTTGCGTTGAGAACCATTCTTGAGAAAGATAAACTGAACGACACTAATTTTACCAACTGGTATCGAAATCTGAGAATTGTTCTCAAACAAGAAAAGAAGGACCATGTCCTAGACAACCCACTTCCAGATGAGCCGAATGAGAAGGCGACTGTCGCAGCCACCAATGCCTACCGTCGGGCTAAGGATGAGTCCATGGATATTAGCTGTCTTATGCTTGCTCACATGGAACCGGACTTGCAAAAGCAGTTCGAGCATGTTGAGGCCTACGATATGATCGAAAGCCTCAAAAGTATGTTCCAGGCTCAGGCGAAGACTGAGAGGTATCAAGTCTCTCAGGCTTTGCTGAGTTGCAAGCTTAAGGATGGTGATCCACTGAGTCCGCATGTGATCAAAATGGTTGGTTACGTGTAGTCTTTGGAGAGGCTTGGCTACCCCATTAGCGAAGAGTTCGCTACGGATATAATTCTAAACTCTCTTCCTAGTGCATATGGGCAGTTCATTTGGAACTACCACATGCATGGTATGGATAAGAAGCTCACTGAATTGCATGGGATGCTCAAGCAGGCAGAGGCGGATCTCAACAAGGGCACCAGTCAAGTGTTGATGGTGCAGAATAAGGCTAAGTTCAAGAAGAGTTCTTGGACTAAGAAGAAGGCTAAGTCAGGGGGAAAGCAGGCTCAGGACCCAGTCCCAAGCGCTTCCTCAGGGACTAAACCATCTCCTTCAGCCGGATCCACTTGCTTCTACTGCAAGGCGGATGGCCACTGGAAGAGGAACTGCAGCAAGTACTTGGCCGACAAAGCCAAGAGTGGAGGTATGACTTCCAACTCAGGTACACTTGTTTGCAATGTTATAGACATATATCTTGCTGATGGACCTAATAGTTCTTGGGTATATGATACCGGATCAGTTATTCACATCTGCAACTCGTTGCAGAGACTGGTAAGAACTAGGAGCGTAGCAAGAGGCGAGGTTGATATTCGAGTCGGCAACAAAGCAAGAGTTGCTGTGTTGGAAGTCGGCACGATGCAACTTCATTTACCTTCCGGATTCATTATGGAACTAAATAATTGTTATTATGTTCCAGTGCTCAGTCGAAACATTATTTCTGCTTCATGTTTGATGAGGCAAGGCTATGAGTCGAATATCAAGAATAATGGTTGTTCTTTGTATTTGAATGATATGTTTCACGGCTTTGCACCCGTCCAGGACGGGTTATTTATTTTGAATCTTGATGGTGAGTCGGTTTATAACATAAATGTTAAAAGGTTGAAACCAAATGATCTGAATATGACTTACTTTTGGCACTGTCGGCTTGGTCATATAAGTTGGAAACGCATGAAGAAGCTCCATGATGATGGACTCCTAACTTCGTTTGACTTGGAGTCGTTCGAGACATGCGAATCTTGCCTACTCGGCAAAATGACCAAGACACCTTTTGCAAAGAGTTGCGAAAGGGCGTCCGACTTGTTGGGACTAGTACATAGTGATGTATGTGGACCAATGAGCACGACAGCCAGGGGTGGTTATGAGTACTTCATTACCTTCACTGATGATTTGAGTAGGTATGGATATATCTACTTGATGAAACATAAGTCGGAAGCCTTTGAAAAGTTCAAAGAATTCCAGAATGAAGCACAGAATCAACTCGGCAAGAAAATAAAGTTTCTTCAGTCGGACCGAGGAGGCGAGTACATGAGCCATGAGTTTGATGACCATCTGAAAAGTTGTGGAATAGTTCCTCAACTTACTCCGCCAGGAACACCACAAAGGAATGGTGTTTCGGAAAGGCGGAATCGGACCTTGTTGGACATGGTACGATCAATGATGAGTCGGACAGATCTGCCTTTATCATTTTGGGGTTATTGTCTAGAAACAGCGGCATTCACACTAAACAAAGTACCATCAAAGTCGGTAGAGAAGACACCGCATGAGATGTGGACAGGCAAAAGACCAAGTTTGTCTTTTCTTAAGATTTGGGGTTGTGAAGCATTTGTCAAGCGACTTCAGTCGGACAAGCTTACAGCCAAGTCGGATAAGTGTATTTTCGTGGGGTATCCGAGGGAAACCTTGGGTTACTACTTCTACAACCGAGAAGAGGGCAAAGTGTTTGTCGCTCGGAACGGTGTCTTCCTTGAGAAAGAGTTTCTCAGTCGGGGGGTAAGTGGGAGCACGGTGCAACTCGAAGAAATTCGAGAGGAACCGGCTAGTAGCGAGTCGGCAAAAACCTTGGAGGTTGAGCCGGTCGTGGCAGCTGAGCCGGCAGCAACACCTGTACTACGAAGATCGGCAAGATTACGAAGTATTCGTGATATGTTACTGTTAGACAGTGATGAGCCGGCAAATTATTCGGAAGCGATGGTGGGATCTGATTCCGAGTCATGGCTTGAAGCCATGAGATCCGAGATAAAGTCCATGGATGAAAATCAAGTTTGGAACTTGGTTGATCTGCCAGACGGTGCAAGACCCGTCGAGTGCAAATGGGTCTTTAAGAAGAAAACTGATATGGATGGAAATGTTTCCGTCTATAAAGCACGCCTTGTCGCGAAGGGGTTCGGACAAGTTCAAGGAGTTGATTACGATGAGACTTTCTCGCCCGTAGCGATGCTTAAATCAGTTTGGATCATGTTAGCTATAGCAGCCTATTTCGACTATGAGATATGGCAGATGGATGTCAAAACAGCTTTCCTTAACGGAAATTTAATCGAGGACGTGTATATGATACAGCCCGAGGGTTTTGTCGATCCGGCTAATGCTGACAAGGTATGCAAACTTCAGAAATCCATTTATGGGTTGAAGCAAGCATCTCGGAGTTGGAATATTCGCTTTGATGAGGTAGTCAAATCGTTTGGCTTCATCAAGAGTGATCATGATTCTTGTTTGTACAAGAAGTTTAGTGGGAACAAAGTAAATTTTCTAATCTTATATGTGGATGACATATTACTGATTGGAAATGATGTCCAGATGTTGCAAGAAACCAAGGAATCATTGGAAAGGAGTTTCTCAATGAAAGACTTGGGTGAGGCAACATACATCCTCGGAATCCGGATCTATAGAGATAGATCAAGGAGGCTCATTGGATTGAGTCAGAGTACTTATTTGGACAAAGTGTTGAAGAAGTTCAACATGGAATCATCTAAGAAGGGGTTCTTACCGATGTCCCATGGTGTAAAACTTAGCAAGACTCAGTGTCCTTCGACAACTGATGAGCGAAGTCGGATGAGTGCGATTCCATATGCTTCTGCAGTCGGATCCATCATGTACGCCATGATTTGTACTAGGCCGGATGTTTCCTATGCTCTAAGTGTTGTGAGCAGATACCAGGCTGATCCTGGAGAGATCCACTGGACAGCGGCTAAAAATATCCTAAAGTACTTAAGAAGGACTAAGGATATGTTCTTGGTTTATGGTGGTGAAGATGAACTCAGTGTAAAGGGTTACACGGATGCGAGTTATCTCACCGACTCTGATGATTCTCGCTCGCAATCCGGATACGTGTTTATTATAAACGGAGGTGCTGTGAGCTGGAAGAGTTCCAAGCAAGAGACTGTGTCTGCGTCTACAACAGAGGCTGAGTATATTGCCGCCTCGGAGGCAGCAAAGGAAGCTGTTTGGATGAGGAATTTCCTCATGGATCTTGGTGTGGTTCAGGGCTCGTCCAATCCGTTGGACGTGTATTGTGACAACAATGGTGCTATTGCACAAGCCAAGGAACCTAGACAACACCAGAAGAACAAGCACATACTCATGCGGTACCACCTAATTCGCCAGTTCGTGGATCAGGGTGATATCAAGTTATGCAAGGTACACACGGATGCAAATATTGCGGATCCGTTGACAAAGCCGTTACCCCAGCCGAAGCATGAGGCGCACCTGAGAGCCATGGGCATTAGATGCTTAGACATGTGATGTCGAAAGATTGACTCTAGTGCAAGTGGGAGACTGTTGGGAATATGCCCTAGAGGCAATCATGTATGATGCGATTTCCCATTGTATTCATAAAGTTATTAAGTAGTCCTTGTACGAACATCTGATGTGTATCATTGAATATGTGATTCGGTTGTGGAACTATGCATTCATGTTGTTTGTACTAAATATCCTTGGTCATTGAGGTTGTGCTGGACACACAACTTAGACCAATGTGAAAGTTGGCTTGATGACTCCGTTCCACTTGTCATGGGCATGGAGATGCTATTCCAACTTACACAGATTCGGCTAAAGAGTTTAGCGAGTCGGATTGACCCATATTGAGGTGCAACGAACTAGCTGTCATTTGTATATCTCAATCAATGTAATCCTTAGACCTGAGGTTGTTGCATAGTCCGAGTTGAGGATCACCGACTTAGGTTCTGTCAAACGATGATCCGTAACTGGGCAGTTATAAAGGCAGGGTTCGGGTCGACTGAGAATCAAGCTGCGTGATGTGAATAACCAAGATGGGATTTTGCCCCTCCACTCGGAGAGATATTCTCTGGGCCCTCTCGTGAGATATGATTCGGAAAGCATGGCCATGCACGACTCGGTTAAGTGTTAACCGAGGCGATCAACTAAGAGTTAGTCGGGTGAATCACTTATCTCGGATCGAGAAGAGAGTCGGACTATTTAAGGGATGACATATATTCGCCTATAGTCTGACAAGGTATATCGTGAGGCAAAAGGGACTCGAACGTAAGTCGCATTGGAAAGGCAAGTTGTCATGACTCTTTGGTACTTGGGAGTCGGCATGTTCTGCTAGGAGCCGCTACCGACTGATCGATTGAGAGTCAGACTCCAATCGTGTCCAAGTAGCCATGAGCCTGCGGGTCACACACTTAAGAGCGGGAGCAAGTTCGGATTGGATCCGAATCTGTAATCTGGTTGGGTTGGACCTAAACTAGATTAGGACTGAGTTAGTGAGTTGGACTCACGGTGACTAGTGTTATATGGGCTTTAGTGAATGGGTCGCGCGAGCAGAGCCCACGTTCACTCCCTATATATAGTGGAGCACCTTAACCCAGAAAGGTTAATCAATTGTTCGGTTAGGTCATTCCATGTGTTGGAAATCCTAGCTCCACAGCAGTCCAGCCGCCGTTACGAACCTAGCAGTTCGCCGCCGGCGCTCCTCCTTGTACGTGTGGATACCAGCAGAGGTGCTGTGCGATCAGCACCAGGACGACCGGATCGTGAGGACTTCACTGCATCAACTGACGCGCTTCATCAGTAATCCGCAACCGCGCATCTAGTGGTAAACCTCGTAGCCTTCTACCTCAGCTAGATCTTGGGATCACCATGTTAGAGGAAAATTTTATTTTATCTCCGCGTGGCCCAACAGGGAAGATGAAGACCTAGGAAGACATCTTAGAGAGTTCGACGATGTGATAACATCACTTGGACCAAAAGGTTTGCCTAGAGAATTCTCTCGTCTAAAACTATTTCGTTGGTCTCTCAAAGGTAAAGCTCTAGACTGCTTATTCTCTCCCTCGTCATTATATTAAATGTTGGGAAAACTGCATTGTTAAATTCATAAATAGGTTCAATCCTTTTGCAAAGGTAACAGAACTTAGAAAGAATATAGGCAACTTCAGTCAAAATGTGGGAGAAAACTACCCACAAGCCTGGGAAAGATTTTTTGGGATGATCAATAGTATTCCTAATCATGGCTATTCTAAGTCAACTGTTTGCCACTTATTTGACCATAGTCTTAATACCAATGTAGAGAATTGCTAGATTCATCATCAGGAGGATCAATAAATACTTAAACTGTTAAAGCATGTTTGGAATTGATGGCTACTAGGGATAAGAATGATTCTTTATATAATCCTGATTTTGGCATTAAACCGGAAAGGGAATACTTCATATAAATTCTGATCTTATGCCTAAAGTACACAAAACCATGAAGGGAAAAGGTATACCTTCTGAACTTGTAAAGGAAAACAAAGTAGATTTGTTACAAGTTTTTACTTAAGAGGATGAAACTAGAATTTTTTTTCAAGAATTGAAACATTGACAGGCAAAGTCTTATAATATCTTAAGCAATTTCAAAGACATAAAAATATTTTGGCTGAACTTACAGAAAATTATGAGAAAATTGGCCAAGAAATAAAATTATTTAACAAGTACCTCAATATGATTGAAACCCAATGTGAGCAAATAGCATCTAGTTATCAAATTTTTCTTCAAGATGATATAAATATTCTTGTTTCTACTAATGTTGTTACAAGAAGAGGTGCAATTTTTAAAGGACCATTAGGACTACCAGAATATGAAGATGAGAAAGATCGAAAGGAAAAAAGCCTTGCTCAAAGCAAGCCAAGAAGATGATACATTGGTGGATCCTCAAGATGAGAGTGCTCAAGACACACAAGATCAAACCTTGGAGGAGCAGAATGATGCACAGGATGACAGTTATAACTCTGATGCAGAGACTGTTGATCCAAGAGAAGAAAAAACACAAGCAAAGAATATGAGGTTTTTGCAATAGAAAATAAGAAAATGATGAGCAACAACAAAACAAAGCGACTAAAGAGCCTGATCCTCCATAAAAGGTAAAAGATAAGAGTAAGAAACTTCCATATCCAGACCACAAAAAGAAAGCACCGGATGAGGTAATTTATGATTCTTTTAAAAAGGCATTAAGTGATGTTCATCTAGAAATTCCATTTGCGGATGCAATAAAAGTACCTGCTTATTCTAAATTTCTTCATGATATTCTTAATAGAAAGAAAGATATAACTGAAACTGTCGCCATGGTAACTAGTTACCCTACTAATGGGAGGCTATTTTCTAAGTCAGGAGATCCCGGGATACCAACTATTTCATGTTCTATAGGCAAAAATGATATTCACAGTGCCTTATGTGATTTAGGTGCATGAGTTAGTGTAATGCCATACTCCCTCTATAAAAGGTTAGGATTAGGGGAATACTCCCCCACATCTATCACTTTATAGATGGTTGAAAAATCCACTAAACAACCAGTTGGTATGATTGAGGATGTTCTACTTAGAATAGATGAGCATGTTATTCCCACTGACTATTATTCTTGAAATGTCGGAGGATGAAAAATTATCCATAATACTTGGAAGACCTTTTTTTAGCACTGCAGGAGCGTCAGTTGACTGTGCTGAAGGGAAAATAATTTTCAATGTTTATGACGCTGAAATAACCCGGTATTTTCCAATGAAACTGGAAGCAGGAGAAAGGTATGTTCCACCGGAAAAACGAGTTCATGTGGTAAGTGCCTTTGATAAAGGGCAACCAAAGGTAAGAATTAGAGAACAGAAAAGGGGTTGAAATATTCAACCATTCTTAATAGAATGCTTAATGGGATTCAACCCATCATATCAATAAAGTAGAGTTAATAAGATGTTCATCGCACTCCTACAACTTTCTCACAGACATTTTTGCGGAAGTGTGCCCGTAAAGATGCAGTTGTCAAAAAGTAGTAGAAATACCGATTGAATAGGCATACATTTAGAGTAGAAAATAAAGTTTGAGTTTTATATGTAGAAACTAGCTTAATAATATTGTTCAAATAAAAAATGCATTTCTGAAATTTTGGGTGAAAAGGCATGTTCCAGGAGTTGTAAAGAGAAACTATATGACCGGAATATTTATTCCAGCCATAGTTGTGGCCGTATAATTATCGACAAAAATCTCAAAACTTGGGGCTCGAATACAGAAGGTTTGACGATCAACTATACAGCGGGACCATTTGGTCCGGCCGTATAGTTGTGGCAGTATAGTTGTGAACTGGCGTTAGGAAAACCCTAACCCTCACTGCCACAACTACACGAAGGAGCTACTTAACCCGGCTGTATAGCTCCCGCCATATAGTTTTCCACTACCACTTAAACGGGTCGAGGCAGGCTAGTGTTCTTCCTCCCACCATTATTTTTCTAAAACTCTCTCCAAACCTCTCAAAACCACCCTAGAACTCTCGATTCTTCACGGATTTCGTTTATTTGAGTGGGGCAATCAATAGATCGGTATGTTTATCTCCCTATTTATGCTTTGTTTTCAGAAATCCATGGTTGAAATCTTCACATTGAATTAGTGGGTGAACTCAAGCTTGATTGATTTTCTCTTTTAATTTCTCACGTTAGGATTGAATTCCTCCATGTAGAATCGTTCATATATCATGTAGAAACTATATGTCTAAGGTTTTATGTTGAAATTGTTTAGTGCATCAAGATGAACAAGCTCGATGGTATTTTCCGCAAGAGCAAGCGCCAACATGGTGAGGGCTCGGGGCTTTGGGCTGAGCTCGACAACAAGTACGCCATTGTTTTAGCAAGGAAGGTGTTGCCCACACGATGGGCTGATGACGGCTTTCTCAACTCAGCAGGGTTGAGGGTGGACTTCGACTACTTGTGTGCAAATGATGAGCTCTCCAACCTCGCCAATGCAAGCCACTACACCTACGCCGAGCTCACCCATGAGTTCCTCGCCTCCTTCTACGACAAATACAAGGAGAAAGGTAATGCATGCATGGTAAATTTCACCGTTAACCAACGGCCATATAAAATTACTTTTCAACAATTTTGTGATGCTTATGGATTCCTTCAAGAAGGGGAATCAACTGTTACAAACATATATAGCATCTCAAGTGGAGAAACTTGGGAGGTTATTTCTTTTAATGGTGGCAGGGACTTATACCAGAAGAAGATGTCCACCATTCAGAACCCAACCATCCGTTACTTTGCTTTGTTTCTTGCTAACACTTTGCTAGGAAGAGGAGATACCGGCTCTATGGCCAATGCAGACATGTCCATGATCACCAAGGCATTTTTGCCTAATGCACCGCAGAGTCCCACTCCTATAGCTCTATTTATCTAGCACCTCCGCCACCAGAGCAACAAAAAGAAGGTTATATTCGCATCGGTGGACTGGTAACCCACCTAGTCCAAGCTCTTGGAATTGCAATTCCTATTGTGCAACCTGTTGATGGCTCCATACTTATGGATGTCACATATATAACTACTTGTGGATTCCTCGGTGTTTACCGAGCTAACAGGAGGCTCGGAGCCTATCAATTTGGTTATCTCAATGTTGCGCAAGATGATCAGGTGCCATTTCCTGGCCCGCAAGCCTTCGAGGTTCAGGTGAGGGACCACTAGATCCTCACCAAGGATCAAGTGACTGAGATCATGGCAGAGCTTTATCCTAACTCCGAGGAAGAGGAAGGAGGAGAGCAGCAGGATGAGAAGGAGCAGCAGCAGAAGCGGGAGTACAACCCTGCTTGGGAGGGACAGCAGCAGGAGGAGGAGCAACCTTGGGACCAATGGCCCCATCAGTAGCAACATCAGCAGGGGTTCAACAATGTCCCCTATCAAGAGTTTCTGCAGCTCAACCAACGCGTTGGGGAGATCGACCAGACTCTGCATGGAGTGAGTGAAGATATGTGTGCCTTAACTCACAACTTTAGTCACTTCATGACCCACTTCCCCAACTACTATCAGCAGCATCCGTACCTGCCACCGAATGACGGCAACAACTAAGCATGGCAAAAGCCTAAGCTTGGGGGAGGTTTGAAAACCTCCAAACTTGCATTCATATTTTTATTTCTTCTTTTGACTTATTTTCTTTTCCAATAATTTTAGTTTGCATTCTTAAACCAAAAACACAAAAAATAGCTATAACCTTTATTTGTAAATTTGTTTCTTTGTCTTTCTCAGAGATTGCTCAATTTCAGGTGACTTGGCAATATGGAGATATAGAGGGGATTCGACTCAAGTACGAGAACGAAGCAAGAAAGAGGAGGTATCACATTCCTTTCATCACCTCTCCTGCAACTTTAAATTGACCCTGCAATTATTTATTCGCTTGCACTTGAGACACTCCCCACCTAGATTGTTATCCTATAAATTATATTCCATTGCTAGTGTCCTCTTTTAGCTTTGAAACGATGAGAAATGAACTTGGTTCAAATATTTCTGACATTTTTATAACAATAAAAATCATCCAAGATATGACTTGAGTCCATGTTTATCCCAAAGGATTTGATTTTAGAAACTACTCAACCCCATTGAGCTTAATGTAAATAGACTCGATAGCACCCTTGAATGAAATTGTCTTATAGAATGGATGCTTCGAAGTAGTAGAGATTATGCCACTGTTTTTTCTAATAATTATAGTAGGATATTGCTTTATGCGTGTCACTACAACACTATCATACTCCATGGGGAACTATTAACTCCGCCAATGAACGATCTAAATGTGGGAAACCACTTGATTTCGGTTATTGAGTTATGTAAACGTCTGTAGCAGCAATGCTATGACTAGGTAAAATTTTAGTTTCCTAGTGGTTTCACGTTCCAAGTGAAGTTTTAGTACTCCTCTGACCCACTATTGCTCAACATCTATCTATTGGCATGGTCACGAGTGCGCAACATAGTCGCAATTAACATGTTAAAAACGGTGGCATGATTTCTCTATGAAAGAGCTAAAGTTTTTGAAAAACAAGGAAAGGAAAAAAGGTGTTTTGAGAGTCTTGAAATTTTGACGTGGGAGTGAACGAGTTGTTCTTACATTAAATGTTCTTGGTGCCAACTTGAGTACTCTTAATTGATTAAAGGAACAAGAGCAAAAAGTTTTCATCTCTCAATAAGAGAGAAACCAAAAAGATTTGTTTCACTTTCCTAGCTAAACTTTCGACACTTGCTCGGGCATATGATTTATTTGCTAGCAAGATATACGTGGTTAGGAAGTGAACTCAGTGCAATCTTGTGAATATTTGCATGATCATGTTTAAGATTGCAGGGATTGTGAAGAAAAGAATTTGACATCAATTAGAGCTTGTAAGTTCTTTTATTTAAGTCTCGAATCTCTGTCCTTGTCACTCGAGGGCGAGCAACATCTAAGCTTGGGGGAGTTGATAGCTGTGAGATTCGACACATTTTTTATGGTTTCTATCGGTGGTTTTCATTTGGATTTGATGGATTTTCTAGCTTTACCTAATGCTAATACTTTGGTAGCGAACAAAACTTGGTTTTTAATGTGTGTTTCAGGTTCTGAACATAAACAAAGGGATTCAATAGAAAAACATAATATTCAGACAAAAACAAGCAAGTCTCTTTTTGGAAGTAATCGAGGGGAGTTTACTGAAGCTTTAACGAGCAACTATACAGCGTGAACATTTTTCCGGCCGTATAGATGTCGTCTCCTTCGTCTTATTAAAAGGGACAACTTTCGTGAAGAGGCAGAGGGCAAAAACAGAACATACGAGCCGTCGTCCCATCCAGAAGGGAGAAAGAAGAGATCTGGAGAAGAAGGGGAAGACGTTCTTCATCTCGCTCCACGATCTTCGATATCCTATCCACCACACCTCCATAGCCATTACTTGTACTTGAGAGAGATCTCCACCTTGCAAGACTAGGGTTTGATATTGTTCTTCACATCTTGAATTGTGTTGGATTTATATCTATGTCTTATTGTGGATCTCCACGGTAATATCAAGAAGAACACCCTTTATTTAATTATATTAATGATCCTTTCTTCTCTCATGTGTGAGTAAGTTCCCTTGGGCATGGGAGATGTAGGGGATTGGTGAGATGTGATGTGCCTATATAATTTACATTAAGTTTGTGGTGGATTTTAATTGCTATATTATGTGTGCTTGACTATCTGTGGGATGCTTAATGCATTTTGTCCAATTAAGGGCCCAGACAACATGATGCTTTGTTCTACATAGATAGAATCTTGTTCGCTAGCAGACCGGCGACCCCCGAGTGACACGGGGATATCAATGTGAAACTAGTTTGACACGAGGATCACGAGCATCCACTGAGCTTATTGCATTAGTCCGATCCAAGGAGCTTAATTGCTAAGCAATCTGAAGGATCTTAATCATCTAGTGACTGACCATAGTTGTGGTAAACAGGCTAGTAGGATTGTTAAAGTTGGGATGAAATCTACCAAGAGGAGTTCTGGCTAATTATGGGTTGCTCGCCTACACACATACTTATAAGATTATAATAGTTACACTAATCACTCATCCACCTGGCACATTCACTATCACCATGAACTGAATCTCCCCGCGCCTATTTTGCCATCTGCATAAAACAACAAGCAAATTGTTCTTTAGTTTTATGATTTTTATTTCTGAAGTTTACATTTTCATTTTATTTAAATACAATCCTTTAATTCAAAATATATTCTTATTTGAATGCTTACAGTCAATTCACTCGAAAACCAGTGACAACTTCAAGTGTGACAGAGACTTCACCAAGAAACGCTTACCTTTGGGCTCCCTATGGGATCGACATCTTAACTTCGAAACTAGCTACAAACAATTTGTGCACTTGCAACCATCAGGCCACCATGCTAGCAGTCGTGACCTAGTCACAAAAGCCTTACGGGCTAGTTTCTACTGACCAGCGTTGATGTGTGATGCTAAGAGCATAGTCAAAAAGTGAAATGCCTGCCAGCTGTTCGCGGATAAGCTGCACGCACCAGGCTCGGAGCTGCGGCCAATACCGCTGGCCTGGCCCTTCGCACAGTGGGGGATCGACATGGTCGGCAAGCTTCAAAGTCCTCACTTGTATGTTACGTCAATCTCATGGTCGCAATCGAAAAATTTACCAAGTGGATTGAGGCCACGCCCGTCACCAACCAAACCGGCGCCACCACCGTCAAGTTCTTCTAGTCCATTGTTTATAGGTTCAGCGTACCACACAATATCATCACCGACAATGGAATGAACTTTACCTCGAAGGAGTTCCAGGACTTCTGCGATGGCCTCGGCATCAACATCACCTATGCCTCGGTCGCGCATCCGCAGACCAATGGCCAAGTTGAAAAGGCCAATGGCCTCGTCTACAACAGGATCAAAAATAGGCTCCTACGACCTCTCAAACAAGTAGCAGAAGCCTGGGCAGATGAACTGCCCTCTATCATCTGGAGCTTGTGCACAACGCCAAACAGTGCCACCGGCTACACGCCCTTCTTCATGGTGCACGACACCAAAGCAATGCTGTCAGCCAAGGTACGCTATAAGGCCCCATGGGTCATTGCTTATAGTGAGGCCGAATCAACGACCGCATTTGAGGACTCCATTGACCTATTGGACAAGGAACACGACATCGTTGCTACCCATTCAATGGTATATCAACAAAGCCTCCGTAACTACCACAACCGACGGCTGTGACCAAGGTCCTTCATTGAAGGCAACCTCATCCTGTGACTCAAGAAGAAGGGGCATTTGAAGCTCGAGTCCCCCTGGGAGGGACCCTACATGGTCACAGAGGTGATTCCAGGCGGCGCCTATCGCCTCAAGGGCGTCGAGTCCAGAGTAGCATACTCCAACTCTTGAAACGTCACACAATTGTGGCGCCTCTGCCCTTAGTTGTTTTTACTTACAATAAGGCTTCTCAGCCAGGCTATTCAGTTGAACCCTGTACTTCCTTCTGTAATATGAATAAAAGCTAAGTTCCTTGGCCAATATGTCTTCTTATTATGCAAATTAACATTTACAAAATATACTTGGAGGATACGCCTCACCCGATGACTTTGTCGGTTTCTTACTACTTCATTCATCTGAGTAGCTGACTAAGTCATCGAACCCTTAAAAACTCCAGCCTAGTTGCAACCCAACTAACAAGCTGGCTAGGGGCAGAGATCGACAGAGCATTAGGCTCACAAAAAGGGCATGCAAATTTACAAGAAAAGCATAACATACACTATATTGTACAAACTTTACAAGGGCAACAACAACCCAATCGAAACTATACAAACTTTACATTGTTTTTACATGGCACTTGCAGGAAAAAGGCATCACCACTAACGCTGAAGCAACACGTTGGTACGCTCATCGAACAAGGGAACAATGTTTTCGGCATGTTGGGCAACCACCCGGCAATGCAGGCGCATATCCCATGCCATACCATCCAGAGGAATAGGCGGCCCCGCTGCTAGCTCCGCCAGATATACATCTCGACGGTGCACACGAACAAGGGACAACACTGCCTTGGCACCCGCAATGAGTCACTGTCACACAAGCTCATTCACGGCACCCATACTCTGAAACTTCCCTAGCAACCCCAAGAAACTTGACGGAGCCTCGTCCAAGGGGAACATATCAGCGAAGATTAACGTGAAAGGTGATGTAGCACTCTTCAAATCTCCAAGCACCCGATGGACACGATCTTGCACCATCGCTACCACGATCAATCGATCGTGGTCCATCCAGAAGAACCCCTAGCATCCAGCTCCTGCTGGGTGAGGCAGTTCAGTCAAATATAGACACGTTCTTTCTCTTCCCGTGGAAGAAGATTGACAACTACTAAGAGCCAAAGTAACTAGGGAAGAATGCAAAAGTTTGGATGCCACTCACATTGTAGCTCATTAGCCAAAGTAACTAGGGAAGAATGCAAAAGTTTGGATGCCACTCACATTGTAGTTGCTCGCCAATCTACCAAAATTCTTCAAGGAGATACTTCTCCCTCTCGACATCCCGCTCCGTCTTCGACTTCCAGACATCGGCGTGGCTACGGATAATGGAAACATCCCTCTCCAGGCTCCGGATGTGGTCGCATAGTAGCGAGAACTGCGACGCCTCATTCGCCCTCGGCTGAGCAGCAGCTAGGGGAACATGCGAGATCACTGGAACAATACTTGAAGAGCCCTATGAGGTGTAAAGCAACAAGCAATAAGGATAATAAAAACTGCACAAGCAAAAGAAATTATAACATATATTTACATCTGAAGCTACTATGTAGCAGTTCAAAACATCATTCATCACATGTCGCTGCTACAAAACAAAATACAAAGATACGCGGGCGACTAAGTAGAAGCACCCTAAGGATTTGTGGCACCTGAGGTAGTCCCCGTCTCTGTGGCTTGCATTGCAGCCAACCGCTTCTGCTAAGCCGCATAGCTTGCAAGCAGCTCGATGAGACGCGGACCATATCTTTTGCAGTGCGAGGTAAAGGAATCAAATGCTACCTCAGTGTCGTCCACCGCCACCGGAATCTTGGAAGTAGTCTTCTTAAGTTCCAGTTGCACGCCGCATGCCAGCGACATCGCCAAGCCAAGGGAAGCACCTATGCCCTTCCGCGCCTTCTTGTATTCGGCAGGTGCATCCCCTATCAGTTACTTCGCCAGGGAGTCGAAATCGTCAAGGGCTGTGCCCTTCAGGAAAATCTTCCGATGAAAGCGGCTGAGAACCTCCTTGGCCTTGGCAAAGGTGTCAAGGGTGGAGCTACATCGGTCTTCGACCGCGACAACTGCATCCGCAAGGAGGTCCCCATGCTCCAAGACCCGGTGGTGGAAGTCAAGGCCAGTTGCCTCTGCAGCAGAAAAAACTTGTTAAGCTCACAAAAACCAACAACAGAGGTAGGAAGAATAAAACTCGCATGGCATGAGTCACTCACGTGATAATGCCCGAGCAGCGGTCATCGGCTATTCTGCCATCACCTTCTCTTGCTCGGTCGCATCTGCCACGCACTTTTCCTCGGGCTCCTTGGCACCCTGCTTGAAGTGCTCGAGGGCCTCCATGGTGCTTTTCGCCTTGGTCTCCGCCTAGTTGCAACTCTTCTCAACCGAGTCGAGTCGGCAGAGTGCGTGTTGTTCTCCTCTACAAACCAAAACACGAAGGTAAACTAAAGATCTCCAAACAAAAAAAGAAGCACCTGAAGAGCATTTGCAACAATGTACTCACCACAGAGCTGGTGGAGCTCGGCCTCTAGTCCAAGATGCGCCTTCCCCAGACGGTGCAGCTGCAGATCCTCCACGTGCTTGTACAACGCCTCGACGACCTCGGTTTCACCTGAGGGCACGTCATTCGACCACGCGCGCTTCCTGGCAATCACCATGCTCGTGTCGAATGGAGGAAGGTCGTACATCTAGTCATTTAGCTTCTCGCCGTGGATGTAGAACCACGTGTTCCTCCATTCCTACACGGACTCGACGAGGTTGAAGGAGAAGTACTATTGGTTGGGGCAGATATATATACCGCACCCACCAAGATCATAGACCGTGCCACCGAAGCCGGATTGCCTCTTCAAGTCATAGATCTTCTTGAAGAGGCCAAAATGCAGCGCGATGCCAAGCCAGCACTCGCAGAGAGTCATGAAGCAGGCGATATGAAGGATGGAGTTGGGCGTCAACTGATGCAGTTGAAGCCCATAGAGAAATAGAAGCCAACAAACGAAATCGTGGGCAGGGAGAGATAAGCCCCGAAGGACAAAAGCAAAAAACATGATCCGAAAACCAGTAGGTGGGTCAGGAGTTACCTCCGGGCCAGGAATTTTTATATCTTCCTCATTCTGGGAGTTGAAGTGGACCTCCCACAGATGGCGCAGCTCCACCGATCAAATCGTCGACCACCACCAGCTACCGTTGGTGACGTGGCCTGCGGTGTTCTTAGCGGCACCGACGATGCTTGTCCCAGCTCCGGCGGCCTTCTTCGGCTTTCCCATCTTGATGCAATGCGCTTTGTGTTGTGCTCGGATGATGGAGAAAGGAAACACACGAAAGCTTTCCAGCGCAAGGAGGAATGATGGGCTCAAGAAGTAGAGAGAACAGGAAGAACAAGGAAACGAGGAGAAACGACGAAGACAGAGGGGAAAATTACTAGGGCCCTTGGCTGTATAAAACACTGAAGACGATGATGTACAGCCGTTGATCTGTAGAACCTCACACATGTCATGCATCCCAGTACACACGTGGCGGCTATCGCCCGAACCGTCACGAACACGCTCTCCACTATGCAGGAAAATCAAGAAGACGCAGTTAAATTCACGTAAACTACGCGTGACTAGTCAAATACCAATCAGAATGTGGGATCCACAATCGTATCATCCCATCAACACTACGGCCGCAGACGGTTGAGATCACCAATCATCAGCAATGACACCAGCATTCACAAAGCAGAGACGAAGCAACGGCTCCAATTTTTCGAATCAAAACAAAGTACTTACTCGATTCTCCAACTCGACCAAATACTAGGGGGATACTCCTATCAGGAGCGCTGGTCGTGCACCTGATGAAGTAACCAGGTCCCTGTGACACTCGAAGATAGCTTCCAGCACGACTAGATGCCTCGACTCCTTCTTCAAGTCCTCGACCCTATTACGGACTCGAGGGGCTACTCTCATAGGGAGTGATGGTCAATATTCGGTCAATTTGAGTCATCAACAACATTCATAAAACTAAAGTCTCTGCTCGAGTCTATGACTCAAACAGACACTTGGGGGCTACTCCCATAGGGAGCGTTGGTCACACACCCTATGAATCCGATAAATATGATCTTTCGAATCCTCTGTCCAAAATTGGTGACTCAACCCAAAAAATTCGGTGACTCAACCCAAAAAATTCATGCTAAGAGATAACGTCTCCTTGGCCACCTGAAATGTCTCCGCGATGATAAACATTTGGATGCTATGTCTGTGACGCAAAGGTATGACCTATAGACATAGTCTGATGGCCTGGTAACACGCCCGAATTCCGTGTCAGCAGGCACGATAAAAAATCCCGACGGATGCGTTGGGTACATACTTAAAAACACTGGAATTCGACTCATGTAAGACCTCCACGGCCTGAGTCGAATTACACCAACAATTTTCTAGATTCGAGTCTAGGGACTCGAAGTTTGAGTAGATAGCGTTGTTTTGTCCAAAGGCAGTTAACTAACCCTGATCCGACGAGAGAGTCAGACACGCGTATCAACTATCCCTATGAACTCACATATTGACCCGAAAACACGTTCGGATGAAGGCATTCGAAGACTTCGTAGTCTCTAGTCGAATCTATGATTCAGCTGAACACTGGGGGGCTACTGACATGGGTATTCCCTACGTGTGCCCAACGTTAGCCTATCCGGTCTAGCCCAGAAGAAGCCCATACATCAATGTACACCTGATGACGAAGTCTAGGAGGAATTCGGGTGGCCCAGGACCCTGAAGGATGCGACTCCTTGGAGAACACGACTAGCTATAGATAGAAAGTTTAAAGGGTAAAACCCTAATCTATAACCAACTCGACCTAACCCTGAGACCTAGCCTCCCCATATAAAGGCCAGGAGGGCACGACGAGGAGGAGACCACACAACCCTAGCATACACATCGCCAGATCTCATCTGCGCACCCCCTATAACCTTTGGCTTCGCCATCAATCAAGAATATACAAGCAAGAGTAATGTTTCCCTCCGAGGGACTGAACCTGGGTAAATCTCGCATCCCATATTGCTTATTTGTTAGCCGTTCCGCGATCTCCAGCGTCCCCCTCTTCTCCAAAACCCAAATCCATAACAATGGGAATTGACGAGTCGAAACCTCGTCAATACCACATATATTCATAGTGACGAATAGTACATTGTAGATATACATAAAATGTGCTCAACGACTATAAAAAAATCTAAAACAAAAAAGAGAAAATCTCGAAGGTACGTCTTCAAAATCTTTTTCTTATATGACACAATCTTGCACTTGTCTAAAGCCAACCAACAAACATGACACAAATGTCAAACCATAGACCTGTAAATACCAACGAGGGTTTTTCCTTAATTTTAATTTGAGCCCCAATACCAAGGCTACGTGCACGCACGCAGCCATTAGAGTAATCCATCAACATTAGCAAGAGTATCACCACCAGTATTCTGGGGAAATAAACCGAATATCCTAGTCAACGTCGCAGGGGAGTGAAGAATACGAATCTCCATTGTCGAGGATGTAGTAGCCGGGACAAATATTGCGAGGATAATCCTCCTCGCGGCAACCATGAGAAAAAAATTCAAGATCTATCTGGCAAATCAAGATTTGAAAAACCATACCTATAGAATTTTAATTTTACAACACCATCGTTGACGCCAGGAAGATCTCGTCGTCAAGCGAAGGCTGAAGATCACTTATTGCAGATGATACCTTCTCTATTGACATAGACGTCAAGAAAAAGATGACTACTAAAACTCTAACCTAATCTTAGCGAAACACTACTTTTCTTAAGAACTTCACCCATAGGTCGTGTTCTCCACCCTTCGTAACACTGGTGAGACATGACGAAGGAGGGGGAACCGACCTATAGAGAAGACGAAGGTGTTGTCCGTGGCTAGCTCAGATGCGGTGGCTGGGAGAGAAAAAACAAGCTTCGATGAAGTAAGGGCATCTCCACCGGGCCGATGCATCCCGTCCGAGCATGTCCAAACTCATCCGTCCGGATGGGCGGGGCGTGCGCGTCGCCCCAACGTCCTGACCCATCCGGACAAACGCGTCCGACTCGACCCATCCATGCACCAAATCTAGTCCTCGGTTGGGTCGGCCCGGACAGCGCGCTTGTCCTCGCGCGTCCTCCCACTAGTTCACCCGACCCTCTCGCTAGTGGCACAACGGACACTCTCCTTCCCCAAACCCTCGCCCTCCATATCTCGCGATCAGAGCAGGCGCAACCTTTGCCACCACCATCGCTCGTTGCCATTGCCGCCCCCGCGATTTCGAGCAGCACCGCAAGCCACGCACTTTGCCAGAGTTGTCTGGAGGCGCCGCAGGCAATCCCTTCGCCCCGACCTCCGCCTGTGGATTGGACGTGCGACACCCTCTGCATGGCACATAACCTGCTTGCCTAAGGTATGTTTGCCGGTCCTTTCTAGGTTATCTGGCCTGCTGCGGGAGTTGGCATCGCCATTGACGACTGCATACTTTGCAGATGGGCAGCAGTCGAAGGTCAATGGAGTTCTACAAGAATTTCGTGGAGTCATCGTCCGAGGAGGAGTCCGACGGTGAGACCGATATTCTGCTGGCAGCTACACAAATAGTGCACGACCACTACCTCCCGCCACCGCGCAGTGGTGGCTCGTCTAAGCGGCGCGAAGCCAACTAGGAGCGCGACCGAGAAGAAAGCCTTTACAAGGACTACGTTCATCCAACTGATCCAGTCTTCAAAGAAAAGGCATTCCATCGCTGTTATCGGATGTCGAGGGACCTGTTCTTGCAAATTCTCAATGGGGTGACGGAGTATGATAACTACTTCGAGGCCAAGTACGATTGTACCGGTAAGATTCTTCTCATCTTACCAAAAATATTCTGCTGCCATTCGGCAGCTTGCATATGGAGTGTCTGGTAACCTCCTCGACGACTACATGCGCATGAACAAGTCCACATGCCATGAGGCTATGTACCAGTTTTGCAGCGCGATTATTGCGGTGTCTGGCAGAGTTTACCAGAGAGAGCCAAACACCGAAGACACTGCCCGTCTTTTGTCCATCAATGATAGAAGAGGGTTTCCTGGTATGCTTGGCAGCATCGAACACATGCATTGGCAGTGGAAGAACTGTCCCTTTGGTTGGCAAGGGCAGTTCAAAGGGCACACAGAGGGGTGTACCGTCATACTAGAGGCTGTTGCATCACATGATATCTGGATTTGGCACTTCTTTTTTGGCATGGCTGGATCAAATGATGACATCAATGTGCTATAACGGTCTTCGGTGTTTGCTAGGATGACAGAAGGCAATGCCCCACGGGTTTCTTATCAGATCAATGGCAATTCATATGGTATGGATTATTATCTAGCTAACGGTAACTACCCCTCCCGGGCCACCTTTGTGAAGACAATCCGCAACCCTGGATATGAGAAATACAAGAGGTTTGTGAAAGAGAAAGAGGGCGCTAGAAAGGATGTGGAGCGAGCATTTGACGTGCTTCAGTCAAGGTGGGCTACTGTTCGATACCCTGCTAGAACCTGGAGCACGGAGAGAATGTGGGATGTGATGACAGCTTGTGTGATCATGTATAACATGATCGTCGAGAACGAGCGAGATAAAGACATCTTGGACCAAGGCTGGGACTTTTAGGGTCAGTTGGTTGAGCCAAAGCCAGATCTAGCGTCATGAGAAGATTTCATGCGAGTGCATGAAAATTTGCGTCACAGACAGACCCATGAACGACTTCAACTAGATTTGGTTAAGCACATATGGACTCGTGCGAAAAACCTTAATGTTTAATTTCTTATCTGTTTCTTGTAATTTGAATGACGGTTTAGTTATTTTCTACCGAATCATATGAGACTAAACTATTTATATGTAAGCACTATTTGAATTAAATTATCTAATCTACTCCATCCGACCCATATTACTTGATTTGTATTTATCAAAATTTAGATAAATCTATATACTGTCTAGATTCAGCCAAATCTAGATTCAGCCAAATCTAGATACATTTGAGTCAACTAATATGGGGAGAGAGTAGTTTATTTGATTGTCAAATTTTATTTTATGACGAAACCTACAAACACATAAAATTCCTAGACAACACTGACTTTCAAGGACAAATAGACGATCGACCGAAAAGATTATATCTGCCTAAAAAATGACATGGACCGACCAAACATACGGTGAAGATACCTAGGACAAGGCCATCCACTATGTGGTCTTAGGCCATCCACTATGTGGTCTTAAAGCGATTCTCAAAGGGCTGTGGGAATCGGTTCAGTACATAGCAGTGAATCGATTCACAACTTCACTGCAGAGAAGCGAACCACTGTCTTGGTTCGGTTCCAGTTCGATTCCTCTGTTAAAAAAATGTTTCTGCTCCGTCCTATCTCATGCAAAGCCAATTATCAGTGAACACGTGTAGCCAGCGGTGAAGGGAGAGTACTAATCATTTGATGGATGGGTCCCATATTCTTTTATGAACCGCATTCACACATAGCAGCTAAACACTGCCGATTCATAAGTCTGACGTATTTTTCTTTGAACCGAACATATATAGTACATGGTCTTAAAGCGATTCAAAGGGCTGTGGGAATCGGTTCAGTACATAGCAGTGAATCGATTCACAACTTCACTGCAGAGAAGCGAACCACTGTCTTGGTTCGGTTCCAGTTCGATTCCTCTGTTAAAAAAATGTTTCTGCTCCGTCCTATCTCATGCAAAGCCAATTATCAGTGAACACGTGTAGCCAGCGGTGAAGGGAGAGTACTAATTATTTGGTGGATGGGTCCCATACTCTTTTATGAACCGCATTCACACATAGCAGCTAAACACTGCCGATTCATAAGTCTGACGTATTTTTCTTTGAACCGAACATACATAGTACATGGTCTGTTGGGCATGCTTTATGAGCTAGTACTAGTATGCACGTCACATTACGATGGAGTAACAAGTCAGTTGCCACGTCCGTGATCCGGTCTCTCCTGCAGCGAACCAATTAGGTTGCTCCATTTCTGACCCGCGGATCGCCCCTCCTCTTGGCCCTGGCCCCGAATCCTGCCCGTCTATCTCGAGTCGGACGCGTGAAGGCCCCGTCTCCATTTCCACCAGCGCGACCTCCCCGCTGGCATAAATAGCCCCGCACCCCGGCAGTTCAACCTCATCCTCATCATCATCACCAGGAAAAAAATCCCCAATCTCCCCTGTTCCTCTTCGAAGCATCTCTCGTCGTCAGCAATGTCGGGCCGTGGCAAGGGAGGCAAGGGTCTGGGCAAGGGCGGCGCCAAGCGTCACCGGAAGGTGCTGCGGGACAACATCCAGGGAATCACCAAGCCCGCTATCCGTCGTCTGGCGAGGAGGGGCGGCGTGAAGCGCATCTCGGGGCTCATCTACGAAGAGACCCGCGGTGTGCTCAAGATCTTCCTCGAGAACGTCATCCGCGACGCCGTCACCTACACCGAGCACGCCGCCGCAAGACCGTGACCGCCATGGACGTCGTCTACGCGCTCAAGCGCCAGGTTCGCACCCTCTACGGCTTCGGAGGCTGAGACTCAGATCTGTGTAGGCTGCTTGGTTTAGTTGTCTGGTGGATGTCCTGTAATCTGTTGCATATGGATGAATGAACGGTCTGTTGCTGGAAATTGTTTTTAGTCCATCTGATTAATGGTGTCCAACTTCATTCGATTGAATCCGGAATAGAGAGTCACGGGTCTGAATCTTGGCTTACCGTGCATCAGTGTCCAAATGGTTTGAACTAACACAGGTTTAGTCAGATCGCTGTACCACTTAGCATCATGCTTCTATTCGAACCTGTGTTTCAGATTCATTTATTTGACAAGCTAATAACTGGTTAAAGCAATCTGGACTGGGATTGACACTTCCACTTGGAGAATATGCTAGTTGAAGAATGCGCTAAGCTTAGACTGCATCACTGTCAAAATGGTCTGCAGTTAACGCAGGTTCAATCAAATTGCTGTACCACTAGCCTCATGCTTCTGCTCAAACTAGTGTTTCAGAATCGTATTTTTCTTTTGTTCTCAATTATTCTTGCATCTTCCAGGCTCATAACCGGTGGTAACAATTTTGGTGTGTTCGAAGAATGTTCTATTTGACACTAGTATTCAACTCGGCGTGCTTTGGCACCTGAACTCTCCTACGTATACTTATCACAAAAATTATACTACTAATATACAGTGGCGGATAATGCAAACTCTGAACCTGAAGCCTCATCTCGTATATGTTAGGAATGTGCTGACGAGACTGTCGATTCAGCATAATGCCGATATAAAACTTGTGCTTGCATAAGTGTGTTTATATAGAACAAAGGAAAATTCAAGCGACATTCTTTTGGACATGGAATACTCATATTCCACATCAGGACACAGCCAAATCACGGTCTGACAGTATGGGTTTCATCAACAGCAAATCTTTCAGCCACAACGTTATTTCCATGGATCTCCCCTGCACCCCTTAGCTGCCAAAACATGAGCAGGATTATTGAAGCCCTCGAGTAAATACTGATACGACATGCAATGAAGGACACAACTAGAAAGGATCAGCGGAGCATGAGATCAAAAGCTTACGAGCTCATAGGTGGCTTGATGGTTTGCCGTCGGTTGCAACAATCACCCGGACAATCCCATTGGTTTCACGATAAAAAAAACGTCATATTGATACCAAACACCATGAATAAGGCACTGTGGCCTAGAATGAACTACACAAACAAGCGAGTACAAAGAAAATCCACATAAGCTGCACATGATCTAGCACGAACTTAGGTCATATCTGCAGGCCAACCACAAAAGGGGAAACACGTGTTTAGAGACCGCCCGCGTTATAGTCAACAAGAAACGAACACGTATTTTTTTTTAAGAACAAAGGCATGTTTTAAAAATCAAGTTGCATATAGCAATGCATGTGGACATCAAAAGACACACTGAGATAAAATGATTATTATAAAAACTATACAGATAAAATTCTAAGAGACCGATAAATATAAAATGGTTCCTAGGGTTTCCCGTAACCACCGAAGCCAGCGGCTGCCGTCCAACTCTAGCGCCGTTGAGACACACATCGAAATAGACGTCGATCCTTCGACATTACAAGATCCAAAAAAGCACCATCACCAATAAATCTTTGTAAGTCGATGAACACGCCTGCTGCATGCAGTGAGACACATGTCGCTGTGATACGTCGATCGGGAACGTCCACGTGCTGTCTTGAACCAAGATCCACTGTCTCTCATCAACAAAGTCGGAGAAGAACAATAGATCCACCATCTCCAGACCAACATCCTTGCTCCAGAGAAACCATCTTGCCTCGGCCACCAGCGCCGTCGCTAATAACGACGAATGCTAGTGGCACACCGAGAAACTAATCTCGCCAGATCTGAAGAACGCCGAGAAGACCAAGCTGTCGATCTAAAGGAATGACCAGCACACCTTGCCATCAACTCCGAGGCGGTGCCGTAAAGGTCGTCGCCGGTGTGAGAGTAGAGTTAAGACAGATTTATTGCCCGGACGCCACTCTCACCATCCCAACGACGCCAAACAGCAGACATACCCTAACCCTAACTGCTAGGCGAAGAAACGAGGTTCTTCCCTCCTATCGCCGAAGCGGCAAGCGGAGGGAGAGGAAACCAGCGCTCTCGTCGGTCGAGATCTAGAAAGGAGCCGCCGCCACATGGTTCCGTGAGGAGGAGAGGCGAGAAATTTGTTTTTCCAAAAAAGGACTCAATTAATCCTGAACATGTATTTACAACATGCATTACTAAAACTAACATTTTTTCTTGTAAAGAAAAATGAAATCAACCAACCGGTGAAGCAAAAGAGCGTGGCTTTCCACGCACCACCCACCTTTTGCACTCTAAAATGGTTAGTAAAAAACACCATGTTAAGCATCGATAATATAACATGATATTTTTTTACGGGAATATATCTTAGTTTATAAAACCTGATAGGAAACGTGAACGGCGTGTTGTTAGCCAGATTAGAATTATATCAAAAATTTAAAATGTCTTCATGATCAAATCGTTTATTCTATTTAAGATCCGTTTTCACCGGACTAGTCGTGGTGAGATTTTTAAAATTAGATCTCATGTTGATATATTTTGATAAAAAAAATTTGGACCAAAAATTTACCCACCTCTAACCCATGAGTTATTCATGTCATAATATATAAGTTATCTGTCCTGTAACACATAAGTTACCCACCATATAAACATGTTAGCATCGATGAACGATGAAGGATCGGTACCTAAAATCCTTCGAGGGTTCGTCACCCGTACGCTGCGGTAGCAGCAACGGACTATGAAGCCAAGCCGTTAGACTACTAGTTGTGTATTACGTTATTCACTACGACCTAGTGTGGTGGGCGGGTGGACCCTATTTATTTATATCGTATGTAAAATAAAATTAGATATAATTCCTTAAAAGAAATTATGTTTGATGTTTGACACGACATCCTTTTGAGGTTGCGTGTGCTGTATCTATAATCTTTGATACTCCATGCTTGTTTTGTATCAACTATCTCATATTTTGTGACATTTTTATACATTTGCTGGAACTAACCTATTAACAAGATGCCACAGTGCCAGTTGCCTGTTTTTTGTTGTTTTTGATTTAGAAAAGCTAGTAAATAAATATGCTCGGAATTGGACAGAACAAAAGAAGTTCATATTTTTTCGACACAAGACAGAGTCCAAAGCGGAGAAGGAGGAGAGCCACGAGGCGACCAAACCACCCCTAGGCACGGGCCCACCCCTGGCCGCATCTAGTCATGGTGTGGGCCCCTCGGGCAGCCATCAACCTTGCCCATTCGCCTATATAAGCCCCTCGAGGCAGAAACCCTAAGGACCCGATCATAAATTCACGAAAAAGGCCGTAACCGCCGCCACCATCGTCCCTAGATCGGGAGGGATCTTAAGCTCTTCTCGACACCCTGCCGGAGAGGGGAGATCACCCTTTAGGCCTTCTTCATCACCATGACAGCCTCCGGTGTGATGCGTGGGTAGTTCATCCTTGGACTATGGGTCCATAGCAGTAGCTAGATGGTAGTTTCTCCTTCTTTGTGCTATCATGTTTAGATCTTGTGAGCTCCGTTCATGATCAAGATCGTATATTTGTAATCCTATATGTTGTGTTTGTTGGGATCCGATGGATATTGAGTACTACGTCAAGATTGATTATTGATTCTACCATGTCTATGTTGTTTGTGATCTTGCATGCTCTCCGTTGCTAGTAGATGCTTTGGCCAAGTAGATGCTTGTAACTTTAAGAGGGAGTATTTATGCTCGATAGTAGGTTCATGCCTCTAGTAATCTAGGGAAGTGATAGAAACCTCTAAGGTTGTAGATGTGTTGTTGCTACTTGGAAGAAAACAACAATCCTTTGTCCATGGGGCAATTGTATTATTTACTTTACACACTTTGCTTAATGCAATTATATGTTGCTTGCAACATAATACTAGAGGGGGTTCAGATGATAACTTGAAGGTGGATTATTAATCATGATGTAATTGGATTACGGTCTATGTATTATGTTGTAATGCCCAAACAAATCTCATAGTGATCATCATGACATGTATATGCATTGTTATTCTTTCTCTAACTGTAATTTGTTCACCCAACATTCTATTTATCTTATGGAGAAACACCTCTAGTGAACTGTGGATCCTGGTCCAATTCTTCCCACTAATATTCAATCTACCGCCTACTGTTTACTTTCTGCAATTCCTACAAATCAATTACCTTCTTCCACACTATACGTTTAATCCTTTGTTTTCAGCAAACTGGTGAGATTGACAACCTTACTGTAAGTTGGGTCAAAGTATTGTGGTTGTGTTGTGCAGGTTCCAAGTTGCTAGCAACACCTTGGGAGTTGCCTTTTTCTCCTACTGGTTCGATAACCTTGGTTTTATAACTGAGAGAAACTTGCTGCCGTGCTCATCATACCTTCCACTTGGGGTTCCCCAACGAGCTCTACATCATTTGAGCCATCAAGCAATTTTCTAGCGCCGTTGCATGGGAGAAAGAAGCAGCTTCTGCAAGAGGAGTCTCTCATAACCAATCTCTTTACTTTGTTTTTGTTTTGATTAGTTTATTTTGCTTTGTTTTGTTTGCTTGTTTTTATCAAAAACACACAAAAAAATAGTTGTACTTGTTTGCTTCTTTTTATCAAAAAACACAAAAAGTTAGTGTCTACTTTAGTTTCTATTTTTGTTGGCTTCTTTTCTCTTGCAAAAATGACTACTCCTGAAAACACTAAGTTGTGTGACTTTACTAACACAAACAATAATGATTTCATTTGCACACCTATTGCTCCACCTGTTCCTGAAGCTACTTTCTATGAAATTAAACCTGCTTTGCTTGATCTTGTTATGAAAGAGCAATTCTGTGGTGCTAGTACTGATGCTGCTGCTGCTCACCTTAGTAATTTTGTTGAAATGTGTGAGATGCAAAAATATCAGGATGTAGATGGAGATATTATTAAGCTTAAATTGTCCCCTTTCTCTTTAAGAGGAAGAGCTAAAGATTGGTTGCTATCTTTGCCTAAAAATAGTATTGATTCTTGGATTATGCAAAGATGCTTTCATTGGAAAATATTATCCTCCTGCTAAGATTATATCCATGAGAAGTGACATAATGAAATTTAAACAATTTGATAATGAACATGTTTCTCAAGCTTGGGAAAGAATGAAAACTTTAGTGAAGAATTGCCTCACTCATGGACTGACTACTTGGATGATTATCCAAACCTTTTATGCATGACTGAATTTTTCTTCAAGAATTTTTTTGGATACAGCTGCTGAAGGTACCTTTATGACCATCACTTTGGGTGCTGCAATAAGGCTCCTTGATAATATGATGACAAACTATTCTGAATGGCACACTGAGAGAGCTCCACAAGGTAAGAAGGTAAATTTTGTTGAAGAAACCTCCTCTCTGAGTGATAAGATTGATACTATTATGTCTATGCTTGTTAATGGAAAATCTCATATTGATCCAAATAATGTTCCTTTAGCCTCTTTGGTTTCTCAAGAAGAGAAAGTTGATGTGAACTTCATTAGAAATAATAATTTTAGCAACAATGCCTATAGGAGTAATTTTGGTAATAATAATTATAGGACATATCCTTCTAATAATGGTAATGCTTATGGAAATTCCTACAACAACAATAGAAGTGCACCCTCTGAACTTGAAGTCATGCTTAAGGATTTTATAAGCAAACAAACTGCTTTCAATAAAAATGTTGAGGAAAAACTTGGAAAAATTGATGATATTGCTTCTAAAGTTGATAGCCTTGCCCATGATGTTGAACTTCTTAAATTAAAGGTAATGCCTCATGATGTTAAAGAAAGTAAGACTTTGAATGCCATACAAGTTAGAATTGATGAAACTGTTAGGATGTTAGCTGAATTGCATGCTAGGTGGGAAAGAGAAGATGAAATTTCTAGAAATAATAATTTGACTAAAGTTTGTACCATTACCACGACTAGTAATGTTGATGCTAGCAAACCACACGAAGTCCCCACTCCTTTTGCAACAATGCCTAAACCTAATGGAACCTTTTCCAATAAAAATGCTGAAATTTTTAGAAATATGGGAGACAATAGTTCCACTACCTTGGATGATAATATTGATTTTGATCTTGATAGTTGCAACATTTTTGAAGTAATTATGTTCTTACAAAAGCTTTATAGAAGTCCTAATGCTAGTGCTATGAATATGGATTTTACAAAACATATTACAAATGCTCTCATGAAAATTAAAGAAGAAAAGTTAAAACATGAAGCTTCTATTCCTAGGAAATTAGAAGATGGTTGGGAGCCCATCATTAATGTGAAAGTGAATGATTTTGACTTTAAAGCTTGATGTGATCTTTGTGCCAGTGTTTCTATTATGCCTAGAAAAATTTATGAAATGCTTGATTTACCACCATTGGAAGATTGTTATTTTGATGTCCATCTTGATGACAATGCTAAAAAGAAACTTATGGGCAGAATTAATGATGTTCTTATTATGGTTAACCATACCTTTGTCCCCATTGATTTCTATGTTTTGGATGTTGAATACAATGCTTGTTGTCCTATTATTTTGGGAAGACCTTTTCTTAGAACTGTTGGTGCCACTATTGATATGAAGGAAGGCATCATTAATATCAATTCCCACTCAAGAAAGGTATAGAACACTTCCCTAGGAAAAGAGAGAAGCTATCCTTTGACTCTCTTATTAATTTTTTTAAGTTGATGCTTCTTCATTTGAAAATACTTGATTCTTGCTTCCTATGCCTACCTGAAAGGCGTTAAAGAAAAGCACTATTGGGAGATAATCCAAATTTTTATTTCAGTAAGTTTTTATTTTGTTGAGTCTTGGAAGTTATTTCATCTGTGATAACCTCTCCTTATCCTTTATATTTGGTTTTTGTTCTAAGAATAGCCTCTAATGAGAGAGAAGTAAGATTTGGGGAAGTTGCTGTCCCGAAGTAGATTTCTGTGCTTCATTGTAAAAAATCAGGAAAATCCCAGTATGTCGGATTGAGCTGTAATGTTTTGTGCTTATTACCCAGGTTATTATATAACTTTTGTTAGTTTTACACTTTTCGATTTGATCAACAGAAGGCTTTCTAAAAAATCGGTCTTTACCCGCTGGTCTGTTTTGACAGATTTCTGCCATTATGTGCATTTGCCTCTTAATCGGTTTCTTTTTGAGTTCTTCTTGATCACTTGAGATTTTAAAAGGATTTGGTACAGTAGCTTATGTTTTAATGGAAGTTTTACTTGAGTTGAAACTAAAACCCAAAGTCTTATTATCTTGAATACACTAATGTTGCTAATGAAGATTGTGTGAAGTTTTGTATGAAGGAAATTTTCATGTGTAGGGGAAGAATGATATGATGAGATGAAGTATGGACAAAAGCTAAAGCTTGGGGATGTCACCCGTGTCACCCCAAGAAATATTCAAGAGGTACAAGCGTCAAAGCTTGGGGATGCCCAAGGCATCCCCTTCTTTATCAATAAAAAATCTCAGGTCTTCTTTCAAGACACTTCATTTTATTTGCTTCATGCACTATTGTGTTGTTCTTGGAGCTACTTTGTTTTTGTTTTTAGTTTTTTTTTGTTTTGTTTTCTGTAATAAGTTGGTCGGACCCAACACACCTATTTTGGAGGAGTCGCACCTAGTTCTTCATTGTCTAGAACACTCTAGTTTTCACTCTTATTGTTCTATGAGTGTTCTCTTTTGCTAGTACTACGTTTAGCTTTAGTTTTCTTATGATTTTTGCTTGGAACTTTTTAGTTCTTCTTTGTAGTTAGGTGATACAAGATCTCTGATCTTTATTGATTATTATCTTTGTGAGTTGTTTCAAATAAGTCGATTGGTGTTGGAAAAGAGTAGAAAGTTTCATGCTTATAGTGGTACAAAAGGAAGCTTGTTTTGACTATGTCTTAGACTTTATCATGTCATGTTAGATGTTGCTTTGACCATATGCTTAGTGATTATTGTGTAGCATGACTTGTTTCAAACAATTGAGATTGCTTAATGCGCCTTGAAAGAATCATGCGTTGTTTTAGCATACAAAAGCATAATATTGTGGTATTCTCCTTTGATGCTTTATCTGGGTTGACTTGGCACATGCTTACACCATGTTATGACTATGAACCAGTCACCCTAGCCTCTATGATCATTTAGTTTTTTACTTGTGATATCACTTTATGCTTTAATTAATAGTGTTTTGTCGCTTTGCATGATTATGACCATTATTGCTCCCTTAGTTGGTCGCCCCCAGTCTTTTGCTAGCCTCCACCTGTACTGAGTAAGCTCTACTTGTGCATCCAACTCCCAAGAAACCAAGTTATTCCAAAGAGTCCACTATAAGTTCCTATGCATGGTGTGTTACACCATTCCAAGTATATTCATGTTTTTATCTATCTTCCAAATTAAACTTTTTGTTATGTGAAAATTAGTGATTAAAGCTCTCACGAACTTGATGGAACACTTTTATTTCCTTGCATTTAATAAACTTGAACCATTGTGCCCATATATGTTGCTTATATGCTTGCAAATTATAAGTTGGGAGTTAGCAGGACCATGTTGTCATGGGAAACACTTTCAACATTGCACTTATTCTATTTAGTTGATATCATGCTCTTTTGTTTATGGATCCCGGCGGTGTGAAATAAAAGGGGAGCTTGTAAGTCCATGGAGTTTGTATACGTTTTAGAGAAACGCCTAGGCGGCTAGCCTAATCCATGCCTAATCATTGTGGAAACTTACAGCATAACCATAATGAGCATTTTATGAAGCATCCTCAATAAAAACCTATGCAAATAGCAAATAAAATGATCGCTGAGATGCTCATTGTCTGTTGCCTTGTCATTTTGATATGGGATAGCTCCTATGTCATGGGGAAAGGGGTACCCCGTTGGCGGTTCTCTATGATACACATATACTTACAATGACAAGAACTTGCTTGTGACCAAAGTTGAGTAGCATGAGGTTCGGTACTCATACGCAAGGGGCATGATATTTTAAACTTATGATCTGTCAAGCATTTACTCATATTTGTGTCACTTTAACCTTAATCACTTCAAGATGCTAATGATAGGGGCGAGCTCAAAGCTAGTAAGTACCATAATTTTTGAAAGATCTTTATGAAACTTGAAATCCCTTCTTCCCTTTGTGAAGGGCCTTTCTTCTACTTTTTTTTGAGTCTCCATCTTCTTTCTTTATGCACAAATTGAGAGAGCATAGTTGTCATTCTTAGTTCAATGTGCATTATCCCAAAACTTATTAATTGATTCATATTTTTGGTATTGCTTGTTCTTAAATTATTTTTATCTAGTCACCCTTATGAACTTTGAAGGTGTCCTATGCATTTATGTTTCGCTATTCCATGAAGGACAAGATGATTGCCACTCTTGCTATGTTTTCTATATGTGAAACAAACAAATGTCTTTCAATGTATTGTTATTCATGATCTTTTGTTTGTACCTTTTCATGTTGCAACTTAGTTGCTCTGTCTTATTGTTAGAACTATATCTTTCATGCTTATGTTAGAGTACTTTGATCCTAGCTATCAATGCTTTACAATATCTCGATCAAGATTGTGATGGTGCATGTCACCTAAAAAATTATTATTTTTATCACTTACCTACTCGAGGACGAGCAGGAGTTAATCTTGGGGATGCTTGATACGTCGTAAACGTATCTATAATTTTTGATGATCCATGCTTGTTTTGTATCAACTATCTTATGTTTTGTCTACACTTTGAGACATTTTTATATATTTTCTGGAAATAACCTATTAACAAGATGCCACAGTGCCAGGTGCCTGTTTTCTGCTATTTTTGGTTTCAGAAAAGCTAGTAAAGAAATATTCTCGGAATTGGACGGAACAAAAGAATAAGTTCCTATTTTTTCCGACACAAGACAAAGTCCAAAGCGGAGACGGAGGAGAGCCACGAGGCGGCCAAACCACCCCTAGGTGTGGGCCCACCCCTGGCTGCGCCTAGGCATGGTGTGGGACCCTTGGGCGGCCACCGACCTTGCCCCTTCGCCTATATAAGGCCCTCGAGGCAGAAACCCTAAGGACCCGATCAGAAATCCATGAAAAAGTCCATAGCCGCCGCCACCATCGCCCCTAGATCGAGAGGGATCTGAAGCTCTTCTCGGCACCCTGTTGGAGAGGGGAGATCACCCTGGAGGCCTTCTTCATCACCATGTCAGCCTCCGGTGTGATGCGTGAGTAGTTCATCCTTGGACTATGGGTCCATAGCAGTAGCTAGATGGTAGTTTCTCCTTCTTTGTGCTATCATGTTTAGATCTTGTGAGCTCCTTTCATAATCAAGATCATCTATTTGTAATCCTATATGTTGTGTTTGTTGGGATCTGATGGATATTGAGTACTACGTCAAGATTGATTATTGATTCTATCATGTCTATGTTGTTTATGATCTTGCATGCTCTCCGTTGCTGGTAGATGCTTTAGCCAAGTAGATGTTTGTAACTCCAAGAGGGTGTATTTATGCTCGATAGTAGTTTCATGCCTCTAGTAATCTGGGGAAGTGACATAAATCTTTAAGGTTGTAGATGTGCTGTTGCTACTAGGGAGAAAACAACAAACGTTTGTCCATGGGGCAATTGTATTATTTACTTTACACACTTTGCTTAATGCAATTATATGTTTATTGCAACATAATACTGGAATGAGTTCGGATGATAACCTGAAGGTGGATTATTAGTCATAGATGTAGTTGGATTACGGTCTATGTATTATGTTATAATGCCCAAACAAATCTTATAGCAATCATCATGACATGTATATGCATTGTTATGCTTTCTCTATCCTGTCAATTGCCTAACTGTAATTTGTTCACCCAACATGCTATTTATCTTTTGGAGAAACACCTCTAGTGAACTGTGGACCCCGGTCCAATTCTTCCCACTGATATTCAATCTACTGCCTACTGTTTACTTTCTGCAATTCCTACAAAGCAATTACCTTCTTCCACACTATACGTTTAATCCTTTGTTTTCAGCAAACCGGTGAGATTGACAACCTCACTGTAAGTTGGGGCAAAGTATTGTGGTTGTGTTGTGCAGGTTCCAAGTTGCTAGCAACACCTTGAGAGTTGCCTTTTTCTCCTACTGGTTCGATAACTTTGGTTTCATAACTGAGGGTAACTTTCTGTTGTGGTCATCATACCTTCCACTTGGGGTTCCCCAACGAGCTCTACATCATTTGAGCCATCAGGGGACGAGGCCGAGCCGTTAGAATAACTTTTTATATTTTATCCATGGGTAAGTTTTTGTAGTGGTGAATAACTTACATGTTATTAGGTGATTAACTTACATGTTGAAGCCTGGATAACTTTTGTGTTACTTATGGATAACTTTTGGATAAAAAAAGTTACTCACCCCTAACATGTGATATGTGAGTAAATTTTGTAATGGTGGATAACTTACATGTTATTGGATGTGTAACTTACATGTTAAAGTTGGGATAACTCACGTGTTACAAGTGGCAGGGGCGGATCCAGGCCCCTGGCAACAGGGGCCATTGCCCGGGGCGTGGAAAAATTTCTAGCCTATATATACTTCAATGTTTTGTTCGGCCCATGACATGATCAGCTCATATGTCTTTTTGAATCCTCCTCAACAGCTACAACCTCTCAAACAATCAGCGCAATAGTCCGTGCTTCTGGGTTAGATGGGCTAATAGCAACAAACGCCATATGGAATGGGCAACGATGGAATAACATCCCATGCCTTCCTCTTCATTGTGCATCTATATGGCCACGTCCGTCTTATGCTAGGACGCCATGCTGTCTATATCGACCCCCACCACTGGTGTAGTGGCCATGACTGCTATGTTTTTGGCATTTCTTTTGTTTAAACAAGCCATTTTTCGACATTTTTACTCGATTGCACCATAAAATTATGCCATCCAATCTAAAAATATTTGGCGTGTTGTAGCTGCTACTACCTCTGTTCCTAAATATTGTATGTCTTGGTAGGATAAAATAACCTACAAACACATCATATATTTATTTTTTGAACAAAACAGGTAATATTGCCTCATTTTATTTACTCTCCATATTAGTTGACTCAACTTTGTCTAGGTACAGATGAATCTAGGCTAGATACTTAACCAGATACATATCAATCTAGATAAAGTTGAGTCAACTAATATGGATCGGAGGGAGTAGAAAACAGAAGAGAATTGGATGGTTAATTAGCGAGAAACCGTCCTAAAACCGATACAGTATTTGGAATAGAGGTACTTGATTTTGTATTTTCTTTTGTCTAAACATGCCACTTTTCGACCTATTTTACGCGATTGTGCCATGCCACAAATCTAAAGAAATATAACATATTTTTTGAATTGTAAATATAAGTTTGTATTTTGGCCCAGGGTTTGTTCGAATCCTGGCTCCGCCACTGACAGGTGGATAACTTTTGAGCAAAAAAGTTGTCAGAACATAGCAACATGAGATGTAGTTTTGAAAATATCGTCACGACTAGCCTAACAGTAAAAACGGATCTTAATTCGGACAAACGGTTTGATCTAGAAAACATTTTGAATTGTCATATTTGAATTGAGATGGTTAATCAAAAAATTTACGCATTTAGTGCTTACAACAATACATACAATTGCTGAAACAATTCATGTCTAAACGCACAGGTTTTAACTTTTTCAAACCTAGCAATGTATTTTTCTATACAAATCTCTTACAAGTACACATCAAATAAGTACATATACAGAATGTAGGAAATGGCAAATGAGTAGTATATCAGGCTTTACTATATATGTATGTGATCGATATGTAGACAAATAGATAAGAGGTTAACATGTAGCCAAAACCCAGGAAACAACGCCATTTTACAAAAGACCACACTATCATGACTAGTTATAAAATTACTCCGAAGATTATAATAGCCCTCTACAAATGATAACTCACGGGATACATCTGAGGATTGACAAAAACATTTATTTAAAAGGCATTTTGTTAGCCTGCAAATACATGAAACATTTAGATTGTCATGCAGTATATGTCGGCGCCTCAACAGTTAAGAAGGTAGTGCTTATAGAAGAGCGATGGCATAGGTGGGAGCTTTTTTAGTTCCAGCGGATAAGGGAAGGGGGATATTCGCTCACTTGCCGCCGAAACACTCCCTCCCTGCTCACCACCGGAACCATAACCACCTGTAACAACCCGTCCACCAAGCCCCGAGGCACTCCTGACATCTTACTAGGATCCCTAGACTGGCCCCTAGACCAACAATTATCTTTTCTGCATAATTTTTCCTCACTCGTGTGACCCGGGAACAACTTTCTGGTCGTTCACCCATTCTCAAATTGCTATAGGCCAATCACGCTTAACCTGAGAGTTCCTTTCAGATGAGACTTTGAAAAATAAGTTGCAACTTTTTGGTATGCCTATTAAGCCACGCGTCTGGATCTCGCACCACCATTTCCCCCATCGAGCTCTCTTTCCTAGTCGGTTAGCTGTAGGAGGCTCCCTCATCTCCGATCATCGGCGGCGACAACGATGATGCTTCAGTGAAGAATATTGCCTCCTCTTCGTCGAGGCATCTCTCCGGTCGCCATGCCGAGCTGGAATGTTGACGAAAGCTCGGCCGAATCGTGTCTAGGGGTAAGCTCAATTTCCCCCAATTCCTCTCTAGGGTTAGGGTTTGCTGCCAATTTGGAAATTTCTGATTGGGCTTTAGATGAACTCGATTTGGTCTGTTAGTACCTCATGAACATGTACTATGCTCCTAAATACATTGAAGATCCCACATTCCATGACATAGCAGTAGACTGTTCTGAGGTGTGTCGCATCCACAAATTTGAGCATGTCAAACATGTTGCATTTGAAGAGAGCAATACTGGACGCAAGTGCATTATGTAAGTTCTTATAATTTATCGGTTGCTAGCTCATCCACTAGCTATGACCATGAACTCTTGAGTAGAGTCCTCACTTGCTAGCTCATCCATTAGCTATGACAATGAACTCCTGATTTGCAAGAAGTCACGAACCATGAGTTGGTTGGATAAGAAATGACCGCTGATACGTCCATTTTGCATCACTGTTTTATATCATAATTTATTGTTATTCATTGATATATTTTATATTTAGAGATGATACTTATGTTATTTCATCTATTTTGTATGTTTGATGATTTTTGGAGTAACTGATGGAGTCAGAATTCTGCTGAAAAAAGCGCTGTCCAGATGCAATATTTCCGAAGATCAGAAAATTCCAGAAAATATACGGAAATTCTTATTTTTCCAGAAGATGAAGGTAGCTAGAGAAGGGAGCGGAGATGGGCCACAGGGGCCCACACCACCCCTAGGTGCGGCCCCCCTAGGCCGCGCGACCAGGTGGTGTGGCCACCCCGGCCCACCTCTAGTGTCACCCTTTCGCGTATATATTCCTCCCGAAAACCTAAGACTCGGGGGAGCCATCATAGAAATATCCTGCCACCTCTGCGGGGTGGAAACTACAGAGAGAGAAAAAGCTCTCCGGCAGACAGAAATATGTCGGGGAAATTCCTTCCCGAAGAGGGGAGATCGTCGCCATCGACACCGTCATCGAGCTAGGCTTCATCGGGATCATCATAATCATCCTCCTCATCATCACCACCAGCACCATCACCACCATGCCATACTTCTATAACAATTGGATTGAATCTTGTGTAGTTCATAGGGAAAACTTTCCCGGTGTTGATTACTTGTTGTAGTTGATGCTATCGAGTGGAACCATTGAATTATTGTTCATGTTCAGATTGTTACTTATCATTATTTCATCTCTGATCTTGATCCATATGATGTCTTGTGAGTAGTTCGTTTAGTTCTTCAGGACATGGAAGAAGTCATGTTGTTAGTAGTGGAATTATGTTGAGTAATATTTAATCGTTTGATATTTATGTTGTGGTGCTATTCTTCTAGTGGTGTCATGTGAACATCGACTACATGATACTTCACCTTTATGGGCCTAGAAGAATGCATTGTGTACTTGGCTATTAATTGTGGGGTTGCCGGAGTGACAGAAACCTAAACCCCCGTTAGGAAACCATTGCATAAGGGAGTGTAGGATCTCAGAGTTTAATGTTGTGGTTAGGTTTTTATCTTAATTACTTTCTTGTAGTTGCGGATGCTTGCAAGGGGTATAATCACAAGTATGTATTAGTCCAAGTTGGGATAATACACTAGCATAGGTTCACCCCCATAACACTTATCCAACCAATGAAGGTTAATCGACTATATGAAGCAAAAGCACTTGACAATATTCCCATGTGTTCTCGAGAACATTTGGTCATCATAAGTAATACAACCGGCTTGTCCTTTGAAGAAGAAATAATTGGGACACTCGTTGCAATTATTATTATTGTCTTTTATTTACTCGCACTTTATTTATCTGCATTACCAAAAACCCCTAAAAATCCATTTGCTAGTATTTACAGTGAATCCTTGATCCAAACCGCTTGTCAACACCTTATGATCCTAGTTAGGTTCGACACTCTTATTTATCAAAAGTACTACGATACACCCTCTATACTTGTGGGTCATCAAGACTATTTTCTGGCGCCGTTGCCGAGGAATGAAGCACTATTGAAGAGTGGAATTGGTAAAGTAAATTTATACTCTGAGTATTGTTTTTATTTCTGTCTGTTATTTTATTTCATTATGGATAACACACTTGGTTCCCTATTTGGTAAAACTACTATCACTGCTAAGGTAGTATATGAACCACCACCTGCTGAATTGGATCCTTATAAAATACCTACAAAAATTGTTGAACGTGTTATGAATAACTTTTATTTTGGAGATGGAACTGTCCATCCTGATGATCATTTGCTCTTTATACATGAATTATGCAAGTTATTCAAGTGTGCAGGTATTACAATGGATCAAGTTAAGAGAAATCTATTCTCTATATCACTAAAGGGCAGAGCTGCGGAATGGTATAAGCTGTTGAAGAATGTCTGATCTATCGAATGGGAGGAAATTGTACCTCTCTTTTATTCTAAATTCTATCCTCCTAGTGAGATTCATAAAGATCAGAATCAAATATATAATTTTTGGCCTCATCATGGATAGAGTATTAGCCAAGCTTGGGGGAGATTGAAGTCACTAATGCTCAAATGTCCCATTCATGAGGTCCCTAGTAATATTGTTATTAATAACTTCTATGCAAGGCTTCCTCTTCATGATAAGGATTTATTAGATGCTTTTCGTGTTGGATCATTTACACGTATGAAAGAAGAAGCTAAATGGTATATTCTCGACCGTATTCAAAAAAATACTGAAGCATGGGAGAATGACAAAGGAAGAAAGTCAGGTATAAATTATGATTATGAATGCATTAAATATTTTATGGGAACTGATGACTTTCATAATATTAGTGTTGTTTATGGTCTTGATTCTCAATTTCTTTCAAATTGTTTTAAGGCCTTTGCCTCTTATCTTGATATTACAAAAAAAAGGAACGGAACAAGTATCATGCGCCTTATAAAGATATTGTTAATTGTGTTCCTGCTAGAAATATTTGAAGTTTGTACTGTTGATCGTATTTTGTCTGAACCTTATATTGAGAAAATACCTTTCCCTACTAAGGTAAAGGAACATTCTATGATAACTAGTGTGGTTAACAAAAGTACAAAGAAAGCTGTAGAACCTGATGAACAAATAAATGTTGTACCTGCGGTAGCAATTGTGAAAGAACTTGTTACTAAAAATTTAGAAGATGGACACATTATCTTTTGTGAAGATGCTTCTAATATTGTTTAACATCCTAGTAGAACTAGGAAAGCTAGTGTCCCCGTGCTCTCTGTCAGAATAGGTGATCATTGATATTATGGTTTATGTGATATTGGTGCAAGTTCAAGTGTTGTTCCTTATGAGCTTTACAGAGAAATTATGCATGAAATTGGTCCTTGTGAACTTGAATAAATTGATGTGGTTATTCAGCTTGCTAATAGAGAGGCCATCTCTCCAATTGGTATTGTAAGAGATGTGGAAGTTCTTTGCGGTAAGACTAAATATCCTGCTGATTTTTTAGTACTTGGTTTAGCTGCTAGTAAAACTTGTCCTATCATTTTTGGTAGACCTTTATTGAACACATGTGGTGCTATTATAGATTGTAAGAAGGAGAAAATTTTAACTAAATTTGATTCATAATCTTATGGGTTTAATTTTTCTAAATTTTCTAAAGCTCCTTATGAAAATGAATTGCCTAATGAGGATTTTAGAGTTGAACAACTTGCTTCTATTTCTCTTGCTCCTAACAATGCTTTGCAACAATATATGGAGGATCACGAAAGTGAGATCTTCATGGAAGAAAGAAATGAGATTGACGAGATTCTTCTTTGTCAACCTGAGATGCTTAAGCATAATCTAACTGTCGAAGATTTGGGTACCACATTAACACCTAAAGAGGATCCTGTATTTGATCTAAAACCTTTACCTAACGATCTTAAATATGCTTATCTTGATGATAAGAAAATATATCCTATTATTATTAGTTCTAAACTTTCAGAAAAGGAAGAGGAAAGATTATTAGAAGTATTGAAGAAACACCGAGGAGCTATGGGTTATACTCTTGATGATTTTAAAGGGATTTCTCATACTATATGTCATCATGCTATTAATATGGAACCTGATGCAAAATCAGTTGTTGAACATCAACGCCGTTTAATTCCTAAGATGAAGGAAGTGGTAATAATGAGGTATTGAAACTTCTTGATGCTGGTATTATTTATCCTATTGTTGATAGTAGATGGGTTAGTCCTGTTCATTGTGTCCCTAAGAAGGGAGGAATTACTGTTGTGCCTAATGAAAATAATGAGCTTATTCCTCAAATAGTAGTAGTTGGTTATAGGATGTGCATTGATTTTAGAAAGGTTAATAAAGTTACTAAGAAAGATCATTATCCTTTACCTTTTATTGATCAAATGTTAGAAAGGTTGTCTAAGAAGACTCATTTTTTTCCTATGATGGTTATTCTGGGTTCTCTCAAATTGCTGTTAGAAAGCAAGATCAAGAGAAATCCACTTTTACGTGTCCTTATGGAACTTATGCTTATAGGCGTATGCCTTTTGGTGTGTGTAATGCTCTTGCTACTTTTCAAAGATGTATGTCTGCTATCTTTCATGGTTTTTGTGAAGAAATTGTGGAAGTATTCATGGACGATTTCTCCGTCTATAGAACTTATTTTGATAATTGTTTGCACAATCTTGATAAAGTTTTGCAGAGATGTGAATAAACTAATCTTGTTCTTAATTGGGAGAAATGCCACTTTATGGTTAATGAAGGAATTGTCCTTGGACATAAATTTTTTGAAAGAGGTATTGAAATTGATAGAACCAAAGTTGAAGCAATTGAGAAAATACCCTGTCCTAGGGATGTTAAAGGTATTCGTAGTATCCTTGGTCATGTTGGTTTCTATAGGAGGTTTATTAAGGATTTCTCCAAGATATCAAAGCCTGTTACTAATCTTCTCCAAAAAGATGTACCTTTTATTTTTGGTGATGATTGTAAGGAAGCTTTTGAAACTCTAAAGAAAGCTTTAACTACTTCTCCTATTGTCCAACCACCTGATTGGAATTTACCCTTTGAAATTATGTGTGATGCTAGTGATTTTGCTGTAGGTGCTGTTCTTGGACAGCGAATAGATAAGAAGTTGAATGTTATTCATTATGCTAGTAAGACTCTTGATGCTGCTCAAAGGAAACATGCTACTACTGAAAAAGAGTTCTTATATGTAGTCTTTGTTTGTGATAAGTTTAGACCTTATATTGTTGATTCGAAAGTTACTGTAAGACCTCACCCTTTAAGGTAAAGGCCCCTATGATTGCAATGCTAGTCCTTGGATCAAAATGCTAGCATCCATAGTTTAAGATGAAGTACACATATACAAAGGTCATTATTACATCGTATTTCCAGATATACAATAGTTCTTACAACTCATTAGCCCAAGGCTAACACATAGAGTTCTTATTACATAGCAAATAAATAAAGTCTTCATCTTCATGTGCCACAGGCAAACATGTTGAGTGTAGACTCATAACCCTACTCACCATTAGAGTAACCTGCAACATAATAAGTTACAGCCACAAGGGGTCAATACATTTGGAATTATATTGGCAAGTGATATCATAGTTATATAGTAGAGACTATCATCTACATGAATTTGGCTAAGTGTGGTTTCAGGCTGGCTTTGCATAAAGTAGTTTTGTCCTACTAGTTGAAAACACTAAGTTTTTCTTTACAAAAGCACTAAGGTACCACCAATAGACATTGGTGAACCACTACCCTTGTTCACCCACAAGTTTTAACTTAGAGAAATTGGGATGAGGAGATCCTTGATCATTTCAATGTCTTTGATGCTCAAAATGCCCGTTACCGGGGACACGACTAAGTATTTAGGTTTTACCCTCTCGAGAGGTGGTGCACTTTCCCCACAAGACTCGACATGCATCGAGACGAGACTTTTCAGAAGCATTCCCTCATACCACCATGGATACGTTCTATCCTATCAACCCTACCACCAACTGTCCATCTGGCCGAGTTCTTGCAACCTAGTTGGTCAAGGCAGAGCCCATATGCCATGTGGTTGCACTAGAAGCTTCTCAACACTAAACATCTCAAATCTCTTTGTTCCTGGGTGGCCATCCACAAGTGTGATACACAAGGTAAACCATATACATGGGCCTTGTGTAACCCCTCAACACAAACCATTCTTCCCATTCCACCCAGGTGTTTCATTAACAAGTTGTTTTCTTAGTCCAAAAACACATAGGCATAATCTTTCCATAAGATCATAACATGAATTTTCATCCTTGAATTCTAATAGCTAGGCTAAGCATACTAGTATAACATGTCTCTTAATTTAGTAAAATTCTACCAAGATATCATCTATAGGATCTACCATAGCATAGCATATACTTTGCAATTTACCATGCAAATCCTACTCAAAATATCACTAGTGTTTAGACAAAATAATAGGACAAAAATATGAAGTATCACTTGCCTTTGTAGCTAGGGGAATAGACATAATCCTCACAATCACACTCTCCAAATTCTACAAAATCTACACAACAAATTCATACAACAATATTCAATTCAAAATACAAACAAAAATAATTATGAATGCATGCAAAATGCAATGAGATGATTTGTCACACTTTTAAATCAAACTTTACAGTACTGAAAACAAACCATACATTCTAGAGTCTAAATAAAACAAAAACCACCTAAAAATATATTCTAAATAATTTTTATAGTCAAAATAAGCCTACAAATGCTTCTGCATAAAGTCCTAATTTTTCAGAAGATAATATCCAAATCAAGGCCATATTTGCAAAGAGATCATTTTTATGAATCTATAGATATAAAATTTGTAATTTTTGGATAAACAAAACAAAAGTTATGCAATTTACAAGTTTAAATAACTAATAGATGAAAATCCAGATTTTAAATCTAAAACCTAGCCACACGGCAGCATCCTATTGGACGGTACCGCTTCGGGAAGATCACGCTTGCGGGCCATAGGATCTAAGTGATGATGTGAGGTCCAGATCTAAACATACCGCTTTGCTCCTAGATATAATCGTAGCCACTAGATATAGATCCAACGGATCAGATCTGCCTGACCATACGCGAGCAGTGCAAATGGCCGTAGCAACGGCGATGCCACTGGCGGTGACATGTCGGCGGGGTCAGAGGGGTAGGAGGGGGCGCTGATGCTTACCAAGGTCGTGAGGATGTGGCGAAGCTCAACGTGGACGCAGTTGGGGTGGGGGTGCACGGACACGGGCTCAAATGCTCGTCGGAGTTCGGCCACGCTTCGGTTGCTTGCAGACAACGACGAGGGCGATGACCTGGGGCATGATTGGACAAACGACAAGTGTTAGAAGATGCGCAAGAAGCAGGCGAACACGCTCGTTTGAATTAGAGGCAGAGGCGAACACGGTGCTCACCGGAATGGCTCGCCGAAGTTCGGCTATGCGTCAGATGCTCACAGTCGAAGATGAAGACGATGCTCTGGTGCAAGAGGAGACAATTGGCAAGTATCAGGAGATGCACAAGGACACGGAGAACTCAATTGGCAAGTATCAGGAGATGCGCAAGGACACGGTGAACTCAATTGCATGAACCAGAGGCTAAGGGGCGCACGAGGCTTGTCAGAATAGCTCGTCGGAGTTATATCGTAATGCGGCGGTGCGAGGGGAAATACTGCTAGCCTGGCGGCGCTTAGAGATGGCTGTGTGAGGGGAAATGCTGCAGAGGGGGAGAGGATTATGTAGCCGGAGCAGGGACGAGAATCACGCACGCATTCATCGGTAATTAAGCGAGGATTGATTCGGCAGTGAAGAGCGGAGGAAACGACCGTGGAGAGGGTCTGGCGCGAGATTGACGACGATGGGTCGACGTGGCGGTGGGGTCCACACGTCAATGAGTGGGTGCACATGCGGGCGGTGAGAAATAGAGGGGAGAGGGGGAAGTTCCCAGGAGGGCTCACTGGGCCGCTAGGGTTGTTGGGACAGAAGGGTTGCTGGTTTTATTTTTTTCTCCTTTTGTCTTTTTCCTTTTCTGTTTTGATTTCTCAAATAAGATTTGAATGGCCATTTCAAATCCAAATCAAATCAAATCTTCACCAAAGTTTTGTGATGTGATCCTAGTGTCCAAAAATGTGTCAAACACATCTATACACTCCAAAACATTTTTGGATCACAAAAATAAAAATAAAACCATGCCCCATACATATAATATAAAAAGGGGTTTAAATATTGTTTTATTAGGGTTTTAGCTTTGAAATTTTTATGCAAGGTAAATATGCCATGATGATATGAATGCAATAACATGGCTTTGAATTTGATGAAATTTGGGATGTTACAAATCTAACCCCCTTAAGATGAATCTCGCCCTTGAGATTCAGATTGGCTAGCAAATAGGTGAGGGTGATCTTTCTGAAGCTCATCCTCTCTTTCCCAAGTTGCTTCTTCCTCGGTATGATGATTCCACTATGCTTTGCAGAACTTGATGGTCTTAGTACGAGTGACTCTTTCTACTGTCTCTAGAATCTTGATAGGTTTCTCTTCATAGGTGAGATCATTCTCTAGATGAACTTCTTCCAGTGGTATAGTGTCTTTTAGCGAACTTTCTTCCATCTCTGGATGACACTTTTTCAACTGGATTACATGAAACACATTGTGAACTGCTAACAATGATTCTGGTAGTTCTATCTGATAGGCCACTTCTCCTTTGCGGCTCAAAATCTTGAATGGTCCTACATAATGAGGTGCCAATTTCCCTTTGACTCCAAATCTCTTCACACCACGAAGTGGTGAGACTCTAAGATAATCTCTATCACCTACTTCATAGGTGACTTCTCTATGTTTTGGATCTGCGTAACTCTTTTGTCGGGATTGGGCTATCTTCAATCCATACTTTACCATTCTGACCTTCTCTTCGGCTTCCTTGATCAGATCTGGTACGAATAAGTTTATTTCTCCTACTCCATTCCATAGTAATGGTGTAGTACACTTCCTTCCATAAAGGAATTCAAACGAACCCATCTCTATGTTTGATTGATAGCTGTTATTGTAAGAGAATTCTGCGTATGGCAGACTTTCATCCCAACTAGATCCATAGTCTAGCGCACAAGCTCTCAACATATCTTCCAAAATCCGATTGGTCCTTTCTGTCTGTCCATCAGTCTGAGGATGAAATGCTGTGCTGAATTCTAGTCTTGGTCCCAATGATTCATGCAGTTGTCGCCAAAAATGCGAAGTGAACTACGTTCCTCTATCAGACACAATGCTCTTAGGTACTCCATGTAAACATACGATTCTGTTCATATAGATTTTGGCTAACTTAGCACTGGTATAGGTAGTCTTCACGGGTATGAAATGAGCCACTTTAGTTAGGCGATCCACAACAACCCATATAGAATCGTATCTAGATCTGGTCCTTGGCAGTCCGATGATAAAATCCATACCAATTTTATCCCACTTCCAATCAGGTATTGGTAGTGGTTGCAATAACCCTGCCGGTTTCTGATGTTCCTGCTTCACTCTACTACACACGTCACACAAAGCAATGTGCTCTGCAATATCTTTCTTTAGATTGTTCCACCAAAATATTTATTTCACATCCATGTAAATTTTGGTGTTACCCGGATGAATAGAATATGGTGAATTGTGTGCTTCTTGCAGAATCAATTTCCGAAGCTCCGGATCTTGTGGAATGCAGATATGCTTTCCATACCATAAGGTTCCTTGTTCATCTTCATGGAATCCTTTCGCCTTTCCTTTACTAATTTTACTCTTAATCTCCTCTATTTCCTTGTCCAACTTTTGGGCTTCTTTGATCTTATCCAACAATGTTGGTTGAACTTCCAAAGACATGAGATATCCTTCAGGCACTATCTCCAATCTTAGATCTTTGAATTGGGAACACAAATCATCTGGTAATTCTCCTTTGGTGAGGCCATTCACATAAACTTTGCGGCTTAATGCATCAGCTACGACATTCTCTTTACCGGGATGGTATTGCAAACTCAAGTCGTAATCCTTGATGAGTTCTAGCCACCTTCTTTGCCTCATGTTGAGCTCCTTCTGAGTGAAAATATATTTCAAGCTCTTGTGATGTGTGAATACTTCACAACGCTTTCCCAAAAGACAGTGTCTCCATGTTTTGAGTGCATGGACAACAGAGGCCAACTCTAAGTCATGTGTAGGATAGTTTACTTCATGAGTCTTGAGTTGTCTCGAGGCATAGGCCACAACTTTTCCTTCTTGCATCAAAACTCCACCCAATCCTTGGTGAGATGCATCACAATAGACTTGGAAGTCTTTCTCTAGATCCGGCAGACATAAAACTGGTGCTGACACTAGTCTTTTCTTCAACACTTGAAAACTGGTTTCACATCCTTCAGTCCAATTGCCAACACCCAGATTTTTAATCCTAGATGCCTGTTATGCCATACATCGCAATTCCAGGATTACCATTTTTGCGAGACATAACAAATTTGGATACCACAGTACATCATCCATTACAAACCATACATAAGGTCTTACACAAATAAGGATCTCATGATCCAGTTCTTAATACAACTCAAGCAGCGGAAATACGTAATCATAAAGGTAGCATAGGCGAAGCTCCATCTTTGGGGTCACAGGCAATGCTGACGATGGGAGATGATCCTAGTTGTCGTAACCTTCCTGGGGTCCATCATCCTGGTACTCCTCTTCATAGTCTGGCCATGGGAATAGCTAGGGACAAAGCCATGAGTACTCTTTAAGTACTCGCAAACTAATACTAACAAGTGAAGGGGTTTTTTGTAGTAGGGCACTAAGCTCTAGGGTTATTTTGCAAAAAACCAGATTTACCTCTACTAAGTTCAGAAGCAAGAAAGCTGGTTGAAGTTTTATATCACCTAAGTGGGAACTTGAATTTCATATCACAACTCTGTTGTGGTTAAGTCAAATTCTCAATTCATTTCATATGTCATTTTGAAAACATCTGACAGGGGAACAGTATGGCCACTCCAACTGTCCATAACCGCGGACGCGGCTATTCAAATAGTTTGACACTCTGCAGAGATTGTACACTTTCACCACAACATTCGATACATCTGTCAGGAACAAATCCTGAATTCACCATACTCAGTATGCGGATAATCAATCCTAACCTTTCCATTACACGCCCTAGTATAGGAACCTCTCCTGTGAGTTTGGCCTCCCAACCATGACCAACTGTCATCTTGGGTACTGCATAGGTGGACAATCTTCACAAGGTAGCCTCAGCTCAGACCTTGGCCGTGAGGGAACCCATACTAAGGTATATAAGTTTCCAATCAAGCCCTACCCAATTTTCGGGTATTTTGGTTGTACAGTAAAATTGGAATGGTATCGCATCCAGACAACCATCAGTTTTATAAAGGGCTAAGGCTCATGCCTGAACATTTTCATCATCAAAATCATCTGGTGTTCAGAAACACATGTCAAAACATCTCAGTAGAATGACTCATCATTCTAAGGTTTTCATAACCATTTTCCACCAAGTATTCCCATCTAAAGTTGATCAAGTTTTATGCTTAGCACTAGCATCTACAAGTGGGGGTGAGTACTACTGAGGGGTGGTAAACAAGTGGAGTTTTAACTAAATTCAATCTCATGCCTTAGGATGACATCAAGATTAGCTAGTTTAGGCCAATTTTAATGCTCTTTGTGCAACCTTCAATTATCTTTCTAGAATCTACAAGTCATTTAAGTAAACTCTAAGAAATAGCTTTGATAAAGAAATAAAGTAGAAAGCTTGTAAGTAAAACTAGGAGGGGGTATCATCAAATATGTCTAACCAAGCATGCTTAGTGCATTGCATAGGTCATCTAACTTTCATAATTTCAAGTGTTAGCTTGCACATTCAACTAGTAGTATTAGGCTTGCCTTGTGCAGAGTAGTGGTTGAAGTTCTCCTCGGCTTCTTCTTCGTAGTATCCTCCTTCCTCCTCGTATCCTTGGTCGGTACTAGCGTCTATAAATAAGTACGAGGTACACAATCACCAAACAATACTTAACTACTTTCAATCATCACACAAAAGGGTTCTATAGATGATCTAGCATCATCACTACCATTCAAGATTAAAGCCTTTGTCTTATTTATTTTATTTTTAGGAAAGTAATTTCTACTCATTGAAAAACTACTTAAGATTTAATATTCTCCAAACCAAACATGGGATCATGTTGACACATGTCATCACCACATATTTCAGTACATGAGAATGTGATTTAAAGTGGTGTCACAATTTAGTAAGGTTTAACCTTTTTATTTTAAATCATTAAAGTTGCTAGAAATGCCTATGTGGCATTCTTTTATTACTTGTACATTATTTCTGTAAGTAATCCCATATATTTTTATATATTCTGAAAGGTATGATCAATTATGATTTTTGAGAGTTGGAATCAACTCAAAAGCTATTATGGTTTAAATTTGAAAAATGTTTGAATGCTGAAAAGCTTCCGCCTTGCTATTTTTACCAAGGTTGATCTATAGATCCAAATGATTTGAATCCAACGGGCTTGGATTCAGCATTTCAATATCTTTCTAACAAAATTGGTTTCCTGAAATTTGGTTCACTGAATCGAGCTGGGTTGATTTTTGAAACTAGGTACAGAACTGAGTTTGAATGAAAATAGAAAAAGCTAAATTCAAACGAGTGGGCTGCGTAGGAAAGGTTATTGGGCCGGCCCAGTGTCACTCCACAGCGCGGGGCGCAACTGACAAGGGGGAGTCTACTGGTCAGTGTCTCATTAAACGCGAAGCGATACATGGCGATGTGGTGCGTTGGATTAGAATGAAGATCGACGGCTGAGGGTCGTCGTCGACGATGAACAGGTCACCGGCGAGCTCGAACCCTAGCGGCTCAATGGGGGTGCATAGGGGGCATACCAGGGCTCTAGTGGCGACGGGGAGGCGGGCAATCGACAAAGTCGACGATGGCGAACTCAGGGGTGGTCGCGGCAGCTCCGGGGGTGGTCAAAATCAACGACTCTTTTCTTCTCCAGAGGCGTCCTGCTCCGGCGCAATTCCGGCGAGCTGCTGCTCCTCGTGCTCCGGCTAAGGGGTGGAAGGATCAGTGAGGTGAGGGGAGTGAGATGGTGTGAGGAAATAGAGCGGGGGTCGTTTCCTTTTATAGGCTCGACGGCGAGACCGAGAGGGATGGGTAGGCGACGGTGGGGACACGGCTACAGACGGCTAGAGGCATGGCCGAGGTTGGCGATCGACAGGCGGTCTCCTGGCGATGCTCTAGAGCTTAAATGCGCTTGTAGGGGCAGTGGCAAATGGTCGAGAACGTGCGATGCTCTGCGAGGCAGAGGCGGCGAACTCTGCAGCGAGCGGTGGCTACGGGGTACGGGTGGTGAAACGAGCATGTTTGGTGGTCTCCTGGGACGGTGGGGTGCATGCTGGCGGGCGGCAAGGTATTGAGGTGGTCGGGTGGCATGGGAACGGCGCGTGCTCTGTGGTGCGCGTCGGCATGGTCGACAGCGGCACGGGCGCGGCGTTCCTGGCGGTCCTGGTCGCTGTCTTCGAGCTATGGTTGGTCGAGAGGGGGCGGTGAGGCATGGGCGGCCTGCTAGACAAGGTTGGCACGGCTAGTTCTTCTCCTAGCTTGCTGCCCACACTGAGGTGACATGGGTGCTCTCGGCCTGCTCACCATTGATGACAATGGCCAGCTTACAGTGGTGCTAGTGGTTAGTTAAGGTTGCTAGATGATCTACTAAGGCTAGTTGTAACTAGAGAGGGAACAAGGTTGGCCCAAAACACTGCTCAACATAGTGTTTTTGATTTTGTTGATTTGAATCTGCAACCTGTTTGATGAAATGGCCGCATGAACTTAAGTTTTGAATTTTGACAAGATTTTTGGTGGGTGTGCTAGGCATGTGTTGAGGGTTCTGTGGATGCTTGGGTTTTGAAAATTGAGCTTGTTTGAGTGGTTTTTGAAATAGTGGGATCTTCCCATATGAACTAGATTCAATTTTAAACTTTCATTTAAACTAACCATTTAAATGTTTTTGGATGATCACAAAGTGGGACTTGGTACCTTGTTATGAGTACTATCAAGGGGTGCAAAGATCCATACATGTTTCTGTTAAGTTCTGAAAGTTAGAGATAGCCAAAGTAGGCATGGGAGTTAATTTGGTCAAAGTGACCATTCACTTAATTTGTTTGTTTTGACTTGTTTGTCTTTGGGAAAAGTTTGGGGATTGTTTAGATGATGTTTATTTCACCTAAGAATCATTTTACAAGCAAAGAAACACAGAACCATGGCAATTCAAAAGAATCCAAATTTTAATGCACACACATATGAATGCTTTCATATTTTTAATTGGAAAAGTTTTTGTTAACCCTAATTTTGATGATTAGAGTTTTATGATCCAAGTTTAGTATTTTTGGGATGTTAAAAACCTTCCCCCCTTAAACAAAATCTCGTCCCGATATTTGAAAAAGGACGAAAAGATTACCTAGGATTTGAAGAGATCGGGAAACTCCGTCCTGATGTGATCTTCGCGCTCCCAGGTAGCTTCTTCTTCTGTGTGGTTGCTCCACTGAATCTTGAGAAACTTGATGCTTCGGGTTCTGGTAGTTCGGAAAGATTCTTCCAAAATACGGATGGGTACTTTGGGATAGGTCAGGTTATCGTTGATTTCTGTGGTCCGGTGATCAATATTCTTTAACACTTCAGTCTTCTCCGGGACTTCGAGGCACTTGCGAAGTAATGAGATATGGAACACATTGTGCATGGCTGACATCTCTTGGGGTAGTTCCAATTGATACGACACTTATCCTCGACGGTTCAGAATCTTGAAGGGGCCTATATATCTGGGGGCTAACTTTCCTTTGAGTTGGAAACGCTGCATTCCCTTCAATGGTGACACTTTCAGATACACAAAATATCCTATGTTGAAGGCGAGGTCTCGACGTCTCTTGTCGGCGTAAATCTTCTATCTGGACGGGACGGTCTTGAGGTGCTCATGAATCTTGTGAACCTTCTCTTCTGCTTCTCGTAGGATGCCGGGTCCGAAAATTTGACTCTCTCCTACTTCCGACCAATTCAAAGGGGTGCGACACTTCCTTCCATACATGAATTCAAATGGGGCCATTTTCAAACTGGCTTGATAACTATTGTTGTATGAAAATTCTGCGAACGGCAGACAGTCTTCCCATTTTGATCCATACTCTAACACACAGGCTCTTAGCATATCTTCGAGTATTTGATTGACTCGCTCCGTTTGTCCATCGGTCTAAGGGTGATACGCGGTGCTGAAATCTAGTCGGGTTCCTAAACCTTCTTGGACTTTCTTCCAGAATCTCGAGGTAAACTGAGTTCCTCGATCCGATACGATGTTGTTGGGGACTCCATGCAAACTGACGATTCTAGCGATGTATAACTCCGTTAGCTTCGAACTCTGATATGTGGTCTTGACTAGTAAGAAATGGGCGACTTTGGACAATCTGTCCACTATGACCCAGATAGAGTAATTTCCCCTACTAGAAGTAGGCAATCCGCTGATAAAGTCCATTCTGACGGAATCCCATTTCCATTCTGGAATCTGCAATGGTTGCAACAATCCTGCGGGTCTTTGATGTCCCGCCTTGACTCGCTGACATATATCACACTTGGCGATATAGCTTCCGATTTCTCTCTTCATCTTATGCCACCAAAATTGCTCCTTCAAATCTTGATACATCTTCGTTCCTCCGGGGTGGATAGAATAAAGAGTATCATGAGCTTTCCTTCAGAATAACTTCTTTCAACTCAGAATCTGCTGGTACACAAAGGTGTCCTTTGTACCACAGAACTCCTTCTTCGTCTTTGGTGAATCCGGGTACTTTTCCTGTACCGATACGACGCTTGATTCCGTCGATACTAGCATTTCCTTTCTCCGCCTCTTTGATCTGGCTGATCAAAGTGGGTTGAAGTTCTATGCTAGCCAAAAATCCTTCACTCACTAATTCCATTCGGAAATCTTCCATCTCTTTGTGCAGACTTGGTTGCTCCTTAAAAATCATGGAGTTCAAGCGGCACGGCAATCTGCTTAGGGCATCTGCTACCACGTTGGCTTTACCAGGGTGATAGTGAATGTCCAGATCGTAATCCTTGATTAGCTCAATCCATCTTCTCTGTCTCATATTCAGCTCCTTTTGTGTGAATATATACTTCAGGCTCTTGTGATCTGAATAAATCTCACAACGATTTCCCATCAGGTAATGCCTCCATGTCTTCAGGGCTAGAACTATGGCTGCGAGTTCGAGGTCATGGGTGGGGTAATTTTGCTCATGTTGTTTCAGTTGCCGAGATAGATAAGATATGACTTTTCCTTCTTGCATTAGCACACATCCGAGACCGATCTTGGATGCGTCACAATACACGTCAAATGGCTTCGTGATATCTGGCATGATTAAGATTTGGGCTGAAATCAATCTCCTCTTGAGTTCTTGAAAACTCGCTTCACATTCCTCCTTCCATTCAAACTTCTTGTCTTTTTTCAGCAATTGGGTCATGGGTCTGGCGATACTCGAGAATCCTTCTACGAACTTGCGGTAGTATCCCGCCAATCCGAGAAATGCACGAACTTGGGTCTGAGTGGTTGGGGGTTGCCAATCCTCGACATCTTTTACCTTTGCAGGGTCAACGGCAATTCCTCCGGCTGATACAATGTGGCCGAGGAATCCTACCTCCTGTAACCAGAATTCACATTTGCTAAACTTGGCATACAAGTACAACTGATGCTCTCTAAGGGTTCCAAGAATGGTCCTTAGGTGTAGCTCATGTTCTTCTTCTGATTTGGAATAAATTAGAATGCCATCGATGAAAACAACGACAAACTTATCCAGGAAGTCCATAAAAATCTTATTCATGAGATTCATGAAATAAGAGGGGGCATTGGTTAATCCAAAAGACATGACGGTATACTCGTATAATCCATATCTGGTGGTAAAGGCAGTCTTGGGAATATCATCTGCACGAATCTTGAGTTGATGATACCAGTTCTAAGATCAATCTTAGAAAACACTTTGGCACCGGTCAACTGATCAAACAAATCTTCTATCTTGGGCAATGGGTACTTGTTCTTGATAGTTACATCATTCAACTTCCGATAATCCGTACACAAACGGTTACCTCCATCCTTCTTATCCACAAACAAGACACGTGATCTCCATGTGACGCACTTGGTTGAATCAATCCAATTTCCAGCATGGCATCCAGTTGCTTCTTTAGTTCCGCTAGTTCCGACGGGTTCATACTATATGGTGTCTGGGCTATGGGTCCTGTTCCGGGGATTAGTTCGATGATAAACTCGATATCCCAATCTAGGGGCATACCGGGCAAAATATCCGGAAATACATCGGGGTATTCACAGACTATCCGGACTTGGTCAATGGTAGGTTAGGCTATACTCTTGTTGCACTTGAATTGACGAGGTAAGGTTTCAGATATATGCTCGACTGATATTCCAACGGTACTGGTCATGGTTATGGCTTTCTTGGCACAGTCAATCAATCATTTATGTTTAGACATCCAATCCATTCCTAGTACTACTTCCAAACCTTTAGTTCCGAGTACTATCAGATTAGCATAAAAATCTATGCCATGGATTCGGATAGTGACGGCTTTGCAAATTTGCCTAGCTTTGGTGGTTGAACCGGGGATTTGAACAATCATAACATGCTTCAGTTTGGTTAGTTGAATCTTACCAGTGCATGCAAATTCTTCGGTGACAAATGAGTGCGATGCACCAGAATCAAACAACACTCTAGCGAGTACTGAATTAACAGAAAACATACCCAGCACGACGTGTGGCGCTTCCTGGGCTTCTTCAGCATGCATGATAAAAAGACGGCCATTGCGGTTGAGAGAGTTCCCTGGGGCAAACCTTCTTCCTAGCTGAACACGACGCTGCTGCTGAGCTAGGACATTGGCATTGGGGGCTGCGGCATTCTTCTTGGGGCACTCATTAGAGTAGTGACCCTTATTTCCACAGTCATAACAAGTCACTTGCGACTTGTCCTTTGCTGCAACATGCACAACATTGGCCTGGTTGATCTTTCCTTCCATCTGGATGGCAGAGTCGACAAGGGCTTCAATATCTGCAAAGGGGATATTGACCAACATAGTCTGCATCTCATCATGCAAACCATTCAAGAATCTTTCTTTCTTCTTGGCTTCAGTGTCGATCTCATCCGGGGCATACCTAGCTAATGACAAGAATTTGTCACGGTATTCCACTATGGTCATCCGTCCTTGCTTCAGTTCTCTGAACTCATCTCTCATTCTCTTGATCAAACCCGGTGGCACATGGGTTCTGCTGAACTTGACCTTGAATTCTTCCCAGGTCATCATCTGTCCTACGGTCATTGCACGAACGCTGTTCCACCATGCTCTTGCATCTTCGGCTAGATAGTGGGTGGCGAATAGAACTTTCTCGTTAGCTTCCACTCCGGCGACTTCTAGGTTGTTCTCCATGGTTTTCAGCCAATCATCGGCGTCTAGGGGCTCTTCCGACTTAGTGAAAATAGGTGGGTTGCTGTTCTGGAAATTCTTGAGCTTAGATCCATGGTTGTCCTGATTTCCTTGGCCTTGATTGTTGTGGGCTAGCTGGGCTATCTGCTGAAGGGTGGCTAGGTTGGCTTGACGTTCGGCTCTTTAGGCTTCGCGGTCAGAAACCAACATTTGCAGGATCTGCAACATCGGGTCCGGGGATGAACCACTTCCTACGCGTGGCATCTGAAGATTGGGATAGATCATGAGAAAAGAGGGAAATTTCTAAGGTTCAGGGACTTTGGAAAGTTTTTTAAGTTTGACTCAAATTTCTAGCAACTTGCTTTTCATTCATTCATTCATTCATAGCACACGATACAAACACACACCACAAAACAAGAAAAACAGATGGTTTTAAGAACCATTCTGGAAACTATGATACAGTGGGACCGAATACAACTCACTACGCTAGTGCTCAAGTGCTACTACTCCTCGGAGTCGGTGTAGTAGGGGTCTCTACAAAGATCTTCTCCGGCATTCTCCCTTTCCTCCAACTGCATGTCTCTCTCATGGATGGTCTCCTCCAAATTCGAGATACGGTGGCAAAGACGGGCAATGATGCGCTCCTTCTTGTCGAGCTGACGGCGGCGAGACTTGCGATCTTTTGCTAGCATGGCGATGGTCTGATCCTTCGTCTTGATGATGACAGACTTGTGGTTGGATTAGTCATGGCAATTGTCCAATTCCTGCTGACGATCATACATCATGAATCTAAGGTGGTCCAACCGAGTCTTCAGCTCGTGGTGGTATGGGGCTTCCAGTGGCTGTCCCATAGCATCACGCCTTGGACAAAACTCAAAGCGGGCACCCTTGATCTGATTGATACTCTGCCCACACAGACGGGCAAGAGCTTCCTGCATGGCCCTGGCAAGTCCATCAAGCCAGTTGTTCTCTCTTAAGGTGAACTGAATTCCCTCGGCAGTGGGAGGTTCAATCTTTCCTCGGAGACTTGCAACAATTAGCCACTGCAGATTTTCTCCTTGATCATTGAGCTAAGATCCGAAGAACTCGGGGTGTGGACGCTCCAGAAGTTCCGAAAGCTGGTCCAAATCCCGCTCAAAGATAAGGTCTCCTCCATTCCCCAACTGATAAAACTTGTTGTACTTCACGTCCATCTATAAGAATATAGGATGGGTAAGTTAGTAGAGTGATCAAGTGTGTCAAATCTTATGTATTTTGCAAGAGTTTTTGAGGAACATGATTTTTTTATGAAAGAATCCAGGTGATAAGAATGGGAATAAGTTTTTGTAAATATTTTCTTCCTTTGGTTTTGAAACTAAGTTTTTGATTCAAACGTCCAGTCTAACTAGGGTCTCCTATGGTCAGGATGGCTCTGATACCAACTTGTCAACACCCGGATTTTTAATCCCAGATACCTGTTATGCCATACATCGCAATCCCAGGATTACCATTTTTGCGAGACATAACAGATTTGGATACCACAGTACATCATCCATTATAAACCATACATAAGGTCTTACAAAAATAAGGATCTCATGATCCAGTTCTTAATACAACTCAAGCAGCGGAAATACGTAATCATAAAGGTAGCATAGGCGAAGCTCCATCTTCAGGGTCACAGGCAATGACGACGATGGGAGATGATCCTAGTTGTCATAACCTTCCTGGGGTCCATCATCCTGGTACTCCTCTTCATAGTCTGGCCATGGGAATAGCCAGGGACAAAGGCATGAGTACTCTTTAAGTACTTGCAAACTAATACTAACAAGTGAAGGGGTTTTTTGTAGTAGGGCACTAAGCTCTAGGGTTATTTTGCAAAAAACGCCAGATTTACCTCTACTAAGTTCAGAAGCAAGAAAGCTGGTTGAAGTTTTATATCACCTAAGTGGGAGCTTGAATTTCATATCACAACTCTGTTGTGGTCAAGTCAAATTCTCAATTCATTTCATAAGTCATTTTGAAAACGTCTGATGGGGGAACAGTATGGCCACTCCAACTGTCCATAACCACGGACGCGGCTATTCGAATAGTTTGACACTCTGCAGAGATTTTACACTTTCACCACAACATTCGATACATCCGTCAGGAACAAATCCTGAATTCACCATACTCAGTATGCGGATAATCAATCCTAACCTTTCCATTACATGCCCTAGTATAGGCACCTCTCCTATGAGTTTGGCCTCCCAACCATGACCAAATGTCATCTTGGGTACTACACAGGTGGACAATCTTCACAAGGTAGCCTCAGCTCAGACCTTGGCCGTGAGGGAACCCATACTAAGTTATATAAGTTTCCAGTCAAGCCCTACCCAATTTTCGGGTATTGTGGTTGTACGGTAAAATTGGAATGGTATCGCATCCAGACAACCATCAGTTTTGTAAAGGGATAAGGCTCATCCCTGAACATTTTCATCATCAAAATCATCTGGTGTTCGGAAACACATTTCAAAACATCTCAGTAGAATGACTCATCATTCTAAGGTTTTCATAACCATTTTCCACCAAGTGTTCCCATCTAAAGTTGATCAAGTTTTATGCTTAGCACTAGCATCTACAAGTGGGGGTGAGTACTAATGAGGGGTGGTAAACAAGTGGAGTTTTAACTAAATTCAATCTCATGCCTTAGGATGACATCAAGATTAGCTAGTTTAGGCCAATTTATTTGCTCTTTATGCAACCTTCAATTATCTTTCTAGAATCTACAAGTCATTTAAGAAAACTCTAAGAAATAGCTTTGATAAAGAAATAAAGTAGAAAGCTTGTAAGTAAAACTAGGAGGGGGAATCATCAAATATGTCTAACCAAGCATGCTTAGTGCATTGCATAGGTCATATAACTTTCATAATTGCAAGTGTTAGCTTGCACATTCAACTAGTAGTATTAGGCTTTCCTTGTGCAGAGTAGTGGTTGAAGTTCTCCTCGGCTTCTTCTTCGTAGTATCCTCCTTCCTCCTCGTATCCTTTGTTGGTACTAGCATCTATAAATAAGTACGAGGTACACAATCACCAAACAATACTTAACTACTTTCAATCATCACACAAAAGGGTTCTATAGATGATCTAGCATCATCACTACCTGTCACATCCCAAGATTTTCCAAATCTTGTAATGTGAAAAATAAATGAATAAAATAAAACTTTGTTGATTTTCAGGGCCAGAAGAAACTTTTTGAATCCAATTTGAAACCTTCAAACCAATTTGGATCAAATAAAATCCTAAAGAGATTTAAAAAGGTAAACATTTGATAAAGGAAATAAAATATTTTGGAATTACTATTTTGGATCTTCTAATAAAAGGATTTGGTTTTCAAAAGAAAAGGTGGATTTATAAATAAAGATTATTTTATAGAGCCAAATTAAACCTTGGCCAAGCTTTTGAAATAAAACATTTTGGTTTGATAAAAATAGTAAAGGTTTATTTAAAATAAATTAATAAGGAATTAATATCCAAGTTTTATTAATAAAGGTTTTACTATTTCCAAAAACATCAAAACTTATTTATTTATTTAAAATAAGTTTCCCAAGTATTTTATATTCCCAAATAAAACCTACTGATTTGGTTTTTGAAAATATTTAGTTTTCAAAATGGAGCTTTGAATAAAACAAATTCTATTTTGATTTATTAAACAAGGTCTATTTATTTAATTAATAATGAACCCTAAAAATAAAATTATTATTTTGTTTTTGGATTTTGGATTATGTTACTGAACAGAACCAAATTCATAGTTACAAAGTTTGGTGATTGTTTGTTTTGATTTGAATGTTGTTTGGTTGTTTGAATTTCAAAACAGAAATTGGAATTAGAAAAAGAAAAGGTTTCAGGAAGAAAAAAAAATAGAAGTCGGACTCAGCCCAACTGGCCAAGCCCAACAAGACCCAGTCCAGCCCACCTGCTCTCTCCCGTGGCGAAATGTTTTTCACTCAGAACCACACTCGCTGAGCCAATGACTGGTGGACCTCTTCTCCCTCTCATTCCTTGCTGACAGCAGGGACCCACGCAGCCAGCACATCTTCTTCCTCCTCGCGCTGACGACGCTCTGCCGTTGCTGCCAATTACGCCGGCGTTGAATACGCATTGTTTCCGCGACCGTTACTCGCCGTGACTGCACCCTATTAACCGTCCAGGCCTCCTCTCCATTTCCCCTCACACGCCACTCCCTCTCTGTCCCGAGGCTGCCTCAATTTGAGCTCGCAACGCCATAGCTCCGACCACCATCCTCCCTCGATTCCGGCCGAGCCTCGCCACCTCCTGCCTCCCCGAGCACACGGGCACACTCACCACTCCCAGACGCTCCTCCCACTACCCTCCGTTCAACCGCGGGCGCCCCAGAAGGCCGTCTTCGACAAGCTCTGACCTCGCCGCCGCGTCTGCCTCTCTCCGGCGAAGTCTCCTGGTAAGTCCAGATCGCCCCGCGCTTTCTCGTTCACGCTCCCACATTCGCCTCACTCTCCTGCACCTAACTACGCCCTCTGTTTGCCTCCGCGTGATCTATAGCGTCGCCTTTGACCGCGAATAGAACCACCCGTTGCCAGACCCTACTCCGGCGAGCAATTGCTGCTGTCCCTGAGCGCCCCTCATCAAACGAACTTCACGTTGAGCTTCCCCAGGCCTCTGCGATCATGGTGAGCATAATCCCCTCCCTTCTAGCTTCCTGTATCGCCGGCACCGCCCCCACCTGACCGTCGCTGCCGTCTGCCGCCGCGCAGCGCCGCCAGCTCTTGGTCAAACACGCGCGAGCCGTTAGATCTAAATCCTGTGGCGTAGACAGAACGATTTAAGTGAACAGGTATGGATGCATCTGAGCCGTGCGATCTACCTAGATCCAACGCACCGCAGAGCCGATCCGACCGAACCGGTACCAGCGAATAGCGTTGCGACGCGTGTCAACAGTTCTGTTTAAAACAGATTTTGAAAACAGATTTGGTTGTAATTTTGAAAACCCTATAACTTTTGATCCACACGTTCAAAAATTACAAACTTTATATCGTTGGAATCAGTGGAACAAACCCTAGCCAACCATGCAATTTATTCAGTAAATAGTATCTGTTAGATTATTTGTTTTTGCAGAAACATTTGTATGCTTGTTTAGATTAGAAAAATGATTCAAAAATATTTTTGAAGTTGAAACCTTGGCAAATTAGTTTGTGGTAAACTTACTGACCTTAGGAACCAACCCATGGTTTTGAAAATGGATTTGGTAAAGTTTAGGATGGATTAATTAGTTTAGCCCATTTCTAGTCAAATAAATGATGGTTATGTTATAAAAATGATTTGGAGTAAAAATTTTAGGAAAATGTTTTGGACCAAACCTACTGACCCTAGACACCAAGTTTTGAGAAACAACAACTTATTTGGTGAACAACCTAAAGTTGTTGCTTTGATAAAAATATTTTCCACCACATAAAATAATGAATGGACTTAAAAATGGTTTATGGACAAAACCCTTTTGCAAATGACCTTATGTAGCATCCCAATTGTCTAACAATTGTAATGCTACTTGGTCTAGTAATATAATGGCTACTTCAAATATATAATTGTTGCATCATCATTATATCATGCTCATGTCATCATGCCTCCTTGCATTTGAGCATCATATAAAACCCTTTTTGTTTTGGTTCTTCCCTCATATGCATTGTAAATTGTATTTGCCTCTTGATATTGTATTTGGTTCTTGATATATTGTTTAATGCCCAAGTTGAGTTGGGGGCATATCTTTTATTCCACTCCACCACCTTTTCTTTCACCACCTTATAATTCCACCATCCAACTAAATATGAGCTTTGCACTTTATTGGTTTTACCTCTAGCTCATGTGGGTTGGGATGGATCCAACTCTATCTCCACATGCTCTCATATATGCACCATATTGTTGTCACATTATTGGTTTATGAGAGCCACATGGCCACCTTTGCATGCCTTGTGAGTGGAACCCTTTTTCCTAGCTTCCATGTGGATTATTATGGATTTATGCTCATGTGGGAATATTTTTGGGACTAGTAGGCATCTAGTGGAATATACACACTAGCAAGTCCCAATTATAATCAAATGTGATCATCTCCATCTACTCCACTTGGAACTTTCTTTTAAATTCTTTTGCTTGGCCTAATTCCACTTTTGGAAATGCATAAGAATAATGCCATGTTTATTGTTTTGTTTCACAAGGTTAAAACATGGCATTAATTATTTTTGCATGGGCCATGCAAGTACCACCACATTTTGGTCTTTGGTTTTTATTTGAATTTTTGGGTGAACCATCTCATCTCTCTCTCCCTCCTTTTGACACTATCTAGTTGATCTTGCTCAAACCACATCACCACCTTTTACCTCTTCCTCTTTTTGGTCTAGCTCTTGTTTGATCTTGTTTTGCTCTTGCTTGAGCTTGCCAAAAGTAAACCCATCACCCAATCCTCTACACCACATCTCACCTCTCTCTAAACCTCTCTCCTAATCTATACCTAATCTAAACCCTTCCCCCTCTCTATAAACCCTAGATACCATACCACCCCTCTCTCTCGGCCTCTCTCCCCTCTCACCTAGCTGGCCCCACCTGGCCACCCTGGACCCACCTAGCTACCACCACCTCAAGCCCTAACCCGAGGCTACCAGCCCTAGCCGAGCCTCCCCTCCAACCCTAGCTCTCACCCGAGCCTACCCCTCCCTCTCTCTAGCTCTCTCTCTCTGCCACCCTAGCCCCACCACCCTCTCCTTCCTTCCCTGGGCCACCTGCCAGCTCCCTACCCTGGGCCTGCCCTGCTCCTGCCCGACCCGAGCACGTGAAGGAGGAAGGAGAAAAAGGTGGCCGAGCCACCTTTAACCCTACCCACTCCCCCACGGCACCTCCTCTCCCCTCCCTCCTTTTCCCACCACCTCACGGCACCACTGCCTCGCCCGGATCCGCCCCAGAGCGCCCCCTCCTTCCCCTCCTACCGCTCCGGCCACCAACAGCCAACGCCGCCGCCAGCACCTCGACGTCTACGTTGATCCGGACGTCAAGCGCGTCGCGGAGGAGGCCTGGAAGACCAAGGCCAGCCCCCTGCTTCACCTGGACCGCACCAGCGAGGAGGAGGAGGCCTGCACCCTGCCGCAGCACCGCGTGGCCGACGCGAAACCCTAGCTCCAGATCGTCTGCCTCGTCGCCGATCGACCGCTCCCCTGCCCGATCCGACGCCACCGACAGCCTCGCGGTGAGCCTCTCCACCCCCTGACATGGTCCGCCTCTCTGAACCGCCCTAGCCTCGCCGGACTTTCCGTCGAACGGACTCCGCGCGCCGGAGTGCACTGGCGTCTGCACGCTCTCGCTCCGCGTAGCACCTCACCTAGGCCACGGCCACCTCCCTGACAACAACGCCAGACCACCGCAGTGGCTGTCGCCCCCGCGCGCGCACGCCAGGTCCCCGGATCGAATCCCGCGCGCCGCGCCCCGCGCCCTGTCGAGCACCGTTTTGTCGTCAGACGTTCAGAGAAGAACAAAAGTGCATCGGGCGCTCGTTTTGCAAATAACCCCCTGCTGTTTTGCGCGCGCAACCCGCGGTCTAGCCTGGTCCCACCTGTCTATCTCGGTGTAGTTTTGCAGAAAAGCCCCCCCTGTTTCTCTGGCCGTAACCCGCGCTCCAGCTCGGCCCCGCCTGGCAGCCCCCGCGCGCTCGTTCGCTGACACGTGGGTCCGCAGCGCCTCGGACCCACCTGTCATCCTCTGTGACTGGACGTGCTCGCGGTAACAGAAAACTTTCTGCGCGCTGTGGCGTCCAGTCAGCAAATGGCCCACTTGTCACTGACTATGGCTAGAACTGGGCTGAGTAATAAAAAGGATTTCTGTATTTCTGTTTTAATTTAAACCTTTTTCAAATGATTTCAAATTCAAATTTAAATCTGTTTTCAAATAACTTTTAAAATATAAATCCAAACTAAACATATAATATATGTTTTGAAATCAGAAAAATGTGAGGATTTCAAATATGCCCTTCAAAATATATTTTGGACACTTTATTTTCCAAGTTGATTAAAATTACAACAAAATGCCCTTTTATCTTAATTAATTAATAACTTTTGTTTTATAACTCCAAATTTGACAAATAATATGTCTAAAATGATTAGCTCGACGAGACCTTTCTGTTTATGCATTCCATGTTTTGTTTTGCAGCATGCATCATATAAATATAATGTGTACAGCACACTGTACTATTTAGGAAAGCGGAGTGTTTTCGCGGTATCGACAAGCCCAGTCACATTTTCGGGTTCCCAGTCGTTTACAGCCATTGGCGCAAACCTTGAGTCCGTCTCGGAGTCGGCCAACTTCGTCGCGGGTAGCTTAATGGGGTGGCCCCCTGAAATATTTCTGAATCCTGTGATCGCTTTGTCGTGACTGCCTCGTTGGGTTTTGATTTGGTTTTTCCGAGGTTGATCGAGTGTGTGTTGCTATTTGTGCACCCCTGCAGGGTAAAACTTTCTGAAAGCCGTGTCCGCGGTTATGGACGACTTGGAGCACAGTTTCTCGATCATAGACAAGAATAACTAAAGTACCGCTTTCAATTTGACTAAGTACCGGACTAGTAAATAGTGCAACACTCATGGAATGGATAATAAAACTGCCAACGGATGGGAGGGGGGTTGTTCGTCCGCTTCCTCGTCGGTAAGCGAGGAGGAGGATGGATCTGTGGACATTACCATTGTAACTGTTGTTATTAATTCACGGACATCCGTCTATCTCTGGTTAGGCGGATGGTTAGCGAGTATCTATAGAATTGTTAGGGTTTATCTTTTGCTGCAATTGCGTCACCCCAGGTTGTGTCCCCTTTAGAGGCATAAAGACTTGCTGAGTACCCCTAGGGTCTCACACGATAAATTGTTTGATTCAGATGAACAGGTAAACTCGCAAGATGGATACTGGGTGGAGGAGACGGACGATGTGGGCAACGATCATTTGGTGTAGAGATTCCGGGAACGGGGATCCGTGAGATCTGTGGGCGGGATGTGTTTATTTATGTTTGATGTATAAGGAGATATCCTAAACTATTATATCTATCTAGGATATTTGGATCTTGCTGTATGGCGTTGCTATATTTCCTTTCTTTTAGATAGAATGACTCTGAGAACCATTGTATGGTGGCTTGCATACATACTCATTTGTGCATGTAGTTGATCCCTTCGCCTGCCGATTACACCGCCCGTTCTTGTCCCGATGTTTGGAAATGGTTAGGACGGCCGAAAGGTCTACCTGTGAGTGGCATGTGGGCCCCACCGTACTATTTTAACCATTTCCGTTCATCCAGGCTTGTAACTAGGAGCGTAATTCACCGAGGTAGTTACAATTGGTATTAGAGCCATCCCGCCCTTCAGGGTCTCATCCAAATGGTCGTTGTCAGTCTAGAAAATATTTTTGGTAGTTATGTATACTAGGGAAAAACAAAACGCAAGAGTAGGACTGCTTCCACTTTTCTTCTTACCCATCCACCCACCCTTTTTCTGGTAAGGAAGTGTAACGTTTTCAATCCTCTTCTCAAAATTCAAACTAGGATTCACGTGTTCTGGGTTTCCGTAGTACCATAGGTTGTGTGTGTGTGTGTAATTCCTTGTTTATCTGTTGCATCCAAGTTGTTATCTTTATCGGCCTTTTGGTTATCAACTGTTGGTACATTCCATACCGACAGGCTTTTGCAAACCGACGCGATCTATCTGATTCGTTGTATACCGCCGCGATCTGTCTTACTCTTTGTTATCCGACGTCATCTTGTTTGGGGTGTTTGTTTCCGTAGTTACTAATCTTTAGGTTCATCTTGCGAAGAAGGTGTTGGGATATGTGTTCTACTTGTTCATGTGCGGAGTAATGATTTTAGTGCGGGATGGAGTCGCGACCATACCACTACTCTTATCATTCGCTCGTGTATATTGAATTGGTAGAGTCACTAATCTTGATTCGTTAAGTGATTTTGCGCATCTATTGGTATTTTAATGCCGAAATTTGTGGAAATTTTTTTCTTTGATATATCGGTGTACCACACTCCTTTTCAGTCGTGTGCGATATGCTTAATATCTTCTAGGTGCTTTGAACTTCGTTGATATTTTAATATCATCTTAGTAAATTGTATCCTTTAATCTTGATTAATTCCATCTTGGTACTATTTTGGATTATTATTATTCTCCATCATAGTACTGACTTGTGTTTTATATCAATAACAGGATGGCACCACCACGCCGTTCTGAGGAGGACATACAACCTGAACTGGGGGCAGCGTTGTCAAGCATCGCCAATGCCTTGGCAGCAATTGCAGCAGAACCAGCAGCGTTTTGAAGAAAGTGTCAAGAGGAATGAGTTTGTTCCGCTACCTCCACCTCCCAAGCGAGGAGACATCAAAAGCTTTCTGAAGTTCAACCCATGCCAATTTGATGTTTCTGATCAACCACTTGATGCTGATGATTGGTTGCGTGAGACGTCAAGGTTACTGGCAACTGCTGATGTTCCTGAGCAAGAATGGGTAAAGTGTGCTACTCACCTTCTGAAGGGAGATGCAGCTCTGTGGTGGGAGAATTACCTGAAGGCAAACTGCACTGGTTTTCAGCCTACTTGGGACAGTTCACTGGAGCTTTCAAAGAGCAGTATCTGTCAGAAATTGTCATGGAGAGGATGAAGGAAGTGTTTCTCAACCTCAAGCAGGGCAATGACAATGTCAATACCTACATCAGGAACTTCATGAACCTTTCTCGTTATGGTGGCGATGAGATCTCTGATGACAAGAAGAAGCAAAAGAGGTTCCGGCAAGGGCTCAATGCATCCATTAAATATGCAATCACACATGCAAGGCCGGCGTCTTTTCTGGAACTTCAGCATACAGCTCTGCAGGAAGAGGCAAGTAGGCAAGTGTTTGAGGAGTCAAAGAAACACAACCGTGATGCAGCAAGCTCTTCATCTATGTCAACTCCTTCTAAGCGTCGTGTCTGGGTTCCTAACACCCCACCGTCGCTCCCGGCTTCACCAAGACCTTCAAGCTACGCGGCAAGGCCACCAAACTTCCTCACTGCTGCTTCCAGGGGCTACAACCACCACTACCCTGGAGCGCCTGGCGGAGTCCCTGGCTACGTTGCTCCACGTCCACCTGGTGCTTGTTACACTTGTGGAGACACTGGGCATCAATACTGGAACTGTCCGATGAAGAACAAAGCTCTTCCTCCACCACCTCCAAGATCTGCGGCAAGCTCTCCTATGGTTCGTGCACCACCACCTCGGGCTCTCAACATCAACACCAAGCCCGGGTCTACTGTTGCTCGTGCCAACTGTGTCAACGCCTCTCAAGCTGAGCATGCACCTGGAGTTGTGATGGGTATGCTATCCATTAACTCAGTCCCTGCACGAGTTTTGTTTGATTCTGGTGCATCGCATTCTTTTGTTTCTCACAAGTTTGCAGATGGGAATGGGTTAGCTATGGATCCTCTCCTTAAGCGGTTAATGGTCCTTTCTCCTGGAGCAACTATGGCAGCTTCTAAAATCATCCATGGCAATCAAATTGAGATTGGTGGCTCTTCGTTCTCGGCTTCCTTAATCATTCTGGGCAATTCTGACATTGATGTCATCTTGGGCATGGATTGGTTGACAGCAAATGCAGCTGTGATTGATTGTGCTGAACGCTCGGTTTCTCTGAAGATTCCTGAAGGCCATATAGTCTATTCTCCAAGTCTGACTCCTGCTATCCAGCTTTTCTCTTTGGCGGCTCTGAATGATGATGCTATGGAAGCTATTCAGAGTGTTCCGGTGGTCTGTGAGTTCCCAGATGTCTTTCCTGAAGAGTTGCCAGGTATGCCTCCGGATCGTGAGGTTGAGTTTGTAATTGAGCTTGAACCTAGAACGGCTCCTATCTCCAAGCGGCCTTATAAAATGGGTCCTGCTGAGTTGGCTGAACTCAAACGTCAGCTTGATGGACAAGAGAAGTTGGGTTTCATTCAGCATAGTACTTCTTCTTGGGGTAGCCCAACAATCTTTGTTAAGAAGCGAGACAAGACTGATAGACTTTGTGTTGACTATCGGGCTCTCAATGCTAAAACCATCAAGAATAAATATCCCCTTCCGCGGATTAATGATCTCTTCGATCAGCTCGCTGGAGCTATGGTATTCTCTAAGCTTGACTTGAGAAGTGGTTTTCACCAAATCAAGATTCGCAAGGAAGATGTTCCTAAAACAGCTTTCACCACCCGCTATGGCCTGTATGAGTACACGGTCATGTCTTTCGGTCTCACCAACGCACCTACCACCTTCTCGAGGCTCATGAACTCGGTTTTCATGGAGTATCTTGATAAGTTCGTTGTGGTCTACCTGGATGACATCCTAGTCTATTCTAAGTCAAAGGAAGAACATGAAGAACACCTCCGGTGTGTCCTAAACAAGCTTCGTGAGAACCGCCTGTATGCAAAGTTCTCCAAGTGTGAGTTTTGGCTGCCTCAAGTCACCTATCTTGGTCACGTCATCTCTGCCAAGGGCATTGCAGTAAACCCGGAAACTGTGAAGACAATTGTTGAATGGCTTCCTCCTGTTAATGTCAAAGAAGTGTGGAGTTTCCTTGGTTTGGCTAGTTATTGCCGTCGCTTTGTTCAGAACTTTTCAAAGATAGCGAAGCCTCTTACCGATCTCCTCAAGAAAGGCAAGAAATACCTTTGGACTCCTGCATGTCAAGCAAGCTTTGAGACACTCAAAGAGAAGCTCACTTCCACACCAGTCTTGGTTCCTCCGGATACATCCAAGCCTTTCTAGATATTCTGTGACGCCTCTTTGCAAGGATTGGGTGCGGTCCTTATGCAAGAAAAACAAGTTGTTGCTTATGCCTCTCGACAGTTGAAGACGCATGAGATCAACTATCCTACACATGACCTCGAGCTCGCAGCAGTTGTCTTTGCTTTGAAAGTATGGAGGCACTACTTGCTGGGCAACCGTTGTGAAATCTTTTCTGATCACAAGAGTTTGAAGTATATCTTCACTCAGCCTGATCTCAACCTTCGGCAGAGGAGATGGATTGAAGCAATCAATGATTTTGATTTGACCATCAACTACACTCCGGGCAAAGCTAATGTCATGGCCGATGCTCTCAGCCGCAAAGCTTATGTCAACAACCTCTTGATGGAAGAACAACAGCCTCTCTTGTGCGAGGAATTCCGTCAGCTCAACCTTGAAATTGTGGAACAAGGGTATCTTCTGAACCTTCTAGCAACTCCTCTCTTGGAAGAAAAGGTTCGCTCCTTTCAGCTTGGTGATCCGTACACAAGAAAGATCATCTCCAAACTCCAGCTTCCGAAGTATGAGTCCTTCCACGTCGATGATCAAGGCACGCTTTTCTTTGAACACCGGATGTTTGTTCCGAACTACCCGGGTTTGAGAGAGCAAGTTCTCAAGGAGGCGCATGATTCTGTTCTTTCTATCCACCCTGGCAGCACAAAGATGTACATGGACTTGAAAACACAATATTGGTGGCCGGGTTTGAAACGATATTGTGCCAAGTATGTCTCGGAGTGTGATGTCTGCCGCAGAGTTAAAGCTGTCCATCAGAAACCTTCCGGTCTTCTACAGCCATTGAAACCCCCGGAATGGAAATGGGAGAAAGTAGAGATGGACTTCATCACTGGTTTTCCAAGGTCGCAGAAGGGCAACAATGCAATCTTTGTTGTCATTGACAGGCTTTCTAAAGTGGCTCACTTCTTCCCCGTCAAGGAAACCATTTCTGCAATTCAGTTGGTGGAGCTCTATATCAACAGAATTGTCTCTCTTATGGGGTTCCGCTTGAGATCAGTTCAGACCGTGGAAGCATCTTCACTTCCAAGTTCTGGGAGAGTTTCCAAAATGCTTTGGGAACAAAGTTGAACTTCAGCACAGCATACCACCCTCAGTCGCAAGGACAAGTTGAAAGGATCAATCAGATTCTGGAGGATATGCTTCGTGCTTGCGTCATCTCGTTCGGCATGAAGTGGGAAGAATGTCTTCCTTATGCTGAATTCTCTTACAACAACAGCTTCCAGAAAAGTCTGAAGATGGCACCATTTGAGGCTCTCTATGGCCGCAAATGCAGAACTCCGATTGGTTGGTCGGGTGCAGGAGAAAGAACATTGTTTGGCCCTGACATTGTAACTCAAGCGGAGGAGAAGGTTCACATCATTCTTGAAAATCTGAGGATTGCTCAAAGTCGCCAGAAGAGCAATTATGACAGGAAGCACACGGACATGGAGTATGTCCCTGGTGATCTCGTTTACCTTCGTGTCACTCCCATGAGAGGCACGCATCGTTTTGGTATCAAAGGAAAGCTGGCTCCTAGATACATCGGTCCATTCAAAATTCGTGGACGAAGAGGAGAAGTTGCTTATGCTCTTGAGCTCCCGGAAAAACTCAAGGTCCATGATGTTTTCCACATCTCTCACCTCAAGAAGTGCTTCAAGGATCCCGGCAGGACCGTGGATCATGAGCTTATCAATCTCCAAGAAGACCTGTCTTATCAAGAACACCCCACAAAAATCCTTGAAGTCGCAGAAAGAAGGACTCGCAACAAGTCCATCAAGTTCTGCAAGGTGCAATGGTCGCACCATTCTGTTGATGAAGCCACTTGGGAACGTGAAGATGAGCTCCGTGCCAAGTATCCTACCCTCTTTGAGTCTTCTTCTTCTTCCTAGTATCTCGGGGCGAGATTCCTGTTTAGTGGGGGAGAGTTGTAGCATCCCAATTGTCTAACAATTGTAATGCTACTTGGTCTAGTAATATAATGGCTACTTCAAATATATAATTGTTGCATCATCATTATATCATGCTCATGTCATCATGCCTCCTTGCATTTGAGCATCATATAAAACCCTTTTTGTTTTGGTTCTTCCCTCATATGCATTGTAAATTGTATTTGCCTCTTGATATTGTATTTGGTTCTTGATATATTGTTTAATGCCCAAGTTGAGTTGGGGGCATATCTTTTATTCCACTCCACCACCTTTTCTTTCACCACCTTATAATTCCACCATCCAACTAAATATGAGCTTTGCACTTTATTGGTTTTACCTCTAGCTCATGTGGGTTGGGATGGATCCAACTCTATCTCCACATGCTCTCATATATGCACCATATTGTTGTCACATTATTGGTTTATGAGAGCCACATGGCCACCTTTGCATGCCTTGTGAGTGGAACCCTTTTTCCTAGCTTCCATATGGATTATTATGGATTTATGCTCACGTGGGAATATTTTTGGGACTAGTAGGCATCTAGTGGAATATACACACTAGCAAGTCCCAATTATAATCAAATGTGATCATCTCCATCTAATCCACTTGGAACTTTCTTTTAAATTCTTTTGCTTGGACTAATTCCACTTTTGGAAATGCATAAGAATAATGCCATGTTTATTGTTTTGTTTCACAAGGTTAAAACATGGCATTAATTATTTTTGCATGGGCCATGCAAGTACCACCACATTTTGGTCTTTGGTTTTTATTTGAATTTTTGGGTGAACCATCTCATCTCTCTCTCTCCCTCCTTTTGACTTGATCTAGTTGATCTTGCTCAAACCACATCACCACCTTTTACCTCTTCCTCTTTTTGGTTTAGCTCTTGTTTGATCTTGTTTTGCTCTTGCTTGAGCTTGCCAAAAGTAAACCCATCACCCAATCCTCTACACCACATCTCACCTCTCTCTAAACCTCTCTCCTAATCTATACCTAATCTAAACCCTTCCCCCTCTCTACAAACCCTAGATACCATACCACCCCTCTCTCTCGGCCTCTCTCCCCTCTCACCTAGCTAGCCCCACCTGGCCACCCTGGACCCACCTAGCTACCACCACCTCAAGCCGTAACCCGAGGCTACCAGCCCTAGCCGAGCCTCCCCTCCAACCCTAGCTCTCACCCGAGCCTACCCCTCCCTCTCTCTAGCTCTCTCTCTCTGCCACCCTAGCCCCACCACCCTCTCCTTCCTTCCCTGGGGCACCTGCCAGCTCCCTACCCTACGCCTGCCCTGCTCCTGCCCGACCCGAGCACGTGAAGGAGGAAGCAGAAAAAGGTGGTCGAGCCACCTTTAACCCTACCCACTCCCCCACGGCACTTCCTCTCCCCTCCCTCCTTTTCCCACTACCTCATGGCACCACTGCCTCGCCCAGATCCGCCCCAGAGCGCCCCCTCCTTCCCCTCCTACCGCTCCGGCCACCAACAGCCAACGCCGTCGCCGCCAGCACCTCGACGTCTACGTTGATCCGGCCGTCAAGCGCGTCGCGGAGGAGGCCTAGAAGACCAAGGCCAGCCCCCTGCTTCACCTGGACCGCACCAGCGAGGAGGAGGAGGCCTGCACCCTGCCGCAGCACCGCGTGGCCGACGCGAAACCCTAGCTCCAGATCGTCTGCCTCGTCGCCGATCGACCGCTCCCCTGCCCGATCCGACGCCACCGATAGCCTTGCGGTGAGCCTCTCCACCCCCCTGACATGGTCCGCCTCTCTGAACCGCCCTAGCCTCGCCGGACTTTCCGTCGAACGGACTCCGCGCGCCGGAGTGCACTGGCGTCTGCACGCTCTCGCTCCGCGTAGCACCTCACCTATGCCACGGCCACCTCCCTGATAACAACGCCAGACCACCGCAGTGGCTGCCACCCCCGCGCGTGCACGCCAGGTCCCCGGATCGAATCCCGCGCGCCGCGCCCCGCACCCTGTCGAGCACCGTTTTGTCGTCAGACGTTCAGAGAAGAACAACAGTGCATCGGGCGCTCGTTTTGCAAATAACCCCCTGCTATTTTGCGCGCGCAACCCGCGGTCCAGCCTGGTCCCACCTGTCTGTCTCGGTGTAGTTTTGCAGAAAAGCCCCCCCTGTTTCTCTGGCCGTAACCCGCGCTCCAGCTCGGCCCCGCCTGGCAGCCCCCACGCGCTCGTTCGCTGACACGTGGGTCCGCAGCGCCTCAGACCCACCTGTCATCCTCTGTGACTGGGCGTGCTCGCGGTAACAGAAAACTTTATGCGCGCTGTGGCGTCCAGTCAGCAGATGGCCCACTTGTCACTGACTGTGGCTAGAACTGGGCTGAGTAATAAAAAGGATTTCTGTATTTCTGTTTTAATTTAAACCTTTTTCAAATTATTTCAAATTCAAATTTAAATCTGTTTTCAAATAACTTTTAAAATATAAATCCAAACTAAACATATAATATATGTTTTGAAATCAGAAAAATGTGAGGATTTCAAATATGCCCTTCAAAATATATTTTGGACACTTTATTTTCCAAGTTGATTAAAATTACAACAAAATGCCCTTTTACCTTAATTAATTAATAACTTTTGTTTTATAACTCCAAATTTGACAAATAATATGTCTAAAATGATTAGCTCGACGAGACCTTTCTGTTTATGCATTCCATGTTTTGTTTTGCAGCATGCATCATATAAATATAATGTGTACAGCAACTAATATGAGGCTAAAATGTGATTAAAACTCCACAAAATGATTATTTCTTGTACTCCACACCTCACCCATGCCATGCTACATTATTACCATGCAAATTGTGCATCATTCATCATGGCATGACTGTTTGCTTGTCGCATTTTATTCATATGATTGTGCACTTTATTTATGTTGGCCCTTGTTTGTTTGGTTCTTCTTCGAATAGACGCTGAGCAGGGGAAATATCAAGAGACCCAGGAGCACTACCCAGATCCTTCTCTCGCTTCAACTGAGCTGCCAGGCAAGCACTACCACATGCTTGCATACATATAGTACCTATTGCCTCTATCCTATTCTTGCATCATTGAGTCGTGATTGCATTAATTTGAATCCCAAGTATTGCATAGCCTTTACTTTTAAACCCCACCGAAGCTTGTTCCTCCATCCCATGAGCCATTACTACAGGAGTTGTTTGAGCCATGCGAGTCGTAGAATAGCATGTGTAGGGTATGTGAGTGTCTGATGGATAACGAGGTACCTAAACAACTTAACCTGAGTAGTAATGGGATAACTAATGAAAGTGGCATCGGTGAGCCATATTTGCTATTTGGTTTTTCAGGCTCACTTGTGTCCCGTAGGACCCCGAGTACTTGATTCCTGTTCCTTGAATATTCGCGCTATCCACATCCGGGAGGCTTATGAACCCCCCTGAGCCAGAGCTTGATTCATTCTTATTTCTTGGGGCCACAAACTAGTTTGAGGTTTTATTTACTATCCTGTACTTATGCCATGCTTTACTGCTTTATTTAAAATTGTGCGAGGTACTGCACACTGTACTGTTTAGGAAAGCGGAGCGTTTTCGCGATATCGACAAGCCCAGTCACATTTTCGGGTTCCTAGTCGTTTACAACCATTGGCGCAAACCTTGAGTCCGTCTCGGAGTCGGCCAACTTCGTCGCGGGTAGCTTAATGGGGTGGCCCCCTGAAATATTTCTGAATCCTGTGATCGCTTTGTCGTGACTGCCTCGTTGGGTTTTGATTTGGTTTTTCTGAGGTTGATCGAGTGTGTGTTGCTATTTGTGCACCCCTGCAGGGTAAAACTTTCTGAAAGCCGTGTCCGCGGTTATGGACGACTTGGAGCACAGTTTCTCGATCATAGACAAGAATAACTAAAGTACCGCTTTCAATTTGACTAAGTACCGGACTAGTAAATAGTGCAACACTCATGGAATGGATAATAAAACTACCAACGGATGGGAGGGGGGTTGTTCGTCCGCTTCCTCGTCGGTAAGCGAGGAGGAGGATGGATCTGTGGACATTACCATTATAACTGTTGTTATTGATTCACGGAAATCCGTCTATCTCTGGTTAGGCGGATGGTTAGCGAGTATCTATAGAATTGTTAGGGTTTATCTTTTGCTGCAATTGCGTCACCCCAGGTTGTGTCCCCTTTAGAGGCATAAAGACTTGCTGAGTACCCCTAGGGTCTCACACGATAAATTGTTTGATTCAGATGAACAGGTAAACTCGCAAGATGGATACTGGGTGGAGGAGACGGACGATGTGGGCAACGATCATTCGGTGTAGAGATTCCGGGAACGGGGATCCGTGAGATCTGTGGGCGGGATGTGTTTATTTATGGGGCATCTTATGCCGATTTGCTTCTTATCCGTACTCGGATTTTGTCTTCCGCTTCCGCCTGATACTCTGATGTTTGATGTATGAGGAGATATCCTAAACTATTATATCTATCTAGGATATTTGGATCTTGCCGTATGGCGTTGCTATATTTCCTTTCTTTTAGATGGAATGACTCTGAGAACCATTGTATGGTGGCTTGCATACATACTCATTTGTGTATGTAGTTGATCCCTTCGCCTGCCGATTACGCCGCCCGTTCTTGTCCCGATGTTTGGAAATGGTTAGGACGGCCGAAAGGTCTACCTGTGAGTGGCATGTGGGCCCCACCGTACTATTTTAACCATTTCCGCTCATCCAGGCTTGTAACTAGGAGCGTAATTCACCGAGGTAGTTACACCTTACCACTTTGGAAATTGACCACCTTGAACCTTACAAAGTTTAGAAACCTAGTGGAAACCACCTTTGCAAATAAACCTATCTTTTGCATGCTTACATGCATGACCTAGATCCCATTGTTCTTGGGTGTGAAATTGTTTGATTGGTTATTGGTTTGGAATGCTAGTTGATATTGTGTTTGCTTGACTGATTTGTAGAAGTTAGAAAGTGTGAGACTAGCAAGATCAAGGAGTGAACCAACATTCCCTACCAAAAGGCAAGTTACACTATCATCTAAAAGTCCTACTATTTTCATTATACTTAGTGGATTTTGAAACATGCATGAAAAGAATTTCTATACCTATGCTATGCTAAATCCTAATAGGATACCCTATACATTCCTTAGTGAAAACAATGTAGTTGTTACATGCTTAGCCATGCTATATTTTGAAAAGGGATACATGTTGAGATTTTATGGAATTGAAAAAAAGACTAGTGTTTTTATATAATAAAACAAGGACTTAATGAACCACCTGGGTGGCCAAGGATACTTTGAGTTTTGGAGAAGGTGGCAACAAAAGGAACCATGTCTATGGCAATCTCTTTGTGTTGTGCTCCAAAAGAAACCACCCAGGAAACTTAGAGATTGAACATGTTTCTCCAATTGTGGCTTTCGTGTGCAACCACATGCTATTTATGGCTCTGGCTTAGTCAACTACATTGGGAAGACCCATGCATTGTCTTCAGTTTACTGGACATGGGGACCTGGAATCCTACATGGGTGCTGAAGACAAGCTAGCAATGGTGTATGGGAGGACCCTCTGGAAAGACTTCGTCACATTCTCAATCTGCCGGTACTCCATCTTGGTGAGCACTAATCCAGTGGCCACTGGTGGCAACAAGATGGGATTGTGACATGTGGGTAAAGTGTGCAACTTCTGCAGAAGATAATAAAATCTAAGTACTTAGCCGTGTCCCCGGTTATGGACAATACTGAGCAACTAAAGTTTGAAGCTATGGGAGATCTCGACATTCTAATTTCTAAAAAGAAAACTTTTAAGACTTGATGCACTTGGGGGTACCAAGGAGCTCAAGAGATTTTGATAAAACTTGATGCACTTGGGGGTACCAAGGAACTCAAGAGATTTTTGATGAAAACTTGAACACTTGGGGTTACCAAGGAGTTCAAGGAGTTTTGATAATAACTTAAACACTTGGGTTTTGCCAAGAAATTTTCAAAGTTTTTGATCAAGGATCAAACCATTTTGAAAGATAGGATAAATTATTGCTTTCTGCAAATGAGCCCAAAACTCTACTTAGCCAAAAATGCATGTAATGATAGGATCCACTTATATTCTACATAGTAGTGAAACTTGCCAATACAATTCAAATGTATTGACCCTTGTGGCTGTAACTTGTAATATTGCAGGTTTGATTGATTTTAGTGAAGATTGATTGATTAGGATTACAAAGTCTACAACCAACATCTGCCTGTGGCACTTTGAAGATGAAGGACCCATGACTATAGATATTCCGCTGCAATGTAATGTAATAGCCAAATGAGCTATGTAAAGATGTAATAAAATTATGTTTTCCTGGTTATAAAGTTATATTATGACCTTTGTTTCTGGATATTACATCTAAACTGTGGATGCTAGCTATTGATCCAGGGACTAGCATTGTAAACACAGGGGACTCCACCTTATATATATTTAAAGGTTGGGACACTCCTTCTACAGATGGTATCAGAGCATTGTGTTGCCTGTAGGATTTGTAAACCTAGGATTGGACAAAACCCTTAGAAAATAGGATTTGTTTTTGTTCCAAAAACTTATTTACAAAACACTTGTAAACTCTTTCCTCAACCATTTTGGTTTCAACTCTACATCTATTCTACTTCAACTTGATGGAAAAACCTAACCCATGGCCCAAGACTACACCATGTGCAAAGGACTCCATCAACTCTAATGACTTCAACTTCTTCAACTCTAATGACTGCAACATCTTCAGCATATTCACCAAGGACTTCCAACTTGGATACCACTAAGGATTACAAGTGAGACAAGGAAATCTTGCTCAAGATTTGGAGACTAAGGGAATGCAAAAATTAGAAGGAGTCCACTTCACTAGAAGTCAAAGTAACCAAGAGTTTTTCCCAAGGAAACCATGACCTCATGTAAAGAAGAATCAACCCAAGAAGGATGGAAAGATCACAAGTGAACCATATAGATGGACCACCATATTTTAGTCAAACACACCAACTTATGTGGTGTAGCAAAAATATTTTTGTTGCCTAAGTATGTGCTTGAACTTTGTGTTTGAGTGAAATGTTTTGTTGTGAATGCTTGCACATTGCTTGTGTGAATTGTGATGTGTGTGATTAGGATTGATTCCTTAGAAATATCTTGCCTATTCTAATATTCATTCAACCCAAACAGATGACTACTCCAAGAGACTCCAACATCAAGGTTGATGACACCAACACCAACCAAAAGGACAGCATGAAGGAGCTCATAGCAACCCAACACCAGTTGAACCAATTGACAGCTCAATTCATAGCCAACACTAATGGTGAAGATCCAACACTACAAGGATTTTTGGAAACTCAAGACCAATTGATGCTTAAGGTGACTGATCAAATGGTCAACATGGAAGAAAACTATTCCAAAAGAGTTTGTGACAACAAGGATGACAGAAATGTTATTCTAGATGGAGCCCCAGCTTGCATTATTTGTGGAGACAAGGATCATACTTCCAGGGAGCATGGAGAGCAATGCCCCAACTGTGAAGAGAAACATTCTGTTGGACAATGTCCCACCTCTCAAGCCACTTGCTACCTATGTGAAGGAAACAACCATGTTCCTATCCAATGCCCCATCTACTCCATTGTTGAACAAAGGAAACAAGGTGGAGTGCAACAAATGATTGCAAACCATCCAGAAGGATCCAAGTCTACCAAGAAGGTTGATGACAAAGGAAAAGGACCACTTATACCTCCAAACAAAACAACCCAATTCAAAGTATCAAATAAGAGGAATGTGAATTTTCTAAGGAGCAATAAAAGGTCCAAGAAGCATGTAGACATTCCTACCTACCAGATAACATATGAACAACATGAACTGGATGCACTCCTAGATTTGGAGAAACCCAAAAAGCAAAAGAAGGACAAAAGCCATGTGCAATGTCATAAATGTAAGGAAATGGGACACTATTCCAGTGAATGCCCAGAGAATTAGAAGAATAAGGAAATTGGCCAAGTGGTGTGCAACAACTGCAAAGAGCTAGGCCACTATGTAGCAACTTGTCCACAGGAGCTACGTAAAGAACTCAAAGACATCAACTGTTTCAATTGCAAGAACCCAGGACATTTTGCAAGCAACTGTCCAGAAAAGATGAAGAACAAGTTGAACAAGCCTATGGAGAAACTCAACCTTGTCCCATGAGTCAAGTATGGAAACCAAGGACACAATGCAAATGTTGCCCAAAGAAGTTTCCCCAGGATCCCAAGAAGGCCAATATGTAATTTAGTTGGAAAAATTTTAAGGGTGGTAGTACCCTAGTTGTTTTGAGCCTACTTGTAACCCTATCCTTCCCAAATCTCGGGATGAGATTTATTTTAAGGGTGGTAGCCTGTCACATCCCAAGATTTTCCAAATCTTGTAATGTGAAAAATAAATGAATAAAATAAAACTTTGTTGATTTTCAGGGCCAGAAGAAACTTTTTGAATCCAATTTGAAACCTTCAAACCAATTTGGATCAAATAAAATCCTAAAGAGATTTAAAAAGGTAAACATTTGATAAAGGAAATAAAATATTTTGGAATTACTATTTTGGATCTTCTAATAAAAGGATTTGGTTTTCAAAAGAAAAGGTGGATTTATAAATAAAGATTATTTTATAGAGCCAAATTAAACCTTGGCCAAGCTTTTGAAATAAAACATTTTGGTTTGATAAAAATAGTAAAGGTTTATTTAAAATAAATTAATAAGGATTTAATATCCAAGTTTTATTAATAAAGGTTTTACTATTTCCAAAAACATCAAAACTTATTTATTTATTTAAAATAAGTTTCCCAAGTATTTTATATTCCCAAATAAAACCTACTGATTTGGTTTTTGAAAATATTTAGTTTTCAAAATGGAGCTTTGAATAAAACAAATTCTATTTTGATTTATTAAACAAGGTCTATTTATTTAATTAATAATGAACCCTAAAAATAAAATTATTATTTTGTTTTTGGATTTTGGATTATGTTACTGAACAGAACCAAATTCATAGTTACAAAGTTTGGTGATTGTTTGTTTTGATTTGAATGTTGTTTGGTTGTTTGAATTTCAAAACAGAAATTGGAATTAGAAAAAGAAAAGGTTTCAGGAAGAAAAAAAAATAGAAGTCGGACTCAGCCCAACTGGCCAAGCCCAACAAGACCCACTCCAGCCCACCTGCTCTCTCCCGTGGCGAAACGTTTTTCACTCAGAACCACACTCGTTGAGCCAATGACTGGTGGACCTCTTCTCCCTCTCGTTCCTCGCTGACAGCAGGGACCCACACAGCCAGCACATCTTCTTCCTCCTCGCGCTGACGACGCTCTGCCGTTGCTGCCAATTATGCCGGCGTTGAATACGCATTCATTCCGCGACCGTTACTCTCCGTGACTGCATCCTATTAACCGCCCAGGCCTCCTCTCCATTTCCCCTCACACGCCACTCCCTCTCTGCCCCGAGGCTGCCTCAATTTGAGCTCGCAACGCCACAGCTCCGACCACCGTCCTCCCTCGATTCCGGCCGAGCCTCGCCACCTCCTGCCTCCCCGAGCACACGGGCACACTCACCACTCCCAGACGCTCCTCCTAGTACCCTCCGTTCAACCGCGGGCGCCCCAGAAGGCCGTCTTCGACAAGCTCTGACCTCGCCGCCGCGTCTGCCTCTCTGCGACGAAGTCTCCTGGTAAGTCCAGATCGCCCCGCGCTTTCTCGTTCACGCTCCCACATTCGCCTCACTCTCCTGCACCTAACTACGCCCTTTGTTTGCCTCCGCATGATCTACAGCGTCGCGTTCGACCGCGAACAGAACCACCCGTCGCCAGACCCTACTCCGGCGAGCAATTGCTGCTGTCCCTGAGCGCCCCTCATCAAACGAACTTCACGTTGAGCTTCCCCAGGCCTCTGCGATCACGGTGAGCATAATCCCCTCCCTTCTAGCTTCCTGTATCGCCGGCACCGCCACCACCTGACCGTCGCCGCCGTCTGCCGCCGCGCAGCGCCGCCAGCTTTTGGTCAAACACGCGCGAGCCGTTAGATCTAAATCCTGTGGCGTAGACAGAACGATTTAAGTGAACAGGTATGGATGCATCGGAGCCGTGCGATCTACCGAGATCCAACGCACCGCAGAGCCGATCCGACCGAACAGGTACCAGCGAATAGCGTTGCGACGCGTGTCAACAGTTCTGTTTAAAACAGATTTTGAAAACATATTTGGTTGTAATTTTGAAAACCCTATAACTTTTGATCCACACGTCCAAAAATTACAAACTTTATATCGTTGGAATCAGTGGAACAAACCCTAGCCAACCATGCAATTTATTTAGTAAATAGTATCTGTTAGATTATTTGTTTTTGCAGAAACATTTGTATGCTTGTTTAGATTAGAAAAATGATTCAAAAATATTTTTGAAGTTGAAACCTTGGAAAATTAGTTTGTGGTAAACTTACTGACCTTAGGAACCAACCCATGGTTTTGAAAATGGATTTGGTAAAGTTTAGGATGGATTAATTAGTTTAGCCCATTTCTAGTCAAATAAATGATGGTTATGTTATAAAAATGATTTGGAGTAAAAATTTTAGGAAAATGTTTTGGACCAAACCTACTGACCCTAAACACCAAGTTTTGAGAAACAACAACTTATTTGGTGAACAACCTAAAGTTGTTGCTTTGATAAAAATATTTTCCACCACATAAAATAATGAATGGACTTAAAAATGGTTTATGGACAAAACCCTTTTGCAAATGACCTTACCACTTTGGAAATTGACCACCTTGAACCTTACAAAGTTTAGAAACCTAGTGGAAACCACCTTTGCAAATAAACCTATCTTTTGCATGCTTACATGCATGACCTAGATCCCATTGTTCTTGTGTGTGAAATTGTTTGATTGGTTATTGGTTTGGAATGCTAGTTGATATTGTGTTTGCTTGACTGATTTGTAGAAGTTAGAAAGTGTGAGACTAGCAAGATCAAGGAGTGAACCAACATTCCCTACCAAAAGGCAAGTTACACTATCATCTAAAAGTCCTACTATTTTCATTATACTTAGTGGATTTTGAAACATGCATGAAAAGAATTTCTATACCTATGCTATGCTAAATCCTAATAGGATACCCTATACATTCCTTAGTGAAAACAATGTAGTTGTTACATGCTTAGCCATGCTATATTTTGAAAAGGGATACATGTTGAGATTTTATGGAATTGAAAAAAAGACTTGTGTTTTTATATAATAAAACAAGGACTTAATGAACCACCTGGGTGGCCAAGGATACTTTGAGTTTTGGAGAAGGTGGCAACAAAAGGAACCATGTCTATGGCAATCTCTTTGTGTTGTGCTCCAAAAGAAACCACCCAGGAAACTTAGAGATTGAACATGTTTCTCCAATTGTGGCTTTCGTGTGCAACCACATGCTATTTATGGCTCTGGCTTAGTCAACTACATTGGGAAGACCCATGCATTGTCTTTAGTTTACTGGACATGGGGACCTGGAATCCTACATGGGTGCTGAAGACAAGCTAGCAATGGTGTATGGGAGGACCCTCTGGAAAGACTTCGTCACATTCTCAATCTGCCGGTACTCCATCTTGGTGAGCACTAATCCAATGGCCACTGGTGGCAACAAGATGGGATTGTGACATGTGGGTAAAGTGTGCAACTTCTGCAGAAGATAATAAAATCTAAGTACTTAGCCGTGTCCCCGGTTATGGACAATACTGAGCAACTAAAGTTTGAAGCTATGGGAGATCTCGACATTCTAATTTCTAAAAAGAAAACTTTTAAGACTTGATGCACTTGGGGGTACCAAGGAGCTCAAGAGATTTTGATAAAACTTGATGCACTTGGGGGTACCAAGGAACTCAAGAGATTTTTGATGAAAACTTGAACACCTGGGGTTACCAAGGAGTTCAAGGAGTTTTGGTAATAACTTAAACACTTGGGTTTTGCCAAAAAAAAATTCAAAGTTTTTGATCAAGGATCAAACCATTTTGAAAGATAGGATAAAATATTGCTTTCTGCAAATGAGCCCAAAACTCTACTTAGCCAAAAATGCATGTAATGATAGGATCCACTTATATTCTACATAGTAGTGAAACTTGCCAATACAATTCAAATGTATTGACCCTTGTGGCTGTAACTTGTAATGTTGCAGGTTTGATTGATTTTAGTGAAGATTGATTGATTAGGATTACAAAGTCTACAACCAACATCTGCCTGTGGCACTTTGAAGATGAAGGACCCATGACTATAGATATTCCGCTGCAATGTAATGTAATAGCCAAATGAGCTATGTAAAGATGTAATAAAATTATGTTTTCCTGGTTATAAAGTTATATTATGACCTTTGTTTCTGGATATTACATCTAAACTGTGGATGCTAGCTATTGATCCAGGGACTAGCATTGTAAACACAGGGGACTCCACCTTATATATATTTAAAGGTTGGGACACTCCTTCTACACTACCATTCAAGATTAAAGCCTTTGTCTTATTTATTTTATTTTTAGGAAAGTAATTTCTACTCATTGAAAAACTACTTAAGATTTAATATTATCCAAACCAAACATGGGATCATGTTGACACATGTCATCACCACATATTTTAGTACATGATAATGTGATTTAATGTGGTGTCATAATTTAGTAAGGTTTAACCTTTTTATTTTAAATCATTAAAGTGGCTAGAAATGCCTATGTGGAATTATTTTATTACTGTAACATTATTTCTGTAATTAAACCCATATATTTTTATATATTCTGAAAGGTATGATCAATTATGATTTTTGAGAGTTGGAATCAACTCAAAAGCTATTATGGTTTAAATTTGAAAAATGTTTGAATGCTAAAAAGATTTTGCCTTGCTATTTTTACCAAGGTTGATCTATAGATCCAAATGATTTGAATCCAACGGGCTTGAATTCAGCATTTCAATATATTTCTAACAAAATTGATTTCATGAAATTTGGTTCACTGAATCGATCTGGGTTGATTTTTGAAACTAGGTACAGAACTGAGTTTGAATGAAACTAGAAAAAGCTAAATTCAAACGAGTGGGCTGCGCGGGAAAGGTTATTGGGCCGGCCCAGTGTCACTCCGCAGCGTAGGGAGCAACTGACAGGGGGGGTCTACTGGTCAGTGGCTCATTAAACGCGAAGCGGTACAGGGCGATGTGGTGCGTTGGATTAGAATGAAGATCGACGGCTGAGGGTCGTCGTCGATGATGAACAGGTCACCGGCGAGCTCGAACCCTAGCGGCTCAGTGGGGGTGCATAGGGGCATACCGGGGCTCTAGTGGCAAGGGAGAGGCGGACAAACGATGAAGTCGACGACGGCGAACTCAGGGGTGGTCGCAGCAGCTCCGGGGGTGGTCAAAATCAACGGCTCTCTTCTTCTCTAGAGGCGGCCTGCTCCGGCGCAATTCCGGCGAGCTGCTGCTCCTCGTGCTCCGGCTAAGGGGTGAAAGGATCAGTGAGGTGAGGGGAGTGAGATGGTGTGAAGAAATCGAGCGGGGTCGTATCCTTTTATAGGCTCGACGGCGAGACCGAGAGGGATGGGCAGGCGACGGTGGCGACACGGCTACGGGCGGCTAGAGGCATGGCCGAGGTTGGCGATCGACGGGCGGTCTCTTGGTGATGCTCTAGAGCTTAAATGCGCTTGTAGGGGCGGTGGCAAATGGTCGGGAACGTGCGATGCTCTGCGAGGCAGAGGCGGCGAACTCTGCGGCGAGCGGTGTCTACGGGGTACGGGCGGTGAAACGAGCATGTCTGGTGGTCTCCTGGGACGGTGGGGTGCATAGTGGCGGGCGGCGAGGGCTCGAGGTGGTCGGGTGGCGTGGGAACGACGCATGCTCTGCGGTGCGCGTCGGCATGGTCGACAGCGGCACGGGCGCGGCGTTCCTGGCGGTTCTGGTTGCTGTCTTCGAGCTATGGCTGGTCGAGAGGGGGCGGTGAGGCATGGGCGGCCTGCTAGATAAGGTTGGCACGGCTAGTTCTTCTCCTAGCCTTCTGCCCACACTGGGGTGACATGGGTGCTCTCGGCCTGCTCACCATTGATGACAATGGCCAGCTTACAGTGGTGTTAGTGGTTAGTTAAGGTTTCTAGATGACCTACTAAGGCTAGTTGTAACCAGAGAGGGAACAAGGTTGGCCCAAAACACTGCTCAACATAGTGTTTTTGATTTTGTTGATTTGAATCTGCAACCTGTTTGATGAAATGGCCGCATGAACTTAAGTATTGAATTTTGAAAATCAACAAAATAGTGTGCTAGGCATGTGTTGAGGGTTCTGTGGATGCTTGGGTTTTGAAAATTGAGCTTGTTTGAGTGGTTTTTGAAATAGTGGGATCTTCCCATATGAACTAGATTCAATTTTAAACTGTCATTTAAACTAAGCATTTAAATGTTTTTGGATGATCACAAAGTGGGCCTTGGTACCTTGTTATGAGTACTATCAAGGGGTGCAAAGATCCATACATGTTCTATTAGGTTCTAAAAGTTAGAGATAGAGAAAGTACGCATGGGAGTTAATTTGGTCAAAGTGACCATTCACTTAATTTGTTTGTTTTGACTTGTTTGTCTTTGGGAAAAGTTTGGGGATTGTTTAGATGATTTTTATTTCACCTAAGAATCATTTTACAAGCAAATAAACACAGAACCATGTCAATTCAAAAGAATCCAAATTTTAATGCACACACATATGAATGATTTCATATTTTTAATTGGAAAAGTTTTTGTTAACCCTAATTTTGATGATTAGAGTTTGATGATCCAAGTTTAGTATTTTTGGGATGTTACACCAATCAAACTTCTTCTCTTTCTTAAGCAACTCCGTCATTGGTTTAGCAACTTTCGAGAAATTCTCGATGAACCTTCCATAGTATCCTGCCAAGCCTAGGAAACTACGAACTTCTTTAACTGATTTGGGAGATTCCCACTCAGTTACAGCTGGCACCTTTGCGGGATCGACGGCTATTCCATCCCCCAACACAACATGTCTGAGAAAACCAACTTCATTCGGCCAAAACTCACATTTGCTGAACTTGGCATATAACTTGTGCTCTCTGAGCTTCTCAAGAATCAAGCGCAAATGTTCTTCATGTTCTTTGTCGCTCTTGGAATAGATCAATATATCATCAATGAATACCACGACAAACTTGTCAAGAAACTCCATGAACACCTTGTTCATCATGTTCATGAAATAAGATGGTGCATTTGTTAGTCCAAATGGCATCACAATATACTCATACAATCCATACCTAGTGGTAAAAGCAGTCTTAGGTATATCTTGTTCTCTAATCTTTAGCTGAAAGTAGCCTGATCGGAGATCAATTTTTGAGAACACACGGGCTCCTTCTAGCTGATCAAATAGATCATTGATTCTAGGTAAGGGATACTTATTCTTTATGGTCACTTCGTTGAGTGAGCGATAATCTATGCATAGCCTTTGACTTCTGTCTTTCTTCTCAACAAACAGAACTGGTGCACCCCAAGATGAAGAACTTGGTTGGATGAATCCTTTCTGCAACTGTTCTCCAAGTTGTTTCTTGAGCTCTTTTAACTCATCAACTGACATCTTGTAAGGTCTCTTTGCTATTGGTCCAGATCCTGGCAGCAAGTCAATCAGAAACTCCACATCTCTATCTGGTGGTATTCCCGACAATTCCTCCGGAAACACATCCGGATATTCTCTCAAAATTAGCACACTGTCTATGCTAACCCCCTTAAGAGAATTTATCTTACTCCCTTTTGATTCAAAGTTATACTTGAATCTAATCCTTTTATTATCCAGGGTTGTGAGTGTGACAGTATGGTTGGCATAGTCTAGCACTCCCTTGTACTTAGTCATCCAATCCATTCCCAAAATGACATCCAATCCTTGGGAATTTAGGATTATCAAATTAATGGGAAACCTATACTTCCCAAATTCTATAACTAGGTCATGACATCCCGAGTTCACTATCATTTCTCCACCAGGAGAACTTACTTTTATAGGATACCCAATAGTTTCAACTGGAAGTCCATTTCTATCAACAAATTCTCTTGATATGAATGAATGCGATGTGCCAATATCAAAAAGAACAAGTGCTGGAACAGAATTGAGTTTGAACTTACCAACCACAACATCAGGTTTCTCATATATTTCTTCCACATTGATGTGGTTCACTTGTCCCTTTTGGAAGGGATTGGGCTTGTTGGCACCTTCGACTTTCTTTTCTGGGCACTCATTAGCATAGTGCCCCATCTTCTTACACTTGAAGCATTCAACCTGACTGAGATCTTTCTTAACAGGCTGACTTCCACTACCACTTCCACCTCCACAGTGGTGGCTCTTGTGTCCACTCTTGTGGTTCTTATACTTGTCATTATCATGACTGTGGTGATGCTTGTTATCATGATGACGGTTGTGGCTGTGGTGGTTGTTGTACTTTCCATGTTTTTGGGATCCAGAACTCCCACTATCATCATGGTGGGAACGCTTGTGAGACGATCCCGAGCTATGCTTATCAAAGCTATGCTTTCTCTTCCTGCTCTCAACCTGTTTCATCTTGTTTTCCAAGATGGTAGCCTTGTCACAAAGTGATTGGTAGGTTGGGACATAAGCCACGGACAGCTGCAGATTCAACTCATCATTCAGTCCTTCGAGGAATTTCTCCTTACTCTTGGCATCTGTATCAACTTCATCCGGTGCATAACGCGCCAGATTGTTGAATTCCTCAATGTACTCGGCCACACTGCGGTGGCGCTGCTTCAGATTGTGAAACTCCTTTTTCTTCAAATTCATCACTCCGGATGAGATGTGAGATGTACAGAATCCATCCTCAAAGATAGCCCAAGTCACATCCGCAATGGGAGTGGTGATCTGAAAGTTGTCCCACCAAGTTGTTGCTGGCCCTTCTAACAGATGTGCTGCAAACCTGACCTTCTCTTCGTCGGTGCAGCCAACAGTCACTAAATCCTTGTTCACCGAACGTAACCAGTCATTGGCTACCATTGGATCTATGGTTCCCGAGAACTTTGCAGGCCTCAGTCTTAGAAATCTGGTGAGCATGTCAAATCCTGGCGGATTATTCTAGTGGTTGTTGTTGTTGTTGTTGTTATTGTTGTTGTTGTTGTTTTTATTATTCTGGTTCTGGTTCTGCATGAAGGTTGTCATCATCTACATCAGTTGAGCTTGCGCTGTCATCAACTGTTGCATCTCGGGAGTGACGTTGTTGTTGTTGTTGTTTTGGTTGGGGTTGGCACGTCGAGGAGGCATCTATGGTTTTAATAAGGATAAGAATGAGATACCCATAGATGCTTAACATGCACAATACACCACATAGACAATCACAATAACCAAGCATCAAAATAACATAGAGTTTGAACGACATAAATGACGAGTTTTGGGAAAATGCAAACACACCATAGCAAGCCATCCACATGTTGGATGGTCATTGTGACTCAATAATCAAGGTACGGTAGATGAAAGATACACGAGTATTCTACACTACTCCTCCGCATCAATCTCCACATCAACGAGGGTAAGACCTGCATTCTCCATGGCGGTCTTGTACTCATCAACACTAGCAGTCAAGGCCTCAATCTTAGCCCTAAGAGCCCTCTTCTGTGAGTGAAGCCTCTCGATCACTCCTTGCTGATGCTCGAGCTCAAAGTCCTTGGCCTCTAGCTCTTCCTTCATCTCCCGAATCTTCTTGTTCCTATCTTGGACCCTTTTCTCCTGGCTCTTGAACTTCTTGTCCTAGCTTTCAAACTTGGCCTCCATTTCCTTGACAATCTCGTCTTGATCCACGAAGAGCTTGTCCTTCTCTCGAAGCTGAACCTGGAGCTCGTCATTGCTAAGCATGACGTTGGTCCTATCGGTATCTAGGTGTCTAATAAGACCCTCTAGGTCCTGAAGGTACAGACGAATCGGCTCCATCGTCTCTCTAGCAGCATCCTCGTACTCTATAGCCTCACCCTCCTTGTTGCGTCTCCCGAAGGGGTGAAAGTAAAAACCTCTAAGCTCGGTGGAGTGCCTCCCTACCAGGCGCCCAAGTAACTCCTGCATGACTACATCTAAGCCTTTCTCCTTGTCATCATGCATCAGCTTGAAAGTGATGGCCTTCGTGGTTGGCTCTGTCTGGCGTCCCGGTTGTGTGACTCTGAAGCCCCATAGGTCCTTACTCTCAAACTTGGTGAGCTGGAGTGTCATGATGCTAGGAAGTGGAAGGTTGAGCACACTAGTGAGCTCAATGAGACGAGTACCAAAACGAGTTCCCTTGAACTCCTCGGTCGTGTTGATAACAACATTAGGCATCTATTTTTATAAGATAGAGAAACGTTAGAATCAACACAAGTAGAGAAAATCACAAGACAAAAATATCACAGGCACATCCTTTAGCAACAAACACACAATTCATGGCATACAAAAATCCATTACAAACATCAAAGGTTCAACAAAACTTAGAAAAAATTTTGGAAGTAAAAAGATAAGTGTGGTGGTCCAACTAACGAAGTACGTTACAACTCTCACTCACTAGAAAAAATAGCTATCAGGGCATCCTTAGTATCCATCTGTCTATCTTGTTCACAAGATTCCCATATTAAGTCTATGATGTCTCCCCTTAGTTGTTGATTGGTAGTCTCTAATTCTTGGGTATGCTTCTTTTCTTTTCTAAGGTCATTTTGGGTGTTGAGCATTCTTCACTTGAGTCTATCATCAAGCTCCTTGATGGCATTCCATGCTGCATTTCTTGCAGAGTCAAAGAATGTTGTGTGCATTTCAGAGTTGGTGACCATGCAAAATCCTGACTCCTTGTGGTTGTCTTCCTTGTTTTTGTACAAGTGAAGTTGCACCCACCAATACTCTTCTCCTTCATCCAACACAGGGATCCCTTGTACACAGCTACACCATGTATCCCCATGGTAACCATAAGGTTCTTGAGTGCCTTGGGAAATTCAGTCTCACACTCCAAAGTCATGGTCATGAGTGGTCCCTTCCTCACAGCTTCGTTGATGGAGTTCATCTACAAATATAGATGAGAAATAAGATTAGAAAAGTTTTACGAGAAGAAAAAGACAAGTGTGGAAATTTTTCAAAGTGTTGAATTTTTTTCCTTAGTGGTTTCTTAGTCTAATCCAATCCTAGGGTCATAATCCTACATGAAACACAGTGCTCTAATACCATCTGTAAGACCCCACCTTTATAAAGGTAAAGGTCCCTGTGATTGCAATGCTAGTCCCTGGATCAATTGCTAGCATCGACAGTTTAAGATGAAGTACACAGAAACAAAGGTCATTATTACATCATCATTCCAGAGATAACATAGTCTTTTACAACTCCATAGCCATAGGCTAGTACAAGAGTTTAACTTAACAATATAGATAAAAGTATTCATCTTCATGTGGCACATGCAAGCATGTTGAGTGTAGACTCATAACCCTAATCATCAGAGTAACCTGCAACATCACAAGTTATAGCCACAGTGGGTCAATACATTGGAATAGTATTGGCAAGTGATACCTTAGTAGAATAATAGTATCTAGCTTCTACATGAATTTGGCTAAGTGTAGCTTAGGCTTGCTTTGCTCAAAATAGGTTTTACCTATTAGTTGAAAACACTAAGTTTTTGTTTGGCAAAAACTCCCAAGGAACCACCAATAGACATTGGTGAACCTTTACCCTTGTTCAACCACAAGTTTTTAACTTAGAAATTGGGATGAGGATATTCTTGATAGCTTCCATGTCTTGATGCTCAAATTGTCCATTTTCGGGGACATGGCTAAGTACTTAGATTCTTCCTTCTGCAGAGGTGGTGCACTTTCCCCACAAGACTTGACTTTCATCAAGACATGACCTTTCAGAAGCCTTCCCTTAGACCAAAATGGACGCGTTCCAAACCTATCACCCCCTACCACCAACTGTCCATTTGGCTAAGTTATTGCAACCTATATGATCCAGGCAGAGCCCATAATGCCATGTGGATGCACTAGAAGCTTCTTAACATATGGCATCTCAAATCCCTTTGTTCCTGGGTGGCTTTCCACAAGTGTGATACACAAGGTAGACCATAGATATGGGCCTTGTGTAACCACTCAACATAACCCAAACAACCATTCCACCCAGGTGTTTCATTCACTTAGTTGTTTTATTAAGCAAAAAAATAAAAGTCAAAGACTTAGCAATATTTTTCCATAGCACATATATAATCCACCCTTGGTTGATAATAGCTAGGCTAAGCATGGCAATAGCAAGTATCTTAACTTAGAGAAAATTCTAACAATTCTACAACTACTAAGATTTTCCAAGCATAGCATTTAGATACTTAGCAAAATTATCATGCAAGCCCTATACAAAATATTTCTAATGCATAGTCAAAATGTTGGGAAAAAATATGAAGCACACTTGCCTTGGTAGTTGGGGGAGTAACAACAATCCTCACAGTCACAATCACCACTAGCACCAAAATCTACACATAAAATGATAGCACCAAATTCATATTTCAAATAATCAAACAAAAATATATGAATGCATGCAAATTCCATGTGATGATTTTTCTAAACCAATCAAGACAAGTAAAACAGTATTGATCAATAAACTAAACATTTTTACATCAAATAAACTTTATTTGGCCTTTAAAACATTTTCCAATTAATTTTTATACACAAAATAGGCCTACAAATGTCTCTGCATAAAATTCTATTTTAACAGAGGCAAAATACAAAACTAAGCCTACATATGTGTAGGATTTATTTTTGTGATTCCATTGATATCTTATTTGCATTTTTTGGATAAACAGAACAGAAGTTATTGAATTTACAAGTTTAAACCTTCAAAATTCATTTCTGGAATTTTAAACAGACAGGCTAGGCCACGTGGAATGATTCTCTTGGCTGATACCGATTCGCACAGATCGATCAACGTGAGCCGCACGATCTCAATGAAATCGCACGGGTCAGATCTACTCGTACCCCTTCGTTAAGTGATCTAATCCTACGAGCTAGATCTAGATCCAACGGCTGCCGACCATGCGACCATGGATGGGCGGCGCAAATGGATGCTGGCGGCGGCGGCGCTACTGGCGGCGGCGGCGCTACTGGCGACGGTGCTCCAGCGATTGCAGAGGGGGCTAGGGCCAGTGGCGGTGTTTACCAGCATCGCAAGGCTGCGAGGAAGCTCAAGATGCTGCTGGCATGGACATGGGCGAGTTGTTGTGGCCGTGGGAGCTCGTCGGAGTTGCGGACAGCATCGGGCTCGGGTGGACGGCGACGTTGGCGACGTTCTGGACCGCCCTAACACAAAGCAAAGGAATCAGCGCGTGCACAACGATCAGGCGAACATGGTAGGGTCAGGGAGAAGGCAAGGGGCGGTCGGGTTTTACCTAAATCGCTCGTCGAAGTTGAGCGGCGGCTCTGTCGTTTGCAGAGGTGGACGGGGACGACGATCTGGTCGCAGGCAAACCAGAGGCATTAGAAGATGCACTAGGACATGGCGAACTTGACAAGGTCAAACAGAAGGCAAGGGGCGGTCGGAACGGAGCTGCTCGGTGCTATGGCGGTAAAAGCGGAAATTCACGGAGCCTGGCGGCGCTTCTGGCTGGTTGTGTTGGGGGAATGGCTGCGTGGGGGAGGGGATTAAGTAGCCAGAGCAGGGGCGAGGATTGCACACGGAATCAACGGTAATTAATCAAATTAAAATGCGGCAGTGAAGGAGGAGGAAGAAACGGCGAGGCCAGGTCGTGGGCGGGGTTTGGGAACAACGATGATGGGGCAGGTGGGTCCGGGGTGTCAGCAAGAGGGGGTGCTCATGCGGGTGAGAAACAGAGGGAGAGGGAAACCCCAGGTGGGCTGGTTGTTGGGCTGGTTATGTTGCTGGGCCGAAAGGCTGGCGCTAGCCCTTTTATTTTTCTTTATTCCTTTTCTATTTCTGTTTTGATTTTCAGAAACTAAATTCAAATGAATTCCAAATGGGTTTGAATTCAAACCACTTCTGGATTTTTGTAAAGTGAACCATGCTCATTTTTGTGTATAAAACATTGCTGTTTGCTCACAAATGTCTTGGCCCATTTAAAATAAAATAAAACCATGCCTTGCCTATTTATTTATATAAGGCATTATAAATGGTTTTAATTTAGATTCTTTGTTTTGAAAACTTGAGTAAGCTTTGAAATCAATATTCAAACCTTTTCTGGTTGAAACAAAGTATTCTCATATTAGAGAGTAGAAATAAAGCCATTGTCTTGCTTACATGAAATAATAGGTAAAACAAATGGTTCCTGATTTGAAACTTTGTTTGAAAATAAACCAAATGCATGAGGATGCATGAATGATATGCAAACTTTATAATTCATGATTTTTGGGATGTTATAGATATGGTTCGTTCTATGATGACACTTACAGATTTACCGCTATTGTTTTGGGGTTATGCATTAGAAACAGACGCATTCACTTTAAATAGGGCACCATCTAAATTTGTTGAAACGACACCATATGAATTATGGTTTGGGAAGAAACCTAAATTGTCGTTCCTTAAAGTTTGGGGTTGCGAAGCTTATGTAAAGAAGTTACAGCCCAACAAGCTTGAACCCAAAGTGGAAAAATGCGTCTTCATAGGATACCCGAAGGAAACTATTGGGTATACCTTCTATCATAGATCCGAAGGCAAAATCTTCGTTCCTAAGAATGGATCCTTTCTAGAGAAGGAATTTCTCTCGAAAGAAGTGACTGGAAGGAAAGTAGAACTCGACGAGGTTGTCGAACCTTCTCTCGGATTTGAGAGTAGCGCAACACCGGAAGTAGTTCTTGTGGCGCCTACACCAATAAGAGAGGAAGCTAATGATACGACGCTTGATTCTGTCAATACTAGCATTTCCTTTCTGCGCCTCTTTAATCTGACTAATCAAAGTGGGCTGAAGTTCTATGCTAGCCAAAAATCCTTCACTCACTAATTCCATTCGAAAATCTTCCATCTCTTTGTGCAAACTTGGTTGCTCCTTCAAAATCATGGAGTTCAAGCAGCACGACAATCTGCTAAGGGTATCGACTACCACATTGGCTTTACCAGGGTGATAGTGAATGTCCAGATCGTAATCCTTGATTAGATCAATCCACCTTATCTGTCTCATATTCAGCTCCTTCTGAGTGAATATATACTTCAGACTCTTGTGATCCGAATAAATCTCACAACGGTTTCCCATCAGGTAATGCCTCCATGTCTTCAGGGCTAGACCTACAGCTGCGAGTTCGAGGTCATGGGTTGGGTAATTTTGCTCATGTTGCTTCAGTTGTTGAGATAGATAAGATATAACTTTGCCTTCTTGCATTAGCACACATCCGAGACCGATCTTGGATGCATCACAATACACATCGAAGGGCTTCGTGATATCCGGCATGATCAAGATTGGGGCTGAAATCAATCTCCTCTTGAGTTCTTGAAAACCCGCTTCACATTTGTCAGTCCATTCAAACTTCTTGTCCTTCTTCAGTAATTGGGTCATGGGTCTGGCAATACTCGAGAATCCTTCTACAAACTTGCGGTAGTATCCCGCCAATCCGAGAAATGCACGAACTTGGGTTTGAGTGGTTGGGGCTTGCCAATCCTCGACATCTTTTACCTTTGCAGGGTCAACGGCAATTCCTCTGGCTGATACAATGTGACCGAGGAATCCTACCTCCTATAACCAGAATTCACATTTGCTAAACTTTGCATACAGCTGATGCTCCCTAAGGGTTCCAAGAATGGTCCTTAGGTGTAGCTCATGTTCTTCTTTTGATTTGGAATAAATCAGAATGTCATCGATGAAAACAACGACAAACTTATCCAGGAAGTCCATAAAAATCTTATTCATGAGATTCATGAAATAAGCGGGGGCATTGGTTAATCCAAAAGACATGACTGTATACTCATACAATCCATATCTGGTGGTGAAGGCAGTCTTTGGAATATCCTCTGCACGAATCTTGAGTTGATGATAGCCTGTTCTAAGATCAATCTTAGAAAACACTTTGGCACCGGTCAACTGATCAAACAGATCTTCTATCTTGGGCAAGGGGTATTTGTTCTTGATGGTGACATCATTCAACTTCCGATAATCCGTACACAAACGGTTACCTCCATCCTTCTTGTCCACAAACAAGACAGGTGACCTCCATGGTGACGCACTTGGTTGAATCAATCCAAATTCTAACATGGAATCCAGTTGCTTCTTCAGTTCTGCTAGCTCAGACGGGTTCATACTATATGGTCTCTGGGCTATGGGTCCGGTTCCGGGGATTAGTTCGATGATAAACTCGATATCCCGATCTGGGGGCATACCGGGCAAAACATCTGGAAATACATCGGGGTATTCACAGACTATCCGGACTTGGTCAATGGTAGGTTGGGCTATACTCTTGTTGCACTTGAATTGACGAGGTAAGGTTTCAGATATATGCTCGACTGATATTCCGGCGGTACTGGTCATGGTTATGGCTTTCTTGGCACAGTCAATCAATCCTTTATGTTTGGATATCCAATCCATTCCTAGTACTACTTCCAAACCTTTAGTTCCGAGTACTATCAAATTAGCATAAAAATCTATGCCATGGATTCGGATAGGGACGGCTTTGCAAATTTGCCTAGCCTTGGTGGTTGATCCGGGAATTTGAACAATCATAACATGCTTCAGTTTGGTTGGTTGAATTTTACTAGTGCATGAAAATTCTTCGGTGACAAATGAGTGCGATGCACCAGAATCAAACAACACTCATGCACATACTGAATTAACAGAAAACATACCCAGCACGCTTCCTGAGCTTCTTCAGCATGCATGAGAAAAAGACGGCCATTGCGGTTGAGCGAATTCCCTAGGGAAAACCTTCTTCCTGGCTGAACACGACGCTGTTGCTGAGCTGGGACATTGGCATTGGGTGTTGCGGCATTCTTCTTGTTGGGGCACTCGTTGGAGTAGTGACCCTTATTTCCACATTCATAACAAGTCACTTGCGACTTGTCCTTTGCTGCTACAGGCACATCATTGCTTCCAGTCCTCGGGGCAGTGTTGGCGTTGGCGGTAGCATTGTTGTTGTTGAACTTGGGTGGGGCACGGTTGAAATTGCTAGCATTGCAGGGGTTGTTGTGATTTCCTTCGGGCCTAGGGTTTCCACGGTTGGGATAGGTCGGACGGTTCATTGGGGGTCTGTTGGTTCTTGGGGCAAATCCTGAAGATGGGTTAGGGCGATACTTTGGGGTCTGATGGGTTCCTGGCTGATGCATCATGCGACGCTTGCGGTTCTCATTGGCTTGGTTGATATTTCCTTCCATCTGGATAGCAGAGTCGACAAGGGCTTCAATATGAGCAAAGGGGATATTGACTAACACTGTCTGCATCTTATCGTGCAGACCATTCAGGAATCTTTCTTTCTTCTTGGCTTCGGTGTCGATCTCATCCGGGGCATACCTAGCTAATGACAAGAATTTGTCACGGTATTCCACTACGGTCATGCTTCCTTTCTTCAGTTCTCTGAACTCGTCTCTCATCCTCTTGATCAAACACGGTGGCACATGGGTTCTGCTAAACTTGACCTTGAATTCCTCCCAGGTCATCATCTGGCCTCCGGTCATTGCGCGAACACTGTTCCACATGCCCTGGCATCTCCGGCTAGATAGTGGGTGGCGAACAGAACTTTCTCGTTGGCTTCCACTCTGGCGACTTCGAGGTTATTTCCATGGTTTGCAGCCAATCATCGACGTCTAGGGGTTCTTCTGACTTAGTGAAAACAGGTGGGTTGGTATTCTGGAAATTTTTGAGCTTAGATCCATGGTTGTCCTGGTTTCCGTGGCCTTGGTTGTTGTGGGCTAGCTGGGCTATCTGCTGTAGGGTGGCTAGGTTGGCTTGACGTTCCGCTCTTTCAGCTTTGCGGTCAGAAGTCAACATTTGCAGAATCTGCAACATCGGGTCCAGGGATGAACCACTTCCTCCACGTGGCATCTGAAGATTGAGATAGATCATGAGAAAAGAGGGAAATTTCTAAGGTTCTGGGATTTTGAGAAGTTTTTAAAGTTTGACTCAGATTTTTCTAGCAACTCGCTTTTCATTCATTCATTCATAGCACACGATACAACACACACGATAACAAAGGAAAACATATGGTTTTAAGAACCATTCTGGAAACTACGATATAGTGGGACCGAATACTACTCACTACGCTAGTGCTCAAGTGGTACTACTCCTCGGAATCTGTGGCTTCATCATCCTCATCATCATCGATGAAGGCAAAATCATCCTCATCGGTGAAGAAGTCCATAGCCTGATCCTCCAGAAAATCATCATCATCGCTGAGATAGGGGTAGGGGTCTCCACGAAGATCCTCTCCTGCATTCTCCCTTTCTTCCAACTGCATGTCTCTCTCGTGGATGGTCTCCTCCAAAGATGAGATACGATGGCGAAGACGGGCAATGATGCGCTCCTTCTTGTCGAGCTGACGGCGGCGAGACTTGCGATCCTTTGCTAGCATGGCGATGGTTTGATCCTTCGTCTTGATGATGGCAGACTTGTGGTTGGAGTAGTCACGGCAGTTATCCAACTCTTGCTGACGATCGTACATCATGAAGCTAAGGTGGTCCAATTGGGTCTTCAGCTCGTGGTGGTATGGGGCTTCCAGTGGTTGTCCATTTGCATCACGCCTTGGGCAAAACTCAAAGCGGGTTCCCTTGATCTGATTGATGCTCTGCCCACACAGACGGGAAAGAGCTTCCTGCATGGCCCTGGCAAGTCCGTCGAGCCAGTTCTTCTCTCTTAAGGTAAACTGAATTCCCTCAGCAGTGGGAGGTTCAATCTTTCCTCGGAGACTTGCAACAATTAGCCACTGCAGATCTTCTCCTCCTTGATCATTGAGCTGAGCTGCGAAGAACTCGGGGTGCGGACGCTCCAGAAGTTCCAAAAGCTGGTCCAAATCCCTCTCAAAGATAAGGTCTCCTCCATTCCCCAACTGATAAAACTTGATGTACTTCACGTCTATCTATAAGAATATAGGATGAGTAAGTTAGTAGAGTGATCAAGTGTGTCAAAATTTTATGTATTTTGCAAGAGTTTTTTTTCGAGGAACATGAATTTTCATGAAAGAATCAAAGGGATAAGAATGAGAATAAGTTTTTGTAAATATTTGTTTTCTTTGGTTTTTGAAACTAAGTTTTTGATTCAAACGCCCAGTCTAACTAGGGTCTCCTATGGTCAGGATGGCTCTGATACCAACTTGTCAACACCCGGATTTTTAATCCCAGATGCCTGTTATGCCATACATCGCAATCCCAGGATTACCATTTTTGTGAGACATAACAGAATTGGATACCATAGTATATCATCCATTACAAACCGTATATAAGTTCTTACACAAATAGGGATCTCATGATCCAGTTCTTAATATAACTTTAAGCAGCAGAATACGTAATAATAATGGTAGCGTAGGCGAAGCTCCATCTTCGGGGTCACAGGCAATGCTGACGATGGGAGATGATCCTAGTTGTCGTAACCTTCCTGGGGTCCATCCTCCAGGTACTCCTCTTCATAGTCTGGCCACGGGAATAGCCAGGGACAAAGCCATGAGTACTCTTTAAGTACTCGCAAACTAATACTAGCAAGTGAAAAGGGGTTTTTGATAATAGGACACTAGGCTCTAGGGTTGTTTTGCAAAAGCCAGATTTATCTCTACTAAGTTTGGAAACAACGAATGCTAGTTAAGGTTTTATCACACCTAAGTGGGAACTTGTATCTCATGCCACAACCCTGTTGTGGTCAAGTCAAAGTCTCAATTCATTTCACAAGTCATTTTGGAAAAGTCTGACGGGGGAACAGTATGGCCACTCCAACTGTCCATAACCGCGGACGCGGCTATTCTTATAGTTTGACACTCTGCAGAGATTGTACACTTTCACCACAACATTCGATACATCCGTCAGGAACAAATCCTGAATTCACCATACTCAGTATGCGGATAATCAATCCTAACCTTTCAATTACACGCCCTAGTATAAGCACCTCTCCTGTGAGTTTGGCCTCCCAACCATGACCAACTGTCATCTTGGGTACTGCACAGGTGGACAATCTTCACAAGGTAGCCTCAGCTCAGACCTTGGTCGTGAGGGAACTAATACTAAGGTATATAAGTTTCCAGTCAAGCCCTACCCAATCTTCGGGTATTGTGGTTGTACAATAAAATTGGAATGGTATCGCATCCAGACAACCATCAGTTTTATAAAGGGCTAAGGCTCATGCCTCAACATTTTCATCACCAAAATCATCGGGTGTTCGGAAACACATGTCAAAACATCTCAGTAGAATGATCCATCATTCTAAGGTTTTCATAACCATTTTCACCAAGTATTCCCATCTAACGTTGATCAAGTTTTATGCTTAGCACTAGCATCTACAAGTGGGGGTAAGCACTAATGAGGGGTGGTAAACTAGTGGGGTTTAACTAAGTTTAATCTCATGCCTTAGGATGACATCAAGATTATCTAGCTTAGGCCAAATTTTATGCTCTTTATGCAACCTTCAATTATCCTTCTAGTATCTACCATTTATTCCAGTAACTCTAAGTAAGAGCTTTGATAAAGAAATAAAGTAATAAGCTTGCAAGTAAAACTAGGATTGGATATCATCAAATGTATCTAACCAAGCATGCTTAGTGCATTGCATAGGTTATTTAACTCTCATAATTGCAAGGGTTAGCTTGCACATTCAACTAGTAGTATTAGGCTTGCTAAATTAGAGTATCTTGCAAGTGTTAGCTTGCCTTGAGCAGAGCAGTGGTTGAAGTTCTCCTCGGCTTCTTCTTCGTAGAATCCTCCTTCCTCCTCGTATCCTTGGTCGGTACTAGCGTCTATAAATAAATACGATGTACACAATCACCAAACAATACTTAACTACTTGCAATCATCACACAAAAGGGTCCTATAGATGATCTAGCATCATCACTAACTTTACAAGATTAAAGCTTGGTTTAAATTCTTTTATTTTTAGAAAAGTAATTTCTACTCATTGAAAAACTACTTAAGATTTAATATTCTCCAAACCAAACATGGGATCATGTTGACACATGTCATCACCATATATTTTAGTCCATGGGAATGTGATTTAAAGTGGTGTCACAATTTAATAAGGTTTTTCTCTTTTATTTTAATTAATTAAAGTGGCTAGAAATGCCTATGTAGCATTCTTTTATTTTTTGAACATTATTTCTGCAAGTAAACCTATATATTTTTATATATTCTTAAAGGTATGGTTAAATGTGATTTTTGAGAGTTGGAATCAACTCAAAAGCTATTATGGTTTTAATTTGAAAAATGTTTGAATGCAGAAAAGCTTTTGCCTTGTTATTTTTACCATGGATGATCTACAGATCGAAATGACTTGAATCCAACGGGCTTGGATTCAGCATTCCCAAGCCTTTCTAGGAAAATTGGTTTCATTCAATTTGGTTCACTGAATCGACCTGGGTTGATTTTTGAAACTGGGTACAGAAGTGTGTTTGAAATAAAATGAAAAAGGTTAAATTCAAATAACTGGGATGCGCGGGAAGCGATACTGGGCCGGCCTGCTAAGCACAGCGCTTACGTGGGCTGGTTAAGTCGTTGTCCCCACGCGTCAGTGAGACAGGGGGTGCGAAGCAGTATGGGGCGATGTGGTGCGTTCGATCTGATTCTAATCCAACGGCTGAGGGTCATCATCGACGTTGGACAACGCCAGCGAGACAGAAACCTAGCACGGTCAATGGGGTCGTTGGGGGCTCACCGAGGTTCAGGCGAGGGTCAGCGAGGCGGGCGAACGACGAAGTCGACGACGGCGAACCTCCTGGTACCGGCAGCTTCTCCTGGGGCGGCTCCAATCGCTGGCCCCCTTCTTCTCCAGCAGCGGCAGACTCCGGTGAAATTCTGGCGAAGTGCTGCTCGCCTTGCTTCGGGAACGGGGTGGCACGATCAGTGAGGAGAGGGGAGTGAGATGGTGTGCTCAATTCGGCCGGGGGTGGCCTCTATTTGTAGTGGCGAGAGGGGACCGACAGGGCGCAAGGTGAGCTCGTCGTGGTCGACGGTATAGACGGCTATATGCGTGGGCGATGGTTAGGGCGGTGCGGTGCTCTCTGGCGATGCTCAACGACATGGTGGCGAGACGTGGGGCACTGCGGTTTGGTCGGAACGCGACGGTGCTCTGCGCGTGCCGACAGAAGATTTAATGGCGCATAGCGCGCGTGGTCCGCGCAGCGGCGAACGAGCGTGTCTGCGGGGTTGTTGGGACGGTGGTGATCACGTATGCACACGGCGAGGGCGGCGCGCGGTCTGTGGGCATCGGTCAAGTGTGGCGCTCTGGGCGTGCTCTCGGCATGGTTGCTGGCGAGCTTGGCATGGTTCGTGCGTGTGGTCCAGTGGCTGGCAGGGTTCGAGCGCTGGACAGGGAGTGGCGGTGGGGTGTTGGCTGCCTCCTAGACATGTTGTTTAGGCTTGGTGCTTGCTCTGGCTAGCTAGCCATTGTCGGCTGGCAAGGGGATGCTCGAGTTGGCATGGCATGGGGCAAAGGGTAGGGGCTAGGGTTTGTCCAAGCACTGGTTGGCACTGGGGGAGACAAGGGTGATCAATGGTGAACATTGCTTAGCCAAATTACTGCTCCAAACAGTGAAGTTAGGCCAGTTTGATTTGTTTCTCCCAAGTGTTTGATAAAATGGCCGCAAGAATTCAAGTTTTGAATTTTGAAAAGATTTTTGGTGGGTGTGCTAGGTTGGTGCTGGTGAGTCTGCAGATGCTTGGGTTTTGAAAGTTGAGCTTGTTTGAGTGGTTTTTGAAAAAGTGGGATCTTCCCATATGATAAAGATTCAATTTTGAACTGTCCTTTAAACTATGCATTTGAATGTTTCTGGATGATCACAAAGTGGGCCTTGATACCTTGTTATGAGTACAATCAAGGGGTGCAAAGATCCATAAAAGTTTTTGTTAAGTTCTGAAAGTTTGAGACAGCCAAAGTAGGCATGGGAGTTAAATTGGTCAAAATGACCATTCACTCATTTATCTTTGTTTCGATTTATTTGTCTTTGAGAAAAGTTTGGGAATTGTTTAGATGATGTTTATTTCACCTAAGCATCCATTTACAAGCAAAGGAACATACAAACAAGTTGGTTCAAAAGGATTCAAAATAAAATGCATACTCACATGCATGCTTTCATATTTTTATTTAGCAAAGTTTTTGTTAACCCTAATTTTGATGATTAGAGTTGGATGATCCAAGTTTAGTATTTTTGGGATGTTACAGTTCGATAGTTTTCCAGAAAGAGTTCTGCTCCGCAGCCACCACCAGAAACCAAGATTCGGATCCAGAAACTCTGTTCTGGCACCCTGTCGGGATGGGGAATTTAGACAGGATCATCGCCATCGCCATCACCAACGCATCTCCATCAACCACCGATGTTTCCCTCATCCATGAGTGAGTAATCCTCCGCTGTAAGCTTGGGGATGGTAGGGATTGGATGAGTTCTATCATGTAATCGAATAAGATCTGTGAGGGCATAGTGCCTAGTATCTCTATTAGTGCTATTTGACTTTGTTGCAACTTTTTGTGCTTAATGCTTGTCACTAGGGCCCGAGTTCCATGATCTCAGATCTGAACTTATTATTGAATCATTATGATAGTATTGTTTATGGTCTTATCTGCAAGTTGTATACACATATCATTGTCCGGATCCAAAGGCCCCAAAGTGACTGAAATTGGGACAACCGGAGGGGATGGCTGTGGTGTGAGGATCACATGTGTTCATGGAGTGTTAATGCTTTGCTCCGGTGCTCTATTAAAAGAAACACCTTAATTGCCAGTAGTTCCCTAGAGGCCCCACTGCCACGGGTTGGCTGGACAGAAGATGTTATGCAAGTTCTCATTACGAGCACGTATGACTATATTTGGAGCACATGCCTAGGATTGTTTAGTACTTGGATGCTTATTATTATTCATCTGCAATGCCCTAGTTCTTTGAAGTTACATGTTTAGACTCGTCCATGCAATGCCCGTCATCCATCCCTATGCCTACCGCACTCGAATCCCACTGTTTACTGTTACTGTTACTATTGCTACTGTTCACTGTTGATGTTACTGCTTCTGTTGTTGTTGCTTTGCTACTACAAACTGTTGCTACTGATAAACTTCTGTGAGCAAGAACTATTTCCAGGTGCAGCTGAACTGACAACTCAGTTGTTAAGGCTTGCAGTATTCTTTGTCTCCCCTTGTGTCGAATCAATAAATTGGGTAATACTACCCGCAAAGACTGTTGCGATCCCCTACACTTGTGGGTCATCAAGACTATTTTCTGGCGCCATTGCCGGGGAGCATAGCTTTATTTGTAAGTTCACTTGGATCTATTAGTGTTCACTGGTACTCCTTTCATCATGGGGAAGTCTCGTGATGGAAAGTTTCCTATTTTACCATCCACTACAAGAAGAGGTATAGTCCTAAACACCTCTGTTGCTCTTGATTCATCGTCTGTTATAAGTAAGCTTGTCACACCACCACCACATACTCATGCTACACACACTGCTACTACTGCTGAATCTGAAACTGCTTTTGATACTCATGATGTTACTTCTACTGTGCTTGATGCGAGTGGTTCATTAGGTCCTTTT